>JAGPOW010001543.1:39065772-39152052 GCA_030014935.1 Caiman crocodilus
AGTTTTTATTCGCCAAGGTGCCCCCGGGGGTTACAAGAAATAATGGCCACAAGGTAGCAGAGAGCAGATTTAGACTGGACATTAGGAAGAACTTCTTCACAGTTAGAGTGGTCAAGGTCTGGAACAGGCTCCCAAGGGAGGTGGTGCTCTCCCCTATCCTGGGGGTCTTCAAGAGAAGGGTAGATAAGCATCTAGCTGGGGTCATCTAGACCCAGCACTCTTTCCTGCCTATGCAGGGGGGTCAGACTCGATGATCTACTGAGGTCCCTTCTGACCCTAATATCTATGAATCTATGAATTGCAGTGCAAGAAAGAGCAAAAAAACATGGTGTGTACAAACCTTGGAGCCAGAGGTTGACAACCATTTACCAACAGTGCACTGTCACTCACAATTGGTCACTGATGTGGGCCAGCAATTCCCCACCAAAGGGAGGTCTGCTCTCTAGCCTTCCCTGGTCTGTTGCTGACAGAATCCTCACCAGTCTCCTGTACCTTACTGCTTCAAGGGGAGGTGTCAGTATGACCATCAGCCAGGAGTTTAACACTGCAGATACTTGATTGTAAAGACACACCCTTGTGCTTCCTCTCTGTCCCTAGTTGCAGCTGCTACCATTGCTTATCCCTGTCATCAGGTCCTGCTGTTGCGCTATGGGGCCAGGCCAGCCTTCAGGATCTCAATACTGTGCTGTTAGACAGGAGGGCAGGGTGTACAATTGCACATGCACACACTCAAAAATCAATTAGGTGCATACACACACAGCAGGTGCCTATACACACTCTAGGTGCCGGCACCCCCACCAGGCATGCATATGCACACTACCAATCCTGGCACATACACATCCAAGTTTACCAGCCTAGGCAAATGCATGCCTATCACCAATTCAAGCACCTACACACAATATACAGATCAAAAGAAATTAGACCAGAACCAGTTATCAATATCTGCACACCCAATACACATACCCAGATCACTAATTTGTATATCATGCACACAGTGACATATATGTATATCAGTTCACATACATGCCACTCACCTACACGTACACACAGCTGAGTTCCTAACTTGAGTGTTGTGATGTATATGTATGTATGTTTTGGTGTACTTGGGATACCTGGGGAAAAGTTAAGGTAAGACAGTAAAAGTTATATATGGAACAAAAGGAAGGCTGGGACTGGAATTAGAACCGGTAGACTAGAGAAGGCTGTGCTGAAGAACTGAGGCTTGGGGGTTACTTTAGGTTAATTGACCTTAATTTATTAAAGGACAATACCCAAAGCCTGCAGAACAGGGGAGTGATGCTGGACAGAAGCCAGCACAGAGGCTGGGACTGAAGCTGGAGCTACAGGGGAGCCAAAAGGTAAACAGGGAGAGAGAAATTGGGACAGAGGGTGCCAGGGAGCTAGAGAGAGTAGAGAAGAAAGTGGGGACTGGCTCTGGGAACCAGGGGTGCTGGAGAGGGTCTGCCAAGGAACTCTGGAAGATACAGTGGGGGAAGCGGGGGGCTGCCGGTGCCAGGAGCTGGAAAAGGGCTCTGGCTGCTGGGAAACCTATAGGGAAGTTGGTGGCAGGCCAGAGGACTGTGGGGGAGAAGGGGTGGCTAGAGAGGGTGTGGGGGAAAGCTGGAGAACACAGAGGAAAGGGTGAAAGGGGAAGGAAAGGTTGGGAACAGAAAGCGGAGAGAGAGAGGGAGCGATGGGGAGAGACAGCAGGAGGCAGAAACAAGCAAGGCTGAGAGGCTAAAAGTGGCAGGAAGAGCTTCAGAAAGACATGAGAAGGAGGTGGTGGGCAGCAGAAACAGGGCCAGCAGGGTAGAAGCAGTAGAAATGGCAGAAAGGGCTGCAGAAGGATGTGGAAAGAAGGCAGTGGACGTCAGGAATGGGACTGAGAGATGGCAGAAAGCAACAGGGCCAAGAGGCTGCAGCAGGGGAACAGAGAAAGAACAGAGAGGTGCTGAGAGGTGGCAGGAAAAAGTTGGGTGGGGGGGAGCTGAGAGAGAGAGAGATTTAGACTGGGATTTAAGATAGGGAAGAGAATCGGACTCAATAACACAACCCAACTTGGGGTTAAAAATGACAGTGGTTTTATTGAACAGGGGAGATGGTGACAATGTCTTATTGGTTCCTTTGTGTACACACACACACACACACACACACACACACACACTGGCAGCAGGGGTTAAAGAGGCTTGGTGCAGAGGTCTGGGAGGAGAGAGAGAGTCCAAATTGGAGGAGGAAATATGAAGGTGATATCTACCTATACCAGGATGAAAGTTGGTCCTCGATGGCCAGTCAGGGTCTCCAGCTCGGTGTTGTCCAGAGGGGGTCATTGGCAGGGCCTCTGGGGTAGGTAGGCAGCATGACATGGAGCTGGTCTGGTTCAGATACAAATGGTGTTCCCACTGAGTGTGTCTTCACTGCCCCTTTTTATAGGGGCAGACTTTGTGTGACCCTAGTGACAGGAGGTGTGCCAGGCACGGGTCAGCCCCTGGTGTACTGAGCCTGTGTGCTCCATGCAGGGATTTGCAGTTTCAGGTCTCTGTAATGGTGGGGTATAATAGTAGAGTTGCTGGTTCTTCAGGGTCTTTTGGCTTTCAAATGCTGTGTTCTTGTCTCTGTTCCTGGATGAGGTCCATGGTTCCTGGATAAATTAATGTAAGGTGATGGCCTGGTCATTACAGGCCATTCAGTAGAGGCTTGCTACCATTATATTTCAGTCATTCCCAATCACTCCCATTCATCCGGGAACCAATTTACAAGGGAGGGGTACATGAGTCACACAGTTGCAACACGGGGGATTCCTGGGCAGAGGACACAAGATGGAGGCTTGACATACAAAACGGAAACTTGACATGACTTGCACTAACTTATATATATAGGCCTAAAACAGTAATCACATAATATATAAGCAGTACAAACATAATAATTATCACTTTTAAAACACTGGGTATCGATATCAAAATAGGGAATTTATTTGCAAAGAGGGGAGGGAATGCATATCTATATCTATATATATAAAAGAGAAAGAAAGAAAAAATAGAAACTGAGGGGTTATGTTACACTGCTAGTTGTCATTCCTTGTAGCAATAAGCAACAATATATTTGGATGTGAGAGGCAGGGGATTCAGAAGCAGGGCTGAAAAAATTCCCTGGTTGCTAGATACTCCTTTGCAGGCCAGATCTAGCCCATAGGCCATCATTTTCTGAATTTCAACTTAGAGGGTAAACTTCTGCTTGGTATGCCAAAAGTATGGGCCTGAATTTATGTTTATCAACCACTCTAGTGAAGTCATTCAAGACATATAACATCAGAAGCCCAAGAAAACTTGTCATTTTCTTTACTTTTACTTTATAAGTAATACAGGACTGGAATTAGCCTCCTGGATCATTATACCATTAGTTTGAAAATTTCCATGAGAATGTCTGCTCTGGGCCCTCTCATCCCCTATAGCCACAAAGTACCCTACAAAATTTCTGCTACAGTTAAGGAAAAAGGGAGATGAGGATACGTCCAATATCTGGGCCCAGTACAATGACAGAGAACTTGTTTTGACAAAATATGCTAAGATATCTATGGGTAAGAGATACAGATGCTCCAGATAACTAGTTATCTTCTGCAAGCCCACTGCTAACTACTATCATTTAGGCCCCACTGGTTCATGTTCTTATTAGATGTTTAATTTGAAATCTGCATCTTGAATCTGAAGTTATAAAAAGTCATTTCTTTTTCCAGATCTTATGCTTTCTCCTACCCCTTAGCTTTTCGAGCATTGAGGTTAGTTTTATCTGAAAAAGACTGAGATGTAGATTTTAATGTCTTTATTTTTTTCCTTTACTGAGTTTCTGCATCACTACCAAAACATTTTTAGCTAGTTGTCAGTAATATAGTTTCTGCATAATCCACTTGTATTCTACATGTTTCCTTTATGGTATGAAGGGGTTTTGTTTTTGTGTTTTTGGACAAAGAATCCTTATTGATACTATATTTAAAGAAGCTCACTTTTTGTGCTCCTCCTGAGGCAGTTATACCTGCATTCTGATGGGTCTAACAGGAACAAAAGTTAAACTGTGTTTAAATGTCAGCCCCATTAGGGAAATAAAGGTCATTTTCTGTTATATTCTAGCTATTACAATGCAACACTGTGGCATGAACCTGGTATTTGGCATGATTTTGGATAATACTATTTGAACAAGCGCAGGACTGAAAAAACTGGGTAAAAAACTTCGGAGGGTTAAAGATAATACATTTGGAAATGCTGTGATAGATATGCATAAGGCTAGAAATATGCAGTCTGATATAAAGTAGATAAGCACCAAGAGGTCTCAACAACTTGAACTGGGTACTCAGAACCTTTCCAGATCAAGTCAATGGAGAATTAAAGTTGGAGATCTAAACGATCCTGTGTACAATGGTTATAGACTTACACTTTAATTGTGGAGCCATCATTGGTTGAGATCTGCATTGAGAGTTGTGCTTAGACAGGATTCAATTCCTTTCATTTCAGTGAATGAATATTTTTCCATAACATAATAATTTATCTGAGGCCAACTGACTCGCCTATTAATATTTCTGACAAATTATATTAAAAGTAAACAACATTCTGTATTTCTGTTAGGCAAGAGAAAAAATGCTATATGGTACTATACATGCACCCTCACAAAAATGCAGGGTATGCCAGAAAAAGGCTGAAAAATCAGTAGAAGTTATTATAGCTATGCACAATTAGTATGGGAAGTGAATTCATTAACTTCAGTTATATTACTTTTTCAATAATTATTTAGGTTTTCCACTTTCTATGCAAACATGACTTATCCAAGCCCATTGAACCCAAGAGGAATTTCTCTTTTTTTTTTTTTAAATGATATTTGGATCAGGTCAGTTCATGACAAGAACATGAGGGAATAGGTTAGAAATCTATATTCACAAGTTTCAGTGGAAGTTTCATGAATGTGTCAGGCCAGCAGGACAGTGAACTAGTTAATTATGGCCAGGTACAGAAGTTACACCTTTCATGTGGTAGGCATGCAGAAAGTGCTCTGCATCCCTAACTGAAGAGACAGGGCACATAAAGTGCTATAAAAATGATGGATCCCACTGTAAAATAACTGTGGATAGATGTGCTGTCAAACTTCAGTGCTGTAGTCTAGAGCACCATAATGAACATCTGTACCAGATCGCATCACAAGTCATGATAGGTTGCATTCTGCAGACATCCCATGGAACATTGCAGCACCCCAATCAACCCCACTCATGGTCTAGCTTAGAGCAGACCTCATTTCCTCCTGGTGCTTCAGCACCAGGATCCTGGATCTGGTGCATGGGAGTCACTGACCCATGCTCTGGGGAGCACCAGGCCATCTGAGACCCACTGGCAAGGCCAGCATGGATTCCACCACCTTCCAGGGCCAACTCACTATCCCCCACCACTGGTGGTTGCTGGCACAGGTGCAGTACCCCAAAGAGATTCCAGGCCAGTCCAGTGGGGACAGGAGAGGACTTAGAACAGGGAGAGGGGCGGTGGTATACCAGCCCACTAGGTCAGGCCACTCCAGGCCTGCATCCCACTCTAGAGGAGTTACACAGCCTCTGAGAGGAAAAGCCCTGGGCTTGGGTCCAAGTTCTAGAGTGGGCAGTATTGTACATTTTTTTTTCTTTATTATGCATACACAAAGTTTGGTAGCCATAATATTTAATTAAACTGAAGGGCATTGGTTTTACACACAGCATTCCCCATCACCCTAAGGTTTTGTGTTTGTTAAGTTAAACCCCTGTGGCTGTCCACTCCCCTTCCACCCTCAAAGTTATAACCACCCAGTGCTGTCACAGTCTTTTCCCACTCTCTCAGTGTTAACTAAGAAGGCAGTTCCAAGTTCTGAAGCAGGCAATGTTGCACAGTTTTTTGGTTAATAAACCCACTAACAGTTTGAAAGCTCAACATTTGATTAAAATGAGGCAAGTCTCTTCCTTTGATCACATTTCCCCCACAGCTCCAGTGTGTGCCATGGGGGGAGGAGGGTTGGGAGGGAGACAGGAAATGGAACTGTGACCAGGCAGCCTGGATTGTGGGCAACAGTGCCCATGATGCAGGGCCAGAGGAGCCTGTAGCATAATATCCATGGTCTGGTGCCAGGGTGGATGCACTGAAGCCTTTTAGCCCTACTCATCCAGGAATGGCTCCTGGTCCACATGGATAAGAAGAAAATTGGCCAGGGCTTCACAGTTCTGGACAGCCTGATGTGTGGGTGGCTCTCCTCTTCTATCCCTACATTGCATGTGTTTATGGTACTAGGCCTGGTCCATCACTGAAATGCTCCTTCTGGCAGTCCCATAGGGCCTCATGAGCCAGGGCAGAAGGAGGTTGGCCGGGTACCTCATGGCAACTGGGGGGTCCATGACATTGCCAATGACATCATCTGGGACCCCAGGAATATAGCACCTGCTCTCCATCACACCGGAGATGGGAGTTGCGCTAGAGGTGGGCATCGTCCTCATTGGCCATGTGAAAGTCAGTGGCCCAGTTGTGCCCTGGACACCTGGGTTCTGTGTGTGTATGTGGGGCAGGGGCGGGGGGGAATTCTGAGTGTGTACACACACACATACATACTCACACAACCCAGGTATTTGAGACAGGCAGTCACATGCACACATACCACAAATAGAACCCAGGCATCCAGGGCTCCCAGACACACACACATACCCCTAGAACCCAGGCATCTGTGATATGCACACAGACAGACACACGCAGAACCCAGGCGTCTGGGACACATGCACATACACATTTGGTGTGCTGGGTGGATATGCACAAAATGGTCAGCTGGTGGCCCATGGCTATGATGCTGCATGCCATGATGGGCCACTGCCACATCAGGTGTAGTTCGGTGGCTGTGATGTCACTGACAGCCAATCAGGAGTTTCTCAGCTGTTCAACTCCACAAAGGCATCTTTAGCAGCCTGTGGGGCCTGTTGGAAGACATGCAAGAGCCTCCCTCTAACCTCTCCCACAAGGGCTAATTAGTGTGTTCTGTTTGCTCCCAACCTAACCTTGGTCACTTAAAGCATGAAAGTTAGAGAACTTCCACCTTGGCTTTCCTGAATGCCTGTACTTAACCTATGAGTATCAAGCGTGTAATAGATCTTATGATCAGCTTGCAGTAGAATGGTTTGGTAGGAGATTCCTTCACATGCAGTTATAATTAGCAATGTTTCTGTAATAGTAAGGGAACCATATGATGAAGTGACACAAACTATGTCTATTACATTAATACTGTACTATAGTAAAATCTTCATGGAACATGTAGTAAGAACATAATTAATTTGTAGTCCATTGGTTACAAATGCTTAATTATATTTTAGTATTAATAGTGGTTATACTTGTTTACCAGACCTAGAATTCTGCCATTGTTTTATGAAAAATCTGGAGCCTTTTTGTAATCTTGCTTCTATAACACCCTCAATCCAGTGCAAGTACTCCTATTGTTGCATGCAAATTGAGGTATATATACTCTTTCAGTTTGTAGGATTACTATAGGGTAGTGTTGTCAGAACAGTTTGAATCAGCAAACCATTACCAACACTCATAATTTCTTAGCAACCACCATGCATTCTTATTATCAACATTTTATTTGAAATGGAGAAACAACATTGGTGTGATCTTCAAACCATTTTTCATGGCCTTTCAGATCGCAGATTTGAAATCACTGCCATAGGTCATAATTACAGTTAAAGCTTAATATGAAATCAGATATAGAATATGTAGGATAAAATTATAATAATACATTGTTTGGTCCTGCCCATACCAGTAGGAATCAAGCTTTCATTTGATAATGACCAGGCAGATGGTGAAATGTGATCACTCTTCCAGACTGACTAAAAGTTCCTAATACATTTTCTACTTTTGTGACCCTGTCTCCCTTTCCCAGCCCCAACCCACTTGTGTATTCTATCCTTCTACTTTATCTTGTCTACTTTTTGCAGCAGAGAATTTCACTCTTCATGTTTGGAGATAGAGGTAGTTGGCTGTGTTAGTCTGAAGTCAGGCAGAAGGCAGGGCAATGTGACACCTTAGAGACTAACTGGTTCAGAGAAGCATAAGCTTTCATAGATAACAGCTTACTTCATCTGATGCTAATGTTAATCTCCATAACTGGAAAAGTGACTATCATCATAAAGTCCTGATCTGGATTGTCTTTAAGAGGGATCTTGCTTTAAACATTTAATAATAATGAGTATGATAGCTTTTAAGGACAAAAAAAATCTGTGTTTAAACACAGATACTGCTGGTGCAGTTGAGGAAAGTTGTAATTCTGGTAGATTTGGTACTCGAGAATCACAGTAGTTAACACAAAGAAAATGGGTAATACCATGGAGCAGGAAGTCATGAGTACTTTTGAATATTAGTAGGAAGGCAACAAAGAGAACTTGGAAATATAAAAAATAACCTTTTTTAGAGGTGGAAAATGGAAGACAATTCTTTGATCCACAGAGAGAAGTGAAATATGGGTGGAGAGATATTGTTCTTGGCTGTTTGAATTCATACCGACTTGGACCTCCAAGCTGGTCAGTTCTTGTCTACCAGTACCTATGAATTGTACTACATGATCCTTGTTCATAATTGATTGGGATTCAAGACCAAAGAGCTCTAAGCTAATGAATTCTAAGTAAAAGAGACTTAGGAACCTATAGTAATCAAATGTCCTATGGACAGTTTAGTGTAACAAACCTTATCATTCAATCACTTCTATCTAACCCTTTATAACCACCCAGGTCTTATTTGGGAAAGGGACAAACATGAATAGCAGTAAGTGGTACTTTATGTCATTTTAGGAACATTAGGGGTGTCCTCTGGGGGCTTTATACATTTTCTAGGTGTCACCAAACAACTACTCTTGCTATTTAGACAAATGAACATAGGACACTAGCTCTGGCTGGTCTACATTTGACAGTGTAACCTGAACATTAAGTTCACCAGTAATGGGTTTTGCCAGGCATTAGTCAGTCTTTCACATCAGCATGTAACAATCATTCCAGAGAGCACTCAAAGAAAAGAAATCTTGCCATCAGATTTCATGATGACTTACTGTATAAACAACAGCAATACATGAATTTTGACGTAGCTTAGCTTCTTATCTGTTCTAGAAACTATTGACTGTAGAGATGCTTTGCTATTTAAGCACCACCTGATATTGATTTAATCTTTATTAATAGTAAAGGTTTTCCATTAATTTAACATGCAAGTTATTTATTATGCTAAATGCAGTATAATTGATGTAATTGCAAAGTTCCCAGGATAATGTCATGATTAATTCGTCTGTAAACAATCTGGCATATTGCATTTATTTCAGACAAGGGGAACCAAACTTGGATAAAATTTGGCTTGAAATACATTAACTGTACTTAATTATCATTAAAAATGTTGTTTAATTGAAAATGTAGATGTCCTTGTGGACACTTGCCTACCTCACCAAAAATACAATGCAGCTTGGCATGATTTTTAGTCTTTGTTCATAGAAGCTCTGGGGCAGAATAATATCAGTGTTATGGGTCAGGATTCATATTTATTGGCAGTGCCATGTACACAGCACCTGGCTACATTAAGTCTGTGCCAAATCAGTGCAGTTAGGAATCTAATTGAAAGCTCACTGAAATCAGTTGTAAGATTCTTGTTGAATTCAGTATGTTTGAAATCATGTTGTAAGACCACCACTTTTATGAACACAAGAATTCAATGAAGATAAAAGATAAAAATGCTGACATAACTGATTTTAACTGATTATGTATATAATTTGAAATAATTGCTGGCCATTTTAGTTTAGTCCTTCAATTTCTTAACCATTAATTCACTCACTGATAGAGTTTTATCACAGATGTGATGCTTATCACAACAACAATCAAAGCACTAATAATGGTTTTCTTACCATTAACACAAGCCAAGATGATACCTTTGAAATAAGTATATGGATGATAATTTTTAGCATTGTTGCTTCAAAAAAAAAAAAAAAGATTGTAGCAAGAAGCTTCTATGGCGTGCTCCTAGTGCTGGTATAAAATTGCTGCTCGTAGATGTTAGTGAGCAGAACAATAGGATAATGTTCTAGTCTGTTGCTTAATTCAGTCCCAGAAAGACAGCATAGAAAAACTGTATGGTTTTTAGATAATAGTAAGACTATCTAGTTATGATACTGTTTTTGAATTAAGATGAATTCATCTTAATCTTATTCATTTTATTCATTACCTATTGGAATTACAATTAATATTTTTACTTTTTCTTGTTAGAGTTCAATTACAGAGGCAGATATGATCATCATTTTAAATGGAAAATGTCCTCCCACCCTCAGTAGATTTGTTTCCCTTTCTCCCCCAAGCTGAAACATCAGTCTCAGGACAAAAATTGCTTGAATGCAATACATAAATGAGTAGAGGAAAAAGATAAATAGTTTATATAGTTAAAAGTTCCTGCTGTCCATCAAATGAAGGTGTATCAGCAACTTATGAAAATACATGTATGCAGTGTCCAGAGTCAGAATATTTGTATCATACATAGTTTTTAAAAATGCTGACATAACTGATTTTAACTGATTATGTATATAATTTCAAATAATTGCTGGCCATTTTAGTTTTGCCTAAGAACTGGCCTAAGATTTATTTTCCACATTTTGACAAACCAGATAAACTTTGTGAGCTCTGATATACTCTGAGTAAAGCAGGAGTTAAGATCAAATTTACCTTTAATAATGTTTTTCTTTTTTCTTATTCTTTTTTCTCCTTCCAAGTTTCCTACCTGAGTCCTTTAAAACATGTCAAGATTCCCATTTTTTTTTTTTTTTGCCTGGGAATAGACTAGTTACTATGAATGAGCAACTGAAATATCAGCTCTGTTTACAGTTGATGATCTTTGCCTACATGATAGCCTTTGTGAAAATGCAACTAACATTGTGTATGGGACATGCAGGGATAGGACAAGCTTCCTTTCAGATTAATTTGGTTTTACCCTCATAGACTTGTCTGTAAACAATAAAACAGCGTTGAGAGTAAGGAAGAAAGCAACTATAGTGTAGAGCTACTTGCTTAGTTCCTGTCAGCTAGGCAAGTGTAGCCAAAGGAGGGAAACCAAATCATGATTCATTGAAGTCCTAGATTTCTGGAGTCGTTGAGATCTGAGTACTGTTCCCCAGTGGTAACCAGAGACAAAACAACTCTTTTCTGACTGGAACTAAACAATTTGAAAGTTGAAAAGAAAAATGCTACATTGCATAATTTACTGACACAATTTCAGCACTGTAGCAGTGTCACATGTTTTGTGTCATAATAGCTCAGTATACCAAAGGGCTGGAAGGATATGAGCCAGATTCAATCATTCATAGCTGATTCACTAACTTCACTGCTCACTGATGAACTTCAGTGGAGCTCTGATTCACAGCTGCTAAGGTTATAGTTGCAAGGATTTGGTTCTTTTCTGTCTGACATTTTGTTTCGTGATTCACTTCCTAGGCATATAAATGGAAAATGAATGTCAAATACTTTAGTCATTGACTGGTGGTAGTGTTACCCACCCATTTTGCTCTCATTTTCAGAGGTGCATGTAGCTATGAGGAGTGAAGAAAAGAGGAATCAAGCCCCGCATGTTTAAGTCACATCACAGTTTTGTATTAGTGCCCAGCAGACCCAATTCAGTAAAGTACAGTAAAAGATGACATTGTGTAGAGGAGATGTTAACGCAAAATCCCTTTGGCTAGGTACAGACATTACACTTAATGCATGTTAAGTACACAAAAAGTACTTTGCAGCTTTAACAGGGAAGACGTTCAGGCCACATAAAGTGCTTTAAAAATAAAGGCTCTCACTCTAAGTTAACCTGGGATGTAGGTGTATTAACATAAAGTGCTTTCTGCTAGAGCATTTTTTATTGAATGCCTGTGCCAGATCCCATCAAGAAGTAACTTATAGCATGATCAGCATCATCCCAGGCAGCATTGCACAGGGCTGCTCTAGTCTGGGGAAGAGTTCATGTGCTCTGCCCTAGCACCAGGCTGTCCGACTCCTCAGCTGTCACTAATCCAAGTCAGTGACAGCCTCTGATCCCAGCCTGGTATGCAGCCTGGTGGGGAGGGAGGGAGGGAATGGAGGGTTTCTGTCCTTGCGGCTGCCTTGTCCCCATGGAGCACTGCAGCCCAGCTGTGGGGAAGGAGAGGTGTGGGGGAAGGAATCTGGAATCTCTCTCCTGGCAGCCACCCTCAGTCCTGTAGCAAAGGAGGGGTGAGTGGGGTGACTGCCCCAGGTGCTGAAGCGAAAGGGTGCCAACAGGCACTGCCCAGCCAGGGCACGATGCAGGACAGAGCCACGAGTGACTCATTTGTGGGAGCACAAGGATGGGGGGTAGCTCCTGCTGCTGTATGCACCCCCAGGAAATCATGGGGGCATGTGCCACAGATATGTGTGTGGGATGGGGGTGGGCTGCAACTGCAAGCTTGCCTCGGGTGCCAAACTTCCTTGCTATGGTTCTGGCCACCCTGGCCAGCTACAGCACACCACTGCTTGGCTGGGGAGGGGTGGCTGCTGGGGAACATCTCTGGGGTCTGTGTCCCTTGGCCACCCCAGCCAGGCAGTGGCACACTACTACCTGGCTGGGGCTGCCACAGGGGAAGAGCTCTGGGGACTTTGTCCACACAGCATCCCGGCACGCAGGAGTGCGGGAAAGGCTCTGGGGTCTGTGTCCCTGCAGCAGCCCTTTCCAGTCTTTGCCACGGTGCAGCTGCTGGTTGCAGCTCTCAAGAGACTGGGGGGGTATGGGAGCCCCTGCACCATGCAGGGTCAGCCCATCCCCCGAAAAACCCCAGCCATAAAGTTGTGCAGGGGCATTCATAGTAGGAGGGCTCTGTTCCCTCCCTCTGCTGCCCCAGCCACTGCTGAGTTAACAGCCTGTGGGGGTAGGAGCCAGGGCTGGGGAGAGAGGCCACTTTGCCCACATTGACCATTGGGGGTGCCCCTACATGCCTTTCATGAGGCTGGCAGTCTGTGATACCTCCTCTCCCCCGTAGCAAAAAAGCAAATGTCTGTTCAGTTGGCTCCTGCTCTAACTTACCACACTTAGTTTATAGCACAAGTTAGAATGCTTCCACCAGGGGCCTTTTGAATGTATTTAGCATTTATGTCAATCTCTACTAACTTTCTAAATGGAAGTTAACACTAGTGCAATTGATCAAAGTTTCCAAATGTTTGTAGTACTTTAGCTTTATTCCATAAGGTGGAAAAAATCTAGAATATATAAAGGGAGTCCCCATTTTTGAAGACATAATGCAAGTTAAAGCAACAAATAGTTGCATGTTGTGTTGTTCGTCCTTCAAATTCAAACATGGCTGTGACATCACCGGTTGGCTTCTGTGAGCATGTGAGTGGCTGATCAGGCCAATTTGTGCTTTGAATGGTATATGGCACACTGCTCAAGAGACACCGCTTTGGGTTGCTTGTTCAACAGTAGATGTGCTGCTGTTGCAAGATTTACACTGTTTGCACTTCTGCTCTCCCACAGCCATTCTCCTCTGCTCATAGACTGTAGCTCCAGTATGGATGAGGCTACACCATGTGAAAGGATCATGAATGATATCTTCCCAAGACTTTAGGTCAATGTTGAAATGTTTCAAGAATGACTGGAGGGAGTCCTTGATTTTTTTCTTCTGGCCTCCCTGAGAGCACTTTCCCTCCTTTAGCTTGATGTAAAAGATCTTCTTTGGCAGTTCTTGCATCCTGGTGATGTGGTCTGTCCATCTTATCTGTGATTTCATCAACAATGTGGATACCTGGAGTGCCTGTCTTTAACACACAGTTAAGTCCTCAGGCACTGCAGCAAGCTAACTCCAGATTACAATATGGTATTTGGTAGGACAGAGCCCAAGCACAGTGATAGGTCTCCATGGCCACTTGCAAATTTAGAAATTAAATTCTCTTGTGTCTCTACTTCTTCTGTTTTCTTTTAGTAGTAACAGTATGCAACTGTTTTATCTTGTCTTAATCTGAGTGGCAATGAAAAATATTTATGAAATGGGTAGAACTAAATTGACATTTGGAGTTGCCATCTGCCTTTCTGTTGGTACAGGTAAAAGAAAATACTGTTTTCATCAGGCTGTGTCTAAGTCTCCGTCAACAGAACCCATCTATGTAGAACACATCACTGAAAAATGAGCTCAAGGGAAAAAAAGTTCCAGATTGTTTTGTGAAACATAGGCCATTTGCATAGATACCACTTTCTTTGTCATGAGGTAGGGGCTAGTCATTCAGAAAAATCATTAGGCAGACATTATTGTTAGTATAATTTACATGAGCAATGAGCTGTATGGAAGAATGTCCTTTGGCTGCACCAAAGACCGAACTTAGCATGGGAGCACCCCTGAAGTCTTTGCTTAGGGATCTGAAAGCATTACCAATTGCACTGTCCAACATGAAACTATTTCAGAAAGTCCTGTGAAAAATCTAATGTACAGGAAGCAGCTGAGCCAAATGAAAAGTCAATTAATATTTTACAGTGATTGAAAAGCACTCTTTTTATGAGTTATTGGTATTGAAATGTATTTAGTGAAGCTATGTTGGAGAAACCAGTTTACTCTAGAATAAGGTAAATTTTAGTGTGTGATTTAGTCATACAGCAAGTTTGTAATGTGATGAAAAAATGGATGTCAGATCAGTAACCTTTACTTAGGCAGACTAATTGCATTCCCCATAAATTTGGAATTAACACTTCTTAGATAACATTTTTTTCCTGACCGACTTTATCAATTTTGTTGTCATGGTGTGCATCTACACAAGACACTACTGTGCAGTCATTACTGGGCATTTATTTAGTACTTCTTTAGCAAGTACTAAATAAATGAAGATGATGCTACTGTAGAGTAGCCTAATAATATTGTGCAGTAGCATATTAGCACTGTCCATGCTGTGATATGCTACAGTGAAGTATTTTTTTGGTTACTGTGCATTCAATGTCTTGTGTAGACACTCTCTTTGGAGTGCTAAATTCATCCTAGTATTAAAAAGAATGCACTCAAAGAACTCACAGGAATTTCAGGTGTGTTACTAGCTTTTTTTCTTGTCAAGTTAAGGATTTTTTCATGCTGTACCACAAATTCACTCTTATTTACACATACTTAGGCACTTAAGTCAACTAGTATTTATATAAACACATCTTGTAAAACAAAATAAGCTTCAAATAGATATTTTTGCAAATATTAATGTTTTCTGATAAAGAAAAAAAATGTGTTTTTTCTTCTCTTATTATCCTTCTAGTGAAAAAGAAGAGGAGGAGGATGTCAAAGTAAAATCATACATTTATAACAATTTATCTTAACATCAGTAAAAAAAAACAACCTAGAGTAACAACGCTCACTTATTTTCTTCTACCATAGTCAATATTGGTGTTACACAATTTAACAAAAGAAAACACAGTTATTACAACTTCACCAGTAAGTTGTGGTAGCAATTTCTACATTTATAATGATTCCCCCTGCCCCACCGTTCCAAACTGTGAGTAGGAAATCCTATGCAAGTCTCACCTGTCAGAATTGCTTACGTCAAATACGTTATCTGCGGCTAATAAGAGACACGTCTTTGCTGCTAGCTTTGTCATAAGCTGTGTGCAAAATTATCCATATTCAGGTAAAGATAAAGATGGAGTAAAAACTGCAGAGTTTGGCTCTTTAGCAATAGGAAAGAAAGATAGTATCTTAACACATTACTGTATCCGGGCCTAGCTTCAATACCTCATGACCACAACCAAATACATGTTGTAGTACAGTACCTATGCATAAAATCAGATATAGTCATTGACCGGCAGAGTTTGCGATTTCAGTCTCCAAGATTGGCAAAGGAAGCATCATCATCTTTATCTGCAAGGAGAAGCTAAGGTACAGGGAGTTTGAATGACTTTAAGAGTCATACGGGGGATTGGGATATGGGTAGGACTCCAACCTCCCCAAGCCTTGTCCAATAACTTTCCTACAAAACTGCTTTTTCCCTGAATTGATTTGGATATCTTTGCTTTAAGAAATATAACTATTGTCCTGATGATCTCTTTTACCATCTTTGTTGCTTGATACAGTTCCTACTTTGGAGGTTTGTATGTTAAATTGCATGTATTTATTTTTTGTTTCTATTATTTTCTATCTGGGTTAGGGAGGCAGGGGAAGGGAGAGTATACATATCTGTTTCCCAGTATATTCTGGAGATTTTTTTCCCATTGGCCCATACTTTTGAATGATTGAATGACATCATACTAATTTCCTGCAGCCATTCCCAGATGGTACTGATAATCCAGAGAAAGCCTATTTATAGCATCATTGTATGGTGGAATATTATTTGTGTGTGTGTGGGTATAGGACACATGTAGGACATTCATAAACTAATGTTGAATTGATGGGTTCACTTATTATTGAAGTTAAATGAATACTCAACTAATCTTCACAATAAACTGTGTTTGAGAAGCTCAGCAGAATAAAACAATAGATCCTCCGCCTCTTTAAATATTTCATACATCTTAATCCTCCTCTTCTACTCTGGCTGAATCTGCTTTCCTCAGTCACTTTGGATTTCAGCCAGAATCTATCCATATTAGCTCTAGTCAGAAGTTGAACTTACAGTTATCTTGTAATTGAAAATTATACCTGTCCCTCTGGTATTAAAATAATAAATAAAAAGATAACAGTTTGGAATGAAAACTAGAATTTTGAAAATTTTGCACAGAGGGAAAAATATGGAGAAAAAATATTATAGAAATAATTGCATCATTTTATTTAAATCATTTTGAAATGAAATAGAACATGATAACCATGCTCTAAAGCTCACCACTTAACTATGACAGCCAAGACTTCTAGTCCTGAGGACCCAGTGAACTGAGAGGGGATGAGGAGCTATAACCTTTGAAAATTAGGGCTCCTGTCTCAATAGCAGGAAACCTGAAGGATTAAAAAACTCAGACTAAGCTTTCTGAGATTCCGAATGTTCTTCTGATAATAGGGCTAGAAACTGAGCCTTGGTTAGACCTGGGGCTTTTAGGCTGAAAGCCCTGGGAGTCCCAGCTCTCAGGGCAGCCCAAACAGCAGAACTATCCTGGAGCCACAGGCCCTGGAAGTGCTAGAGTTCCCAGTTGCTTAGATGAACTGGCAGTAAAATCCTCTCTCTCTTTTTCTGGAAGTTCATAAAAAAACAAAACAATGGCTTTCCTTGAAACATCTTGGATGTAAGAAATTAGATTTTTTTTGGGGGGGGGGGCGTTGTTACTTTGAGACATTCCAGACCTCCTCTGGAAGAGTAATTATCCTTTTTGCTCATAAAGTTTAATTTTAGATTTTTTTTTATAGAGTAGAGGTATCAAGCATAAGGCCCATAGGCTGGATATGGCCCACAGTGGGTCATCCAGCCTCTGGTATTTTCCTGAAAGTTGCTCTTGGGATTCTCAGCACTCTCTGTGAGCTTAAGGTTGAAGGAGAGTTGAAGGTGGTCTCATTTTCCTCACTAGTGTAAATCAGATGGTATTTTTCTCTGGCTGACATAGACCAAGGCCATGTGGATGATCCTAGTGTATGCTAGCTCTCTGTCATTACCTTTCTTTTTCTCTTCTCAGCTTCCTTCTTTGTGTTAGTTTTTCCATTTCTCTGTCTCTCTCCATTCCTTCCTATCTTCATTACTTCTCTATCTCTTGTTAATGTGGCCAAAAGAGAAAACACCAGAGAGGTCATGGTGATATAATTGAATCTTTGTGGAAATAAAAGCATTGGAGTGCTGGAGATGTTTCAAGAAATAGCTAAACGTGATATATAAATGGCAAAGTATAGGAGGTTGTTGTTGTAGGCCAGCAGCTGTCATAAATGAAGAGTTGAGACTATATATATAAAACAGCTCTGTGTTAACATGACGGTTGGAATAAAAAGGCTTCAAAAATACAACAGTGGTGACTTATACCTGCATTTGTAACAATATTATTAGTTATCTGTTGCATACTCAGCACGCATAGCAAATGTGATGTAAAGTGCAAAAGGGGTTCTGTGCATTTTAAGAGAAATGGATATTCTCATACTTCTTTGTGGAAGCAAATGGGAAGCCCATGCAGTTGCTTTGTAAGCAAGCACTGACTGTTTACAAAGAACACAATATTAAGAGACAATGAGTCATGCCCTGGCATCAAATATGACAAGTTTACTAGGAAGTCACATGAAAACAAATTGACTAAATTAGAACACTCCTTGAAAAAACAGCAGAAAAATCTGTTTTTGCACAAGTGTGTCACATAAGTAACAGAGCAATGAGAGCTATCTGTGTTCTTTCTCAGAAAAGTACTGCTGCTTCAAAGCCCGTTGCTGAGGCAAAGTACTTGAAGAAATGTATAATGGAGGCTATAGACACTGCATACCCAGAGAAGTGGAAAGTTTTTAAAATATCAGCCTCTCAAGAAACACAGTAGCCAATAGAATTGATGATTTATCTGATAGTTTGCAGAGTCAGCTCTGGAAGAAAGTGAAAGCATTTGTTTCTTTTTCAATAATAACTGATGAAAACATAGATCTGAGTGCCATACAGCTATCTGTGCTGCTCCAGGGTATCAAGACAATTACAAATGTAACAAAGGAGTTCATAGAGCTTGCACCAATGGAAAATACACTTGCAAGAGGGGATATTTTCAAACAGCAGGACCACAGATTTGGGCAAATTAGGTGTGCAGTGGAAAAGAGCAGTAAGTGTTATAGCAGGCAGGGCTCATTTCCTGGAGGGAAGGAATGCAAGATTTATTTTGAAACTCAGGAGTAAAGTGTGCAGTGCCAATCCAGACCATGAGCTTTTTGGTTTTCATTGCAACAGGAATTTCTCTGAGCCAAAACTGCAATCAAAACCACATAATGAATGTTGAATTTCATACAAGCCAGAGCTTTCAACCATTTGTATTTCAGTCAGCTCTTCAAGAAGGCAAAAAAGGCAACTTTCAGTATGGACAGCATTATTATGTTGAAGTACACTGGCTGAGTCATAGAGCTGTCTTTAAGGTATGCCTTCAAATTGTGATGTGACATAGAGAAACACATGTCTAAACTGCTAGGTTTAGAATGGATGCAGGACCTGGCCTTCTTGATTGAGACGCTCCATTATATCAATACTATGAACATGAGAATGTAGGGCTGGAACCAGGTTGAAACTGGTTTGATGACACTGTGGGTGCATCTACATGTGCTATGAATGTGCTGCAATAAACCCTGGAGCAGCTTGAAAGAGAGTCAGCCACTCCCAGGCACAGTGTCTACATGTGTGCCTGGGAGAGCAGCCATTCATAGATTTCATAGACAACAGGGCTGGAAGGGACCTTATAAAATCATCAGGTCCAGCCCCCTGCCCAAGGGGCAGGAAGTCAGTTGGGTCAAAGGATGCCAGCAAGATAAGCATCCAAATATTTCTTAAAAGTGTCCAGAGTAAGTGCTTGTACTATCTCTGCAGGGAGTCTATTCTAGGCCTTTGGGGATCTAAGGTTTTTCCTTATGTCCAACCTAAAATAGTCTTGCAGGAATTTGTGACTGTTGGACCTTGTCATCCCTTGGGGTGTCCTGGTCAACAGACATTCCCCCACATCCTGATTCATGCCCCTTATGTACTTATAGGCTGCCACCAAGTCACCCCTGAGCCTGTGTTTCTTCAGGATGAAGAGTCCCATAATTTGTAGCCTTTCTTTATAAGGCCTGTTCTCTTGCCCTCTGATCATGCACGTGGCTCTCCTCTGGACTCTTTCAAGCTTCTCCACATCCTTCCTGGATTGTGGAGCCCAGAATTGAATGCAGTACTCCAGCTGCGGCCTCACCAAGGCTGAGTACAGCGGGAGGTTGACATCCTGGGTCTTGCTCAAGATGCATCGATAGATGTAAGCCAGAGTTTTGTTCAGCTGTGGTATCACATTGGTGGCTCATGTTCATCTTGTGGTCAATCATGACCCCCAAGTCTCTTTTAGACATAGTGCTATTGAGTGTAACATTGCTGGGCCCATAAGTGTGATTTCCCCCCACCAAGGTGGAGCACCTTGCATTTCTCCCTATTGAATATCATCAAGTTTTCATCCATCTACTTTGCAAGCCTATAGAGGTTGGCCTGGATCACCAGCCTATCCTCAAGTGTAGTTACTCTTCCCAGAAGTTTGGCATCATCAGCTAACTTATCCTATCCACTTCTGACACCAAAGTCCAGATCATTTATAAAGATATTAAAGAGTATGGGTCTGAGAATGGAGCCTTGGGGGACACCACTGGTCACTGAGAGCCTTGTTGATTTAGTTCCATCAACTACCGCTCTCTGGGTCTGACCTCAGAGCCAGTTCACTAGCCATCAGACTGTGGAGTAGTCGAGGCCGCAGTTGCCCAAATTTTCCATGGGGACATTATAGTCAAGTCAAAGGCTTTTTTAAAGTTCAAATATGTGATATC
The DNA here is from genome assembly GCA_030014935.1 of Caiman crocodilus. NCBI lineage: Eukaryota > Metazoa > Chordata > Crocodylia > Alligatoridae > Caiman > Caiman crocodilus. Next base: position 39,086,209 of record JAGPOW010001543.1, read on the forward strand.
AACCTCTTCCCTTTTATCCAGGTGATACATCATCTGGTCATAGAAGGAAATGAGATTGGTTAAGCAAGACCTACCTGCAACAGACCCGTGCTGGCTATCCCTCAGGATGTTGCCTTCTGTTAGCCTGTCAAGAATGGTTTCTTTGATAACTTTTCCCAGGATCTTTCCAGGGAACGAAGGGAGCTGGGGAGAACAGCCCTGGAGTGTCAGGGGGCATGGGAGGTCAGCCCTGTGCTCTGGGTGTTGGCTTCAGGTGGTGGAAGGGCTGGCAGGAGCCAGGGATCTGGCCCCCAGCTGACTGGGCTGACCAAGTGCAATTTGTGTCTGAAAGTCACCATCTACACATGTATTTAATTGCACTTAATGACTCCACCATAAAATAGTACTGTCTCCATAAGATAGTAACTAACTGTACTGACTTATGATGGAGTTAATTAGTTTACTGTGCCCTAATGCCGGCACAAGTGTAGACTGTGATGCTTTACAGCAGAGCTAGTCTACTCCCCAGTGAACACATCTATGTGAGACACAATGTCACTGTAGTGATGAGCTACGACAATATAGTGTTTGTGGGTGTGAAATGTAATACTGACACTATCACACAGCAGCAGCAGAAGTAGAAATGATCTGCGCACTGCCAAGACTGGCTAAAGCAAATAGTAAATGACTGTGCAATAACAACTACACAATCAGTCACATGTGTAGATGTGCCCAGTAAAGTGCACATGTAGATGAACACTTTGAGCCATAAATGAAGTTTTCTTTTTGAGAGAGACAGTTCTCAGTGCAATGTAGCACATTTTGTCACCTTGAAGTCACTGTTCAGTGCTGCTGAGACTGAAGGTGATAAGGGATTGGAGAAGTATGTGGTTAAGATTGTTAATCTAAGGGATGCACTCCAGAACAGATTCTCTAACTTTGAGAGCCATGAATCAGAGTTCAGACTTTTTAGCCCCCCATTCTCTCTCACTGTGGAAAAGGCCCCTCAGCTATTATTAGGAAAAAAGGTACTAATTGCACTCACTGATCTTCAGTGTAGTGATATACTAAAGGATAAGTTCTCAGCATTTAGGATTCTAGAGTTTTACCAAAGCCTGGCAGAAACTTACCCAGCAGTAAAATCCTTTGCTTTAAGGATGTAATCTCTGTTCCTGAGTGCACACACGCATGAACAGATTTTCTTAGTGCTGAATATCAGCAGTCAGAACTGTGCTCAAGATCTGGTGACAAGCACTTGAACTCCATCCTGAAAGTGGCCATGGCACAGTCCTTGGAACCAAATATTGAGCTAGTTGCAGTGACGAAATGCCAGGCATCAAGGAATATTATAGCAGTTTTTGAGATGTTAGTTGGTGCATCTACACATGCTCATCACCCCAAAGTTTATTGCTCCTGGCACATGTGTAGATGTGTGACATTTACTCCACAGCTAATTAGTCTACTATGCGCTAAAAATTACATGTAGACGTGCCCAGTGAGTGCAAATCATTTATTATTGTTTTGAATTCATTTTATGTTCACAGTTTTACTAATAAGAGCTGTAGCATATATTTTTTTGAAAAATCATTTTATTTGCATATTTAAAGACTTGTTTGTAACAAATGTTTCTACATTTCTTTTTTTAAAAATGCTTAAAACTGCCATTAATGTGCAAAAAAAGACTCAGAATTTATAAAGTGAGCTGAATGAATGACAAATTTTGATGAAAAATTATCCTGTTTAACAAACCTACAGGTAGTAAATGTATCCTACTGTTTGATTTGAGTTTGGCATGTCTACAACAGAGTATAATATACATCAGAAGCTGTAATAACCTTACTGACCTCAGTGTGAGGTTCACACAAAAAAGGGAATAGAACACTAGACAGTCAAAGTCTGGCATGTAGACTAGAAACAATAATTAGGCTCAGAGTTGTTTGTTATTTAATACAGTAAATAATTGCCATAGTAAAGAAAAGTTTCTATCCCTAGTTGCTTGGCAGGCAGCGTAATTTGGCTTTTAAATGTTTTTTTTTTAATGTTGACCACTCTCATGCTTAAGAGTCTGGTTTTGAGCTTTCCTAACCCAATGTAAGAACTATATGGAGATTCAAAAAAAAGAGACAAATACTTAAATTATATAATGGTCCTACATTTCTGTTTAGACAGGACTGCATTATGGGTTATTCTCACCTCCTAAGTGTCAGCGCTCTATGGGTACAGACAAAAGTGACAATTTTCACTTAATCTGACCCCAGAAAGTAGTCTATAACCATGCCCAAATACAAGTGCATAGCTGCAGATCACTTAAAAATGGTGGATCAGGCAAAAGTCTGAACCCTCATTGCATGAGAGTTCAGATGAAGATGCTTTCAAAACATAGCATCTTCTGTAACTTCTGCTTGCCTGCTAGCCTGTTGCCGTTTTCAGAATGGGAGGAGGGAAAAGGAGGAAGAAGTTTGGTTTGGGGCTTTTTTGGTCCCATGTTGGAGGGTAGGGCAAGTATATTGGAGCCCCTTGAGGTGGTGGGGGCTCCAGTTTATCTACCTCACCCTCCAGTGCTGGCTGGGGAACCCTTAAAATGAGCTCCCTCTGCTCCCCTTTCCCCCTCCCATTCTGAAAATAGCTAGAGCTGGCAGCCAGGAGGAGCCATCCCCTGGAACAAACAGTGAACTTTGGTTTAGTCTGGGGGATTGTTGTAACTGGGGACACTTCCTGCAAAGCATTCTCATTTACAACGGGGAACTGCTCTTCTGTCTGTACCCTATAAGACAATGTGCTGGATTCAACGATATCATTATCAGGCTGGTTTTTCCTTCATCATTCATAACACTCAAAGAAGTTTGATTACTAAACTTCTGTTTAGCATGGCACTGAGGCAGGACAATACTATCCTGATTATTTATATTCTTTTTGGAGACATAGATGCAGCTATGGATATTGTTTGGTATGAGTCTTTTACCTTCCAGAGCCTAGGGCTGTAACTATGACCTTTTTTAGTATAGGGAAGAATCACAAACAGCAGGTAGAGTTTCTTTTGGCCTTCCCTGTTCAGTATTCTTTGTGTGCTCAAGCAAAAGCTGGTTAAAACCTAGACTTCTCTATGATAATACTCCATACATTTCAGGAAGTCATATACTATTATATCAAAGTAAACAATTCCCATGTACCATGCATTATCTTTCAAGTATGCTTTTCTCTCATATACGGTCATCCTCACCATCACATTGGCACTTTAAGACATTCTGATTTTAAAATATCTCCAGATAAGAGTTGGCATTACAACTGAGTTAAGTCTAAAAACTAAAAATTACAATTGCAAGTTTGATCCTTGAATGTAGCAGCATAAAAACAGAATTTAACACTGTAAAAGTTGGTGCTTATCAGGCATTGGTGATACTATTCATGAACACTAAAACAATTAGATTTTGGACAACATTAGATTTTGGACAACAATTTACTATAGCCCATAAGATAATGGCTGAGCTTTCTTTCAAAGTTAATTGTGCTGCAAGATTGTAAAAAAAACCCCCCAAAACCAAAAATCCTGATTTCTGTCTTGTGATCCACTGAACCTAACTCCAGGGTGTGTAAGGAACTTTTATCACTCTGAAGAAAAGACTAAGGCTAATTTGTATGATCAGATTACAGGTTTTGCGCGCACACACACACACACACACACACACACACACACACACACACACACACACACACACACACACACATGCTTTGCAAATATTACCCTGATTTATCTAGGTTCTTATAGACACATTTGCCTGCATCCCAGAAGTGCATTCAGTGTCATGATTAGCAGTTGTTATATGTAAGTTCATTCTTTCACCCTTTCTCCCCCAGAGGGAAATTCTGTGGGAATTTTTATTTAAACATATTTGGAGAAGTATACCATATGCTTATACTATCAAAAGCAAGGTCAAAGAAGCACATCTTGCATTTGGAATGAAAGAAAACAGAATTTTCAGTTTTTCTTTGGATCCAGTGTTTCTTGAAATTTGTGGGAGATTATTCCCCTGTATTGAATTAATCCTCAAGAAAACATTGTGTTTTGCACACTCAATAATTGCTGCTGTGTTGAACAGCTTCATTGTGCCTGATAAGCAAAGTTGTTGAGTGTGGTCTTTTTGGAAGAATACTTGGAAGTTACCTGAATTTGACTCAAAAATCTAATGGAAGTCAGTATAAAAAGCATTCTTTGATATGTGTACAGTAATCCTTGCCACTAAGAAGATGCATTGCTACGTTACATACTAGTTAGTTTCCAAAGGACTGACTGTTTTGGTCACACCTGGACAGCATTGCCATTGTGCAGTTGAAAGATGACTAAGACATTAGGGCTGTGTGAAGCTTTGGGTGCTGATTCAATTCAGGGAAGAATCGGCCTGGTTTGGTAACTGAAGCTCTGAATCCAGATCGAATCAGGACATGAATTAAAAAGTCTGAACTGATTCAAATCTCTCTGAATCAATTTGGAAAAGATTTGGAGAGCTTTGGAGATTCAGGCAGTCCCCACCCACTACAGCAGGGAGCTGGACCCTGACTCCATGCTGGTAGCTAGGGGGTGGAGGAGGGGTGGCTGGAGGAGGGAAGAGAGGACCATTGGGGGACCCCTGCCAGGCCCCATCCCCTGCCTGATCCCCCAGCCCAGCTGAGCACCCCCCAGCCCTTGCCCACTCTCCTAGCCCCAACTGTGGTTTTCTTGCTCAGCCCTAGCTCCCGGCTCTTTAAATAAAAAAGCCCCCATTCACCAGTTGCTGTCAGGTGGAAGGGGGTGATCCCCACTGCCTCCTACTACCCCACACCATGTAGGGGACTCTGTCACAGTCCCCAACCCCTGCCCACTCTCCTAGCCCCCCCCCCCCATGGCTAGTCCACCCACCCCAGCTCCTGGCTCTTAAAAAAAAAAAAAAAAGCCCTACACTCATCAAATGCTGCAGTGGCCTTGGGGCTTCTGGGGGCTCATGGCAGAACACCCCACACAGCATGGGGCAATGGGGGGGCAGTGCCCCTGCCTGGCAGCAGCTGGTGAGTGATGACTTTTTTTGTTTTTTGTTTTTAAAGAGTCAGGAACTGGGAGAGCAGGTAGGGCAGCCATTGAGAGTGGAGGGGCGGGGGGATGGGGATGATTTGGAGGTTTGGTAGATTTGGCAGCGGCCAAACCTCTGAATCAGATTCAACTGACTCAGTTTGGGACAGTGATTCAAATCACTGAATCAAATCACTGTCCCCTGAACCAGATAAATCCAAATCTGAAGCGTCATGCAGGCCTATAAGACATGCAGTACAGAAAGCAAATCATATCAGGTAGTACACCACTAAGATGATAGCAGCATCTGTAAATACCACATTCTATTTCAGCACTTAATATTAATGTGGATAATATCAATATTAACCCAGTTAATATAACCCATGCCATTGGTTTGAATAGGAGTTGATTGCCTGTATAGGTGTTAAGTCCATGAATACCTTTGAGGATAGTAGGCCCTAGTTCAGAGAATACAGGATTGTTCCTAAATGGTACACTGACATAACAGTTTGTGGGTGTTCATCTTTAATCAAAGGAGACTACAACCCCATATTTATTTTAATAATGGCAAAAGATGGAGCATCAGGGCTTCTATGGTATATTTAACATTTCCAGGGATCTTAGAGGGGCGTGTAAGTTGAATTCAGCATCAGGGGAAAGGACTAGACAGTGGCTGCAGAATTCATCTTCCAGGCTCCAAAGCTGCATGTGAAAGCAGGGTTTTTACAAGATTCTTTGCTGAAAGCTCAAATGTAGCACAGCCAAAGGAGAAGTGTGACCACACTGGCAAACCCTCTCTGGATTTGCCTCTGTGCATAAGAAAATAAAGAAAAATGCTTACTTTCTTAGAAAACTGCATGTTTTTTATTTGGTATGTGAGGACTTCATTCCTTTGAGATCTTCAACTAAGTGTTCATTAAATTGCATGTAAAATATCTGCATCTTTCAGCTACTGATCAAATATCCTCAGACAGTGAGTCCTGTTTGAAATGCTAATTGTTACCTCTACGCTCCACATTTTTTTGTATGCGATGTCCAATATTTGTCCAGCCACTACTAAAAGTCTGCTTTCCCAGTTCCCCTTTGGTTAAGATTCACTTCTAAAATTTCCAGGTCCAGTTATTCATAAGCAATAAAAAGCTGCAGATCCATAGTAAAAGATTTGCTTATGCATCTCTTTGTGTAGGATTTTATCTGAGGAATTGAATAGCCACAATGCAATGTACTAACATGAAAAGGGTTGGATGCATCTGTTTTTTAATTAAAAAGTTGTATGCTAAAATTGCTACTTTTTTATTTCTCAGCTCATTTGAATAGAAACATAATATTCTTATAGATTAATTATACAGTGAGACATTTTAAAGTATGAGCTAGATGAGGCAGACCTGGGAAAAATAGCTTTTCTATAACAATTTTTTAAAAAGAGTGCTTTATAAGTGGAGTCAAACAGAACCCTGGGAACATAGCCCACATACAATTACTCTTTGTTAGTTGAAAAGTAAACTCTTACAGAGACGACATGTTGTTATATTGTCAGACAGAGTATAGTAGTCCCCAATTCACTGCCACTCTGCAGTTTTGGGGGGTGAATTAAGTATTGATGAGAAACAGACAAAAGATGAGCTGTTCTATGTGGCACCATCTCCTGAAGATATTCTTGTTTTCCATGTATATGAGGTCAATAGACATGACTATAGTTGTTAACAGCATTAACTCCTTTTATTTAATTTAAATGCTACCGGATGATCCCCAATAAAGCTATGTTGCCAGGCTTTAGACAAGCAGTGCTGCAACCTGTGTGGAACAGCCCATTGAGGTTGAGGATACCCCCCATTGATCACTGTAAATTGACATGACAGGCATTGCCTATAAAACACAGTCAAATAGGACATAGCACCAGCATACTCTAATTAAATGAAATCATTACAATCTACTCCATATGGGACTCAAGATTTATCTGTGGAAGGCCCACACCTGAAAAAAAGTGTAAAAGTATCCAGTACTAACTACAGTGGTTTGGTTTTTTTTAGAATAATGCATTGATTTTAACCACTTGTTTAAATGTTGTACATTGTGAATTTCAAATGGTTTAAATAGATCACTGTGTATGTACACTTAAACTGGTTATATAACCTTACCTCAATTTAGTTTGACTTAATTCAGTAATTTAAAGATACAATCTCATTCAAGTAATGTTTAAACCATATAAACTATGTCTGTACCAGTAATTTGCAGTTCAATCAAATTAATGTTAACTTTTTAAAAGGCTTAGTTAAATTGGTAGTGTTCAAGTGATGGTATTGTAGTGTTACCAGTGTTGTTTCTGTGATGGTCTAGGATACATGCAAAAGGCAAGCATTCATGTGGGTGATCTTTTAATGCACCAACTGTATGGCTGGTATAAACATAGGCAAGCTTTCATGTACAACAGTACCCCTTCTCAGGTTGTAGTGCAATTGGTTCACTCTTTAAGTATAAGCTGGTTCACTCTTTAGGTGTAAGCAGGTGTCCATCTTTTTCTTACTCTGTGTTCAGAACTTCATATCAGGCAGCTTCAAAAAAGACGTTCAGGTCCTAACAGTGGTCTTATTTTCCCTTCCTTGGCTTCAGCCATAAGATTAGAAGTTGGACTGCTATTTACAAGGCACGAACTGCATCAAAGGATGACCTGTCTTTTCCAAATTCCTTTCAAAAAAGGTCATTCATCAAAGCCATAATTCAGATCATTATCTCTTAGGCAGTTTGTATTAAGAATTGTCTGTTCTTTAGCATAGCCCCATTAAGTTCAGAAAACATAGATGCTTAATATTTGTAGCTGGCCACTTTTGCTGCTTAAAACTCTGTCCACTTAGAAAAATATATGCTGGGTATAGGAGTACCTCACACCTTGAAAACCATACAGATCACCTCTGTCAATCTTTATGTTCACAGTATTTTGTGGATAAAAAGGAAGCAAAAATATGCTTTCATGTGGCATTTAAAGTCTTTATTTTTAATTCATTTTAAATCAGGATCACTTGATATGAACGTGTACTTCCCATTGGTTTCACTATTTCCTTTTTTTTAAATACTGCTTCTTTTATCTTATCCTTCTCTCTTTCTGTCTTCTTTCCTTAGTTTTGCCTGAATTCTCCTCCTTTTTGTTTGATTTCCCATAACAACCCAGGCCCCAAATCCATTCCTGTGGGTTTCACTCAAGTCTGGTTCATTTATTCAGTATGAGTAAATAATTCAACAAATCAACCTAGTTTGAACCAGTCCTCATTTTGTCAAATCAAATACTTCAGTAAATCAGCCTAGTTTGAACCAGTCCTCATTTTGTCAAATGCACGTGGTATTTTCATGTATTCTCAGAATAGCATGGCAAAGAAATTTCAGTGTCTGGTGGGTTTACAAAACTATTCGCATTGACTTCACTATTTATGGTGTCTGATTAGTCGTGTAACCAAGATACACCAACTTGCTGATTGGATGATTGCACTTATTAAACAGGATTATTAATAAATAATGAATATTGAGTAATTTTGCTTGTACATGAAAAATTTCTGTTTGCAAGTAAATATGGGCCAGGAGTAGTTCCAATATTTTTATGTGTAAAACCCAAATTATGCAAATATTTGTCAATACAAAATAGTGAAAGACATGAATGTGATCAAACTAAGCAGTTCTCTGCAACCTGAACCTAAAAGTTAACAAGAATTGTTTTGTATTTAAAAGGTCCATTTCACAGATTTGCTTTTAAAGATAGAAGGAACCATTCTAATCTTTTGTGTTACAGAAGCCTTTCTATTCCTAAACCATTGAGTTGTGATTGAATCATAGCATAGCTTTTTAGAAGGTCACACAGTCTTATTTTAAACCTCTATGCTGCATGTTAATTTTATACTTAGATCAGTTCCAGCAGGAGTGTACCCTTTCTTGAATAGTTAAATTATTAGAACACCTATTATGGAGTTACACTGGTACATCTTCTGTTGGTATAACATATTTCTCTTTCCTTCTGTGAATAAGCTGTAATGGTATAACTATGACTTGTACAAGCATGCCAGCATCAACACTGGGTGTGGAGAATTGTGCTGTTTTGAGTATGGCACTATAGTTAATAAGACTTTTTTTGTATGTACAAGCGCATAGATTCCAAATGATGGACAATTTATCATGTCTTTCAGAATTTTTTTTCCACCAATATTTAGGGTAAAAGTTGAGCTGCAATGTTAAAAAAAAGTGTCTCATCTCCAATTGTACAGCTCGGTATAAAATGTTAAAGAAATGAGTTTAACAGCCTTCTGCAACATTCTATTGGCTTTCCATCTGTCAAGTCTGTCTTTTTATAGTGGAGTTAGCTAGCTTATATTAGTCAGTTGGGAGGTACTGCATTGATTTACATTATAGCACATCATAAACCAGTATGTGATGAATCTAGTATGCTAATAAAAACTAATGATACAAGTAGAACAGTATACAGTGGAACAATGGTAATATTATGTCTTTTGAAAAAATAAAATTAAACCTCCTTCAGACTTTCTTTTTCCCCTATGTGCTTATTCAGAACTTTGGTTGTATTCATGTATCATTTTTAATATGGCAGAGTTTAGGATTTTTGCTGTATCAATCACTGCACGTGTGAAGAATAGTACATATGTATTGATCCATTATGCATGAATGTAACTGCTCAGTTACAGGTTTCTTTTTGTACCTGGATCATTCTCATTAGGTGGAATTCAGTGCTTAATTTAAACCACTAATTTCATTATACTTCTTTTTAAGAACAAAATATCATAGTTTCACAATATGCACATGAAGAAAACAAATTATACCATAAACTCAGAGAAATTTCACAGTACCTTGATGTGTGTTTATACATTGGAGCACAGACATCCTTAGTATGTCAGCTCTGACACAAAAGAAACTTAGCCAGATTACTGGTGTCAAGCTCAATTAGGTGTTAATGAAAGACAAATTTAGAATCTTAGGCCCACCGCTCGGCTACCTCCCTAATAAAGCCGGGCGTACTGTGCTGCTATCTCTCTAGGAGATCAGGGACCACCGCAGCACCTGCCCTTATCCAGGAGGCGCTCTGCTGCTAACCCCTGTCTCTCGCAGGGTCCACCGCAGCAGCCAGCCTCAGTTCGGGGTCTAATGCCGCGCTAGCCTCTTGCCAGTTTAACTTGCCCATCCTGGGCTCCACAGTGCTGCCCCTTCGTGGGCCTCTCAAGCGTTGCCCCTTCACGGGCTTCTCAAATACTGCCCCCTGCCAGGGCTTCTCATAACATATCGCCCCTCATGGGCTTCTCCACGTGTCTCAGAACGTTGCCCCTCGCCTGGGCTTCTCAGTGATACTGCCGCTCATGGGCTCCTTAAAAATACTGCCCCTTTTGGGCCTGGGGTCTTCTCACCCCGTATTGCTGCGCCCCTCTGGTGCTGAATCGCACCCTCCCACGCGCCAGGGCCCCACACCCTGTGGGTCCCTATGAGGCCTCCTCCAACCCCTACAGCCTTGCCCAAACCACCGGTGTAATACAAACTAACGAAACATAACACGAGCCTCTGGCTATAACTCAAACATCAGGTACCTGGCCATAACTATGCAAGCCTCCTGGCTCCTACTTGCATCATTGCTCCAGCCTCTGGAGCATTCATGAGCTGCACTCACATTGCTGTCTCCCAGAGCCCGAGCCCCTGCCCCTGCCCCTGCCCCTGCCCCTGCCCCTGCCCCTGCCCCTCCAGCTGCTGGCAGAGACCTGCCAGCCTGACTCTGGCTCTGGGCTTTATAGGGCCAAGCCCCACCCCTTCGGTCAGCTGACTCATTAGTTGGTTGCTCTGGCAACCCGCAGCTGCACTGCTTAATCATTGCTGAGGCTTCTTCCTCCTCTGGGAGCAAGGCAGGCATGCCCAGTGCCCTGCTGCAATTTATACAAGTGGTGAGCACCCTGTGCCCCGCCACAATAGGAAATACACAGATGCTCTTTTTCTTTTTGGTGGGGAGGGCGAGGGGTGGAGGGTATATTCAGTTAGCTACTGTTAGGGCTATCCGGAAGCCAGACTGTCTGTTACATGTGCACACAGATGAAAGGCTACTCCATTTGTATACCTGCATAATGGCCAGGGACAGTTGCAATCTCCATATTCAGGAAGTATACAGTATCTTAAACTGGGGTAGTTCATCAACTCAGTTGTATTACCATATGCTTTTAACTTTGAAGTAGAACTAACACAAAAAGGATGAGAAAGGGTGCACCACCAAATGGATGCAGCACCCAATATTACAGGAGGTGGTTTGCAGCCTGATAGCTAGCACTAAGTTTTTTCCGTAGTAGCAAAGTGCTGTGCCCCTTCCGATGTAGGGCAGTCTGTCTTGTTGTGATTTACTATACTGTAGGAGAGTGGAGAGATGAATGTCTAACACTTTAAAATTTTACAGAAGTAAAAATAACTTAAATATTTAGGGCGCAAACAGACATTCAGAAAAGTTAGGGAGAGGTTACAATAAGTGAAAAATGGCCACCTGATCTAACTTAGTTCGTTCAGGTGTGGACTTTACATTGAGATTCTGACTTTGATGATCTCAGTGCAAACTGTACAGGAGTTCAGGACAGTTGGATTGGTTTAAAAATGCCTGACTAATCTAAATTAACCCTGCCTCTGACATAGTCTAACTTAGATTGGGTCTAGCAAAACCAATCTGCCTGAATTTCTATACAGTTCTCAGCACAGCCCCAGGGCTGGGAAAAGCCACCTGCTGGCCCCAGCTTCAAGGCTGTGTTTTTCTACTTGGTACTGAGCTACTTTCCATCCTAACCCCTCTCCCTACCCCCAAATGAAGAAAGCCCCCTCCTCTGACCCCGATATTTCCCTTGATCCCACCAAACCCTCCTGTACCCCAGCAACTCCACCGTGAACCTTGCTTACCATTACCTTAACTCCTCAATTCCCTCAGATCCTCCTGGAGAATCTGATTGCTCCCTCCAATTCCAATGTGGATCCTCCTGGTCTTTCCATGGGCACCACCTGCCCCTTTTCCTCCTGATCACTCCCACAAGTTCCACTTGCTCCCATGGATCCTGTTTGCCTCCTGATCCTCTCCAAGGACCCTGCTTGACCCTCCGCCATCCCCTTCAAGCCTGCTTGTCCGTCCTATCTGCTCAATCCCTCTCCTCCAGCCCACTTCCATCCTGATTTATCTTAGATTAGGTGGCCATTTTTAACTCAATCTAATCATTCCAAATATCTGTACATAGTCTTGGGTGTAGATTTCCTCTTTTTTGCTAAGCAGATACATAGCTTATTTTCCCACCTGTATACTTTGCTTGACAGTCTATGCTAGAAATGTCACTAATGTAGAGGATGTGTGATGAGCAGTAACTAATGGATCTTTCAAGGCAGAATTATCTGGAGTAGAATTTGCTTACCCTACTTCCTCTCTTAGAGAGATTTAAAGCCCTAATGTTTGCTTCAAATCCTAATTATAAGTTACATTCAGCCATATCATATGACTTAGGTGAATAGTCATACTTAGTCTTACAGCTCAGATCTGGAAAGTAAAGTGCTGAGTGATTGCAGCAAACTGTTTGCCTGTGCTTTACAGATGGAAAATTTACATATGCAAATAAATAAAAATAATAATAGAAATAGTAATAATAGTAAATGCTTGAGTAATGTGTGATATCTGAGGTAGTTCCAGTTTGATCACTGACATCTCAAAAGCAGAAAATGTTCTGAATTCATCAAGTAAGGTTATTTCTTCTGAGTTTTTGCAGAGAGGAATGACACATGCTATCTAGTGTATGTAGATATAAGCTCTGAATTTAGCAGGGAGCTCCATTTTGTCCCAAACGCTCTCTGTGGGCTTCCTTTCCATGACCCTCTGACTCCTCAAGGGACTCCTTGCAGATGTCCTACCTCTCCTGCAACTACCTTCTGCAACCCCTCACTTCCCCTTGTATCAAATACCTGGGACTGGGACTAGCAGTCCTCCTCTCCATCCCATGTCAGATTCATGTGTGCCCCTTCCTCAATTCCCCACTTCCCACATCCCCACCAATTCCAGAGTCCTGCAATGTCTCTCTTCATGAAAAGGTGTCTGTGTGCTTACCATTCCCCTTTCCTCCCTTCCACCTAGCCTCTTTTTTGTCAACCCCTACCCTCATATATGGCTCTGCATTCTTTCCTCCCTGCTTTCCCCATTAGTTTGTCTTTTTTCCCTTACCTTTTTCTTTCATGGCAATGTATGCTATCTTCCATCCCCACAATTTTAACTCTTCCCATCTCCATTTCTTTTGTTCAGGACTCTTGCCCTCTCAGCCCCCAGGTTCTTTCTTTTCCAACCTTTTCTTCATGCTCATTCTGCTAATCCCTGCTATTTTCCTCCCCTGATCCCTCCTGTTCTGGGTTACCCCTCTGCTGCCCTCTCCACATAGGATCTTTGTGAAGCAAGGCTACAGCATCCCAACACTGTTCTAACATAAAAAATTAAGTTACTGCCTGGGCTACATATAGGCAACAAAAAATATGACAAAGAAATTCCCCTGTTTCTAACACCAGGCAATCCAGGAACCTGGATTTTTTTGTAAAATAGCATTTTCTCATGCTCATATTTGTACCAGGACCAACTGGCTTTTCATTCAATGATACCAACAACATTCCAGAATCAATTGAATTTAATTTTCCATACATAGCTCCAGACAAATGAAATGCCATTAATTTGAGTGCCAAGCCTTGATCTGTTCAGCCAGGACAGACTAGGGTTTTCCAAGGAGTTTCAGGGAATTACAAATCCGAGTGAATTCTGTTGGTAGTTGTCTATCAAACCCCTTTCATAGTTTCATAGTTGTTGGGAGCTGGAAGGGACCTTACAGATCATCAGGTCTACCCCCCCACCCCGCACTTCCCCAGGAAAGACCGGTGGGATCAGATGACCCTTCTTTGCGATCCTTTGAAATTCAAGTCCAAAGGGCTGATTCTGACACTCAGATATATAAAGTAAAATAATAAGTGATGTAAGAAAGGATAACAGATTTGGGTTTTAAGGTTTTGTTGTCATGCTTGTTAAAATGAACCCAATTTTATAATGACATTAAGGTTATGCTCCAAATGAAAATTTTACTCCTACTGACTACCAGAGAAGTGATTGCTGGATAAGAACTATCAGATCATTGTTCTTCAGGACTTGCTTAGTTCAGCAATAAAGGACAGGGCAAACTTATATGTGAGGGATGGTAATCAGAAAAAAAATTAAAATGATGCAGGAAGAAGCTATCATAGCAAATAAAATAAGCATGAAGAGTTTGAGATTTTATAAAGGAGAAACGAAATGAACAAGTGTTCATTTTATATTTGCAGATTATAACAAATTACAAGGTATGATATGGTCAAAAGATACCAAAAGAATTTCATACTAGATCACTATAAAGGAAGTAAATTTATTTTAGTGTATGATGTTGAAATCCGAACATTTGTGAAAGATAAAATGCTTGAAAATCTTTATGAAAATTTATGCTGTACAAAGTTGCCTTCTTTGGAATATATCTCATCTGCATGTTTATGTTAGCATTAAAATTTTTCTTTTTTTCCTTTTTTTTTTGATCAGTCATAGATGTTAGAAGAACAACTCAATCAGCAGTTTTGTCACCGCAGAACAGCAGAAAATATTCAAATATGTACTTAGTCTCAGCCTTGATGATATTTGAGAGTAGTTAAAAAGCCTTTTCAGTGTAAAATTTGATGCAATTAACCAGCTTCCGATTTGCCACATCAGCAAACTACATATTTGTGCAATGTTGACAAATGCTGACATAAAGCATACTCACTAAACTTTATTGTAGCTGTATGGTAGAGGACCAAACTGAAAATAGACTAAAATCTGTTTTGATGTGCAATCTGCTAATAAAAATTCTACTCGTATAGTATTCAAATTATATAGTTTAATACAATTACTTATGGACATCTGGGAGATGCAATTCATTTATACAGAAGTGATCATACCCTCTCTTAGGCCAGGTCTAAAAAAAGTATTTGTAATAGCATAACTGTTGTAATTCAGGCACAGACCTCAAACAAAAGCAGTTTGTTAGAATGCAAATAAGCTATTATACTGGTTTGTAAACACCTACAAGTTAGGATAAGTGTATCATCTTTAACTACGCCCATGTAGTTAATGCTGTATTTTTTTCTATTGTAAAGCTTGTAAGGCAAAGTTAGCATACCTCTAAGGGTCTGCCTACATGGGAACACTTAAAGTAAGTTGGAAATATCTAATTAGAAGCGCAAAGTGAAACACTATTAAATAAGGTGCTTGAAAACCACTCACCTATTGTTTTGGGATCATTACAAACTTGAAGTGTACCCCAGGTTCATCACAGTATGTGAGATCTTAAGTACACTTGCGAATGGATTGCTTAAAAGCAAAGAATTCTTATGAGATACTGTGAGTGTCTACACATGCAAATGCTGCCAGATGAGTTTACTCTGCAGTAAATTACTGCAGAGTAAATCCACCCTGGGCAGGCATCTACATGAGCAGACATTTGGGAGCAGATTTGTTTTAAATGGGAGCAGCCTGGAGAGGACTGCTCCCACCTTGCTCTGTCTCCCTGCAGCTCCAGGCTCCCCCTGGGTGCTACCTCAGAGGCTGGCAGGGAGCATGGATTCAAGAGACAGCTGTCTCTTTGTGGGGGGTTGAGGGTGGGGGACAGGTGCCAGGAGAAATCTCCCTGCCCCCAAGAGATGCCTGCTGCCAGAGTGGGCTTTGGTAGTGAAGCCCAGGCTGGGACAATGTCTCCCTGCCCCAGCAGTGGTGAGTGTCCTCCCCAGGTCCCCAGTCAGGGGAAGGGGGCTTGGAAAGAGATGTGGTGGAGGAGGAGGGGGAAGGTTTCAACTCCCAATCCACTGGTGGGGCAGCTAGCAGGGAACCCCTGTCTGGGCAGGGAATCCCCTGCAGGGGGATGGGACCTGCCTCTCCCCTATAGCTCTTTCCAAGCATTGGGCTAGGAAAGAGCTGTGGGAGTGGGACCTGCCCCAGAGTGGGACAGTTCCCAGCCAATGCTGGGCTGCATGGGGGAAGTCTACATTCAGTCCAGAGCTTCCTGGGAACTGTCTTATTTCAGGCAGTTCCCAGCCAGTGCTGAGCTCCATGTGCAGACTTCCTTACAAAGCATGGTACTGACTGGGAACTGTCCCAGTCTACACATGCAGATTGGAGCTGACTGGGAACTTTCCAAAACAGGACTTCCCCACACAGTCGGGAGCTGGCCAGACACTGTCCCAGTCTGAGGCAGGTCCCAGGCAGCTACAGGCTGGGCAGGGAACTCTTCCCATGTAGAGAGCCCCCTGCCTCAGGTCACAGAGCTATCATGAAGCCGGGGCCAGGAGCTCTCTGCTGATGGGGCATGGGGGCATTATCCCAGCTTGGACTCCACTGTAGGCCACCCCAGCAGCAGGCAGCTCCCAGGAGCAGGGAGAAATCTGCCCTCTGCTACCCAGATATTAGGAAGCAAATTTTTTTTCAGTTGGCTATCTACATGTGCCTAACTACACAGTAACTACTTGGCAGTTAATTTGCTACCTGCATTTGCCAAGTAGATTAAATTACTGCACAGTAAGGGTCTGCACATATAGACAGTGTAGTAATTTGCTTACTGCACAGTAAATGCAGTAGATGTGTCCACTGTGACTTGGACAGAGTTTTACTCTGAGGTTTTTGGTTCACTCATACCTAAACCCAACACAATGGGTTTGAAATCTATGCAACTAGAATCCTAAGACAATGTTGTCAGGACTCCAATCAACTGATATGGTTGACTTCCATGGTTGTATGCTATAAGCTTAGAATTATTGAATATAAAATAACCTTTATAGAAGCCCTTTGTTTCAATTTTTAGTAAAGTACTTTCTGAAGCATTTTCACTTGAGAAGATGGTTTTATAAGGTTCAATCAAAATTATGGTTCTTTATTCCTGAACATTGCATGAAATCAAATCCTGAGCAGAGGCCCAGTCTTGGAAGATAATGAGTATCTTGTAAAATCAGTCCCTAAAAGAAGTATAGAATCATAGAATCAAAGGACTGGAAGGGACCTGCAAGATCATCAAGTCTAGTCCTCTGCCATGGGCAGGATGTTATTGGGGTCAAACGAGCTCAATGAGGTGCTTATCTCGCCTCCTCTTGAACACCTCCAAGGATGGTGATTGTACCACCTTTGCTGATAGTATGTTCCAGATTCTAGTTACCCTTATGGAAAAGATTATTTTCCTTATGTCCAGCCTAAATTTTCCCTCAATCAGCTTGTGCCCATTGGTCCTCATCCTTCCAAGGGGTGCCTTCCTGAAGAGTTGCTTCCTTAGATCTTGGTGCTCATGTCTGATATACTTGTAGGTGGCTATCAAGTCACCTCTCAGTCTTCTCTTACTCAGACTGAACAGGCCCAGTTCACAGAGTCTCTCCTCTTAGAACCTATCCTTCAGGTCCCTAATCTGGAGGGTCCTGACCAGGTTGACCCTTCTCTGTACCCTCTTGAGCTTATCAACATCCTTTCTGAAACTTGGTGCCCAGAACTGGACACAGCGCTCCAGCTGTGGCCTCACCAATTCCGAAAAGAGAGGGAGAAGCACCTTCCTGGATCTATTGGTAACACACCAGCTGATGCACACCAGAGCTCTATTTACCTTGCTGGCGACTTCATCGCATTGTTGGCTCATGTTCATCTTCCAGTCAATTGTGACTCCAGGTCCTGTTCAGATGCTGTGCCAGCCAGTGGACCACCACCCACTGTGTAGTTATTTATGGTGAAGGTTCTTCCTACCGAGATGAAGAACCCAGCACTTTTCCCTGTTGAACCTCATCTGATTCCATCCAGCCCATAGAATCATTCTATCAAGGTCATCCTGGATCCTTACCCTATTTTTTGATGTGACCACATTTCTGCACAGCTTGGTATCATCTGAAAACCTCGTCACTGAGCTTTCCACCCCCTTCCCAAGTCATTGATAAATATGTTAAAGAGCACAGGTCCAAGTACTGATCCTTGGGGTCACCCAGGATGAGGCCATCTGATTGATTACAACTCTCTGGAATTGGCCTTTAAGCCAGTTGTTCACTCACCTCACTGTAGGTTGGTCTGAGCCAATACACACCAGTTATTGAGAGAATCTCATGAGAAACAGAATCAAAGGATTTACTGAAGTCTAAATAAACTGCATCACTATCATGTCCTTTATCTAGCTTGTAATTTACCTGGTCATAAAAGAATACCAGGTTTGTCAGGCATGATCTACCCTTGATAAAGCCATGGTGGTTGTTTCTTAGTATCTCACCAGTTACAAGCTTGATTGATGACCTCCTTAACCTTTTTTTCAAAAATATTTCTCAGGACCAAAGTCAGACTGACTAGTCTATAATTTGCAGGTTCATCTCTCCTGGTCCAGCCAGTGCAATTCCAAAAGCAGTGATTTCAATTAATCATCAAACTGTGTATTGTGGGAGCTAAGTGGATACTGACATGTAGCACAATTTCAGCCAAACTCTCTTTTAAATAGCTCAGCTGAGCTACTAAATTACATAGATGAGATGGACTAAATGTTTTAAACTATATTTTAAAAAAAATCCTATTGCACTGTTGTTTTGGAAAAAGTAAGTTTTCAGGAAGAGCATCTATAGCTGTGTCCAGACAAGCACAGCCATGTGGTAAGTGGCACTGCAGACGTCTGTGGCACCACATACCACACATTAATATGTTCTCTGTGCTGCAAGGGATCTCCAGGAGTCAAAAAATCCTGCAGAAAAGAAAAGCGGAGCCATGAATGCATGGGCAGTGCACGCCGCTCAAAAGTGGAACCCGGGCTGCCCACAGCCATACTGTGGTTCCAGGCCAGGCTCTTCATGGCACAGTGTGAGGATTGTCTCCTGACTAGCCCTGCATTATAGCACCCTTGTGCCCCAGCCAGCCCCTACAACAGGGTGGAGCAGCTCCAGACTGGCAGGCTGATCACCCAGGCCCTCTGCCAGCAAGGGCTGCTCCCCCCCAGATCAATATGCTGTGACCCTGGGTGCTTATATAAATGCTGTGCCTTGGAGCAAGAAACTCTGGTGTGAACTGTGGGAATGTATTGAGTCAGAGTAACAGCGCATGTAGATGCACCCTGTGGCACTTTGGTCTGAAGATGCATTTTCAAAAATGGGAAGCATTTTTTTTTTCAGGCTGCCGAGTGGCATAGATAATATTCCCAAATAGTTAATAAGTAAATAAGTAAGTAATTCCATAATATCTCATGCATGACCATTGTGTTATGCTGGGACATAAATTCTAGCATCAGTTACTGGCACTACTCTCTTATTATATATACTGTACTTTGCTCCTCACTTCCTTTAATCTGCATGCCTTTCTGCTTATGGTAGGCAATACAACCTTATCTTACACCTATTTCTACCTCTGGTACATCCCCCTCCTCCCAATTTTACATTTGTTAACTCCCAGTTAAATTATCAGGTATTAACTAAAAGTGTATTGTTGCTATCTCAGGTAAGTACTGGTCATTGGTGTTCACTACTATCATACTAGAGCAGTTTCTCTCTTTAGGGAATGTCCTCATTGGGGCTTTTGGGGAAATTGTCACCAAAGTTAATGTTTGGTCAAAAAATACAGATTCACCAAAATTAAAAAAAAAAGAAAAGTTGATTCCAAGTAAATGCGGGGGTGGAGTGGGGGGAGCGTGGCGTGTAGAGGACTGAATTTTTAGACTTTTCAAAATGCCAGGCTTCACAATTCTATTTTTGTCTTAAATAATTTTCTTTGGAATTTTGTATTTGTATTTAAAAATTTCTAAAAAGGTTCTAAGTTAAATAAAACTTTTCAAAGTTACCAAAACAAGATTTTTCATTTAATCCAGCATGATTGCTTTTTATTTTTGGTGGGTGAAAGTTGTCTACTTTTCAACTTTCTGTTTTGAATAAAGATAGGGAAAATGTTCAAAATCTCAACATCATATCAGATGGAAAACCAGTGTTCTCTCCATTGTTGTTGTGGATTAGTGAAGCAGGAGAAAAGAAACTGTCTCTTTTTAACAAACTGAGCATACTGTATGTTCATCACTTAGTCTCTCATCTTGTCATTGAGGTAGATAGATGGGGTAAATAACCTCATTTTGCAGCTAAGGAAATGGAAATGATACAACAGAGAGCTAGAATGCCTACTAGGGAGCTTTTCTGGCAAAATAAGGAGACACACATGCAACATTCATCAGTCCTATTTGAATACCTGTATATATTGTACAAGCAAAACTGTGCATAATTCATCGTGTATGAGTCAAGGGGGGCTTTTCAGTGAGTTGTACCTCAGGCAAACAAATTAATTTCCACTGGAATGTTCCATGGCACCTTCTCAGTTGGGTTTATTTCTGGGCCTAATTTCAATGTTCTGCCACGAGCCATGCAACAGTAGTGCTGTGGAAAAATTATACATTTTCACATGACTTTTTCCCACTCCCAAAATACACTTGCTCCTCAAAGTCTAAACATGCCAAACCACTTCTGCTGCAAGTTTTTAGAAAGCTTCACTTTCAGGCATACATATTTACTGTGTTCACATAATCTGTGCTACAGTAATTATGGACACTTCCCTCATTCCTTGTTGGACAGACACATTCCCATAGAGTCAGAAAAAGAAAGCAACCAGATATTGTATTCAGACAGTTCTTAGTACTCTTAAATCTAGTCCGTCGTACACGTTATTTATAGTCTCAACCTAATCTCTAGATAGTAACTATTATTTGCAATAATGTCTTTCAATAAAATTTAGTCATTTTATTTTTAAATACTGCTGTTCCATAATCTCTCCTCTGCCAAGCTGGCAGCAAATTGTATAGATGTAAAGACTTTATTGACAGTGAAATTATGACAACACTCGAGCAGTTTGAAAAATTTGTTTGCTTTTTTTTCCTTGCCTAAGTGAGCAGTCTAAGGAGTTTAAAAAATCCATCTTGTACATTTCTGCTCTAAAACCAAAGAACTGTTTCATATATAAGCTTTTTCTTTTTTCTTTTAAAATTTAAAAAGTTGAGGAAGAGAAAAGAGAGAAGGGGAAATGGATAGGAGATGAACCCATATATTACTTTTTCATTTTTCCAGCTTCATTTAAAAAAATTGGAAAATTTCTTCAAAAAAGGATTTTAAAATATTTTAAAGCCCATTTTAAATGTATTATAGTCTTGCCTTAACTCATTTTAAGTTACTTACTTGGCCATATGAATCTGTTACATTGAATAATATTCAGTTCTGTGTTCTGCCGCAGACTTGCTATGAGAGGCTTATCAAGCAATGCAGGTATCAAGGAATCTACATTTCAGCATCTAGAGGATAAGAAGGTGATCAGGAACAGTCCACATGGGTTCATCAAGGTCAAGTTATGCTTGACTAATTTGATTTCCATTTATAACAAGGTGACAGCTGCTTTAGATAGAGGGACAGCTATGGATGTGATGTACGTTGACTTCAATAAAACTTTCACTGTTGCGTGCCACAACATCTCTTGGTACAGAAATACCATCCAGATGAAAGTACTGGTTAGGAGAATGTATCAATGGCATTCCTCAGAGGTCTGTCCTGGGTCAGGTATGGTTTACTATCTTCATAAATTATATAGAAGATGTGAATGAATATACAGTTAGCAGATATGCAGATGACAACAAGGTAAATGGAGTTGTAGATAGTTTGGAAGGTAAGAATTCAGAATGACATTTATGAATTAGTAAAATGCTCCAAAATTAATCAAATAATATTCAATAAGGACAAGTGGAAGTCTTGTTCTTAAGATGGGATAATGTATGTATAAGTACAGACTGGAGAACAATGTGGCCTGGGAATTTTAGTGGACCATAAGCTGAATATGAATTAAGAGTGTGCTCTTGTTGCAAAAGAAGCCAATAGCAAACTATGTTGTATTAATAGGACTGTCACTTGATAGTCAAGAGAGGAGTTTACTAAGGCTGTGTGAAATTTCACCAGCTGTTTCAATTCAACAACGTTTCAACATTTTGAGCTTGAAACAGCAAAAGTGAATCGAAACAAAGGACTTCAAAACAACCTAAAAACAAAACGAGACTACTCTAAGCATTTAGAAAGTTTTGAAACCTTTCAGGTTTTGAAGTAGCCAGCAGGCTGCCAGAAGCCAATCACAGCTCAGAGGAAGGGAAATGAGCCTGATCACTCAGTTCCCCTTCCCAGTACTAAGATCGAGCTGGGGAAAGGAAATCAGGCCAGCTGAGCTGAGTTCCCCTCCCCAGTGCCACAAAAGGGATATTGGAGTCATTGTTAACTCCAGGATATACATGAGCCACCAATGCAAGGAAGTGGTCAGTAAGGCTAACCGGACCTTGTTGTGTATCTACAGATGCATCACAAGCAGTTCCAGGGAAGTGATCCTCCTCCTCCTCTATGTGACACTGGTCAGGCCACAGTTGGAGTACTAAATCTAGTACTAGGCACTGCACTTCAAGAGGGATGTAGCTAACATTGAGAGGGTACAGAGGAGGGCCACTCACATGGTTAAGGGGCAATGAGGCAGGCCCAAAGAAGAGAGGCTAAAGGGCCTGAACCTACTTAACCTCCACAAGAGAAGGCTGAGAGGGGATCTGGTGGTGGTTTACAAACTCACCAGGGGGACCAACGGGAACTGGGGGAGGCACCAGGAATAACGGCCACAAGTTGTTAGAGAGAAGGTTCAGGCTGGACATCAGGAAGCATTACAGTTAGGCCTGCCAGGCTCTGGAATGGGCTCCCAAGTGAGGTGGTACTCTCTCCTACCTTAGGGGTCTTCAATAGGAGATTGGACAGATGTTTGGTTGGGGTGATATGACCCCAGCACCCATTCCTCCCTTCCGACCCTAAGCACTATGATACTATGAATCAGAGTGGGAAAAGGAACTCAGTTCAGCTGGGCTGAGTTTCTTTCCCCAGCCCTATCTTAGTGCTGGGGAGGGAAACTGAGCAATTGGGCTCTGTTCCTTTGCCCGGCTCCCCAGTCCCAGGTGGCAGCATGTGGCTTCCCTCCCTCATCTGGCAGGCAGATTTGGGGCCCGCAGCCCCGGGAAGACTGACACAGCCCCCGCAGCCCTCCTGGAGTTATGGGCCCCCATCTTCCTGCCATATGAGAGAGGCTGTTTTGAGTTTCCCCATTATAGCGTATGGGCAAAACGTTGAAACAGCATCACTGTTTTGATGAAGTGAAATGGAACAGTGATTTTTAATTGAAATGAAATTCAAAATAAAATGTTCCATCAAAACCTTGAAACTCAAGTCAAATAATAACAATGCTGTTTAGCACAGCCCTAGTGGTTACTTTGTTCTATTGAGTACTGGTGAGGCTTCACCTGGAACATTATGTTTAGTTTGGGGCAGTGCCATTGATTTTTTCCACAGTGGGGGGAAAGGACATGAGCAAAGTGCAGTTCATATGATGGAACAGTGACGCTTCCTAGAATGTGTACATCAATTTAATGATATACCCAAATTTATTTATTTTGTATTATGCAATATCTTAAGAATTTCTGGGGAAACAAACCCAAAGAGATTAATATCTGTTGATCTGGTCTTACGTGTAACACTATGTACCTTGGTTATCTGTAAAATGACAGTAATGGTGTACTAATTTGGGTTAATCTGTCCATAAATACATTATGGATTCTGGCCATTATTAAGAAAACTGCTGCAACACAAAATGCCCCCTATGCAGATATGCAGTTGAGAAATTGTTTGACAGGAGTTGTTGCATGTTTCATCAGGGGACTAGAGTTTAGTATGTGGAAAATTCCTAAATGCAGAGGGACTGTCACAGGGTTTCTTTCTCCTTTAAGTAAAATAAGTCCAGTTGCACCCTGACTGAGCAGCTGACTAGGAGCATGAGTCTCTAAGGCCACTAAATAAAAGGAAAACTCAGAAGGTCTACTGCCTGGTGCCAGAATTAGCCTTCTGTAGGAGACAGCAGTGATGGAAACAAGTTGTCACCTTGTAGGACTCTTAAGGAGTTCTAGGTAGAAGGTAGTTATCTAAGACCTGATGAGACGTTTCAGGGGAAAGCTTCAGGAGCTTCCTAGAGAAGGGAAGAATGGCAAAGATGATAGTGGGACAGAAAGATGAGATCGACAGAAGCGGTGGCGATGGGGCCAGGGGGTGTTAGATAGCAGCTGTGGCTCCACCTATGTCCCCAAGCCTGGACCAGGGCCAGAATCAGAGCCACAGCCACTCTATCCTCCCCTGCTTCCTCATACTCAAATCTAAAATGAGGAACTCTTTTCCCTATGTTAAATTAAAGAGGAAAAAAAACCTTTTCTTGAATTTGGGTAAATATGGTATTTTGTGGAAAGCATAAGTTCCAGTGTGCCATCCCTGCCTAATGTACAAGCAGATCTGTTTACCCAGAAATGAGACTTAGTTGGCAAAAGGGGGAAAATTGTTCTTCATCAGGGATTGTAGATGTATGCAAGTGAGTACATGCAGATAGCTTCCTAAAGGATTGGACTTTGGACCATGTTGGAGACCAATGCAAACTGATTGTGGCCCTGCTCACTACCAGGCATCACAGTATTGCATGACTGCATTTTATATTTTTTTAGCTGAGTTTCAGAAATGCCACTTCAATTCCTTTTGCAATATCAAGCAAATAGCTCTAAAAAGACATAGATCAAATGATGGAGATGACAGACCTATTATTGATTTTCATGTAACGAGATGCATCTAACAATGGGGACTACTCTGCTGAAAAACTGTTTGAACAACATGGTCCATTGACACCCATAGATTTAACACCTTCCTAGTCATTCAGACTGATCATTTTTTTTCCTTTTAGATTAGAACCACCAATATTTGGCCTTTGCAATTTTGCTCTATTCCACAGAGTTCTTGGTGGAATAAACCTGAAACAATTCAGAAGGACTCAAGTAACTTTACCACTGGCTTCTACAACAATATATATGGTTTACCGGTGTCCAGAAGAAATATTTTTTTTGAGGAAAAGATCATCTCTGAACTCTACTGCTTATTTGACGTTTTGAGAAAGGTTGACACTATTAGCTGAGTTCAAGTTCCTGTTAAAGTAGAACTGGCTGGAAACTTCTTTAACAACACATTTTCAAGTGGATAATACAAAACTGAAATGTTTCATGAAAAGTCATTCCCATTACATCCTACAGGCAGGTACATTTCTAGCATTTCAAGATGCAGCTGTTGAATTATGCCAGCTCTCTTTATTGGGCCCTGTGGACTTCCAGATTCCAAGGTAGCTAGCTGCCTGACTACTGCAAACTATGTAGCCCCTTTGGCCTGGGTATTTGGAAGCACTAAAATTTCTGTTTCAAAGGTAGTCTGAATGGTAGGACTTGGACAAATACAACATCTCCCTTGTGTCCACTTGGTTCCTTGGAAGGGAAATTTGCCATCTTATTCTTCTTTGGGTGCATCTACATGTACTCTAGCAAACTACAACATATCTTGCTGTTATGCTGCTTTTCTTATTTCACTTTGGGTTCAAATTTTGGAGTTCTAAGTAAACTACCTTCCCTGTGTGACTGTTGGTGTTACAGCTTTGAAAACACTTTTTTAAAAAAGTCCTAAGTCTGCTTTACTTGACTTCTATTTATTTGGCCCCAATCCTATAAACTTCAGCACTCTTGTGCAGTTTAGTAACTTGAGTATAAATCTGCAGTATTAGGAAGATAATGATACAGAAAAATGTACATCTCAGGTTTTGCAAGGAAGAACTAACCTGACTTATTTAATATATTGTGTCTGTGTCTAAAATGAATGGCAGAGTGCATAACCAGTTACTACATAACTGTGCAGTAACCGGCATTATTGAGCAGTAGCATCACCGCAGGTTTTTTTTTTCAGATGCTACTGTGCAATAGCAATGAGCTACTGCACAGTTGCATCTCGTGTACACACACCCTGTGAATAGGTCTACTGAGGTCAAAATGTAAGTTTTAAGCCTATACAGAAATCTTTGGGATCTGGGTCATAAATTGATGTGGTAATTTTCAGTACTGTAATGAAAGGGGAAACTGGGGTACCAGCCCTGGGAGTCTATGGTGGGGGGAGAGGGTGAGTGGGAGGCGCAAATGTAGCAACAGCTGCATTACTGACCTAGCTGCTGCAGCCATAGCCACAGCTGCCCAGGACACACAAGCACCTAGATACTCCTCTGTTGTTTTCTTCCTCTTCCTCAGATATTTTACTTTCTCACATCTTTCTCTCTCTCTGTCTTTGATCCAGGATACTATATTTATACAGACTTTCAAAGTCAATTTATTTGTCACTGTTTTTGCTGTCTTGGATCTAGCTAATTTATCTGGTATTCATATTTTTTTCTCTTTTTTTACAGAAAATTTTGCCTGAAAATCACAAGGCAGCAAACTAAGGTACAATGTAACACTTTCTACCACATCTGTAGTAATAACGATCCTTTATGCTAAGATTTTTTTTTTTAGCATCTGCTCACAACGGTTAAGTGACTTGCCAAGGTCACACTGCCTTGAAAGCAGCCCAATGGCATAGCTGGAAGTAGATCCCAAGCCTCCTGTTCCAGTCTCATGCTTTGTACATTACAATACAAAGCCTCCAACACCTAATTGGATTTGGACGAGTCTTTAAATAATTCAAGGTACAAAGTCTGATATTGAATGGGATCAACAATGAATGGAGGTGCTACTTGATATGAATAAAGGGATTCATTTGTCTTAGATCTATTGTGTATATGAATATATTACTCTATGTACATATTATGGGTGAAATTGATGATTCAGGAAAATTGGCTGTTTTAGTTCTAGTTAATAACCATGAAAAAACCTGATTCAGAATATCTTGAATATTCCTCCATGGGATATGCTGCATCAAAATGCCTAGCTGACAAAAATAAATGCAAAATGATACTAAGAACAAAAAATTAACCATTTTTGTTGCATAGGTGTTATATACATATATTTTAAAATTGCATCATCAAGTATCCTGTGCCTGCTATAATACAGGGATACAACTCTTTCTACTTATGTTCTCAGTGATAACTGTATTTCATATCTCTTTTCTGAATGTGGTGTTTACATTGAGTAAATTTTAAGCTTCCATTGATCTGAGATGAGAGAGATGAGCTAAAGTGATGATAAAATAGACATCTTAAATTGCCAAAGTAAAAGACAGAATATGAAAACTTGCTCATGCAGAAACATCCATTTTTTTCTAATTCATAGTGGTAAGTAGCAAACATAAAAATATGCAATTTATTTTTTTGCATAAAGTGCAGACCTACACAAAGGAAAATTAAATTATAATTTCCATTTAACTCTCTTCTCCCTAGTACTGTTTCTTTTACATAAAAGTGATCCAACTTCAAAAGGAAAGGACTCCAAAAGTCTTAATTTCATTCAATTGAAAGTTGCCAGTAAAATGTTAATAACTGAAAAAAGTGTGTAAAATAATGTGAAAAAAGTTGTCTCTGATACCAAGCTGTTCTATGGACCCCTTTTCTTGTGTATAATCCAATATAAAGATAGTATTAATTTTTACTTAACATTCAACAAGGATTATGGTGCTTGGTAGAGCAAAATGGGGAAGAGAACCATGAAACATTTAAACATTTGGAAATTGAAATATAAGGGAATTTAAGTTCAAATGAAATGAACAACTTATTTTCAGAATACAACTTAGGATCATAGGAAATTAGGTCTGGGAGGGACCTCATCTATTCTAGCACCCTGCTTAAAGGAGGATCATCCATGACTAAACTACCCCAGCCAATTCTCTGTCTAGCCTGCTCTTGAAAACTTCAGGCAGAAAGTCTACATTTTGAAGGGAGGTGGAGGGGGTCAAATTTGGAATTAATTTCTTTCCAGCAAATTTTCTGCAGGAAAATATTTAGTGTTCCAACTTCCTCACTAGGGGCGTTTGTAGACAACACTTTAAAACATGTTTAAAGCAGCTTAAGTGCCTTTTGCACTGCTTTAATGGCACTGATGTTTGCCCATTTGGCAGCATATTGCATGTTAATTACAGCCTCTGTAGCACATTCAGTGACATAATACGCCTTAAATGTCTTTGGGACTGAGCAAATGACTTTGGGGTGCTGAAAATAAAACACCTCCAAGGAGTTTGTTTCCTATCCTACAGCCACCAACGGAAGCACCAGGCTCCATGAAGCTCAGGGGCTGTACTGGCAGTCCGTCAACAGCCCGGGAAGTCAGGCTCCATAGAAGGGGAAAAGAAAAAGCAGCAAGCCTGATCTTTTTTTTTCATTTTTCCCCTGGAGCCTGTCTGCCTGTCTGAGCTGCGTGGGGGCCTATTGCTTCCCTCTACAGCTGTGGTACCCCTCTGGGACTGCCCGAGCTGGGGTGCCTGTGGCCAGGTGCCACCTGGGGGAGTAGGGGGCATTGCTGCCTTAGAGGGAAGCACCAGCCTTTCCACCACAGCTCAGGGACTGCTCTGCCTGCCAGCAGCTCCATCTCCCCTCCCTGCTGCTGGAGAGGCAGGTAAGGATTGGGCTCTGACACAGATGTACATGACACTGGGCCCTAAATTGAAGAAGTGTTTTTTAAAAAAACACCTCTTAAATTTAGGGAGAATTAAACCCCTGTGTCGTGTACAAACCCTCTGGTATTTTATGTTTAGGAAGCACAAATACATTAGACTATCGTTGGTCACTTTGATAGTGTGGGTATATGTCTGTGTGTACTCATATGTGTGTGTGTAAGAGAGAGAGTGTTTATAAAACCTTTTCATCCTGCTTGAGTTTATATTAGAAATTTTAATTTTGTCTAGACTGAAATCATAGTGATCTGACAATTACCGAAACTGCAGTCTCACAAGAGTTAAGAAATTAAAAACTGAATGGAGAGGGATTTTCAGTTAGTTTGTTTAAAGTATTCATAGAAAATAAAACATAAATGTTAATGTCTACTAATATTCTGAAGAAAAGACATTTATGTGCTACTACAATCACACTGCTCTCATAATTAAGACCCTCCAGAAGAAAAGAAGGGGAAAAACCAGCCTTTCTGCTCCAAATTGTATCTAAGATATGAAGAAAATGATGCTTAGGAAAAAACCAAACATTTCAGAAATGTTTTTTTTACTATTCTGGATTACATGGACCTGTCCTTTCCGGACAGCCCCCGGTTTCCTGGGCACGTCTTACACATTGATTGATACACAGTGATAAACTCTGGAGTTTATCCCTCCAGAGCTTATTGCTGCTGGGTGTGCATCTGCACATGCACCTGGGATCGTAGCACGTTGAGCTGGGGCAGGGTAGCCTTGGCTGGCAGGAGGTACAGGGTGTCAGCCTGCCAGCCTGGAGCTGCTCCCCCTAGCTCAGCATGCTGTGAAGGGGTTGGCTGGGGCACGAGGGTGCTTCAGTGTGTGGCTAGCCCCACACCAAAGATTTCTTGTGCCCCAACCATTCATGTCAGCATCTATATGGACACCATTGCAGAGTTTTTTACTCTACATTAGGATAGTGCTTGTATTACAAATGTTATCCTGCTATAGAGTAAATTGATTTACTCCAGCCTAATAGGGGCGCACATCTAGACACCAAGTTGTTTGCTAAATAGCTAATTAGTCTCACCTATGCATAGTAAATATCTCAAGTAGATGCTCCCCCTTTCTCTTAGATTGAGGCTTTGGATGAAATAAATCTTGCAGTAGGCTTCTATGGTTTAATGTGCTCACCTTTCCCAGGACATTTTTCTCCTAAAACTCAGTAATTGTAATTACCTTATGTTTAAAACTTGCATGTTTATCGACCCTCAAAACCTTTGTAATACATTTTTAGCCTATAAATCTGGTTATTTTTTTAATAATTTTTTATGGATAATAAAAATAATCTTATAAGGACTAATATATTCTGTGCCTGGCTAACATAAGCAATTTAGGACACGCTTTGGGAAGTCAAAATGCAACAGTAAACTGATCTTGTAAAAAAAGAAATCCTGTCATCCTCACTTTAAAAGCAGCAGTCTGACATCTCAAACCTGATGTGATATGTGAAGACAATTAGACCAAAATAGACGGTGCCTCATTGGGCCTATTTGAAATATAAACAAAGAACATTTAAAGGAAAATAAATCAGATGAGTTTCACCACAGTCTCTAAGGCCACCATGAGATTCTTTTTACTGCTATGCTAATGTTGCTGTCAAATTGTGACAAGGAAAGAAATGGGTATCAGAGAGGGTAATTAATACAGTGTGTGAAGCTCCTTTTCTCTTCAAAGGAGTTTATGCAAAGACTTGGTGTGCATCTCTAAATTTCTGCTTTGAGTTTGGGGCTCTAATTAGAGCTGGCTTGGAATTTCTGTTACAGAGAAAGATAAGGATTTTGGGGTGATATTTTATGTTGGACCAACGACATATCTAAGAGAGGTCTTAGAGAAGCTTTTTGGTACAAGGTACCCATCCTTGACCCCCATACTTGGGCACAAGTATAAGACTGGAGATAGTCTTATTGAAAGTCTCTGGGTTAGGGTCAGAGGGGAGAGCAAGAA
Source organism: Caiman crocodilus (assembly GCA_030014935.1). Taxonomy (NCBI): domain Eukaryota; kingdom Metazoa; phylum Chordata; order Crocodylia; family Alligatoridae; genus Caiman; species Caiman crocodilus. Next base: position 39,116,741 of record JAGPOW010001543.1, read on the forward strand.
GGGCAATGTCATTGTGGGCATCTGCTATAGAGCACTAGACCAGGAGGATGTGGTAAATGAGGCTTTCTTCAAACTGCTAGTAGAAGTTTCCCAATCACAAGCCCTGGTTCTCATGGGGAACTTCAATCATGATGACATTTGCTGGGAGAGCAATACAGAAGTACAGAAACAATCCAGGAAGTTTTTGGAGAATGGTGGGGGCAAGTTCCTGGTGCAAGCATTGGAGAGGCTCACTGAGGACCATGCTCTTCTTGACCTGCTGCTCACAAGCAGGGACGAATTGGTAGTGGATAGCAACCTGGGCAGCAGTGACCACAAGATAATTGTGTTTAGGATCCTGAGGAAGGAAGGCAGGCAGGCAGGAAGAATACAGACCCTGGACATCAGAAAAGCAGACTTTGACTCACTAAAGGCATTGATGGGCAGGATTCCCTAGGAAGCGTGTTTGAGCAAGGAAAGGAGTCCAGGATTGATGGCTGTACTTTAAAGAAACCTTGCTGAGGGCCTAGGAACAAACCAACCAACCTACTGTGCAGGTACACTAGCAAGTATGGCAGAAGACCAGCTTAGCTTAGCAAGGAACTTTTCAGTAAGATAAATTACAAAAAAGGATGCTTATAAGAAGTAGGAACTTGAACAAACAACTAGGATTGCAGTGATGAAATCAGGAAGGCCAAAGCACAATTGAAGTTGCAGCTACCAGTGGGCATGAAGGGTAACACAGAAGGAATTCTACAAGTGTATCAGTAACAAGAGGAGGATGAGAGAAAGTGTGGGGAGGCAACCTAGCAATAGAGGATGCAGAAAAGGCTGAAGTACTCAATGGCTGTTTCACCTCCGTCTTCACAGGTAACGTCAGATCCCTGACTACTGCACCTAGCAGCACATTTTGGGATGAGGTGAGAAGCCAAAAGTGGCAAAATGACATTTTAGGAACTATTTAGGAGCAATGGATGTGTGCAAGTCCATGGGGCCAGATGGGATGCACCCAAGGATGTATAGGAAATTGACTGATGTGATTGCATAACCACTGACCATCACTGAAAACTCATGGTGATAGAGAGAGGTCCCAGATGACTAGAAAGGGCAAATATAGTACACAGCTTTAAGAAAGGGAAGAAGGAGAATCCAGGGAACTACAGACTGGTCAGCATGACCTCAGTCCCTTGAAAAATCATGGAGCATGTCCTCAAGAAATCCACTTAAAAGCACTTGGAGAAAAAGAAGGTAATTAGGAAGTCAGCTTGGATTCACCAAGGGCAAGTCATGCCAAACCAACCTGATTGCCTTCTATGATAACATGATTGGCCTGTGGATGTGGTATACCTTGACTTTAGCAAGGTTTTTAATATAGTCTCCTACAGCAACCTGACAAGCAAGCTAAGGAAGCATAGGTTGGATTAATGGATTGTAAAGTGGATAGAAAACTGTCTGGATCATCGGGCTTGCAGGGTAGTAGTCAATGGCTCGGAGTGTAATTGGCAGGCCATGGCAAGTAGAGTGCCTAGAGGGGAGTGGCGGTTGGTCCTGGGGCTGATTTTATTCAATACCTGCATTAATGATCTGGAAGATGGGATGGAGTTCGCCCTCATCAAGTTTGTGGATGAAGCCAAGCAGGGGGGAGTGGTGGATACATTGTAGGGTAGGGCTAGGATTCAGACACCTTAATAAGTTGGAGGAGTGGACCAAAAGAAATCTTATGAGGTTCAAGAAGGACAAGTAAAAAGTCCTTCAGTTAGGATGGAACAATCCCATGTACCAGTACAGACTGGGGCCATCTAGCTAAGAAGCAGCTCTGCAAATGAGGACTTGGGGGTTACAGTGGACAGCTGAATATGAGCCAACAATGTGTGCTTGTGAAAAAGATGAATGGCATACTGGGTGCATTAGTAGGAGAGTTGAAGACTGAGTGGGGATTGAATAGCAGCAGCCTTTAACTAACCGAAGCACGGTTCCAAAGAGGATAGAGCTAGACTGTTCTCAGAGGTGGCAGTAAAACACTGGAACTGGAAACACAGAGAGATTGTGGACTCTCCATCCTTAGAGGTTTTTAAGATCCAGCTAGACAAAGCCTTGCTGTGGCTGATATGGCTGGGGCTGGTCCTGCTTTGAGAAGGTGGTTGGACTAGATGACTTCCTGAGGTCTCTTGCAATCCTAATTTTCTATGATTCTATGAAAGAAATCTTTTGTCTGAAAGCTTGTCTAAGCTCTCTCACAACTATAGAATTGGTCCAAGAAAAGGTATTATCCCCCAAATTCTTGCCTCTCCTGTATTTCCTGGACTATCATGGTAATATCACCATTCAATCACTGTTATAGGGAAACTCTATCATTTCAAAACTTCCTTTTCTTCTGGGAACAAAAAGAAAATATTTTGAACTTGCTTGTGAAATGTTCCCATGAACAAATTCATATTGGAAATACTGGAATGACAGGATAATTTTTCATTTCTTTGCAAGATCAGAGTGTTCATTTTCATGCTAATATATCAGTTAAAATGAGAATAAAAATAGAGCGCTGAGCTAGTTGAAATGAAGTAACAGAATCACTGGGGCTAGGGACAGACATTACACATAAACTGACTTAAGTGATCAGAAACTGGTTTAAACCTGTAACAGACCAGATGTTCAGTGCATATGAACCAGTTTGAAAATGACTGAAACTGAGATAAACCTGGCTGAATGTAGTATCAGACTTAACTGATTTGGGTCAAACCAGTTTATGCAATATCTGTCCCAGACCCCTTGCTGGTTTAAGTTAAACCAGATTCCCTGAGCATTCTAGCAGGCTGTCTGGGCTGGATGGGGCTCTCTGCTTCACAGAAGAGCTGGCCCCTCCCCTCTGCTCCCTGGATGGAGTTTGGCAGAGGCTTCAAGGATCTTCCTGGCTTCCTCTGATCCCCCACTCTCCTCCCCACCCCTGCTAAGCAGGGATTCCATCGTCCTCTCTGCCTTACACAGACACCTATCAGCGTTAGCTAGGAGACCACATGCTGACTACAGTCCATTCTGTGGCAGATGAGACAACGGCAGATTCAATAGATATTTGATAAGGTCCCTCTGTTGTTTTCTTAATGGAGTGATAAACACTGAGTTAGGGGTGATAAACACTGTGTTATCAATTCCCTAGTGGCAAGTCAGAAAGTGGGGAGACACGACCCCTCCCTAATCAGAGCATCCTGCCAGGGCCTAGCCATGCCCCCATCAGTTCAGCACTTTGGAAGGGAAGGGAGGGCTGCTCTAGGGTCCTCTCTCCCATCCAGCTTCTAGCCTGAGCCACTGCAGGCATAGGCCTATGTTTCTGGGATGTCTCTGCCATTACAAACTGATTTAGCCTAGCCAGGTTAGACTAACCTGCAATGATTTAATCAATTGAGGCTCAGGATTTTTGAATGTTTGTCCCTAGCCTGGGTTGATCCATCTGCTGTCACTGCCCCTGCCACACAAGGGAAGGCTGTACTATGATTAAAACATCCTTGACAGATGCCAGCACAGCCTCCTATTAGAAAAATAATATAGCATGTTCTTAGGTAGCTAGTTTGAACTGTTAGCTGCATTGCTATTCAGGAAACTTTGTTGAAGTTTAACCAGAATATCTCTTTCTACAATTTTACCCATTGTTTCTTGCTTTATACTGAGAGGGAGAATAGTTGTTTACCATTCTTCTTATGAACATTTTTCAGATCATTGAAAACTGGAGAAACCTATTAGTTTTCCAGTGTAGAGAGCTCTATATCCTTTAACCTCTCCTGATATTGATTACTTTGCAAAAAGGTGATCATTTTGGTTGCCCTCCATGGGTTCCTTTCCTGTTTGTCCATATCCTTGAAATGTGGACACAGTATATAATTTAAGTTGAATTTATTTAAATGCGTCACCTTTTGGAATTTTTTTCCCTATGCTCTGTCAATATTTCTTCTCCACCCAATAGTTGCATCTAATACACTGGCTAATTATCTTTCACAATTTACCTTTTTTGTGACGACGTAAAGAATTTATGCACTGAGCAATGTGGCCTTCTTTCTATCATCTGTTAATACTATGCCTTTGCATTAAATTACAGGCCTACAGTTTCCTTTATTTTCTCTTAGTTTAGATGCATCTGCAGAACTCCCTTTTGCTTTTACTGTCTGGTGCCATCTATGTTGTGTCTCTCCCTGCAGATTTTTAATTGTTTTTAGTGATAGCTCTCACTTTCTATTTCTTCCGTGTATCTTTTGATTTTCAGATCACTAAAAAGCTCCTTGTACAGCCATCTTAGTTTCTTGTCATGTCTTCTGTCTTTCCTGTGCATCTGAATGGGTTGCAGTTGTGTTTCCAATATGATAACCTTTACGGATAGCTAGCTTTCCTGTATTCTCTTTTTTCATTCTTTTATCCATAGGAACTTACAACTTCTTGAGTCTGTGAAAATCTGCTTTTCTGAAGTTCATACTTCTAATGTTGCTGTTGACCTATCTTTTCTCCCTACGATTGAGAACTACATCAATTCATGGTCACCACCTTTATACTTCAAGTAGGCCTTCTCTGTTGCTCAGAACCAGTGGCTTGGTAACTTTTTCAAGTCAAATTTTAAAACACATTCCCAAAGGTCAAGTAAATCACAATTTTCTGACAGAAAATTGGTCCTTTGTTTATGAATTTTTTAACAAATCTGCCTTCCCATTGGATGTCTTCCCAATAACAAGCACCATTTGTTATCAATAGTGATTAGACCTGAGACATCCAAAGATAAAATTACTGACTGCTACCAACTGAACTGAAATGGTTAAACATGAGTTCATGGTAGTAAGGTTATATCTTCCTCTGGGGAGCTATCATTAGAAGGGGTCCCATAACAGACCCCTCCTCAGTCTGCTCCTGATCCTATAATAATATTTATGCATACTGCACTTTTGCTATTACAGTGTTCTATTTGAATTCAGTTAAGATATAAGTGCCTTCTTTCATGGATCCAAAACAAGACACAAATCTTTCTCTGGTAAGGAAGTGGGTAGGACGGAAGGGAATTACTCATTGCTTTCTTTTTAAGCATTTAAATAATGGTAGGACTAATCCAGCAAATGGCATTTGTTTAAGAAGACAAAAGACCCTTTAGTAAAAATATCTTATTTCTTATGGCTTCTTAAAAAAACCCAAAGAAACCTATATATTTTATTTAAAAAGGCATGCACTCTGAATGATTCATTCAGCAAACAGCACTTTGAAAACATTCCATTAGCTCCAAGAGGAGTATGACTTGCCAGATAATAAAATGGGAAGATGCCCTCAGCTGAAAAATGAGGTTTCTGTAGCATCTTCACAACTCTAAAAATTCTCCTCCAGACAGTTTAATATGTTCAGTGCTGAGACACATAGGCATCTTTTTGCACTCAGCTTCTAAAATCTACAACCAGTTAAACTACTCCCTGGACTGAAATACAAACTACTGCTGTCGTCATTTAAAAAGTCAACATTTATCAGCAGCTGCCACACAAAGATCTTGGAGATGCGGTAGTATTCCCATTGCTAATAATAGGCAATATCTGGGTTATCCCAGAGACCCTTCTCTGTCATAACTGAATAATGTTTTAAAGAGTCCATTGTGTGGGAGATAGTCTGCAGTGATCTATTTACATTAGAATGGATAGTGCCCTCTAACAGGGGAGGAAAAAAGAAGAAGAAAAAATGCAGGAAGTTTCAGGGGTAGTAAATTACTGAAGATGCTCTATGAAGGTTTCTAAGACAAAGTTTTGTTTTCTGCCTGAGTTCCACCCCTTTCATACTGTACATCCAGGGCTCAAAGCAAATTTTTGCTAGAGCCATTCATGCTCAGGCCTATTTCTTTGGCCCTTGACATTTTCCAGGTCCTGAAACTAATGCTTCATTGGAACTACATTGAGGAAATACACACTGAGTTAATATCATGACTAAACATCACTGATTTCTTCTCCAATGGCAGTCTGACTTTTGAGCCTGATGCTCTAATATGACTAAGGAGAGGATGATGACACACAAACTAACTTTTATTATCAAGTTATCTCCTTGATGAAATATTGCAGCTGTGGCATTTTACTACACAATTTATATTTAACTTATAATGATTAGATCTGAATATTTTCACCCCTTGAAATAATGCACGTTTTAATGTTTAAATTCTTCAATATCCATTTTTCCAAAAATGTTGACCATTTCAATAAGACACCTTAAAAAGTGAACATATTTTGCAAGCAAAAACATTTCAGAACTTCTCATGAAAATTTCTAAAATTTGAAATAGGTATTCCCACCAATCTTCAATCTTTTAGAATGCTCAAAGAATAATGACTTTTTAAAATATACATTTAAATTCCTATGAGTCCTAAAATTGCATGGGGCATACATGACTCCTAGATTTGTTCATGGGGCAGGGGAAGATTTGTGCAGGCTGCTGCAAGGCTCATGGCTCTCTGCCCTGCTGCCCTATTCCCAGCATCTCCATAGTGCAGTGGGAAGGACCTGGCACAGCAGGGCAGAGCAGGCAGGGTGGGCAAACTCAGTGGCATTTCTGGGAGCCCTGTGCTTCCATGGTAAGGCGCTCTTTGCCTTCCTGGCAACAGTAGGAGGCGCAACTCCATGCTGGCAGCCCTGCTCTTGCCAGGGGGGCCTCACCACGATTGGTGAGGCCCCCCTCACCAAGCTTCCCCACCCCACCCTGCTTCCTGCTGCTCTGGGTTCCACTCACTGGACCTTGGAGCCCAGGGGAGGACAGCAGGGTGGGGAGCCCTCAGCCCACAGTGGCCAGCCAACATCTGCCCTTCCCTTCTCCCTCCCAAGGGCTCTGCTCCAGGTATGCCACCCACCAGGGAGTGAGATCTAGGCTCCATGCTCTACTGCAGTAGCTTCTGACTCCCATGGGTGGTAGTTGGGGCTTTGGTGCTGCTAGGAAGGGGAGCAGGGGGCAGCAGACCTGGATTCCTGGCCCCATAGCCCTGGCAGCTGAGGGCTCCCTCTTGCAGGGCTGAAGGAATGGAGCAGAGGGCTATAGGCTGGAAGTGAGAGGCACCAGCAGGGCCCAGTGGGCTCTGGGTGGTGAGTGAGGGGCACTGGCAGGGCTCAGTGAGCTGCAGATTGTGTGTGAATTGAACTGACAGGGCCAGGGGACTGTGGGTGGGGAATGAGCGTTGCCAGCAGGGCTGTGGAGGCTGTGGATGGAGACTGAGGGGCAATGGCATGGGCAGGGCTCCAGCATATCAGGGCTGCTTTGTGTCACTAACTAGTGGGGGCAGGGGGGAGAAGAGGGGCAGCCACAGCTGGACCCAAATCCTGGTGAATGAAGGAAGCAGGGGGAATTCTGATTTTCCATAATTAAAAACCCCAAATCAAATGCCAAAATATATAGGTATTTAGAATGTACTTTATTATAGTGATCGAGGCACTAGTAAGCTTCCAATTTGCTTCAAACATGCACAAATATTAATAAAAAATTATGTTCAACTGATACCTATATATAGTGGCTTTTCATTTAAGTATTGGAAAAATGTGGATTTGAGGTTTTTTAACCAGAGAATTCACTACTTTTTTTTTTAATCAGAGAATTTGAGATTTTTAAACAGAAAACCGGGACCCCTGATCATTCATCATGAATAAGATATGACTTCAATCAAAGCTTGATTCTGAACCCATTTAAGTAGATGGCAAAATACTGACTTCCTTCAGCAGTGTATCATCTTTAATCTCGATGTAGATTCTGTTTTACCTTCATCTGTCCCAAAGATTGCTATGTTTTAATTTGATTATGCCTACATTGAACATTTTTTCCTGGAGATTTGCAGGGAACAAAATGAACAACCAGGACCAACAGGGGCTCACATGAAACAAGCTGTTGTGAAGGAAAAAACAAGTAGGGGTCTTTCTTGTCAACATATATAACCAAATTCATTACAATGGTTCTCAGGCACACACTCTCTATCAAAAGCAACAACTGTAAGAACGTGTATTGACACAGCTTAATTGCTGTAAATGTTGTGATGAGAAAATATATTTGAAGGAAGGAGGTGCCCTTCACACAGGAGGGCAAATTAATGGAGAGTGGGAACAGATCTTAAAAGGGCAAGGAAATTTTTTTCAACTACTGAAGGTGGAATAATACATAAGATTTTCAGTTCTTTTGACAGTAATTATTCAACTGTAACCTTCTCAATGCCTTTTTATTTCTTAATTTATTCAACATTGTAAACACCTGCAGGCCCAGATGGCTGATTTATTCTCTAAAGCTTTGGAAATGTTGTAGAGCTAGAATGAAGTAGGTTAACACTGCAGTATGAATTAGGTTTATTATTAAGAATTGATGGTAATAAAATCAACAGCTTTACATGTCAAATAAGTTAGTGGAGATTGGGGGAGAAGGCAAAAATATTCTTTATAATTTTATTTTCCATTGGGCAATATCTTCCCAAGATTTGTATTAAAAAATAGATTTGATAGACATATATACTGAACCATGCTCATGGGAAAGACCAATGATTTTATAAAGATGCTGCCTATAAATTTGCTGAAACTACAAGTAAATTGAGGAGTTAATGAGGGCTTAATTAACTTTGTTGTTCATGATTCCCCCTCCACTTCTGTCCCAGGTCCTTCAGATTGATTTGTGTTCCTCTGTCTTTTGGGGGTGAAAGACACTAAATAGAATTCAAAAGGTCTGGATTCAGTTTCCAGCGCTGCTATAGACTTTAATGAATATTATTTAATCTACCTATGCCTCAGTTTCCTCTGTTTAAAACAAATATAATAAAATATTTCCTGGGCACTTCTACATGAGACAGTATGCAGAATACTAATTCTACTGCACATTACCACAGCAGGCAAAACCCATGCTAATGTGCAGTAGATTTACTTAACGTACCTTAATTAATAGGGCTATGCAAGGCTTCGGATGCAGCTTTGGATCCAGAGAAGCTTCAGACACTTTGGGGTCCAAAGCAGCATGTCTGGGTCAAAGCGCTGGTCTTGTTAGGCTTCCTGAAGTGGTTCAGAGCTTCCAAAGCCCTTCAGAGCCGCCTTGGAGCCACCTCGGAGATCTGGCCATAAAGCATAAGGGGGAAACAATAAAATATCTATAACTTTGAGGGATTTTGTTCAATTTGAATGAAATTTTCAAGGATGGTAGACTCTGCAGAGGGCATGAATCTTGCCAATTTTTAAGAAGATTGGTGCAGAGGTTTGGGGGGAACTGCACCCCAAATTCTTGAAAGCAAAATTCCTTTCATGTTTATGTGTTACAACGCAGGGGAGTCGAGACTGTAGGACTAGTAGCTCTTGCTGAGGCCACAAAGCCTGATAAGTTTCAAGAAGTTTGGTACAGGGGTTTGGGGGGAACTGCCCCTCAAGCTGCGGACAAGCAAAACTCGTGCCATGGGTGACACTGCATGTGTTAAGGCACAGAGGGGTGACAGCTGCAGCGATGGCAGCCCCTGCTGTGGCCATGATGCCTGCCAGCTGTTGAGGAGATCGGTGTAGGGGGGTTCTGCAGCCTTGCACCGCTAGCTGCAAAACTCGTGCCATGGGTGCTTGTGGGACTGACTGTGTCTGTCTTGGGCGGGGAGACACTATTGCAGGCCTGGCTGCAAAGCTACTGTGTTACCAGTTACCAATGAATCATGATTTGCTTAGGGACCAGCTCAATACACAGGACCTAGCTAATGTAGCCAGTTGATTGTCATCAATTAGCACCTACAAAACCAGACTAAGAAGAGGAAAGAATCAATACAGACAATCAACTGCCCCAAGACTGACACAGTCAGTCCCACAAGCACCTATGGCATGAATTTTGCCTGTCAGCTGCTAGAGGTGCAGGGCCCCAGAACCCCCCTGCATCTATCTCCTTGACAGCTGGCGGGAGTTGTGTCCTCAGCAAGGACTACCATCCCTGCAGCTGTCACCCTGCTGTGCCTTAACACATAGAGTATCACCCAGGTCACAAGTTTTGCTTGTCCACAGCTTCAGGTGTACTTCCACCCAAACCCCTGCACTGATCTTGAAACTTGTCAGGCTTTGTGGCGTCAGTAAGAGCTACCAGCCCTGCAGTTTTGACCCCCCTGTGGTGTAACACATAAGTGTGACAGGAGTTTGGCTTTCAAGAATTTGGGTCACAGTTCCCCCCAAATCCTGCACTGATCTTCTTGAAGCTTGGCATGCTTTCTGCAAGTTTCATTCAAATTGGACAAAAAACAACAAAGTTATAGATATTTCATTGATTCTCCCATTATACCCTATGGCTGAATCTCCGAGGTGACTCCAAAGCTTCAGAGCCACTTCAGCCAGATTGAGGCAGAAACTTGGTCCAGAGCTCCAGATTGGATCGAAGCCGTCTGAAGTGGCTGGATCCAAAGCCGGATCGGATCACTGCCAACTTGCACAGGCCTAGTAATTACAATGCATTAATGAATGTGTAGACACATCCCCTTTGTCTCACCTGTTTGAGTTAAAGGTCAGGCAAGGGTGACACATTAGAAACTAACTTGTTCAGAGGGACATGAACTGTCATAGGCCATGTGTACATGAAACTGGGGCCCTAAATTGAAGCAGTGGGTTTTAAAAAACACCACTTCAATTTAGGGCTGATTAAACCCCCATGTCATGCACACCCCCTGCTGACTTACCTGCCTCTCTGGTAGGTAAGGGAGGACAGAATGGTTCTTGGGCTGTGTGTGTGTGTGTGTGTGTGTGTGTGGTGTGTGTGTGTGTGTGTGTGTGTGTGAGAGAGAGAGAGGGGGACTGGTGCTTCCCTCCACAGCAGGGATATCCACCCCCCGGTGTCCCCTGCCCGCAGGCACCCAGCTTGGGTGGTCCTGGGAGGCACCACAGCTGTGGAGGGAAGCACCAGGCCCCTATGCAGCTCAGGCAGGCAGGCAGGCTCTGGCAGGTAGGGGTCAGGGAGGGGGAGATCAGGTTCACTGCTTTTCTTGGGTGGAGCCTGCTTCCCCAGGCTGCTGCCAGGCTGCCTGCAGGGCTTCCTGCTGAGCTGTGGAGCTGCACAGAGACAAGTGCTTCACCCTGCAGCCGTATGGGCAGCAAACTAAAGCTGCTTGAAGGTGTTTTAGTTTTCTGTGCCCTGGGTCATTTAAGGTGCATCATGCCACTGAATTTCCTACAACAGCTAGAATTAATGTGCTGTACACCCCTGAGGCATACAAACATTGACACCATTAAAGAAGTGTAAAAGCATTTGGCCTGCTTTAAAGTGCTGTGCACACATGCCTCTCGTTTTGTTTATACATGGCCATAGGCAACAACTGACTCTGTTAGATGTAATGTTTAGGTTGTAATTCTCTGAGACAGATGCCTAGAAAAGTAGGGCTGGAAAGGACCTCAGAAGTCCATCTATTTTAATCTCTTGCTGAAGGCAAGATCGTCCCTATTTAAACCATCCTAGACAAGTGTTTTTCTACCCTATTCTTGAAAAGCTTTACAAACAACCCTCTTGCACAACTACCAGGTCCAATGACTGAAACAAGAATACCCTAACTTGCCACAAGTAAAGCAGGGGGACAAGGGCACTATCAATATCCTTCCACGTTGTCATTAAAATATGCTTACGTGGTTGTTTTACAGCATGTTTGTATAGGGTCCCATACAATATTGCCCCAACAACTTATGCAGTACTGCAATACAAATAACTACTGCATTACTATGCACTGGTCTAGCACTGCTGGAGAATGGGGGAAGGTGAGGGAGACATCACCTTTTTTGCCTTTGTGCTGCTTAAAATTTTTCATTGAGGTGGCTATCTGTATTGCATTTGATTGCAGTTGGTGTTTAGTTGCTTTATAGTGGACACCCCAGGAATATATGGGTATGATCAGGTCCCTCAAGCCCTGGCAGCACCTGTCTGGATTTCCTTTTTTTATTTGGTCATGCTCCATGGATCTGCCTTCGCAAGCGGGAGAAGTCAGGCAGATGTTCTCAAAGCTTGAGGGGCTTTGAGGGGCCTAATCCTGCATTCTGGTGGACTGCTGCATTTTAACAATCTGGTCTAATCCTGAATTCCCAGGGTGCACAGGACTGAGTCCCTCAAGCCCCAGGAGAACACATGGCCCATTGTCTTGCAGCATCAATGGGAAGAACAAAAGGTAATTTGAAAGCAGATCAGCTATTCTGGGATCTCAGCAAATCCATTCTTGGTTCATAGTATTGCAAATAGGATTGAATCAAGCCTCATGTCCGGAATAATGCAAAATATTTTTCTTCAGCATAAGTGTAAACATCAAAGAAAGCAAAACAAAAAAAGTGTCCTGGTGACTGAAAGTCATGGTAGGAAACAAAATCTGTCACTGGTACTTTTACAGACATGCATAGCAGCTTGATGCCAATGAAGCCTTGAAACTTTGGTTTCTTTGTATTCTTTAGTCTTTCTCCTCTTAACATTATGTAACCCTGGGCATGACACTAGATGCACCCTCACCTGAATAGTGGGAATCTGGGGCACCTGGTAGCCAGTAGACCTGCCCAGCCCCCCTGGAAAGCTGCTGCAGTGCCCCCGAGTGGAGAGCCTTCCCTTACAATCAGGCACCCTTGCAGACAATTCTCAAACTATTTACAAGATTTAATTATTTACAACATAACAAATAATCATTAATAAGCACATGGATATACTGACTAATAAACACTCAAGAACTTATTTACACAGTCCCACTTGCACATGGTGTACTAGGGATCCTGTGTGCAGTGCCCCTGGTGGGGTATCTCAGGGAGTGGGACTGTCTGTGTCCCTGCACGTAGTCTGTGGATGCTCCCTGGTGCTGGTGTCCGTCTCTGTGCTCCTGAGGTCTCCGGGCAGCAAGTCTCTAGGACTCCTCTGCAGTTCCTGCAAGACAGCTTCACCCTGCCTTTGACCCCCTTCCCTGGCTCTGCTGGGAGCAGTGTATGGGCTGCAGGCTGTCCCGCACAGCCTCACAGCCCTGGCAAATGCAGCCCCTCCCTGGGCTTTGCCTGTCCCTGGGGCCCCTCACCCATGAGGGAAACTAGGGCAGACTCTGGCAGTCCCCCCTCACCTGGCTCTGCTGTGCTCACGCAGCCACACTGGGCTGCAGTCATGTCTTCACAGGCTTGGGGTCTCTACACAAGCAGTTTCTGCCTGATCCTGCTGCTGCAGCTTCCCAGGCTGGAAAGAAGAACTGGATAATGTATCATTCCTGTTTCAGGCTCTGCTGCAGTTTCTGCAGGGTACTCCCAGGGGCTCTCTGAGGGACCATTGTGTTGAGACTTTGAATCCTGTCTCTAACCTGTCCCTCAGCCCCTCTCTCTTTCTTCTCCCCTGCGGGAAAACTGCTCCCCCCTTTTATCCAAGTCAATCCCTCAGCCAATCCCAGCTCAGGGCCCTTCCCGGGCTTTTGCTAATGGCTCTCTTTGAAAACTTTGCTGGGGTTACATCACCCCTCCCACTTCCAACAGGGCTGCTTCCAAAACAGCTTCACTTGCCCTCAGAGCCTACAGTGTTCCCTCTGGGACAAACTCTGTCTCTCTGCCAGGCAGCCCTTCCCGTTCTGTTCAGGTGGGTCCATTTTTTAAATGCTGCTACAATTATATACCAAAACCATTTGTAAGAGGCAAAGTATTTATGATAAGTAACCACAATGATATGGAAACAGAAAAGCATGGCTATAAAATAGATATCTCAATTCACTTTTCTCTTTTTTTTTTTTGGTTTGCTTTTTAGCAGCATACGCAAATTGACTCTGATTTACAAGAAATTTACATGCATGTATATACTGGTATATTGGTGTGAATTTAAGAGCCTTTCCCCCACATTTGATACTATGGTGCTGGGTTTGTTGGGTTCATAGATTCATAGATGCTAAGGTCAGAAGTGTCCTAAACAGATCGTTGACCCTAAATCCCTGCCTAGGCAGGAAACAGTGCTGGAGTCAAATGACCACATCCAGGTCCCTATCCATCTTTCTCTTAAAGACCCCCAACGTAGGGGAAAGCACCACCTCCCTTGGAAGCCCATTCCAAATTTTGGCCACCCTTACCATGAAGAAGCTTTTCCTGATATCTAGCTTAAATCTGTCAGTTTTTAACCATTGTTTCTTGTTACTTCAAGAAGCACCCTGGTGAACAGAGCACCTCCAATCCCTTGCTGCATCCCCCTAATGAATTTGTAGGTGACCACAAGATTGCCTCTTGGCCTTCTTTTGTGGAGGCTGAAGAGGTCCAGTTCCCTAAATCTCTCCACATAAGGCTTGTTCTGTAAGCCCCTAACCATATGAGTGGCCCTCCTCTGGACCCACTTGAGTCTATCAACATCCTTATAGATCCTTACCATGAAGAAGTTACATCCATATCCTTCTTGAAGTATGGCCTATAGAAGTTCTATAGATGGCCACAATGTTGCACCCTTATAATCTTGGCAAAGTACAGACAGTGAAAAAGCCTGAGACGGAATCAATCCAATCTATGTAGGTTTCTTCTCTAAGCTTCATAGACTGGACTGTTAACTAACAGAACTCATGTTTATGTGTCTGTTGGCCAAGGCAGTCAGATACCTGCATTGGCCAAAGCCAGAATGTGTGGGGCGGGGGGAGGGGGAGAAGGGGAGGGGTATGTACTTCTGTGTGCCTGTTATGGCATAATAGTAATTTAGGGACTAACAACCTGAATAATATAAAGTAATCTTTGAGCTGCTCTAATGAGACTGAGACTAATAAGTCCCCAGTGTGTATGAGGAGAATTGAATAGTGGCATACAGCCAGCCACACGTGCCCTATATGCTCCTTTGGAATCCTGCACCAAGGGAAGTTCAGTTGACTGGGGATAGCAGAAGTGTTTACTTACTCTGGTATATGATGTTTAAGTATCATATTGAATTCTCTCTCCTTAGAGGACATCTAAATAGAGACACTTGGTTGTATGTTGCCCCACGTGACTGGTTTTTAAAGAAGTTCTTTCTAAGAGTTTCTTTGCTCTGAGAATCTGTCATGTATATTCTAGTAAAGGGAATGTGGGGGTAGGACTGACTTCTGTTTTCTTTGTATCTTTTTTAGATGACAGACCTGTCAGATGGATGTTATTTTATTTATTTATTCTTTTAAGATGATGCCTTGCTTTGGAAATGAGTTCCAGAAGGCCATGCAACTTAACTTGGCTCATTGGCAGTGACTGTACCTTTTGGAGTTCCTTGGGTGAATCTGATCTCTTTTATTAGAACAACTTAAATAGTTGGAGAAAAAATATCTAAGCAACCTACACCCCTGTTGGAGTTCTTCACGCTTATTCTGACTGGAAAAAACATTACAATGTTAAGATTAAATGCCTTGAAAAAAATGTTCTCTTAAGATTTCCTATGTGCTAAGTTGCCTTCCTAGCACAACTACACATTAGGTTACTTTGATATCCTATCAGGTAATTGCTAAACAAAGGCTAAATTTACTACAGGAGATTGGGTACTTGGAATCTAAAATCTGGCACCCAAAAAGCCAGGTACTTAACTTTGGTTGATGCTTTTACAGATTCAGGCTTTTAATTTCTAGCTGTTTCTGTTCCTTTCCTTGAGCTATTAAATTTCTGAACTCCCTGGAGCATGTACTAGCTCTTTGATATATGTGTCTGAATGTTTGTAGGGTGGGCTTCAGGGACTCTTTCCAATAACAATTGAGATAAATTATAATAGTGCTTGACAAAGTATATAGTATAGTGATGGTAGTAACAGAAAAAACATATTAATGGAAAGATGGGGTGTACTCTTATTGTAGCCTTTTACTGGGCTAGATTTTGATCTTAGGTCCCCAACTTATACAGCATATGTTTGCTAGCATCTTGCAAAGACAGGTACAGATCCATCTCAATGTAGGGTTTAGACCCTTATGCTACTGAATGTCCACAATAACTCTTCTGACTGAGGGCACTGTGCAATGTAGGGCTGACATTTTGCCACATGTTCTGGGGTGAAGTGTGTTGGGGACTGGATCTTTTGAAAGAGAAAATAGCACGAGTCATTAAATTATGACTTGCAGAGCCAAACTTTGCATGCTGGGAATTATGAAAGAATTTTTTGTGGACTAGGCAAAAAAGAGCTCACATTGCTCTCTGTATACTAGAGAGCAGGGGAGTCAAACTCCCTCAATCACTTGATCCAACTCTTGACTGTAGAGTTCCCTGTGAGAAGAACCATGAGAAGTCTCATAGATCAGATCTGGATCAACCTCTGGCACTAACAATTGCGGAAACTGCCACTCATTCCTGAACCATGGGGATTAACGCATCTGTTGCTCACCCCTTCAGCACCAGCATGTGTCCCCAATAGGGCTCTCTAGTCCCACTCCTGAATTTTCCGCTTCTCCAGGAGCCCTGCAAGCCATTTCCTTGACACCCTTGGTGTACTGTGTATGCAACTTCAGTAAAAACATGCTATCCAGCATCTTACAAGCCAGCATGCTCTACTAACTGGCATGCCGGCTTGTAAGATAAAGTGAAACTGGAAATGTCTACCGTGGCACTTCCAATTTCTCTGAGCCCCCAAAGCTGGGGGCAAAGCAGCCTATGCTGCTGAGCCTCCACGTCCCAGGGGCATAACAGGCTGTGCAGGGCTTTGTGGGGCCCACCTCCCTGTCCAGTGATGTGGCAGGAGGGATGACATTGCCATGGGAGTGGAGGAAGGATGCCCCAGAGGTGGTAGGAGAAGTAGCAGCTGAGGCCGCTTAATTAACCGGCATATTTTATTATCTGATGTCCCCCATTCCTGGGGGATGCTGGATAACAGAGCTTTTACCGTACAAGTAATTTTTGAGTAGTAATGGAAAGCTATGACCAAGAGGGAAGGAAATGGTTTCAATGGTTATAAAAAGAAAAGCAATCTAATTTTTATATTATAGTATAGTTTATCAGTACATTATTTCTATTAAACCATATACAGCTTGCTGCTTCAGTATAATGATGACAATACAATTAATCTTTGCATATTTTTAATGTCCAATACACAATTCCGGCAAAACAATATTCTTTTTTTTTCATTTACTAGAAATATGTTGTGTTTAATATGCTAATTAGAAGATTTGAGACAGAAAATTGAAGTATCATTTTTCCAGTTCATTAAGATTTGACTCTTGACTACTGCTTTGCAATTGATTAGTTAATTATACAGCTACCAAAATCTTTGAAGGCCAAGCACATTTTTTCATGTGGCCTTACACTATCTATAGTAAAAAAAAATTCTTTTGTCAAATGACAAGACGAGTCTTTCCAGTGAAAGATCTACTTTCTTTAATTTGGCTGAAATGTGAAATCTATTACTTCTTGTCAATTAAACAGTCATTGGACTGCTTTAGTTAATACCACGAAGCATACATGTTCTTTGAGTGATGTAAATTACGTTTAAAGTGACAATAAGTACCCAATAAACAGGCAAGATTTTCACACTCCATTAAGAATAAAATTGTGAATAGCATTTTCTCAGCATAATCCATGGTCATTATAAAACCATCCATGGGAACCAAACATTGTAGCTGTTGTTGAAATGTATCATTATAACAAGGGTAATGACTGTAATACTCACCTACTCGTAATCATTAGCTCCTCCTATTTTGTTTTGAGTTTGGGCAGAAAAAATAATCTACAATTTGTAATTTACTTCACAAATTCAGAGAAAGTGAATTCATTTATTTTTAGTTTTCATCTCTGTTTCTTAGAGCTTCATGAGATACAAATCAAATTTTCAAAAAGGGGGCAGGTTTACTAAAATGGAGCCCTAGGTTACATGCTGCATCTCTGTTCTAACTGGAGTAGAAATTGGATAGCAGAAATTGTGTTATGTTTTATCCAAGAAATATTGAACACAATATGCAGCGGGACAGCTTCAAGGGGTAGAGTGGGAGAGTACTCTGAGAAATGCTTAGCTTGTGCCTTGATGGTTGTAGCATTTTCTTAGATTCAGGTTTAAATCACTTCTTCATGAGGGGGGAAAAAAACCCTGGTCCTTTATTCCCTGGGCAAATGTCCTGGAGGCTAAACTTGACCAAAGGGTAGGAGGTCCCCTCAGGACAACCCTATCTTACATGAGCTGGTGTCCTAAAGCAGCCAAAAACTTCAGTAATGCAACTATGTATGCATCATTTAGTCATGTGAATGATAAACAGGATCTGATGCTCTGTGCTTTGGTAGGCTAATAATCTGGACCTGGTGGATTATTTCTGCCTCGAATGTGTCTGCTACTATATCTGTCTTCTGAAAATGCATCCTTATAATTCACCGGAGTGCTATGCAGGTCTTGCTGACTTTCTGCCCTCTCTGTCACGTTCAGGACATCCTTACCTTTTACTGCAATTAAACTTGTGATGTCCTTTGCCATGCTTTGCAGCATTGGGTAGTGTTCCCCACTGAATGCTGTATGGGACTCATGTGCATGGGTCAATTTTTAGAACAGTGAGCATTGTTATGTGTGATACTGGTGGTTTGGGTGAGGCTAGTAGGGGTTGGAGGAGGCCTCTAAGGGCCACACGGGTGTGAGGCCTTAGCACTCAGGAGGGCGCAATTCAGTGCCAGTGGGGGCGCAGCTTGCAGGTACATGGACCCCAGCACAGAAAGGAGCATTTGGAGAGCCCAGGTATGGGCATGGTGATGGCGAGCCGCAGAAAGGGGGCAGCATTATTAGGGAGCCCAGTGTGGGCACAGTGAGCCCCAGAGAGGGGGCAACATTATTGGGAAGCCCAGTGTGGGCACAGTGAGCCCCAGAGAGGGGGCAGCATTATTAGGAAGCCCAGCAGGGGCACAGCAAGCCCCAGAGAGGGGCAGCAATATTAAGGAGCCCAGCGGGGGCACAGCAAGCCCCAGAAAGGGGACAGCATTATTAGGGAGCCCAGCAGGGGCACAGCGAGACCCAGAGAGAGGGCAGCATCATTAGGAAGCCCAGTGGGGGCACAGCAAGCCCCAGAGAGGGGGCAGCACCTACCAAGGCCCGAGGAGAAGGTGGCACTGCTGAGAGAGCCCCAGAGAAGGGGACAATGCCAACGCAAAACACCAGCCCCTAGGCTGTAACTTAAATATACGCCATCTGGCTATAACAGTGTTGGTCCAGCATCCTGCAGATTGGGGAAAAGGCCAATACAGAACAGATATTCCATCTGCGAGGCTTGGGCTGCGGTATTGGGGAGGATAGGAGATGCAGATAGCGCCCCCTGGCAACGGGGCAGTACAATGGCAGCCTCCTGCTAATTAATATTGACTAATTGATTAACATCAAGACATGGCAGGCAAGAAGGTGGTTTGTTGCCTCAGGAACAGGTGTGTGGGTCACAGTTTAGCTCCGCCCAGAACAGTTACCTGTTACAGGGCCTTGAAATGATCCTTTTTTTCAATTAGGGAATCTTTTAATGTCTCCATAAGTACATGTAGGTGGTAGAATTCTTACATCTGTAATGTATGCTCATTTTTTTTTAATATGCTCTGTTTGCTCACGTGATACTCTTCCTTTCTCTTCTGGAAAATAAGATCCTTTTTCTGCAGAACCCTCTTTATGCTATTAGTCTCTATTAGACTCTAATTCTGCATTACCAGACATTGCAGCCAATATATAGTAAAAATGCTTCTTCCCTGCACCAAAAGTATTTTCGACCATGCTAGCAACCAGCAATGGCAAACAATTATGAATAAAACTAAGGACCTTGTTACATGGTAATTTTTGTGGGGGGGTTCTGAGGTTTTTAACCCCTGAATTGTCTACACATTGGGTGCATCTACATGAAACGCTGCTGTGTATTCATTACTACACATTTACTTAGTACTTGCTTATACAAAAATACAGTAACTGGAGTTACTGTGTGGTAGTGCTAACAAGTGCCTTTTTAAGTGATGCTACCGCGCAGTATTCTAATACTACTTCACAGTAGTGTCTCAGCATGGTTTTTCCCACATGATGCTACTGTGCAGTCAGAGTCTTATGTAGATGCACCCAATAACACCTGAAACTAGTTTTAAGCACTCATTATGTCACTGAAGGCCAGAAGAGCAGCAGCCCAGCAGAAGCAGTGGTGGCAGGGTATGTAGAATAACCCTTGTCTGCCTGCTCCTCCAGGACAGACAGCATGCACAGTTACAAGTAAATAATGTCCCAGTGGCAGGGGAAGGCAGGAGGCAAGGGGGGAACCCTGAGGGAAGGGGAAGTGAACTGAGGGAGGTCAGGGAAGAAGCCTGAAATGTCAGGGGTGGAGAGAGGAATTCTTATCTTTCAGTCCTCCATGCCCCTACTAGCCCAAAGTGCGACTGGCTAAAGCTAGCACAAACACTCATCAACATTTGTGTGGCTCACAGTGTAAGGTGATATTGCTTATTGGTTACTATGGGCGTCCACACACATTGGCTTATATGTTGGATTTTGTCTCGTCCAATACAGTTAATAGGCTTCATTGTAACCTTTACAAAAACAATTCCAACACTTTGTGTTAGACAGCAGAAATGTCTGAAAACTGATTTCTTCTCTTATATGGTTCAGTTAAGCACACCTTTTTAAATGCCTTGATATGAAAAGAAGCCATTAGTTTATTCTTTATGTAAGTGTTTGCTAATGTTCTCTGTCATTTTAAAAACTTTAAAAATATGTATATTTTTAATTCTCTCTCTCATCAAGAAAAAAGCATATCAACTACGAAGTCCAATTTTTAAGCATGGCTTATTAGCTTTTGAAACTACTTACTGTTTTGTGATGGATTCTCCATCACCGACCATTTTGAAATCAACATAGATTTTTTTATTTTCTAAAAAGCGATGTTTTAGTTAAACAGGAATTCATTCAGGAAAAATGTATATGGCGTGTGTTGTCCAGAATAGCAGACTAGATGGTTACAGCAGTTCTTTCTGGCTTCTGATCTATTAATTTTTTATAATAAATAAATAAGTAAATCCAGTGAGATAAATCATACTATTTATTTTATTTCACTTATCCAATCTAATCTATGTCTGTTAAGTAGGCTTTTACTCTTTATCCTAAGTTGCACCTTACTACCAACACAGTATCAAAATAATTACTAACAGTTCCATGCTGTACACAGAGTGGGTGTTATGCAACATTTTCAATTGAAAAGTAAAAAAAAAAGACAATCCTATTGAAATCCATGAAAGCGTTGTTAACAGGCCTGTCTGATCGACATTAAAATAACAATTTCATCCTCTATCTCATTGCTTAATGCTTTTAGGGACCAGTCATGCATTGTACTTTGATTTGGTATATAATTCCTGTACACACCTACCATGTTGTTCTGTTATGTCTTCTAGTCACTTCCTGACCAATTGACTTTTGGATTTGCACCCTTTCCCAGGGATAGAGGGGCAAAGTTTTCAGCAAATATGTTTCTTTCATCCAGTGGATATGTCCAAAGAAGTGGAGCTTTTCCCACATTGCCACATCAATCGTCATTCTTGCTTTCGTCCTTTCCTTATTATCAGATTTGTGATGTCTTGCCAGAAGCAATCATCTGCAACATTTTAGTTTAAAAAGTAGCTGTTTTGGAGCTGGCCAATTCTGAAATTCCCCATTTTCATCTCACCGAGCAGCTTCAAAAGCATACATGTCTTGAGCAGTCTCTTTATTTTGTATCTTGATTCAGCTTGATATTAGGCCAACTTTTCCAAACATCTCAGTTCACATTTAAAACAGTTCATTAATTGGTTTGGTGGCCAAACCAAAATATTTATTTGAATCAAACCCACAATTTTCTTCTTTTTATTGTCCCTTCCTGCCCTCTTACTTTCCCTAGTTTTATTTTTGGCTGTCCTGAAATATTGGATTTCACCCAAAATTATATTTGTTTTGTTTCACTTCTGGTTTAATTAACCATTTTATTTAGTCTTTCTTGTTTAATGTAGGTGACTTATTTTTACACCAAAAATGCTGTTTTTAAAAGGAAATGTCAACTTCACTTAAAAAAATATGTCAAAATGAAATGTTACCTTTTCTGAAATTAAAGTGTCAAAATGAAATGTTTTGACTTTTAAATTTTTTCTACTATTTTCTTTTGTAACTATGCAATTTGTTGAAAAGATTTCATACACAGAACTAATTGAAATACTGAAAAGAGATTTTCCAAATGATCCCAGTATTTTGCAGTGTTCTGCAGTTCTGAAAATCTGGCTTATACCTGTCATAATGGCAGTGACTGAGCCCTGAAAAAAAATATTTTGCCCCAGTTGTGGATTCTTAGTACTTGAAAATCTGGTCGTGAAGTCTCCAATGACTTTACAATAACTCAGTGGAAATTCAGTAGAGGCCCTGATACCTGAGTAGATAAGAGATACAGCAAATTAAGGGTGGAAATAAGTCTATATACCGTACTACTATTTATTATAACATTTTATTTTATGGGAATTAAACAGCTGACAGGTGTATAGAGTTGGTCTGATGTATGACAATTATGCTCTGCTCTTGCGTTTTTTGAAAACTGTTTTCATTTGAATTATGCCATATGGAATAATTACCATAGAACATTCATTCTGTGCTTTCCACCCACATTTCTTTGACTTTTTGTGTTTAATAGCAAGCAGAAACTTTCCATCTGTCAATCTTTAGATCAACTGGAGAAGTGAAAGTTATTACATTCAGTGAATAGTATTACTGATAATATAATGAGTTGTGATCTATTACAATTGAAACACATACATAGTTTCATACATTAGTACCTATTAAAGTTAGGCCTTCTGCTACTAGAGGGGTCTTAGTCAAATACAATGGGCCTAACTGTCCCATGTGGCCCACTTAGAATATGGATCTTCCTGTTTCTAAGTTGAAAAGGAGCTGTTAGAGTTTAGGGCAGTATTCATCTCTTCCTGCAGATTTTGTGTAACACCTTTGTCCACAATCTGTTTTGGGATGGAGTTGCTTTAAGATTGTTCTGGCAGGAGCAAAGTTTAGTCATGGTAAATCCTCTTAAACATCAATATAGCCTAAAGTTGTATTCGTTGTTGAGTAGATGCCTCTCCATCTGATTCTGTACTGAATACTCGCTAATGCCTGTAGGTATGCTCTCCCTGCTTTAAGTCTGAATAAGAACAGAGTCATGGATTAAACCAGAGCTGTCCAATCACAGGCTCCTGCCCAGCTGCCACTCTGCCAGTTGCTCAGGGGCAGCTGCAGGCTCCCTCACCCTTCTCCAGCTTTTGCCTTCTTCCCCTGCTCCTGTGGTCAGGGCAGCACAGCAGGAAGGGGCCAGGCTGCCTGTGCTGTGCATGTGGAAGGAGAAGGTGCTGAGCTGCACGCACTATGCACTCTGCAAGCAGGGTACTGCAGGTGGGCTGCCTGCGTGACATGTACAGCTGGGAGGGAGGTGGGGATGTAGGTGGAGTCAGGCTGCCCACGTGCCTGGGAGGTGGGCTTCATGTGGGGTGGGTGGAAGCTGAGCTATCTATGCATGTGGGCAAAGGGAAGCTTCGGAGGAGAGTAGCCCCCACAGTATGAACACTGCATGTGGCACCTGGCTGCCCAGAGTTTGGACAGCCTGGCCTTAAGTGACAAGGAGTTTCACAAAAGAGATGTGCTTCCCTCCTGTATGTTGTAAACCCTTTTTTGCCTATAAAATATGCACTTAGCTGATAGATGGAAATAAAAGAATAGCTAAAAAAACAGGAGGAAGGAGTATAGAATCAGCTGCTTCAACTGATACTGCCTCTGCCTTCTGAAAACCAAAATGTGTGTAAAATCACAGGGTTTATGCTGTGCAGAACAGCATTCACTGTTCACCTGATCACTGTAACTGTCCCAGGCAGGAAAGTCACAACCCTTAATGACAGAGACAGCACAGCCATTGATGTGATGCTGTTGAATTAGTGATGGAAGCTTGAAGGAAACATGGGAAGTGAGTCCCTCTTAACATCAATTGGAGAACCCACTAAAGGTTACCATAAACACTTGGCTTCACATAAGTCCTTCATTCCTTCTACAGTTTTGCAATATAAGCAAGTAGGTAACATACCTCTTTTTGTCTGTTCTTCAGGATTTTGAGACAAATGCATTTCCCTTCACACTTTTTTGTTCAAATAGGGAATATGGTGTCCTAATTTATGTTAAGTGCTAATACTATGTCTAATACTATTATAATAGAGTCTCAAAGATTGATGTAAACAGCTTTAGGGGATATTTTCAAAGGCACAAGTGATATTAAGACACATCTTATTGAAAATTAATGCAAGTTTAGGTTTCTATTTGTCATTTATGTCTTTAAAATCTTCCCCAAAGCAGTTTACATTAATTACTTAAGCATTGCCAGGTTCCTAATGTGATGGGTGCTTTATAAATGCTATTATGTAGCTGCCTGATGTCTACAGTGCTAGTACAAATGAGCTCAGATACATGATGCCTAAACTGGGGCTAGTTTCTAAAATAAAGCAAACAGCAACAACAGGTAAGCTTTTCCAGCATACTGTCTTTTGTGTCTGTAGAGTACCAAACACAATAGAGATCAGATACTTGTTGAAAAAACACAGTACAAGTAAAGCATGCTAAGAGATTGTCCCCATTTTGAGAAGGTGACCTTTGAAAAACAAATGTCCTTATGTAATTTTAGGAAGTTATTTTAAAGTTTCTGACTGAAGTTCCCACCCCATGGTTTAAACACTGAGTGACGTCCCTCTCTGGATTACTTCACCATGGTAATTCACTCCTACCAGATGGTGGCTCTGTGTGCTTTCCTCCACTTGGAACTTCTATTTGCCTTTGCTGTATGTAAATTGTGCATTCTCCTTACCTCTGAACTCTGCTTCTACTCTCATATGTCTTCGTGTTTTTGCACATTGCTCTATAACCAGCTATGCTGTTTCCCAAGTAATTATTGTAATACTTGAGAAAAAAAGTACAATAAAATCATTAAATCTCCAAAGCAAGGCCATCCAGAGTTAAAGTAGTGTCTGGGTCTTTTTATGGTCTCAGATATCCTGGTGTAAATCCAAAATACTTTCAAGAAAGTTAATGGACTTTCACTCTGGTATAAAGAAAGTCACTTACTTTACCTTTCATCTGCCCTATTAACCTATGCATTACAGAGATCTCCACATGCGAATGACTCTAAATTCAGTAGCCTATAGTTTAGGTTATAATACATGACCACAGCAGTTTATGTTAAGCAAAATGTGCCAGTCATTTAATTACTTCTTGGAGTGTTATAGTTAGTCAGACTCCCTCTTCAATTACACCTGTACAAATCCCTTCATACTGTTTTGATATAATTTTTGTTCAATATGGACTACTTCATCTCACCCTAGAAACTGAGTCACGTATTCCTTAATTCCTTGAAAACTTCATAGCAGTTAGTTAAAAAGGTAAGTTCCGTATGTGAGATTTCCAGTTGCCAAAATCTCCACAGACTTGTGCCTTGTTTAATAGTTGGTTTACACCCCATGCAAACTGAATTCAAAGTGGCTAGAAATTAAGTCTAATTTATTCTCTGTTCATGGATTCTAAGTTAGTTTTATGGTCATAAACAAAAAATGTGCTTTCTCTGGGACCTACTCATGAAAGATAGTGCCAATTAGAACCGCATTTAGAATCTGAATCAACTCCTCCGAGTTCATTCAGACCCTAAGTAAACAGAATATGGATCTCCCAAAGCTACAGACATGATGTATGTAAGCATGGCATGCTCTCTCCAGATAAGAGCTGGCTGAAAAACAGAGTTTTCATCTCAGGGAAAAGTCATGATTTTGGTATATCCCAATTTGAACTCCATCCCAGCTTGAACCCCTCCACCATCCCCAAATGTCCAAACTGTTTGGTGAGACTCAAAAGCATGTATATGTGCATGCAAGTTCACACACGCATCATTTCCAAAAATAATTTTAAATGATGATAATTTAAATATTTCAGCCTTTTTATTTTGACTAAAGCATCATGATAACTGGTGCCAGGTAATTTTACTTTTAGTTTTACTGTCATTGAAGGGGAGGGGGAGTAGCTTTGTAGAACACTATCTTATTTCTAGCACAAAGAAAAAAAAATCTTATTTTTGAATAGGTAAAAGAAAGACCCAGGTGAGAGCAAGTGCATGGGGGATGGAGAGTATAGATGCAGTGAGTGGGGGGGAAGCTCTTTGCTATTCTCTGAGGCAACCTTTTCTCATATTAGTACATTACTTTGGTGGCAGTGGTAGGGTAGCCAGGTGTGATTGCTGGTTATAACAGGAATAGTGGCTCCCTGGCCAAGGATAGGTGGCCAACAGGAGGTAAAAAAATCTTAATACTTACTCATCTCACTTGAATTGCATCATCTCCACCATACCACCCACTTCTACCCAACTCAACCATTGGTTCCTTTTTACCTATCTGTTTGTGTGTTCTTTTTCAGTACATGACAGCTTGTCTGCATTCTGGTCTGGAGGGGCAATGGGGCCAGTATGGCTATGCTTGCATTGTATAGTGGAGCAAAAAAACACATTGCTTTCTTCACTGAGAAGGGAAAGTGTGGAGGCTTGTAGCATGGAGCGTAAGTGATGCTGACAGTCTAGAAAAGGACTTGGAACCTCCTACAGGCCAGTAAGATCAATGGAAAGAGACATTACTGAAACACGCCAAGTGTATACCTCAATAGCTGAAGCATACTACAGTGACAAATCTGCCCCCAGTCTGATTCATGGGAGGGGAGGCAAATTCATAGAATCATGGGGTTTGAAAGGACCTTCCAGGTTATCTAGTCTAATTTCTTGCAGGATGCACTATTTCTTAATAATTGCTTATCTGGCTTCTGTTTGAAAGCCTTCTGTGGAACAGATTCTGTAACTTCCCAGGGCAGCTTGAGTCTCTCAAATATTTTATGAAATGATTTTATTAACTCCTTCAATCCACAAATACCTACAAATTTTTTTTTAAGTTAAATTAATTCTGTTTCTTTGCTTCATTTCTGAGGACCGCACCTATGTACCTATTCCAGGGATGCTTATCTCCAAGTGAGTGGGAGTTTTAACTCTTGGTATCCAAAAGGCAAACCATCAAACTTCCAGGTTAACTGATAGGCTCTTGTTGTAATCCTGCTCTTATAAAAAAGAGAGATGACAGAAAAGCAAGGTACAGGTTTTAGCAAACAGGATGATCAAGAGGGGTGGCAGAACTTTCTGGGCTCTAAGCAATGTCTGATGGTGCAGGAAGGCTTCCGATTAAAAAAAACCCAAACTCCTCTGTTGCTTGGGAGCTGAGGCTTATAAAACTACTATCTTTTTTAGCATTGCTGGCTTCCAAATACATCATATGAACTTGCATATGCTGTATTACCATCATGCCACCACTTTCCACCCCCAACATCATCACGCAGACAACTGTGCTTATTATTTCTCCTGTTATGGCTTTTGTAAAAATACAGAGGTGTGCTTGAACATTGCTCCTTTTTTAGTGATCCTAAAGATACATTGCTGGATCCAACAATTACTGATTTTCATTCATCTTTTGGTTTATTGAGCTACCTGTTTTCTAAATAAAAAATAATAGCAGTTTTCTATACATTTTATCATAATTCATGCATAAGGTTACAGTCGTGGTACAGACCATCTAAAATCTTCCTACTATTAGGCTTTGGGGTTTACCCAAATAATCCAGGCATTCAGTCTACCTAATTTAAGTGTGGCGTTCAGGCTGAAGCAAGAGGCAGGATAGATGAGTGAATATGATAACTTATATGTGGAAACTTCAGAATAGAGAAAAAAAGACCAAAAAACAAACAAACAAACCAAACAAACAAAACAAACAACAAAAAACAAAAAGAGACACCAAACCAGTTTCCTTTCCACATAGTTATTTTGACAAATAATATGAAGTGGGGGAAGAAGAACTTCTCTCTCATACAATTCCTCTCGTATCTCAACACATTTAACACTATTGATATCAATAATAGTATTACTTATGTGAGCATGAAGCGATCAAGTAAACCAAATTGGGTGCTAAATCACTGATTAGTCCACATTGTTGGAGTTAAATAGATTTAAATTTGGGAGGCAGGATATACTTTCCTCACAGTTGCCATCAGTTCTACAGCACAGCAGCGGTACACATCCCGTGAGCAGGAGAGAATACGATTGAAGAGTGATTTAAATGAACACGGCTTCTTCACAATCCTTTTAGAAAGATGTCTGCTCCTGTTGAAGAATAAAAAGGTGTTCTGATACACTTCTGATGGTAGGTGTAAGGGTAACATTCGGCTGATGCAGTGCTGCATATGCATTCTTCTTCAGCTGCCAGTAATGAAGGACATCTCAAGAGAACTGGGAACTGTATCTTATAATATCTCTCCATCATCCTCTCTGCTGCAGCAGAGGCAAAATGCTCCTGTTCTACAAGATGGAAAGAAGGATTAAAAACCTTTACAGCTGTTCAGCTTGTGGCAGGTAAAAGGGGACTCTATTCTGTCCCTTGTTCGTATCATTGGTGCTATTCACCTTCTACTGTGGCATCCACTATCGTTTCATCTCCCTTGTTAATTTTACCTTGAGTCATCATGGGTAATGACATCACTTACCAATGTCTGAAATGAATTCTTCTTGTCATTATACTTTGAAATTAGTCATACTGTACCCTTCAGAAGTGCTCCTGTGCTACAATGCCTTGCACATGATCATTTCCTAGAAATTCAGATTTTTTTCCCGAGGGATTCCACTGTGATTCCCATTCTGTTCCTGGAAGTGGGTCTGCACATGTCTTAATTCTCTGTTCAGCAAGCACAGCAAGTGAATTACTTAGCATGTTGCTGTATCATCCTTGCTGACAATGGCTTCATCAAAGTGAGATGAAATCTTGATTAGTTTATTTATAAGTAGGTCCCGTTTAAAGGTGCCTGGGACCATAAAGGTAAAATGCTGTCACTGCTTCTTTCTGATCCTACAGATGTCCACTAAGTCACCACCTTCTGTTTCAGTAAGTGACAGGAGAGTTTGTATAATTCCTGATGTAGAGGAAGTCTATACATTGGGTGACCATACATCTCTGTTTGGCTTGGACAGTCCTGGATTTTGAAGGCTGGTTTCAGCCAGCTGGTGAAAAATAAAACAAGTGTCACAGGCTTGGGGAATGGGATGGGTAGGTGGGAGTGTAGCAGTTGTGAGTTAGGAAGCCTTAGCAGGCAGCAAAATCAGGTTATCTTGATTATGGAATAACCATTAAAGGGAGATGTTTGTTAATACCTGTGAAGTGAAGAACAAGGGACCATTGATTCCCTTAGCTGCCTGAATACAATGAATAGTAATACCAGAGCTATACCATGCCACCCTGCCTGCCCCTGCCTCTGCCTGCAGCAGTGCTGCTGAATTGAGAGGCAGGTGGGGAGGCAGTGTCCCCAGTTTCACCTTGTCCCTACTTTCACATTGTCCCATGTGGTCACCCTATTTGTACAGAACTGGCATAAGTAGCTACAGTTTTTTTATCGACATTGCCTACATCATGATCCAGAAAATGTTTTGCAACCAGACTAAGACAAGCTGCATGCTGAAAACCACCATAATGCACAGCCCCTGTACTGTGTGACCTGTTGTTTATTGCAGCAAATAATTACAGGGATCTTAGCCACTTCTCCATGGCATCACATAATACAGCTGAGATGTTCCTGGAAATGTGTGGTTTGTTTGTTGGTTTTTTTAACATATACGTGTTAAGTGTTTTGTGCTGTTGACTCGAATGCACATGCTACCAGTATTGCTTCTGGTCTTCCTGCTGCTGATTCTGTGGGATATGCTGGACATGCGATTGGTTGTTTGATCTACTTGTCAGGTGTCGGTGCACTCTTTCTTCTTTGCAGTTATGGTGGCCACACTCCATTGTAGTTCTCATGGCAACACATAGTCCTGGCAGTATCTTTTTAGTCAAATGGGAGCAGCTTTAATGACCCATGATAGTTGCTTCAACCATGAAGCATCTGAAACCCTTACACTCTGTATGGGAGAAAAAAAAGCATATCCATAGCTAGCAGCTTTGTGATCCAAGGCTAGTTTCATGGTTGTAGGATATTTATTATCATATTTTGCCAGTTCTACAAAGAGTTCACTAATACTTTTCCAGTCAGGTTGCTGGTGTGATGTGATGACATTATAGAAGGCATTACTGATGTCAGTTTGTACTGTAGCAGGCGAAATAGCCTCTGTTTTTACTCCTCAGCTAACCCCTTGCTGCATATTTCCTCTCTGACTGTGTTCCAAATCTTTTACCCTTCTTGCTGTTCCCACTTTTCTGGGGTCAAGGCTATGTCAATATAGCTGACAAACAGTATCACTCTATCCACAAACCTACCTATTTACCTTCGGTAGTGAAGTGCATGAGGATGGTAACTTGTAATGTTTGGTGCTGAGTTAAAAGCAGCATGCAAATACTGCCTGATTCCCATCTAGTTTTATCACCAAAACCAT
Organism: Caiman crocodilus; assembly: GCA_030014935.1. Taxonomy (NCBI): domain Eukaryota; kingdom Metazoa; phylum Chordata; order Crocodylia; family Alligatoridae; genus Caiman; species Caiman crocodilus. The sequence goes on from JAGPOW010001543.1 coordinate 39,147,048, forward strand.
GTACATAGGAGATTTCAGCAATGATCTGTTCCCCTCCCTGGAAGTGAACACTAACATCCACACATTTTCCAGAACTGAAGTTTCACATGGGGTTAGAATGAATTGACAGTAGCCTGCAATTGCTTCTGGCTGAAGAGAAGCAACCTGCTGTGATGCTGGACTAGCTGGAACTGCACTAACCACCTCAGCATCATTAAGACCATCATTAGTATTACCACCTCCTGTAACCAGAATGTTCAGTTATGCCTCAGGCTTTCTTCAGAAGAAGTAATCTGTCTGTTTTGAGCAACATCATAGCTGCTGGTTGCCTTGCCTTCTAGGGTCTCATGCAGAAAAACTTCTGCAACAATTTGTCTAGTCAGTAAGTTTCCAGCAGAGAGCTCCCCTTTATTTTTCCAGCCCTGAACTACTCCACAATAAAACTTGTGATCAGCTTCATACTGTGGTTTTCCACATCTGCTATCCAAGCTTATAGGCTGCAGCAGTAGTAGTGTGATGACATTACTGCTTCAACAGGAGAATTGTCAGAAACAGATTTTTTGGGGACCCGAGACAACTCCTTTTTTCCAAACCAGGGTAGGCTTCATGGGAGTAGATTAAGTCAATTACTAATTAATTGAGCCAGCACACAACACTAGAATCATCAGCTGGCAAATGTACAGGGCCTGGAAAAGAAGAACATTTGCTTGCCTTACTATGCTGGAAAATTATTTTCTCTAAAAGCATTGGCGATAAATAGGGGACGCAAATAGGTACACATATACCCCTCTGAGTGTGGCAGTGCAGCCCCTGCAAAAAGGCACCAGCAACAGTGTTGGTGGTGCCTGCGGGCAGTCAACACTCAACACCCCCCCCCACCTCACCGCTGACACCGCTGTTGGTGTCTGAGGGCAGTCTGTGGCCACTGCTGCTGGTAGTGTCTGTGGGTTGGCACTCCCCACCCCCTGCCACTGACAGCTCTGTGACTTCCTGCGGGAGCTCCCCACTTGTCACTGCCATGCTCCAGCCACTGACAATGCTGCCACCACCTGGGGAAGCTCACTGTGCCCTCCCCCACTCCAGCCTCCAGGGTCATGTGGCATTCAAGTCCAAAAGTGATAGCTTCCTACATGTCTTTCACCAAAAACATAATCTGCTCTGGTTCAAGGCTGCAGTCAGACACCATTCAAACAAAGAAACCTGTAGGTTTAAGGAGAGGATGACTTTTAAGTATAATTTCCCTGAGCTAATCAGAAAAAAAAATGTGCACTCTGCCAATGAAAGAACAGATAAGGCAGATTTTTTCCAAAATCAAGCTGAAACAAAATGGAGAAGCTGGGAGTGAAACCCTGAAACTAAAATATAGTGAAAAGAAAAACTTGAATCAAAATGCTGATGATGAAAAAAGGGAAAGATTAGGGAGAAGTGAAACACCTAATGATGTTTTTCAAATTTCATCAAAATGTTTCATTTAGAAATGGCACTGGAATTGATAAGGATCTATGAAGGTTCATTTTTAGCTACTTAGTTGTTTCCAGTAGGAAAAAAGAAAAATTGAAAGGATTTCAACCAGCTGTAATGCCAACAAGAAAACTGATTTTCATCTAAAGCACAGTAATTTAAAGCAGCCCAGCAATTTGAAACAGGAATAAAACATGTCTAAGATTTATTGACACTAGATAGTGGCCTGCTATTAAAGACTAAAAAGAAATATACAATGGGTGTGCTCACACATGCATTTAATGCAAAGCAAGGAACTCTGGAGAAGTTTGAACTGGAGTAAACTATTCCTGGGCACAGCATCTATACATATGTCCAGAGCATCAACAAATTGAGTGAGGGTAGAACAGGTTTAGACTGGCAGGGGACAAAGCGGGTCAGCCGTCATCTCTGGGGTGGCAACGTCTGGGTTGGCTGGGGCACAAGGGTGCTGAAAGTATGGACCTGTGCGTGTAGATGGCATGCAGGAGTCTGGCCCCTGGCTGGCTGGGCTGACAAAGCTGACTGTCCCCAACACTACTATCTTATGCCAACGTAAATTAGTTTACTGCAGCCTACTAGCATTTCATGTGTAGACAGTGACACTTGACTCCACAATTAATTAGTCTACTCCATAGTAAAATGTATGTGTAGATGTGGCCACTAGTATGTAGGATGTTACTGATGATTTATAAACTAATATGTTAATACTGAACTTTTTAAGTTTATCTTATTTTCAGTTTACATTAAATGTATTCCTTGAGGTACAATAATTCAAATAAATCAGTATGACTGGCTGATTTTAGGGAATTCACCATGAAAAGAGTAGTGAAATTAATTAAATAATGCACTGATTGATTTGATTTCCTCGGTGTATGTGGTGTGTGTGTGTTTCCTGGGCAATTAAGGAATTTGACTGCTCTGAGGTAAACTTGAACACCTATTATGTTTTGGTAACCTACCTATGAGTTCCTTTTGGAATTGTACTTGGCTTCAATCAATAGCCAGGAACTCTACCTATGTAATTGCTTTGGGGCTGTGGAATTTTCCCTGCAGTGAATTTTAATTATTCTGTGCTAATTAAGCAACCAATTCCTACTGTGAAAAATTTTCTCTTTAGAACAATATGAGTAAAGGTGCATACATAAATTTCATAACTTATGCATAAAAGCATTCATTTTTATCTCTTGTATTAATTTTCTGTCCCAGTGTTCAGTAGATGGAATGAATAAATATAACTTTTTATGCTAGATGCAGTATATATATAATATATAGTGTTAATCTCCACCCAATAAAAAACACAGTGCTTATGATCTGGTTAGACCTTATCCCACATCTACTTTGTATTGTATACAACCCATTATGGAGTTAGATGAAAGCTGATACCCTGAACTAGAGTCATGTGAGGACAAGCATCAGTTAGGGAGAGAGTACAGCTACCCAGAAAATGTAGAGATAGACTTGGGAATGCAACTTAAGTGTATTGGGTTTTGTTGTTAAAATCTCATTATTTTAACTAAATCCATGCAGGCGATAGATCATATGCTGCCACTGATCTATGTGTACAGCTCCCATTGAGTTTCTTGACACATCAAGGGCAGTACACAGATCTAAACTCTGATTGCATCTCTATCTTCCTAGTTTACAAAGTCAGAGAGAGTCTATATCACTCTATTGGTAATAAAATGATAATAACTTCCCATTGAAAGCAGCAGCACTTTGATTAAAGGGCAAGTAATGGAGCACATTTCTGTCAGCTCCGACGGCATTTCTCAGGAAACCCACATTGTCTGATGTGGGTCAGGTGTCTTTGAGACAAAGAGGAACTGTGGAAGAGTAGAAATGAAAAGCATATGTGAAGGACAAATGCTACCAAACAAGGTTTAAAAAAAGCCCCCTCAAAAGAACTGGTAAGACAGGTATTTTCTTCTGGGAAATGTATATGCACCATGGTGCCCCTACACACAGGAGTAATAGATTTCAGAACCTTGTAATTCACTTCCCTGTTGAAGAAGAAATAGGGGAGATGGTGAAAGTGAAAAATATTTGTGGTTTTCTCTTTTTGGAAGGAAATTTTTAAATATTAGTAAAAATCCTGAAATTGTAAGTACTTTTGTTGCTGATAACAACATCACTTGGGCTTCATGCTACAAACCTCCTCGCTGCCTCTTCTCATTGAAGAGTGTGTTCATTCGCTCCACTGTGGAATTCAAGCATAGCCATACTGGCTCTCTTCCCCAGTGATAACTAAAAATATTAATGTTGTCAGTTTTCTGTCAATTTTTAAAATCGTTTAAACTCTCTCCAAAGAAAAGATAAGCAGACATCTTTCTAATAAATAATTGAGAGTCAATTTGCATCAAAAAGGTTCCAGTGGAAATGTTTTCCGTCAATTCTAATTAATATGTTTTCTGGCGTCAAATTTTATTTACAAAATATACACAAATTATATTTATTTAGAACAGTTTTAATTACAGATTACACCCAGGAAATTTTCTTTTGCAGAAATTTAATCTATGGAACCATTGTCCTATTACCCAGAACAGCAGTATAAGGACACAGCAAAGTTCCCTGGGCACAGGGGCAACAGCAGCTTCCTGTTGCCACCATGGTCACATTTATAATCACATGACTGCTAGCAGTGGCTGCTTTTTTCCATCCCTCTTCCAAGTTAGCACCCAGGGTGGATGTCCTGTTTGCCCTGCCCTAGTTATATCATTGACCCAGAAGCAACATGCTTTCTTTTTTTCTCTCTCTCTCATAGGATCTACTACTAAGGCTGATACATGAGACATGAAGGCTGGCTGGAGCGCAGTAATTACCACACTTCAGCAGACTCAATCAAGTCTTCTCTGACATGTTGTATTCACAGTGTGTCAGAGCAGCCTCAAGCCTCATGTAAAGGCACCCAATATTTACATTTTCAGCTTTTGCCTATTTGCAGCCCTTAGTGCAAAACTGTCCACCTTGGACCACATGATCTCCAAAGTTATTGTACAAGACAAAGGAAGCTAGAAAATAAATCATTACCCATTCTAAATAGAGTGTTTTTAATCCAAACAGTCTCTGGCATGTATTTCCATCAGAAAATGCCAATTTGTCAAAAGTGAATTTTCAACAAAAGTGTTTTAATTTCGACAAATCTTCTGACAAATGGTGGTTAGAGTTCCAGTGGAAACCTGGCAGATTTCCAGTCAGCTCACCCTCCAGACCCATTAGCAGTACAGGTGTAGAACTTGCTGCAGGGAAGAGTGATGACCCTGGGGGATGGTATGTGTGGAAAGTATGACCTTGGAAATTGTGGCAGCTCCTGACTGAAACTGATATGATTCTTTTTACCGCAACCCAGTAGTGGTGAGTTTCACTGCTGCTGTTTTTAGTTTGGAACAGGGAAGAATTGTATCGATTTTAGTTGGTAGCTGCTATTGACACTGGATTTAAGACCCAGCCTGTGACGGCGCCGGGCCGTCCCTAGGGACCCGAGAGGGACCCCGGGGGGCGAAGGAAGAGGCAGGAGACTCACCGGGGACGGGAGAACCGGACGGCG
>JAGPOW010001543.1:39158673-39183062 GCA_030014935.1 Caiman crocodilus
ATACAAGACAGGTAGTCAGTGAAAAAGTAGATTGAGGAGTCCATGGGTGAGAGACAGGCTGGGGTGAGGGGGGAGAGGGGAAGAGAAGGGGGATGAAAGTGGAGAGGTACCTGGGGAGTCAGATGTCAGGCAGGTTATAATGTGTCATAAATCCAATGTCTGTATTTAGTCCATGATTTTTAGTATCCATGTGGTTGATGAAGTGAAGTTCATAGGCTTGTCTCTGGGATGTAAGTTTCCTTTGAGGATCAGGACTGAGAGATTGGAGAGAGAATGGTTTTCTCATGATAAATGTGCCCCCATAGGTAATTGGGTATTTCTGTCTTTGATAGATTTCCGATGTGCATTCATTTTGGTGCGTAGTTGTTGTTTGGTCTCTCCTACGTATTTTCCATCAAGGCATTTGGTGCATTGGATGAGATATATTAAATTTCTGGAGGTGCAGCTGTAAGATCCAGGGATGCTGATGGCTCTGTGGAGTGTAGTAATTGTGGGGGTGATAGAGATGTGTTGGCAGGTTTTGCATTTCTTGTCATGGCACGGTCTGGATCCTTTTGGTGTATTCTGGGTTTGAGGAAGTGTGTTTCTGGTGATGAAGTTAGTGAGGTTTGGCGCTACAACCTACACATTTGGAAGTATCTTCACATTCACAGATACTGAGAAAGCATATGACAGTATGCGTAATGTAAGATAGTGTGACATAATGGTAGATACCTTATGATACTGTATAATGATATAAACTTTTAATGTAATATAATATGGATTGGAATAAGAGATGTGCAAGTTCAATTCATATTGTGTGCAGGCAGAATATGGGAGAACAGATTGGTTTCGTGTGGAGCATGGTTAGAATCAGGTTAGGCTTGTTTTTTTTTTATATCCTATACTCTTTTAATGTGGTTACTAGTGATGCAGAGGGTAGGGAATGAAATTAAGCCATGTTGTTCACTAATGATAATACCATTAGAGGTGGAAGTATAGAGGAAAAATAATGCTATTTTGACCAGTGAAGCTTCAGTACTGAAAAATTTGGATTGAAGATGAAAAAAAATGAGTTTTCAACCCACTGGTTATAGCAAGTGAACGGTGCCTGGTAGATGGAGGAATGATGTTAAGAAGAGTTTGATGTAAGTGATGGATTTAAGTATGGTATTTTAGTTTTATTATCATGAGTGATAGGAGGAATGGAGGAAAAGAACTGAGAAAAAGATTTTACTTAGCATGGAAAGTGTTAAAGGGATGGTTTGAGACAGAAATGTCTCTAGTGAAGCTAAGCTAGTGATGTGATCTAGCTAAGCTAGATCCTGATTGCAGAGTGTATATGAGATATTTGCATTTTAACCAAGATAGATTACAGTCACTTGCATGATGCAGAAATGAGGGCTTTTAAGGGGAAGTACTAGGAAGCTAAGAAGAGATCAAATGAAGAATAATTTGAAGAAGCGTGTTAAGCCAAGGGAATTGGGAGTCCTACACAGAAAGATGAAGAATGACGTGGAAAGGATACCATATGGATGGCAAAGAATGTGCATTCAGAACAAGAGGCCAAGGGATATAGCATGTTGTACTTGATTTGCAAGCAAATGGTAGACCAGACTGATGTACTTTATAGAATGTATTTTGAAGTATTTTTCCCTTGGTAATGGCTGTCATTTACTGGAAAGGGTATGTGAAATTATCAAAGATTTGCTGCTTTGTGAGTGAGCAAAGTTTGTGTAACTGTCCTGTAATGCAAGAGGGAACTTTTCAAAATTTGCACATCTTGGAAAGGACAGTGAGACCCTCTTGAGCATGTTTGGTGGGGAAATGGCGGTGACTGGTGGCCATGTTGTGTGTACTGATGAGGCTAAGGGTAAACACTCCAAAGAAGGTGGATTAAATCTGCACTGACAGCAGTTCTCAGCTATAATACACATATATTGTATTGTTAATGTTTTTTGTAAGCTTTAATTTATTATTTGTTATGCATGTTATTGTATTTATTACTGTAGTAAAACGATAAATCTGGACTTTTTTATTCAATATTATTCATTGAGACAAATATAACGCTAGTTGTTATTGGTAAGTGGGGGTGGGGAGTCAAACAGCTTGGCCTCTGTTTCTGCAAACCTTCCTCCCTGCCACCTGTCTGTCCTATCATTTGCCCCCCCTCTCTGTGCCCTGTCCAGCCCAAGCCCACCCTTTGTTTCCTCTCTCTCTCTGTGTCACCTCTGCAGCCTCTGCACCCTATCCCCCACCATTACTAACTCTTAATCTGGCTTTGTTTTCTGCTCTGGCAGGCTCCAGGTCCACTTCAGGTTGGGACACAGAGCATGTGTTCGCTTCTGCCACAGCCCAGTACCATAGCACTGGCATGGCAGTTCTGCCTTCAGCTTTGGGGCCTGGCTCAAGCTGCTGCTGCCGCTACTACAGGGCTGGGCTCAGGCTGTAGCAAATGCATGCTTTGTGCCCCAGGCTGGAGCAGAACTGGAGCCTGCTGGAGCCAGAACTGGGACAAGGATAAGTGGTGGGGTGAGGCAGGTGGGATGGCAGAGGTTATGGGCTGGGAGATATGGAGGGGAAGAAGCAGTAGGTGGGACAGAGGTTGTGTTGGGGGGGAAGGGGGGATGGGATGGAGAGGTAGAGGGGCCAGGCAGCTCTGAATCCAACACCAACCCCAGGTTGGGGTCAGAACTGGAACTACAGCAGCTGCCTGATTGCTCCTCACCCCACTGCTGACTCATAGTCAAATTCAAAATGTTAAATGGGGGGAAAATCATCATCTTGAATTTGAGTAAATAAGGTATATGTTTTTCTCCTGCGGTGCAGAATTCACCAGAGGCAACTGTAAGGATAAGCATTATATAAGGACATAAAGATTGAACTAAAACAAAATAGAATATTTGATACTGCAAGGGACATACCATGAAGTATTTTCAAGTTCAGTTCTACAGATTTAGTAATAAGCAATGTTTTTGTTTTAGTTGGTTTCTAGTGTGGCCTTTTCCCTTCTGAGATCTTTAAGATGATGTGATATGCATACATTAGTTTTAAGTGTTCAGTATAACTATATAGATATAACCATGTCGTTCATGTAGTAGACCGCCACAAGTTATTCCAGTGTAGAAGTATAAAATGAGTCAATAGATGGTGATTGGACTTGATAACCTGCTTAATAAAAAACAAGGACACTGTTGGCCCTCTTGGACTATAATGGGAAGATGTATATTTATACAAAAGTACAGTTAAAAGGGAACTTGAATTTTTGGTTATTGTTTATAAGTCTTTCACTAGGGAGAATATTTGTAAGAAACATTCATATAAATCTCAAACATTCAATCACTTCAAGAAAAGAGAAATGTTGTATAATGGAAAACAGATTCCATCAATATTTGAACTTTATTGATGGAAGGCTCTTGATGTCATACCCATTAGTGAAGTGACATCCATTTTCATCTGCACAGATGTAGAAATATTGAAAACTTCTTAAAACATTTTACACCTCCCTCCTCCATCCCCTTAATTGTCCTGTGTGTCAAACAATTGAAAATCTCCAAAAAAAGCCAGTGCTTCAAAAATGAATACATAAATAAATAAGGATGGATGATTGTGGTGACAGTGGTGATGATAAAATACAATACAGGGAAAGAGAACAGACTATTTTAACTTGGGTATGTCACAAGGAACTTAAGGAAGCTCTACAAGCAAAAGGAGATTCCTACAATTAGCCTTTGGACTTGGGAGCAAAGGATTGATAGCAAGTATCATAAAGCACCTTGTACAAAAGGGTCTTTATGCATAATTAGGGCTCCTTTGGCTATAGGAATGCAAATAAAAATAGTAATAGTGTATTGCTATACCTGAGCCTATACTTAAGCCAACTAAAGTCATGGATCATGGTATGGATCATACAGGAGGACTAGCTAGCAGTAAGTGAAGGAATGAATGTTGTAAGTGTTTATTTGCCTCTCCTTATGTCACCATTGCAAGATGAAGAGCTGGATCAGCACAAAAGTAGTTGTGTAAGTCAAACATACATGAAAGTGTGCCTTTTGAAATACTTTTGTGGAAAACTAAAATCTATGTAGATTGAAAATTAAATTTCAGGTACAATCAATTTAAACAACTAAGGGTACATACAAATGTTACATTTAAATTGCCCTAGCCAAGGTTAGGGCCTGAGCAGACAGCTTCTGCCTTGGCCCTGGACACACCAACCCTCACCCCCTCCAAACTCCACTGATTTCTGGCTGCTTGTGCCTCCTCTGAGAAACAGACAAATGCTTGTGCATGTGGGACACAGTTCAGGTTTAGCCACCTTCCATTAAGTTGTCTAAACCTGGCTGAGTGTTCACACCCAAAGCTGATTTATTATTTTAAAGTTCTGTTACTTTAATATAATTGAGACCCCCTTCACTAATGGGGCTGTAGGTCCTCTGCAGCCATTCAATGCAGGTCCCTGCTGTCCAGGCACCATCTCAGATTCCAGGAGAGAAACAGAGTTGAAACTGACTTGAAGAGATCACCTTGTCTACACCCCTGCTCAAAGCAGGACCTCTGTCTAAAGAAACCCAGGCAAATGTGCAAGTGTCTCACCTGCACTTAAAACCATTTGAGCATGACTGAAATTCCACTTCTTCCCTAGGCAATTTCACTCAGAGTGAGCAAGTTCTCAGTACAACTGATTTCTGCCTTGTTGCAACTGAAGTACGCTCCTCCTTGTCCTGTGCCCAGCAGCCACTGAGAAGCATCAATTCTCTTCCTTTTCTTATCAGCCCTTTTGATATGAAAAGGGTTATCAAATCTTCTGTGTCCTCTCTTCTGTAGACTAAATAATCCCTGCCCTTTCCCCCATCCAGTCACTGCTCTTCTGTGGACATTTTCCAGTTTATCCACATCTGTCATGAAGTGCCCAAACTAGATGGAGTACTCACTGTTACACGGAACAGAAGAATCATTTCCTGGGAGAGACCTGCAGAAAGATGATAATCCTTGTTAATACCTTCCATTTGCTCTTAGCTTGTTTTGCAACAATACTACACAATTGGTTGATTTTCGGCTTCTAACCCATTCTAACCCTGCAGCATTTTCTGGCCCTACTGCTGTGCAGCCAACCATTCCTTTTTTTGCATTTCTGCATATAACTGCAGCAATGCTTGGTCACGTTTCATTTTGTTTCATTCTGTTTCATTTTGATTTCTTCATTCCCTGTTGTCATTTCTTTTCAGAAATAAGTTATAACTAGATTTAACATGTTTTTGAACACAGTGCTGGTACGCTTGGAAAATACATGTGTTTTAAGGAATTCAGACAAAATTTTTCCCAAATTACACTCCTACAGCAGGCCTTATTTAAATCATGTAAGCTTATATTACTGTATTGGAAAAGTAGGAGCTCTCTGAAGTTTGAAATCTGGTACTATGTTGCAGTTGGCATCTATGGAAGGAGTCCATATTTAGCAAGTTTAAATGCTTCAAAAAGTTTGGTGTAAGTTGCAATGCTTAATACTTATTGTGACAGAAATGTACGTCTTTTAGGCTGGCATGTATAGTTGATATATATATGTATGTATGTATGTATGTGTATCTATGTGTGTGTGTTATGTATATGAGATATCTATCTATCTATCTATCTATGGGTGTGTGTGTATATATGTTTGCATGTGTATGTATGTATATATGCATGAATATGTATTTCTGATTTTTATTGTATTTTAAAGTAAATCAGTTTTTAAAAATCCCTCATTTAAAATTGGCTTGGAATACAGTACAGTGTATGCATTTTTAGTCTTTGTGTCTTTAAGGTGATATTTGTAAAACAGTTTAAGATTTAGGTACTAAAATCTTATTTAATTTCAGTGGGATTTAGGTGTGTGTCCCTTAAGTGCTTTTGAAAGTTTTTACCACAAAAAAATGCATTGATTTTACCACATGGAGTAAAATCTTGGTCACATTGACCCAACAGGAATTTTGCCATTTTCTTTCAGTGGAGCCAGAATTTTATTCCTAGCAATTAAAGGCATTTCTAAGATATTGAGGATGTGCTTATTATCTGGTACTTAATACTAGTATCCGTCAAAGATGATGGCATATAGGATTTCTGGTGTGTGATATTTTATGTATTGAAGTTCTGTCATTGTGGTCTGAGGTGCAGTGTCTTGCAAAGTTTAAATGAGCTGTCAGAAAAATATTTTCCAATGTGCTAAAGCCATACAAATAAAAAGATCCTTATTCCTGCCAAAGGATTATAAACAGAACTGTTTGAAAATGATTATTTAATTTTTTAAATCTCTAAAACTGTGGAAAAAAAAACAAAATACAAAATCATTTGGCAAGAAATAGGATCCAGGTCAGTACCCTGTGTCAGTCAGCATTTCTTTATTGTCTTCAGTGGTGCTTGGCCAACTTTGCCTAAATGAAGTAGTAGACAGAAGCATGTGAATTTTTTTCTGTATTGAAAATTATTTTTGTGCTAAAATGCAGAATGTTATATATCATTTGGGTTTTTTTCTGCAATGGAAATTTGAACATTTTCTTGAGTCGAGTATATTAAAAAAAAAAATTCCTTAAGTTCTTGTCGTGGTGGAAATTTCCTTTTAGAAGGGTAGGCTTAGGAATCATTCCAGGTTCTAGCCCTTTAAGGACAATGTGACCACCAGATCTCAAGTAACTGGTCACGTGCTATGTTGGCTTTTGCACAGAGGGTTGTACTCTTGGCAGCCTCCCGAAAAAAGCCGTGCTTGTGTTTCCTCTGCGGGAAGCTTTCCCCATCTCATCTGCCACGACTTAAATGTTTCCTGGTGGTGGGGAAGTAGCTATCCTGGGGTTTTCCATGGCACAGATGTCCCAGTGGTCACTAGTGGGGCTCCGCCTCCCCTACACCCCATCCTCACTCCACCTCAATGAGTTGTTTCGAGCTCATGACCCTGTACCTCTTCCTCTGCTATCATCGAGCCTCATGATTTAAAGACCCTCTTCGGATACTGACCTCTGAGGCCAGTGGGCTTCTTCTGTCTTGTTTTGTGTTTGTCAGTCTTACTTGCAGGGCCTGTGCTACCCTGGGAGTAGCTTTGCCCTGACCTCAGCTTGATGGGCTGTCTAATGAATTTTGTACCACCTCTCCCATTCCTCAACCCCTTTTCCCCTCCTCAACCCCATCATACGGGGAAACTCAAAAGACCCGTTCAAAAAAAAGAACAAAAGCAACTCCCTTCCCAGGCCTTTTACCTCAGAGACCCTGGGTGCTGAGCTCCCTACAACTTGACTAGGAGTGAACTCCTGGTCAGATTTTCTCTCTTTTCTCCTCCTTCCCTTGACTCTATAGCTCTAGGATACCTTGCTCCTCTGCTCCCTGGAGCATTCCTATTTGGAGAATGTTCCACTCCCCTGTAGGTGGCCAGATCTCCCTGTCACTCGGGATCAACCCCTGAGTGGTGTGCCATCTCTCTGACTGCCTCCGCTGTGGCTCTCTCTCTGGGTAAGGCTCCTCCTCTTCCCTCTGACCCACACTACTCCCACCTGTGGTTGTAACTCCCTTGTGTTGTCCATTGTTCCCCCTGCTGCTGGAACTTCCGCCGGCAGGCAGAGCCATTTCCCCCTGGCCTCCAGTGCTGGTAGCTTGCTCCCAACTTTTGAAGGTGTAGCAAGCATCAGGAGCCTCCTTTGGCTGCCCATTCGCTGCTCTTTCTTCCTGCAGATAACCCCGGAAGGGGCCTGGTGTCCTCGCTCTCCCCGGGTCTTTCCTCTCTCCCCCTTTCCCTCGTTCATCCATCTCTTTTATTCCCGCTGTACAGGGCTCCCTCATGACGTCACTGGCTGGCCTCAGCTGAATAAAGATGTGGCTAATGAGCCGCATGGGCTTTTCCTTTGGTTCCTGTTGTGTCATGGCTCCTGTTGAAGGTAAATAGTTTTTCCTTGTTTTACTCTCTCTGTGTGTTTGTTTTTCTCTCCTGGGACAGACAAATTTTCTGAGAGTTGTAATCTCTAGAGAGGCCAGGTGGATAAAGGCAGCTGGAAAGAGGGTAGCTGTATATAAGGTTGTCCTGGTTCTCTAGCGTGGAAGAGTTCTTGCTTCTGTTAGGTTTATCAAATATTGGCTCAAAATGAGGATGCAAAGCATGGAGTCCAAGGCTATGTCCACACTAGTGTGGATGTTTCCCCAGGGACAAAAAATAATGGCACACATTGTGCCACTGCTAGTTGTCCCCATGAAAAACCTGTGCGAGGTAAGCTCTGGCACATAACAGGTTTTCCCATGTGGGGTAGAGGAGGCTGGGGACAGCAATTGTGTTGGCCCTAGCAGCCTTACCTGAAGTCCTAAGGGGCTGGGGCTGCAGCTATGGAGTTGCTGCAGCTGGGAGCCTGCTAGCAGCTGGAGCTTGGCTCCAGCTGGCCAGGTTCGAGTTTTGAGTGGTGTATGCTGACACCATGTGCGCTGCCCTGCTTTTTTTCTGCATGGGTTCTTTTGACCCTGAGATTTCCCAGGGTAAACCCCCCTCCTCCCCATGCTGCAAGGTTGCAGTGCAGAGAACACCTGAATATTCAGTGTATGGCACTGAAGATGGCTCTGAGACACTACATACTGCATGGCCATGCTCATCTAGATGTGGCCTGAGATGGAGTTGGCTGAGGAAGGGCTGGGTGGTTGTAAGGGAAAAAGTGAAGCAAGATGCTTTGGGTGTGGGGTGTTTTGGAAGGAACCTAGTAAAGAAAGTTCCCATATAGTACCCCTGAATGGGATTATGAAACCCTTCTGTAGAAGATAGAGAATTAATGGTGGAGGGTAAAGGTGTAAGGGGAAGAAAGAAAAGATTTTGCAACCAAGGAATGTGAGTACTGAATGGCTTATTCTACATAATTCTAAGGACCCATACTCTTTATACCTAGGAATGGTGGTCTGACTATTATTTGGACTTTACTTTGGCAGGAGGACCAAAGCGTCAAGACACTCAACTATCAGTAGAATGAGAAGAAACTGAGATACAGATGTATAGTGTAATAGTACAAAAGGTAAGCTGTCCAATAATGCAAGTAGAAATGAAAAAAGATAATTACTGTCAGGAGTTAGTTTATATTTAACATTTCCATGAGCCCTAGCATCTGCATCTAATTGTATTCTCACTGATCAAGTTTGATACAAAGCATGAAGGCTTTTGTGTCATGAAAACTAGTACAGTTCTGCAAAGCCTGTTTCTAAGCTAGATCTACTTAACAAATCCTGGGTTGAGTCCATAGTTCTTTGATAAAAGCAAAGATTTTTATTTTATTTTATTGTATTTAATCTTTTAGCATTGTTAACCCCTACAAGATTGTCTTTTCATTCATCTTGCATTAATACCATTTATTTTAACTTGTTGGACCAAATACAGTCCTATAGTACATTTAAAGAGTAACTAGGTCCAGTATAGGACATCCAACATGTCATTTTGCAGTTGGGATTTATGTCTAATTACATACAAATGCTTTGATTGTCATTCTCCCCCATTCATCTTATGTAGTTTATCTGTGGAGACCCAAATCCTACACTGAAAACTATGCAGCCACATTTCTTTTTCTAGTAGGAGGATTATTGTATTTACTGAGGCTTTGGATGGACATAGGTGACGATATGTCTCTCTCTCTCTATGTAGCATGTTTATCTGCAATTGTGAGCTTGCTGAGGAAGGGACTTTCTGTTTGTGTGTTATCATTTTCTTCACTGTGAAACTACAGAAAACAGTGTCATAAAGTTTATATAAAACTGTGTATGCATAAATTGGAGAACTCTTAATCCTTAATGCGGTGTGCTCTACAAATAAGAATCTAAGATCCCCTTGTATCCTAATCCACAATACCTCAGTTTGGCCCTCCTCTGATCCCGTCTTAACTAAGATAACACCTTAATGTGTTTACATCCATGTTTGTTGTACTCAGTCAGATAGTAGGTTGATATAGAGTATGTACAGACATTCAAGGAGGTTAAGGAAGGTTATATTTAATTAAAAATGGCTACCTGATCTAAGATAAATAAATATTAGGGGGTAGTAGGGAAACTTGGGAAAATAGGGGGGCTTGGGAGATCTGTGGGAGAGGGAGGTTGGTGGTGTCTAGGGGTGTTTGATGTTTGTTTGTCTGGGGATAGGTCAGTGGACCAGGGGGCTAAAAAAGAGCCCAGTGCCAGATGTGGGGAGTAGGAAAAGCTCATCCCTGGAGCTCAGGGCTGAAGGCTGGGGTGAGAAGCTGAGCTTTCCTAGTCCCCGAGCCTTCCTAGTCCCAGGGCTTTGTTGGGAACTGTACAGACGTTCAGTTTGATTGGTCTCACTGGACCCTATCTAAGTTAGACTGCCTCTGAGGTAGGGTTAAATTAGACCAGGTCAGACATTTTTAGATTTATCTAACCTTCCTGAACTTCTGTTCGGTTTACGCTGAGGTTGCCCTAACTAGGGATCTAAGGTCTACACCTGGGTGAACTGAATTAGGTAGGGTGGCCATTTTTTACCTGATCTAACCTCCTCCTAACCTCCCTGAACATCTGCACCTAGCCATAGAGTATCTATCTTTAAAATGAGTGAACAGTAATATCTTTAAGACCAGATATTTTTATCACACTTTAATATGGATGATCCTCTGAAGGTTTTAAACAAGATTTTTCAGGGGATGGGGATGCAGTGGAAAAAGAGAACCTAGGTTCAGAGAGCCATGAGCCATGCATCGGATCAGCCCAGGTAAGTACTATGGAGCCCGATAGACATCAGGACGGGTGGAGCATCACTGGGGGGCTTAAATGTTTCTAGGAGCATGGGGAGCAAACAGGAGGAACTTGCACTCCTGCTTGCAAGCAACAACTTTGACCTGGTTGGGCTAACTGAAACGTGGTGGGACCCTACTCACTATTGGGCAGAAGGCATTGAAGGTTATAGATTATACAGATGGGATAAAGTAAGCAGCAAAGCAAAAGTGCTAGACTTCAGTGTGCTTAGGAAATTAGTTAGTAGGGCATTAAAGCTCAAGAGCATTAACAAAATGATGGTCCAGGAAGGGCAGTCATTCCTCAAGGAAGCTATCCTTCAGGCACAGGAAGATGCAATCCCACTGCATAGAAAAGGGGGCAAAGGGACCAAGAAGCCGTCTTGGCTAAACAGGGAAATGCAGGAAAGCCTAAGGTCAAAAAAGGGGCATACAGGCTATGGAAGCAGGGGGTAGCTAGCAAGGAAGAATATACCTCCCTAGCTCACCCTTGCAGGGACTCGGGAAGACCAAAACAGCATTAGAACTGAGGCTGGTGGCAAAAATTAAGGACAACAAAAAGTTGTTGTTCAGGTATATATGGAGCAAAAAGAAAGCACAAGTCAGCATAGAAGCCCTAAAGGATAGACAAGGTCGGTTAGTGACAGATAGGCAGGGGAAAGCAGACCTCTTCAATGAGTTTTTTGCCTTTGTATTATTGAACTCAGACTTAGACAAATCTCCAAAATGCATTACTGACAGAAGCACAAGGAACACCAGCCCACCAACTGTCAGCACTGACCTAATAAAGAGATACTTGGAGGTGCTGGATGTCTTTAAGTCAGTGAGACTGGATGAGCTCCATCCATGGGTGCTGAAAGAATTAGCCAGTGTCATAGCAGAGCCACCAGCATGACTGTTTGAGCACCTATGGTGCTTAGATGAGGCCCTTCAGAAGACTGGAAAAGGGCCAATGTGGTCTGTATTTTCAAGAAGGAGAGGAAGGAGGATTTGGGTAACTATAGACTGGTTAGTCTCACCTCTGTCCTTGGGAAAACCCTTGAAAAAATTATCAAGGATCACATTTGTAGGAATCCAGAAGGTAATACAAGGCTGAAGTGTACCAGGGTGGGCTCATAGCAGGTAGATCCTGCCTGACTAACCTTGTTTCTTTCTATGACCAGGTCACTAAATGGTTAGATGCAGGAGCTGAGGTACATATCATCTACTTGGACTTTAAGAAAGCCTTCAAGATGGTATCCAATCCTATTCTCATAAATGAATTGAACAGCTGTGCCATAGATGATTACACAGTCATGTGGGTGGCAAATTTGCTTAAGAGTCATACCTAGGGAGTGGTGGTGGATGGGTATTTACCTGGAAAGATGTGGGCAGTGGGATCCCCAAAAGCTTGGTCCTTGAGCCAGTAATGTTCAATATCTTTATCAACAACCTGGATAGAGGCGTGGAAAGCACTCTGTCCAAATTCGCAGGAAACACCAAACTGTGGGGCAAAGCAAACACTTACGGGAAGAAACCAAATCCAGGCAGACCTGGACAGGTTAGAGAAGTGGGCATAAAACAATAGGATGCAGTTCAACAAGGCCAAGTGCAAGGTGCTGCACCTAGGGAGAGGGAATCATCAGCACACCTGTAGGCTGGGGGATGACCTTCTCAGCAGCACAGTGGCAGAAAAAGACCTCAGAGTCATTGTTGATTCCAAGATGAATATGAGTTGTCACTGTGATGAAGTATTAGCAGAGCTAACTGCACTTTGCAATACATTAGTAGGTGCATCACAAGCAAGTCCAGAGAGGTGATGTTTCCCCTCTGTGTAGCAATGGTCAGGCTGCAGCTAAAGTACTGCATCCAATTCTGGATGCTGCAATTCAAGAAGGATTGAACATTGAGAAGGTCCATAGGGGAGCCACTCATATAGTTAGAGGCCTTCAGAGAAGGCCCTATGAGGAAAGGCTGAGAGACCTGGACCTTTTCATCCTCTACAAGAGAAGGCTGAGTAGGGATCTTGTGGCAGTATATAAATTCACTGTAGGGGGCAGCAGGGAATAGGAGATGCTCTGTTTGCCAGAGCACCCCTTGGAATAAACAGAAACAATGGCCACAAGCTGATAAAGAGTAGATTTAGGTTGGACATCAAAAAGAACTTCTTCGTAGTTAGGTTTGGCAGAGTCTGGAATGGGCTTCTAAGGGAGATGATGCTCTTCCCTACCTTGGGAGTCTTCAAGAAGAGACTGGACAAGTACCTGGCTGGGGTCTCATGATCCCAGCACTTTTTCCTGCCACTGGCAGGGGGCCAGACTTGATGATCCATTGAGGTCCCTTCTGACCCTAACATCTATGAATGTATTAATTTAGATTCATCTATGTGGGTTGTTGTTTTTTTTAATATCAGGCCAAGCTATCTTTGGTTGATAACAAAAAGAAAGTAGCTGACAAGAACTGGAGTTTAGTGGAAAGTTAGAATAACCCTTATAGATGTGAAAGAAGGAGAATATTCCTTTAAAACAGTCAATTGGAGGTTGCTTTTTTGATAACATTTGTCAGATTTGCTTTCTTTCAAGCATACTATTAAGGTTATTATTGATTGTCACTTTAAAATATAGCCTGCTGGAACCTCAATGCCAGATAAGCTACTGGTTTTGTCATTCTCAAGTTTATGTGTGTCTGCTTGTTTGTTTTTTTTTGTGGGGGGGGTCTGTCTAATGCTTGAAGATCACTGAGATTATTGGAGCAACCTGTCATTTATCAACAAGGAAAAAAGGAAAGGAATTACAAAATAATTGCCTGTATCCCAGCTTTGAACACCTGAAAAGTGCTAATTACAATTTATTTAAGACAGAATGCCTATCATAACAAGATCAATTTGTCCATTACATTAATTACTTTCAAATAATCTTTCCTAAGATATGGAGTAAATATATGGCATAAATATAACTAACTTCCACCTAATATTTGTTTTCAGTCTTTGGAACACGAACAGTGCAATATTTCTGAAACATAACATAGAAAAAACATTTTTTTTCATGAGGATTCAAACTTGCTTTTTTCAAAACTCCACTATAAATGTTTAACAGGGAATCCTAGCCTCATTACCAGAAGGCAGGTTGTCCCCTTTAAAACCAGAACTTTCTGGGTGCAATATGCTGGTAGGGTGGGGGTTAAAAGCTGAGCCAGGCCAGCCAGTCAGGTGACCAGAAGGGGGCAGGCCAGGACTATAAAAACCCTGGGCTGGGCAGCAGTAGGTGGTCAGCGGCCAAAGGGGAAGGAGGGTGTATAAGAGTTCCACAGAGAGGCTTGGTGGGTGGTCCAAAGGCTGGAGCTGGATAACTACGGAGGACCCTGGGGAAGTGGCAACAACCCCAGAAGAAGGACTTTAGCTGATTGTGTGGAGTAGAAGCATGAGCCCCTGTGTAACTGTAAGCTGGCAGGCTGCCTTCTTTAATCACATTTCTCTTGGTGGCACTTATTGCCCATGGGCAGGACTGTTCATATTTTTTTGTTATTGAATAACACCGGTGGTTTGAGTGAGGCTATTGGGTAAGGAGGAGGCCTCATTGGAGCCCCACTATCGTGTGGGAACTCCGGTGCCTGCATAGGCACAGTGTTCAGGGTGCACAGGTCCAATGACTGAGAGGGCTCAGTATTTGGGGGCACAGGCCTGGCACCAGAGAGGGCAAGCCTAAAAGGCCAGAGTGGCCTGGTGAAACCGGGGTGTGACTGGTTTTTTATTTTGTATTGTTTTATTTTTGACTGGGATGGTGGGGGTTTGCATCCATTGTCTGGCTTTGAGCTTGCAACCCCCTGGCGGTGGGGGCCAGTGGATGGGCCTCTGGGCCAGGGAGGCTGTGCTCCAGATTGGAGCAAAAAGGAGGGCCTCGAGCCCCAAGACTAAAAAGCTAAAGCCTCAGAGTCAAACCCTATTTGGTGGGTTTAAACAGGGAGGCCTAGGTAGAGAAATACTAGACTATAGAAAGATGAAGGCCAGTGGTGGTGGAGGACCCAACATACAAAAACAATAGGCAGTCTCCCACTTACAATATCATTAGTATTACATTTCCATGAAGACGTGTCAGGCAAGTAGAGATTGGAACACAAGAAACCTTAAAGGGGATTCCAAGGGCTCCCTACATAAGGCGTGGGTAACAGTGAAGATGGTAGTGGGGAGGGTGACCTGTTACAACATGTTTATATTGCCAGGCTTTGATTTGGCAAATTAATCTTTGGGAAATTCCCAATTGTCCCACAAATGCAAGGTTCTAAAAGAAAACTACTAAGACCTTAGCTTTCATAGTAGTCTGTATTTATGACTCAAAGCTATTCTAATGCCTATTTGAGAGTTGTATGTCTACTGGTTTTACATTTTTTTTTTCTCTCTGAATCGTGCACAATTAGAAACAGACTAAGTAATGGAATTGTCTTAACTGGTATGAGAAATCATCCCAGTACAAGATTCTAAAAAAGCCTTTAGGCCCTGATCTTATAGGTATCAACTCATTAGCACAAACATTCATCCACAGATGGCTTAAAATACTGAAGAAATAGTATAGTCAAGAGATTTAATTTGAAATTGTGATCTCATTGAGTCAGGCAGAATACAGGGTCAAAGCAAGAAACAATCCCAAAATGTTTACAGACATGACTCTTAACTGGGGTGTCATGAGATCCTTTTAAGGGTATAGTGGGGTGCTGTGAAATATTAGCATTGTTAGGGTGTGCAAATGCCTACATGTGATTCACAAGTTAAACCCAGACATTTCAAACAGGAAGTCATAGTGTCAAAACCACCTCACCCACTGTAATATTTCTGATTTTTTTTTTTTTTTTTTTTTTGCAACAGAAGAATTGCTCTATTTTTTTGTAGACAAAAAAATGTGTGAAAGCTAGGAGATGGCATTTTCCATGGAGTGGCTTGAATCTAACAAGGGGGAGAGGGGTCTGATGTCAAAAAAGTTTGAGAACCATTGGTTTAGAGTCTATATAAGGGCAAAGAATAGTATATGAAAGTGGAGCTATGAAGGATCTGGAACTTTCACAGCAGGGGGGAGGGAGAATTGCATTTCCAATTTTTGTTTTATTTTTCACCGAATCAAAATAAAACATTGAGAGAGAGTGTTACTGTCAACACTCTGTTTTCAATAGAGTTTTGAAGTTCCTGAAAAATTATTTGATTCTACCAAAGGAGCAGTTTCTGACAGAAAACTGATGCCCTAAAACATTTTTGGGTAGCTCTTTATGAAGCAGAGGCAAAAAAAATCCCTGGAGGTGACCTGAGTAAGGTCATACAGAAGTTCAATGGCAGTAGCAAGTTAGGAAGATAGTGTCTTATTTCCCTAATCAAGTATTCTACCTACTGATGAGTGGTTCCCAAACTAGAGATTATGTCCCCTCCCCATTGTGTTTGAAATGTAACAGCAACTCAGTTGTTATAGTGGGGATCATGAGCCCACAGTAAAGTTGCCACTGGAAAGTTTAGGAGCATTGCATTCAAGCATTTTGCCTCTTGTACAAATGTGTCACTGAGAGTACAGGCTGGCTGACATGGTATAAAGCCTTTATTAGCTCACTGATATAATTATTTCAGCCTAAATAATGAAGCAAAGAATTCTAAATTGATGTAAACACAAACTTTTTATCATCCCATCTTGCATTCCCTAATTTTGCTTATCATAAACGTAATATAAATTAAACTAGTCATTTGTGTTACAAGTTAAATGACTTGCATTAAAGGCGTAAAATGCTAACAGTGCTTCCGTGTGATGGAAAGGAATGCCTATCTTAGCAAATATTTCTTTGAAAACAAGTAACACTTTTGTTGCCCTGTGACACAAAGATCAAATCATTAGCCTTATTCCTGGGAGTCCTCTTGCTCAGATATACTTAGGCCTGCAGCGATTAGGCGAAGCATCAGAATGATCAATGCTCCTGAAAATATTAAGGGCCTGCATTCTTCCTGTTTTTAAACAGCTTTTAAATGAACCCCCATCACTTACCCTGTACACTTAATCCTGCTTAAATAGTAACATGTCAAACATGCCTGCTAATCAACTAGCAGATGTCCCTACAGAGATTTCTGCAGCTTTAAGCACCATATATCACTACGTAAGGATTTTTGTTACCAAATATTGACTTTTGGTTTTCAAGGTTACTGATGATGTGCTTAGACACATTAATCACTTTAACCACTTGAAGAAAGAGGCTCATTAAAAAGACAAATACATTTATCAGGCAAATCATCTAGCCGATTACATCCTTTCAGTTTTACCTGTAATGGATTAGAACTGAATGATTCCTTCTTTCCCTGTAATTAAATATGCAGAGCACCTATGATACTTTATATTTAGATTCCTCAACAAAGCAGCTGTAATGTATGGTTTATAAGTGTCACAGCACATTGTGGTTTCTGGTAAAAATAGACTTGTTCTTTTTAATGTTAACCAGAAATGCTTTTTTAATAGCAATGAGGAGGTTTGAGATCTAAACCAACAAAACTGGGAAATTCTAGCGTTAAAACTTTGCCTTTAGGCTTAAGTAGAATATTACCCATTCCAGGTTTCTCTCTTTATTTAAGATTAGATACAATAGTCAACAGGTGTCTTAAACCTAATGTAGTCACTTACATACAGGTGGGGAGCCTGCTCCAATGCGCTGGAAATCCAGCGCAGAGCATACAAATCGATGTGCTCTGGCAGCCTTGCATGTCATGTGGGTCATCAGTGCAGCACTCCTCTGTGCTGAGACAATAGTGGCAGTGTGGCTTGAACTTAAACACATTCAATGTGCTTTAGTTCAAAGTGCACTGCCACCATTCTCTCATTTGCTCTGTGCCAGTAAGACATGTGATGCATGGGCACTTTTAATTAGTGCAGTCTTGCTAATTGAAAACACTCAACTCCACATCCGGAGCACATGTAAAAATGCCTTTAGTCTTCAGAGGGAAACTTTAGGCAATGCATAATAGCCAAACCCACTGAGCAGGGAAGTGCCTACAGCTAGCCAATAGGGAACAGTAAGCACAGGGGTACCTTGGAACCCACCTCTTTATTGAAAGTTATAACTCTGAGCCAGGTCTTTGGAAATGTCTCTCCAGAATCCTTTCCTGAGTATCAGTACCTCCAGCTGTTCTATGAGAAAACGGAGCAGGGCTTACTATTTTTCCTTTTGAAAGATGTAAATAATCCTGGGAACAGAGACTGTAAACAAGGGCTCCTGATATCATTTGAGTACCCCAACCAGTAGACTAGTATATACCATACATAATCACTTTTTCTTTTGACTTTTCCCCTGCTATGAGCTTATTCCTTTTAATTACTCCCTTCCACATTTCTCTATATATGTCTTCCCAAAGTTCTCATACCTTCTCCATCCCAGCAAGTAAATCTCCAAGTCTTGTGGTTCAAGAAAGCAATCAGGCTGGTAAGATACTTCACCTGCACCTTCAGAATCTCAAACAGTACCTTTTCCAGGAAATTGTATTTGTTCATAGTTTATCCTGTCTGCCTCCTGTCATCAGTTAAAGTTGCCTTTATTCATATCTTCCATTCCTCTCCTGATCCTCTCAGAGCCTCTTCTATGCTTTCTCACCACACCACTCAGTGGTTTTCGCTTGCCATCATGCTGTTGCTATTCTCTGCTTCCTACCTGATGTACCTTCTTCTGCTGTTCTTGCTCTGTTTCCCACTCTTCTCTGCTCCTACCTTCCTTCTGGCATCATCACTCTCTTCTTTGCTGCCTCTGCCATTGTTCCTACTATCACCTTCATTCTTCCTTTCTTCTCAGCTTTCTTCCACTCTCCATTTGTCTCCAGTTTCTGCTCTTTGACTCTTTTTCTATCTCATGCTTACTTGCTACCACTGTCATTGTTTTGAGGTTCAGGTCTCCCCCCTTCACTTCTTACACTCCAACACTCTGTCAATATATTTCTCTGCCTTTAAGGCATTGATCAGGCTTTCAATACTGATAGGAACCTACCACAAGATAAGTTAGTGCAACTCATTTGAATAAGACATATGGTAGTGATGACTGAGCATAGTTCTCATCAACACCAACAGTTTTTTGAGCCACTACATTGCATGAATTTCAACTTCCACTTCAGTCCCACAGTTGAACTAAACCATTCTTTCCCATTTCCAGTTATTACTCTTTCTTCATCAGTATCAAAATAAGAAAGGAAAGGTGGGAGAACCTCTGAAAAGAAAGGAGAACCCCATCCCCCTGTACTTATTGCAGTAGACCAGAGGGTCACTGCTACTGGCTGTGGCAGCAAGCCTCATTTACGGAGTGAGTGCTTACTTTGGAATGCTCTAGGATGGACCATGGTGAGTACTTCCAGTCTTGGAGAGAGGCAGCCCATTGGAGAATCCAGTGTCTGGAAGCCAGAGATGCAAGGGAACTCCCCCACCCAATACTGGTCTGCTGACAACTAAGCAGGATCAAAGCAATGGGGAGAAGGAAAATGAAGATTGGAGGCCTCTGCCGGAGGAAGTATGGCCATGGAAGTTTGAAGTTATGGGATAGGGTTGGGCAGGAGCCTTTCTCCTAAAGTAGGTGAGTGAGATGGGAATGGGGGAAAAGCCAGAGAGCTCAGCCCTCCAAAGCAGCAGGAATGCTCACTGAGGACTGATTTGTGGAGTCTCAAGGGACAGTATTCAGTTTCTTTTTCTTTACTGTACTTGCCTCATTTGTAAGAGTTTTTCTTTTCCTTTCAGTAATTGGGCTTGTCAACTTGTCCTGAGTAAAGCCAATTGCTGGCCTATGATTCAGACCCCTTAAGTCTGGAGGAACTGATGTTCAAATAGCCTGTCTGACAAAGAAGTCATCCCAGAAGTTATGGCATTTTCTTCCCCCTCCCCCTGCACTTTGATTTAACAACCTAGGTGTGGTACAGTCAGAGTGTAGGGGACTGGAGAAGCCTTGTAAATCCATCTACCCAGGAAGTCTGAGGTAGTTTTTTCCCCCTTTTCTTTGCAAGAATCTCCTGCTAATCATAACCAAAAACATCAAAGATGTGACAGGAGAGAATACAACATCAGGGAAGGACAAAGGAGGTAATTATTATACCTCTTCAGCCCACTAACAGAGGGGGAAAGACATCATGACACCAAGGACTTAATCCTATAGCACTGACTATCAATAATCAGTCTTCAATGTTTGGCAGACATCACCAAATGGGGCCCTAAACAGCTCACTCAGAATCTCTCTTTCAGTCCCTCTCTCAGCCTATCTCATGACAAAAATACTTGTTGCAGTCATGAGTGGGAAGATAATAAATACATGGATCTTTTGTGAAGGGTATCTGGAGTACACACACATAATGAGCAGTGCTGAACTGTGAGGTCACAATGGCTTAAAGTGTTGTTGACTGCTAGGGTCCAGTCCAGTGAACTGTATGGTAAATCATGAGCTGTCGGATTTTGGACTAATCTCATGCATAGTGAGCATATCTACACAAGATGTTTACAACAGAAAAAAACTAATTAGCTCTGCAGAAAGCAACTCACATCTACACAGTTGGGGTTATTAGGCTGGAGTAAGCTAATTAACTCTGCAGCAGGGTAGTACTTGTAAATACAATTACTATCCTCCTAGGAATTTCTTACTCTGCAGCATCACATGTGTAGATGCTGATGTGGTGGGCTAGGACATGAGGGTGCTTCAGAGCAGGGGCTGCCTGCCTGCTAATGCCACACTGGAGCATCTTTGTGCCTCAGTCAGCCCCCCTGTAGCATGTTGAACTGGGTCAGAGCAGCCCCCAGCTGGCAGGGTGACCCCCTGTGCCCCGTATTAGCCAAGGGTGTTTTGACCCAGCTCAACATGCTGCAGTCCTGGGAGTACATTCAAATGGCACGCCGAGGAGCAATACACTCCTATGCAATAAACTGGAGTTTATTGCTTTAAATTAATTGCACTGTAGATGAGCTCAGTTTATACTATATCTAAGTAGGTACAATAGTGCAATTTAAAAGTGTGTTTATTAAGTACTTGTGCTAAAACTCTCAGTAGTTTCACAAAAGGTAAAATGCATCAATTCTGATTGAACTAAGTCTATGGGTACTGTATGCAAACTATATCATACAATGTCAGATTTTTCAAATTTGCTCCTCACTTCCATGTGCTCAGAGGAATCAAGGCCTGACAGTAAGGAGGAGGGGAAAGGGGTGCAGGAAGAAGGTTGAGGAAGGCAGAGAGAAAAGGGGCTACCTGGACCTCTAGATTTATTTTCCTTGTGGTACCAGTGGGAAGGGGGGGAATTCAAAACAAACCTCCAATAATTAGATTCTATACCTGAAAAAATTATATTAAATTGATATTTTTTTCATATATAGAATCTAATTATTGGGGAGTCATCTTATAATCAGGGCCATCTTATATTTGAGTAAATGCAGTAAATAATGCAGCTATATTTGCATTTCATGAGAAGCCTTATTCGTCTAGTATGTTCAGTGTGATTAGGTTTTGTCTGCCAGTTTGGACATCTTAGAGGAAATAGGTATTCTCGTCCTAGTGATGAGAGTAATAATATAATGAAGCATTCCACTGTTCTGATCCTGATCATTAGCAAAATCAGAGGCACGTAGTATCAATAAAATGTTTATGTATACAGTTGTCAAACTATAGGCTTTTAGTATTCAAAATAGTGAGGATTTCCTTTAATTAATAATAGTAATAGGAGTCATATCTGGTACATAGGATTTTGCTGCAAAAAAACTATACTGGATGCTATGGTGCCAGGTGGATTAGAATTATCTTTGCTAAATATGTAGTCCCAGAAACAGTAATGAAACTAATATTCACTGACTTGGCATACTCTGGTAGGGCTGCCTTTTTTTTTCTCTCAGAAAGATGTATGCCGATCCTATTAACATCAATTTAAGAATTCAGCTGAGCTCACTTATTATCATTTCCAGAAATAAGAAGCAAAGGAAAAGTACAAAATTTTATAAAGTTATTCATGAAGTCTTTAAAACGAGATGGAAAAGAAAATGTGGGCCAGATATTGTGCATATGCATGTGCAGAAATTAGATTTAAGTTGATACACATTATTTGCATAAACTTAGGATAGTATCTAATCCAAAGCTATTGTGTTCTAGTAGACAAGTACATAGGCTGAGTTATTACGAACATGTTTTTTATTACATTTTTGTCTCTAACACTTCTTTCTCTTTGGAGTGTAATTTCAATACATTTTGATCTTAGCCCTCACTAAAGCATCCTTGTACCCCACCCAGCCCCTCTGCAGCACTTTGATCTGGAAAGACCAGCCCTATATTACTAGGCTGACCCCCTGAGCCCCTTGCCAACCAGGGCTGCTCTGCCCCGCCTCCATGGGTTATGCATAAATAAACTGTGGAGTTTATT
Organism: Caiman crocodilus; assembly: GCA_030014935.1. Lineage (NCBI taxonomy): Eukaryota > Metazoa > Chordata > Crocodylia > Alligatoridae > Caiman > Caiman crocodilus. Next base: position 39,180,733 of record JAGPOW010001543.1, read on the forward strand.
GCTCCGGAGTTAATTGCTTCTGGGTGCACATTAAAATTATGTGCACAGGAGCAATGAACTCTGGAGCAATAAACCCCACAGGTTTATTCTTGAACCATAATTGCATGTCTACATAGACATGCCCTGTCATGAAGGAAAAATGTTGTGTGTTATATAATGTTTTTAAAAACTGTTCCTTTTTAACATAATCAATTGAATTACTTGAGCAGATCTTTGCTGAAGAATTGACTGCTGTCCTTTTCAGGTTTTAAAATGTTGACCTTTCTAATGTTCACATATGATTTTGTTCTTTACCTGCAAGCTATAGCCACTGACAGAAAAAATGACAATGGGTCACACCAAGGTCCAACAAGCCCAGCGTCTTGTCACTGAGTGGCAAAGAGTGAATTCTAAGGGGGAAGAGTTTTTCAGCATGCCCTAGCCAGAATAATTCCTCCCTTGCCCATCTTTCTCTATAGCTTCAAGTATTTAAAGGCCTAGTAGGTCCTTAGTTTGGGTTTTGTATCTCTATTGTCATGTTTAATAGCCACTGAGGGATATCCATGAATTTGTGCAAGTTCCTTTTTGAACTTGGTTAAATTATCAGCCTCTACTAAATCCTAAATCTGGTGGCAGTAAGATGCACATGTTAATTACCTGTTGTGTAAAAAACCAAAAACTATTTCCTTTCCTTTGTTTTAAGTGTATTACACAACAATTAAATCCTATTTTCCCTAATACAGTTATCATGACAGATGGTAAATAGTAGATCCTCATTTATTTTCCCTATGCTGTTAATTAGTTTATAGGCACCTATCATATTTTCTCTGTTTTTTTCTCTCCCTAAACTGAAAAGCCCCCATAATTTTCAGATTAATTTACATTGTAGAGACACTCAAAATTGCTCAGATAAAAACATAATTCACTTAGAAAACTATGACTGCTGATATTTGAGAAGCTGGTGGCAGTTGTGATGCATAACTATTTTGAATCCATCCTTCACTACCCCAAAGAAATCCTTGCTATAACTGTTGGATCTTAAAATTCTGGTCATAATAGGGTCAAGATAATTATTTTTTGCACAAATTGTTGCAAAGAAGGTACTCAATTCACTTTTTCATTTTCAAATCTTTTGGAAACCAATGCAGATCTTTGAGAATATGTTCATTTCTCAGTATTTGCCTGATAGTATTATGATTAAACTTTAGTTTGTTGGGTTTATATTAGAGCTGCACAAAGCTTTGTGTGGTAATTCAATTCGAAAGAGATTTGGCCCAATTTGGTGGCCAAATCTCCAAATCTGAATTTTATCAGGGGACTAATTAAAGAGTCCAAATCAATTCAAAGCTCTCCAGACCTTCAGACAAGATTCAGAAAGATCTGATGATTTGAGCAGTCCTCAGTGGTATTAGCAGGGAACAGCAGCCAGACTCCAAGCTGGTAAGCAGGAGGCAGGGGAGCGGGGACTGGGGTGAAGGGGGAGGGGACTATGGGGGACCCCTGATAGCCCCCATCCCTTCTCTCCTCCCCCACCCCCTGACCCCAACCTGCCCCAGCTTCTGGTGCCTTAAAAATCCCAACTCCTCCTGCTGCTTTAATAAAAATCCCAACTCATCAGATCCCCACTGCCCCCCCAACCCACCACTGCATGGGGGGGGCTCTCTAACAAGCCCCCTAGCCCCCCTTGCTCCCAGCCACCCTCCCCCTGCAGCTATGCTGCCTGCTCCAGCTCCAGCCCTTTAGGTAGAAAAAATGAAAAAAAAACCCCAGGACTCACCGCTTCTGCAGTGGCCTTGGAGCTTTGGGAGGCTTGTGGAAGAGCTCTCCATGCAGTGCAGGGCAGTGGGAGGCAGTGGGGATCACCCTCCACTGGCAGGAACAGCAAGTGAGGGAGGGGTTTCTTGGTTTTTTTTTCCTTAAAGGACCAGAGCTGGGGCTGATGGGGTAGCCATGGGGGTGCATGCTGGGATAAAGGTGAGAATTTGGAGGGGTTGTGCAGAACCCCCCCATGCAGTGTGGGGCAGTGTGGGATAGCAAGGACTACCCCCCCACTCAGCAGCACCTGCTAAGTTGGCACTTTTTTTTTCAAGTGCCAGGAGTTGGGGTGGGTGGGATAGCCATTGCCCGGCTGAGAGTGTGGGTGGGGCATGGGCCTGGCTGATTTGTGTTATGCGTTCGTAACAGGTTGAGTCGAGACTTGGATTTGGCAATGGAACAGGGTTTATTAACTCTGAGTACTTACAGAGCGCCTGACCCAGAGTTAATAAACCCTGTTCCGTTGCCAAATCCAAGTCTCGACTCAACCTGTTACGAACGCATAACATGGCGTCACGAACAGGATTCCAGCGGTC
>JAGPOW010001543.1:39189999-39240180 GCA_030014935.1 Caiman crocodilus
CTAGGATTTGGAACCAGCTTCCTAGGGAAGTTGTTCTTGCTCCTACCTTGGGCGTCTTCAAGAGTAGATTAGATAGGTACTTGGCTGGGGTCCTGTGACTCTGGCACTCATTCCTGCCATTGGCAGGGGGTCAGAAGCCCCTGCTCTAGGCCCCTTCTGACCCTAGTTACTATGAAACTACTATGAAACTATGAAACCTTGCTGGAGTTTTAGCTTGCTGTGCCCCAAGTCATTCAAGGTGCATTACGCCGCTGAATTTCCTACAGCAGCCAGAATGAATGAGTAATATGCTGCCGAGGTGTGCAAACACTGACACTAAAGTGCTGCAAACACATTAAGCCCACTTTAAAGTGTCATGCACACTTACCCCTTGTTTCATCTACACACAACCATTGAGACTAATTTACCTCATCTGCATCATTAGGAGTGATTTTGCTGGAAGAGACATACAAAAAAGGAAATAACTTCAGCTAATTCCATTGCGAGTGAACAGTATGGCTGAAACCCATTTTCTTTTGCATTCTGTCCTACTGTTTATTTATTCTACAATAGAACCTTTGCCCCCATAGGAAATCGGGGCCAATTTAAGGTAGGTCCTTTACAAGCAGGCCCTCTAACCCTGTGTAGTTGAAAAATCAAATGGTGGGAGAGAGCTAGAGGCATATAGGTAAAATTGATGTCCAAAGGCACCATCTAAAACATTCTTTTTAAATTATAGGAATTTAATCCACAATTGTGATTTAACCTTAAATATTTGGAATGAAGCCACTTTTACCCCACAAGATCCTTTTTTATCTCAAAGACTTAAATTGTGCTGCCCTTAAAGTCTTGATAATTACCTTAGGTAGCATCCTAGATAATTTATCACAGCATTTGCAGTACTCCTAAGTGTTCCTTTTATAGTAATATAAGGAAGCTAGGTCATCCGGCAAATACTAAGACATTTATCTAGAGCAAAAGTAGCATGCTTTTTAAGAGCTTCTAGTGTAAGTACAAAAATAAGACATAAAATCAAATATAAGAAGTTATAAAACTACTGTACTGACTGCTGGTAGTAAATAAATACAAATTGCTCTTGTGGTAAAAGATGTTCTACTTAATAGTGAAAGCCCTGGCATTGTATATACATAAACACATTCTTAACTTTAAGAACATGAGTTGTTTTACTAAAGTCAATGGTGCCACTGTCATGCAAAGTTAAAAATGACCTGGAGCCATATACATCTTTGGAAAAACAGGAAATGTATCTTTTGCCAAAACCCTCACTGGACCACCAGTGGTTCAGTTCCTTCTACCAGTACATGAAGATTCAAGGAGTGCAAATAAGTGTTCATGGGACCTGTTTTAGATTTACATGCTTTAAGCCATCTCTGAATGTTTTTGGATGCCTGATTGCCCTGGCATTTAGAACAATCTAACCTTGGTTAGGTAGATCTAAATGTAATTCTTGTATGTACCCAAAGAGATCTATCTTGAAGATAATTTTCATAACATATAAGTTTCACACATTATCAGTCTCCCACCTTCCATGGTGTAACTGTACTGGGTTAAAAAAGGGTCTCCCTGCAATGAAGTAGGTAGGCAGAATTGCCCCAGATAAAATAAACACTCAGGTTTAGCAGCAGAGATAAGTACTAGTAAGTCTGGATATTTCCTTACACTGTAGTTGGGGTGGAGTACCTTGCAAGATTTTTCACATCTCATGCTTGGGTCCAATGTGGAAAAACTCGTTTTCTCTTTCAATCCCATTTGGAAAACAAAAACAAAGAATCAATTACCTTTGTCTTAAAAAGGTCCTAAGGTTTTTAAAACATTGCAAACAAGGAGGGGCCGTATTTCTTTTGGGGTACAAAAGGGCTGATTTTTTGTATTATGTTGGTTAAATTTTTGAATAATGATCTTGGAAAAAACAGTCTGCGGATAAAATTTGCAGATGACACACAGATTGGGGGATTGATTAATAAGAGATGCGTTAATGACTGAGTGGTGTTAGGATTGCTTAGTCAGATAGTCACAGTCGCACACAATTAATTAAAGCCACATGTAAGAGCTTACGTTCAAAAATAAAGAATATAGGTCCTACACGCAGAAGGAAAGAATTGAGTATTCACTTAACTTGTGAAGCTCTAATTTTGAGAAAGACTTGGGTGTTCTTGAACTTGATATCCTAATGAAATGCTGAGTCAAAAATGAATAATTTAATCCACAAATGAGGACAAGAATAACTCAAGAAGCAGTTGTGGGAAGTTATTACCTGGCATTGCTGTAAAAGTTTTTGGATGACTACAATCAGAAATGTTGTTAATACTTTCGGATGGAGGTTGAAATTTGCAGAGTTCAGAAAAGAGCTATCAGAGTAATGAAAGACAGTGAAACATACCTTAAAATAGACAGTATGCAAAAACATTAAGCTTTGATCATGTAAACTTTAAATGAAACTAAGGTGGAGAAGCTTAATCTACTTACTGTCAGAAAAAATGAGTAAATAATTATAAGATCACATTGTGTAAGGGAACAACAATTTGATAGAGGGTTTTTCAATCTAGAAGGCAGAGATATAACAAGGTCCAATAGCCTGAAGGTGAAAGTAGACAAGTTCAGAGTAGAAAGAAGGTTTAAATTATTACAAATAAGATCACAAAAAAACAACCAAACCAAAAAAAAAAATTCCACTGACACTGAGGTTAATCAATTCCTGGAATAATTTGCCACTTAATCACTGAAAATCTAGATTGGGTGCTTTTCTAAATGCTCAAGAAAGTTAGTAGACATAAAAGATTTCCTTAAAATAATTCATGCTTCATTTGTGTTATGCAGATCTGAGGGCATGTCTACACATTCATTAATGTACTGTAATAACAGCTACTAAACTTAATGCACTATAATCAGTGCTACTGCACAGTATTGCTGGCACACTTTTTTTTGTGATGCTAATGCACAGTAGACTAATTCTACTGTTAGCACAGCAGAATTAGTCTACTGTGCATTTAGCATCTTGTGTAGATAAGCCTATTGTATTACAAAAAACATTTCATTGTTCAAACACCTCAATCTTTCTTAAGAAAATTACAGTTGGGTGCTCAGGGCGGTTATGAGATAATAAGATATGATTTTGCCTTACCTATCCCTCTGAAAAACATGGAACTAGAATGTGTGATACAGTTTGATTACCTGCTAATTTACACCTGGTGATTACCTGCTAATTTACACCTGGTGATTACCTGCTAATTTTCCTGGTAGAAAAACCTTTATCTGGCGTGAGCCTTTTTGTCCCAGGATTCTACAGAGGTCTCTATCTCTCTTCAAGACCTTTTGAACCATGCAAGATAAGATATGCTAATGCTTTCTTTTTGTCCTGGGACATGGCTGTGTACACGTGTAATGTTATTCCAGACAGAAGCTAGCTAGGCTGCATGCTGTTGCTGGTTACCTTCTGACAGAGAAGTAGTAATGCAGCTTGTAACAGTGATGCATGGAAGAGACTGGCGTCACATGTTTAACAACACTAAATGCAGTTAAAATACAAACAGAGGTACATTCTAGCAGTTTAGTATGCTTTAAGTGCCCTCCTGGTATTGTAAAGAATTATCTCTTAACCTGTATTAACTTTAAGAGGCCACTGCAGTCCAATGCTATGCAAGTGTTGCAAGTGAACATGTGACTGGAGGACCTGTTTCTGTAAGATGCTGAACACTCTGGATCTTCTCTAGCAAAGCATAATCATGCAAGTAATGGTTTAGAGAGCATTTGGAACTTCTGTGCGCTCATAGCACAAACTATATGCAGAGTGGATCTTTGAATTAAACTAACTTTATTTCTATGACAAATGATCAATCATTTGCAGTTGAAGGCCTGTTACAAAGTCCATTGAAGTTACTGAAGGGACTCCCTGTGGTTTCAAAGGGCTTTGAATCTAGTTCCAGTTTTCAGAGATGCTGAGTACCTGCTGGTTTCTTTGGACTTCAATGGAAACTGCTGATACTTAACACTTCTGAAAATTGGTCCCAGAATGCTTAGATTTTTTTTTCCTCTCTTCCCTATTTTAAAAGCAATGCTTATGACACATTAAACTGTAGGAATTATATTCTGCCACAATGTGTCTTAAAAGTTCAGGCTTTTGCTCACAACGTGCAAAAATATCAATCTTTTTGATATTATGAAACTTAAATGAAACTGATACTGTAAAATGTATTTGGCCTTCCTCTTTATATAAAAAAAGCATTTTTCTCTCTCTTACCCTGCTCTGTTTTGTCATTTCCTCTGTAGTAAAATGAACCTTTTCTGAATCATCTAATAGGAGCTTTAAAAGCTACATCTAACAATAAGACACATTGCCTTCTTTATTCCTCTTACACAAAAAACATAATTTCTACTGCAACATCCTGATTCTCCATTTGAGTATTTTTTTTTTCTATTTTGTTCACCAGGAAAAAAATCCTTGAGGTGAAGAAGGGCAATAGGGAAGGTAGAGTCATAACTGCCAAGGTTTGTGTCCTGGGTGGCAGTGGCAATAGTAGTGGCAAGGACTGTGCTGGCTGCAGCCATAGAACCAGCTGCACTGGCAGTAGTAGCAGATGCAGGTCTTCTGCCCCCTCAAAGACTGGGGCTGGTGCCCTCTCTGCCTACTCCTTGTTATACTACTGGGGAAAGACTAGGTTCATACAGTCTCTGGCAACTTTGTAACTTAAAACAAAATATCCCTTGTTTATTTTAGTTTTCAATACACGGTATGACCAATGTCACTATATTGGTACCTAGTCTACAATTCATTAAATACTGAGCTATCTGCTGAACAATCTATTGAAAAAATTCTGTCCGTGACGCTTGAAATATAAACCTTTAGTCAAGATGCAGTTGAAGTACATTTCAGTTATGGTATATGTTGCTTTTGAAACCTGCAACTTGGTCAAAACCAAATGAAAACCACTCCAGTGTGAAATTTGGTATAAAATGTGAGATTACTGGGCTTCGAGGTCTAGGCCTTTAGCTGGTGTAAATCTACACAGCTCGACTGAAATCGGCAATCTATATCAGCTGAGATTTGCAGCCTTGATTTTAAAAAATATGTTTTTGGTCACATCTAAGTTAAAATTAAAAAAACAAAACAAAAGAAGAGATGGTGCAAACAATGTTTCTTTGATTGATTTAGAAGTATTATCTTGTAGACTTAGTTCATTTTGGTGCAGAAATATTAAATGATTCTTGAGAAGAAAGGGGATTATAATGAAGACAGAGTAGAGCTCCAAACTGCATTTTGTCTCAATTGGGTAACTAGTGCACTTCATCCTCTGAACTGGTACTACCTCCAGTGAGCCCTGATCAGTGCCCTGACTCTAAGCTGGGTCAAGTGAAGCAATCAGGACAATCCAGTCCCCTGAAGCCACAGGTTATACAGCCAAAAGTGTCACCTGACTCTGCTTTCTACCTGACTTCAGACTAACACAGCTGCTTACCTGTCTCCTCTTACAATAGGAAAGAAATAACTTGGGCTGGTTTCCTAGCTGGTGTAGCTATATGGGCTTGAGCAGAAAAATAGTTACATAGACCAACCAAAGATGTGAGGCACTGAACTATCTAAATTCAGAGATTCATAAATTCATAGATTGTTAGGGGCTAGAAGGGACCTCGCAGATCATTGGGTCCAGCTTCCTCCCTACCCACCCCCCCCACTCTAGGCAGGAAGACAACTGGGTTTAAGTGACCCCAACAAGGTGACTGTCCAGTCTCCTTTTGAAACCTCCAGGGTAGGTGACTGCACCATATCTGCAGAGAGTTTATTCCACAGTCTGGACACCCTGACTGTGAAGGAGCTTTTCCTGGTATTAAGTCTGAAGCAGCCTTCCAGGAGTTTGTATCCATTGGTCCTGGTCCACCCCAGGTGTTCACCAAGTTCCAAATGCAGCACTCTGATATAGCAGTAAGATGTTATCAAGTCCCCTCTCAGTCTTCTCTTCTTTAAGGTAAAGAGGCCCAGGTCCCTCAGCCTTTCCTTGTACAGCTTGCCTTGCAAGTCCCTGATCATACAGGTGCCTCTTTTCTGGACCCTCTCAAGTTTTTTGATGTCCTTATTGAAGTGCGGCATCTAGAGCTTGATGCAGTACTCCAGCTCCGGTCTCACCAGTGCTGGGAACAGTGGGAGTATCACTTCCTTACTTTTACACGCGATGCATCAATTGATGCACACCAGTGTGTTGTTTGACCTGCTGGCCACTGCCTTGCACTGATGACTCATGTTCATGTGATGATCAATCATTATCCCTAGGTCCCTTTCAGCTGTGGTGTGAGCCTGTATGTATATTGAGGTTTGTTTGCACCCAGATGGAGAATCTTACACTTGGAAGTGTTAAACTTCATCTGGTTGCAGTCTGTCCAATTCTCGAGCCTGTTCAGGTCTGCCTGTGTCTGCAACCTATCTTCTGATGTGACCACACTGCCCCATAACCTGGTGTTGTCCTCGAACTTGGCAAGTGAGCTTTTCACTCTCCCATCCAAATCATTGATAAAGATGTTAAACACCGGTCCAAGTACGGACCCTTGACAGACACCACTGGCCACTTTGCACCAGGACAACACAGATCTGTTCATGTGAACTCTCTGGGTCCTACCCTGTAGCCAGTTTCCCACACACTGAACCGTTGAGCAGCTGAGCCCACAATCTTCCAGTTTTCCCACAAAGATATTGTGTGATACTAGATCAAAAGCCTTTTGGAAGTCTAGATATATAATGTCTACCTCATCTCCCATGTCCAGGTGATGAGAGACCTGGTCATAGAAGGAGATGAGATTGGTAAGACAGGACCGACCTGTGACAAAGCCATGCTGGCTGTCATTCAGAATCTTACCTTCGGTGAACATATCAAGCATAGATTCTTTAATGAGATTTTTCCAGGATTTTCCCTGGGATGGAGGTTAGTTGCCCGGGTCCTCCCTCTTCCCCTTCTTGAAGATGGGCACAATATTGGCTCTCTTCCAATCCTCAGGGGTTTCCCTTGTGCTCCATGAATTCTGAAAGAGCTTTGCCAGAGATTCTGCTCAGCCAGTTCCTTCAGCACTCTCAGATGAAGTCCACCCAGTCCTGACGACTTATAAATGTTTAGTTTTTCTAGTTGGTACCGCACCCACTCAGCATCCACAGTGGGGAGGATGTCATTCTCGGCATGCCCCTTCTGAGCCTTATCTCATTTGTCTTTCCCCTTGGTCTGGTGAAATACCAAATCAAAGTGGGCATTCATGAGTTCAGTTTTTTCCTGAATGTCAGTTACCAGCTGTCTCAAGATGTTAAGAAGGGGTCCCACACTTCCATTTGTTTTCCTTCTACTGCCTTCATACTAAAGAAGGTCTTCTTATTGTCTTTGACTCCCGTGGCTAACCTAAACTAAGTTGATGCCTTGGCTTTCCTGATCATTTCCCTACAAGTGCTGGCCACCATTGTATAGTTCTCCTTGAGGACCATCGCTAGCTTCCACTGTGCATACATCACGTTTTTCTTTTTTAAGAAGACCGCAATATCCCTATTAAGCCAGAAGGGCTTGCCAGGCTTTCTGCTACATTTCCTCTTTGCAGAGATGGTTTTCTTTTATGCTTCGAGGATTGAATCCTTGAGCAATGACTACTGTTTGTGCACTGCATTCGCCTTCCCTTCCTGGTCCCACATTGCCTGCCCTACTAATGCTCTGAGCCTATTGAAGTCAGCTTTTCTGGGTTCAGGACTTCAAGTCAGGAAGAGCTCCTTGATAACAGCCAGAAAACTGTGTGCATGATAGGACTTAGCCAAGTGTTCCTTCCAGTCTATGTCTGGTAATTGAAGTCTCCCATGATAAGTAAGTCCCTTGCATGTGCAAAAAATATTTTGCTTTATCCTGTATTTTAAAAAAAAAATTACACTTTTTTTTTTCACCAGAATCTTCCAATTTTATTGGAACAAAGCCTCTATTGTTGTCAGTGAGAGCTTGACCTGAGTCAGGACTGCACGAGGACTACAGGATTTGTCCCTTTAATTATAGAATAAAATTTTAATTAAAAACTCATAAGTATTCTGCCTATTTCTCATTTAAAATAAACCTCATGAAACCTCTCTCGAACTGTTTAAAGGTCTTTAACTGGGAATAAATTATATTTATAGCTGTTTTAAGTCATATAACTATAATGCGGTCTTGGTATAAAGAAGATGGATATTATGTATACACCAATTTGAATGAAGTTATGAAATCAAGAGGGTATAACAGACAATTCCATTTTTTTTCCTAATTTTTTAAAGTCAGTTGTAAAAAAGCTTGTGAATTGTTCTTTACTGTCTACCTTTGACACCAGTTATTTAGATATCTACCAGCTAATTCATAATAATATTGGCTTCACAATAAAATTCTCAAAACAACAACATTTAAAGCCCACTTACAAACAAATTGAGAATTCAAAGAATATCCTTAGGGTCAGTATTATAGCCTGAAATTAAAAAGTGCAAAAATAAACTCGTGGCATATGAGCTAACAAAGAGTCAGCCAATTCACTCCACTTCTCCCTGAATTAACTGTACTTTTTCTTCTGCTGCCTTGTTTGGCAGAATTTTTGTCCTAATTGCTGTTCTAAAGGTTTTCAGTCATAGAACAGGCCTGTTTTCACTACATGATACATTAAGATTTTTTTTGCTGTCCAGACTTTCAACTACAGTGACAAAGCACTGGAATTTTTTCTTGCAGGCCTGAAAACCTATGTGATTCTGTGACTGCATGAAGTCTATTGAAATTAGGGACCTCTAAATACTTCACCTCCTTCTTATCCAGGGATAAGCTACATTACTTTGAGCTTCCAATTAAAAAAAACCCCTCCCCTTGGGAAAGAATGAGAGAACAAACGTGTAAGAAATAGTAGTCATGCTGTTGAATTCTCAGTTATTAAAGACTAGAATTATTATAGAACAGAATATAGATGATGACTTGCTAACCATACTCGCACACACACGGGACCGATGATTCCACTGAATAGTTAATTAACACAAGCCACAACCAAAAAGTCACTTACAGTAAAGGTCCTGAAAAACTCCTAACCAACAGCACTCTCTGCTTCCTTTATGGCTCACAGCCTCATTTCATACAAAGTGTATATCATCAGCTGAGTTATTATGTATTTACTGTTCAGTGATAGAGAAATCTGAACCATTGTCTACTGAATATTAGTTGTACACACTAACAACAGACAGAGCTCAGTTATTTCTTGGAAATGAGAAATACCGTTGTCCATTTGGGTCTTCTGTTATCAAAATAATGTTACTAAAATACAGTATCTATCCATCTGGGTAGGTATAAATCCACTTCTTAATTACACACATCTCACTGATATCGATGAGTTACATGGCAATGTTGTTTCCTCCATTGTCTTATTTTTAAAAGTTATTTCCATTTCCACTGCAGTGTTATGCTTTTGACATTGACTGAAAAAATCAGTTCCTACACCAAACATAGCTTCTGATGAAGATTAGATGTTTTCTCTATGCTTAGTTTGAAGACTAAGCTAAAGACTAAAGCTGTTCATGTGTTGATTTGGAGATATTGATAAAGGCAAGGTAACTGTTACTGGTTCCCAGACTTTTATTTGGAAAAAAGTCCCTTGATATTAAACTGTCTGCTAGGTTCCCTCTAGATGTTCAGATAAAGGTACGATAGGATCTGAAGCACATGATTTACACAATCATGCCTCTTGCCATGTCACATATGCATGGCAGGAGGCATGATTGTGGGATCCGTCATGCCTTATTGCTGGTTCAGGGGGAGCCCAGGATCATGAGCCAATCCCAGTTTTCCCCTACACCAGCAAGTAGTAATTTCTCATGCCTGGGAGCCGCTCAGCTGACAGGGCTTCCAGCTTTGTCAGCATCCATGTGCATAGTGAACCCCTGTGGCTGGGAACCCTGTCAGCTGATGGGGCTCACTGCTATGGGAACACAGCAATCATCTGATGTTCCCTACTACATGTCTAAATTAAAGATGGAGAGAAACCAGCTAAAAAGTTGTTACACATTATCAAGCTCTAACTTTATAGCTGGAGGGACCTTTTATGGCATGATAGTTACTTTGCATGTGTAGCTGGTCCAAATTAATTATGCCACACACGCACATGAACACTAGGGCTGTGTGAATCTTCGGCAGCCATTTCATTTTGGAGATGCCCAGAACACTGAATCCAAAATGAAACAGAAGGCTCCGAAACATCTCTGAAACAAAACCAAACCATCTGAAATGTTTAGGAAGATTTCAGAAAAATTCGGAGTTTTGGAGCTGGGCTTGCAGGGAAACAGAACTAAGGAGAGGGAGGAGGAAGAGCTGGGGAAGGACTGCTCTGTTATTGACATCTGTAGCTGGCCAGTGCCTGCAATCTGTCCCTGAGGTCATTTCCAATCCAGTCCTCTGGGTAAGAGATGGCAACCTGGTGTAATCCTGCTGTCATCAGGGGGCCTGCACCCCCTGAGGAGGAGTCTGGCACAGCCCCGCAGCCCTCTTGGGGGGCATGGACTCCCAGATCTGTGCATGGGATAACATCAGGCTGCTGCTGCCATCAGGGTCCAGTGCCAGCACCAGTTTTTCAGGTGGTTGGCACAGGCTGCACCAAGCACCAGTCACAGGCAGCAGCAGCAGCCTGCTGTCAATCCTGCATGCAGATGCAAGTTTCTGCACCCACTGGGAGTAGTCTGGCACAGCCCCACAACCCTCCTGGGGAGCTCAGGCCCCCAGATCAGCATGCTGTCACTGCCGTCTGGGGCCAATGGAAGCATCATCTTCCCGGGCTTGGGGTGGGCTGTGCTGAGCATCAGTCCCAGTTGGCAGTGGCAGCCTGCTGTAATCTCATGCAGAGCTGGGGGCCCGTGCTCCCTGGGAGGAGTCTGGCAGCAGCCCTCCTGGGGGGTGCGGGCCCCTGGATCTGCATGCAGGATGACAGCATGCTGCCTGCAAGTGATATGAGTTTTGCTTTGAACAGTTTGAGGTGTAGTTTCACAGAAACTCCTGCACTTATCTCCTTGAAACTCAGTAGGCAACATGAACTCAGAAGGGGCTACCATCCTTACAATTTTCATCTGAATCAGGCAAGAAATGACAAAGTCATAGGCATTTTAGAGATTCCTCATTATTGCCTATGGCCAAATCACTGAAACAGCTTTTAAACTCCAAAACAGATTCAGCCAAATTGAAATGGAACAGTGATCCAAGACACTGAAATGAATCACTGTCCCCCTGAAATAGCCAAATCCAAAATTGAATCAAAGTATAACTATTACTCACACGCGCATGCACGTGCGCACCCCTTCTATTTCTGTTCTTGGATACTCATTAAAAATAGACCCAGAGGGATTTTCCTTAAATACTGCTGCCTAATGAATGCTTGTTTTGGAGGTTCATGGATATAGTTTATTACTAAAGTATCAGGGTGAAATTCACTTAAGGGTATAAGGTGTCACAGTTCTAGGTACAGCTAATGTTCATCTCCAGCCTTAGTCTGAGGAGTAAACTGGTGAATAATTCCTAATGTAGCTCTTTGTCAAAACAAACTTCATCCTTGCAGGAATAAAGATTTGTGCTGCTAATGCATCTACAAATTATATTGCCATAGACCTTAATGCCTGAAGGAACCATTAACGCATTTAGTTCAATTACTTCCATAACACCTGGCAATAGAATTCCACCTACATACCCCTGCATCACAAACAATAATTGAATTTTGGGCAATGCATATCTTTCTGAAATGTATCCAGGCTTCTCTTAAAGATGTCAAGAGATTCACAGTCTATCATTTAGTTGTTGGTTCACTCTATCAGTTAATTAATCTTACTGTTTAAAACGAAAAAAAACCCCAACAGTCTCACAAAACCAAATTCATACAGGTGCTCAAGCACTTAGAATTCTTGTAGTTTTGCCCTACCCCCATGCATAAGAAATTTTCAGTATCTATAGCTTCAGTTCTCTTTCCAGCTTTTGTGGAATTTATAAACCTGTTTTCAGTTGGTGTAAACTTCAGTACAGCTTCGCTGATTACTAGTAGTGGTGCAAGTCATCCTTAGAGCTTTTCATATTTTTTCCAGTAAATTCAAGTTCAGAATCTTTTAGTTCACCAAACTACTGATTTCATTTCCTTTAACTTTAGAAATGGATCATTAAAATGCCCATGTAACATACACATATTTTAAAGATACTCCTTACATGCTGGCAATAGAAAGACTTGGAATTTAATTCAATATCCCTTCATTTAGTATAAAAAGGCATTAAATATTTTAAATATAGAGTTAATGACTTCAGTGTGTGGCTGGCATGCATGTAAATTGCAAATTTTAAACATAGTATTTTAGAAATACAATACTTCAAACTCTTTGCTCCATGACTTCAGGGAATCAACAGCAAATCAATGCAAAGGAATGAGTTATGGATTATAAAAATTGAGAGAACTTGTCCAATAAATAACAGCACTAAAATGTATTCCTCAGTTAATATTTTTTTAGCATAAGAAAGAGCTTACTCTGAGTAAAATTTATATTGCAACTGTACAAGCTGAGATCACCTTATTTGTTGCATGGTAACTTGTAAAGACCCCCAAAAGGAGTGGAAACTCATTGCCAAAGGTACAACGCCACTCAGAGTAAAAAATATTCATGTTCTGAAGAGCTTACAGGCTGAGGGCCTGCTGCTGCAAACACTTGCATAAGTAGGCAATTTAGGTATGTGAATAGTCCTACTGACTTCAATGACACCATTTGCGTGTTTAAGTGTTAGTGAGACTAAAAGGGAATAAGTGAGTGGGATATGCTTCATGGTAATATGCTCAGACTCAGCATGGAGACAGTGCAGACATGCACTTATAGACCATTTCGTGTAGCACTTCCAGTTCTACACCCTTGGAAGAAGACACTAAGGTCACTGCTCCCCTAAAAAAGAATAATCTTCAGTTCTTCGTGGTTGGCCCTACACCTTGGACTTCTAAGGGCATGTCTGCACACTGTTGTGCAATCACATGTAGAGATATCTGATTTGGTATCAGGTTGGCTTCTTCTGGAACACAAGACAGCTTAATTTACTGATATTTGAATATCTTTACATTTTGATGCATAGTGCAAATCTGTGTCTACCTGTAAGATAGACTTTTTATATTAGGTCTATTAACATCTACTCACAGAGATGATCTTGAAGCATTATTGCATTTGTCTAATTAAATGTTTAGGTAAAATATGGCCATCATATGAAAAATACTTGGTCTTGCAGAGAGGATTTGTACTAAATCTACATCCTATTTCAGATGGGAAACTTGATTTGGAAAACTATGCAGACCTTTTTACTTATTGAATACTTTTTTTTGGTTTGGTCAGGGACATTTCTCCCATCAGTACTGGGGCTCTTGGAATAAGGAAATTCACCTCTATTGCCTAGAATGGCTTGTCAAGGTAATGGATTAAATGAAGTAGCAAGGAAAGGCTTGTCTTTGGTGCTAAACTGGAATTTTCTTTTTCCAAAAAGAGAGAAAGCACTTCCTCTGTGTTGATGACTATTTTGGAAATACATCTAGTCAAGGCAAAGACTTATAGTGTTAAGCAGATTAGCTGGTTACTAGGGCTATGCAAAATTTCATTGGCTGTTTTGTTTCAACTCTGTTTCAACTCGTTTCAAGTTCAAGACAGTGAAATTGAAATGAAACAAAAGGCTTTGAAACAGCCTTGAAACAAAATGAGGGCAGTCGAAACATTTCAAAAGTCTTGAAATGTTTCAAGTTTCGAAGGTGGGCTTGCTTGCAGCTAAAGAGAAACTAAGGAGAGGGACGGGGAAGAGAAAGGAAAGACTGCTCTGATCTTGACATGTGTAGCTGGCCAATGACTGTGATCCTTTCTTGAGGTCCCTTCCAATATCAGCGGGAAGGGAGAGAAAACAGCATAAAAAGCATTGATTGATCTGAGCTTTCTCTGTGCCTTCACACTTACAAGTGACACAAGTTTTGCTCTGAACAGTTTGAGGTGCAGTTTCTCCAAAATTCCTGTACCTATCTCCTTGAAACTTGACAAACTACATGGCCTCAGTAGGACCTACCATCCCTGCAATCTTCACCCCACTGAGGCATAACACACACACGACATGAGTTTTTTCTTTCAAGACTTTGAAGTGCAGTTCCCCAGAAACCCCACACACGTATTGCCTTCAAACTCATCAGGCTTCATGGCCTTAGAAGGGGCTATCATCCTTGCAAGCTTAATTTGGATCAGGAAATAAATTATAACTTTATAGGCAGCGTTGTGCTTCACCATTATAGTCTATGGATGAAATGTCAAAACAGAGAAATAGTTTTGATGAAACAAAATTAAATAGTCCTTCTGAAATTAAACAAAACTCAAAATGGAAGTGAAAAAAAAATGGTGCTGTTTTGCACAGCCCTACTGGTTACAATAAGTTGATCCAGGAATGCCAGTGAAGTCAGGCAGACCTAGAGTGGAGGATCTGAAAAAGTCATTATGCTTCTTCACATTTCTCTACAAAGTAAGCATGGATTTGCAGATATTGTTATGGCTGCAAACTGATCACTATGTGAAAAAAAAAAAAGCATTAGAGTGGAAAGCCCTGAGGCTTGCAAATCAAGCTGATTCAGACATTGCTGCCAACAAACCTTTGCCATGTGCACTGGGATGTAAGGGAAAACAACAGTGGCAATATGCTACTGAATGGTGATTGTAAACTAGTTTGGCATGATCTTCAGGATTGCTTCCTATGTCCGCAGTGATAGCCTTTTGACAATTATATGTTTGTGTATGTAGAAAGTGTAGACTTTGGGAAATGGCGCTTTAATTTGGATCAAATGCCTATGGACTTCAATCACTCAAGGTGGAATTTTATAAAATAATGTTGCAATTCACCATGCTGGTTTTTCACTTTACTTATATGATCTTGCCACTTAGTATATTTGAATAAAAAATAACTTGTATGCAAACATTAGACAAAAGGAAACTATCATCTTGTATTCATAGGAGGATAACAAGCACGACAAATGAAAGTTAAGTGATTTTTACTGAGTTGAATATCTTAAATCTAATGTATACCTACTTCCTGTTGTAATCACTATTATGCTGTACACACTTTACAGGAAGGGCATTTGAATATCATAGTAGTGCATTTGGGGCAATCCTTTTTGACAGGCATGCCAAAGATCAAGGGCAGGCAATTATGTCAGGCAGAGGGCCGCTTACTGAGTTTTGGCAAGGTATCAAGGGCTGTGTGACAGACAGCCGAGGCAGACTAATATTAATTTTCTAAATTTTTTTACGGACCCCCCAGGCTGGATAGAATGGCCTGGCAGGCTCCATCCAGCCCACTGGCTACATCTTTCCCACCCCTGCCACTGATGCACCCTCTGCCCTCCCCAAGTGCCACTGTAATCACATTCTGCTGCCCAATCTGCTTCTCTGCTTTCTGCTCCCAGACCTGTCTTCCCTGTTTGATCTGATGCCCTGTTTTCTGCTTCCTACCTTATCTGCTGCTGTTCTGGCTGCCCCCTCCCTGATCTGTATGGGCATGTCTACATGAGATACTAAACATCAGGGCTCTGCCCTGATGCAGAAGGAACTCTGCTGGCTGCGAAGGCAGCTGTCTCCTGGCTCCATGCACATTGGAATCCATCCTGATGTGCATGGGGTCATGAGCTCTGTGTTGGTGCACCTGTAGACATGTTCTCAGCCTCATCTTACTGTGCCTTATTTTATTGCACGGGAACCTTATGTACATTGATTGTGCATGTAAATGCACCCATAGAGAGGCTGCTCATGCCACTTGTGGCACTCATGTTGCAGGCTGGCCACCTCTATTATAGTGGATGGTGTCTTACAGTTCATTGTATATCCCAGTTTATAACACTTGCCATAGTCTTTTCTTATATTTAGCATAGGAGATGTTGGGAAATGGCTAATACTTAATGGCACCTGAAGTAATAGAATATCACAACTGTAAAAGTACAGTAAATAATTAAGTGCTGGGAAGATAGAAAGGTTGAAGAAGAGCATTAGGCGCAAAGGAAGGAGGAAACAAACATCACAGGTAATATTTTGAGTTTACCATAATTCACATTAATCTGCCTCTTCATTTATGTCAGGCATCTGAAGCAGAGTTCTATTTTATAACTATTTGGAGACTCATCAAAATGAGACAAGAAACTGGTCAACATATTTTATCTATATGCTGAAAAATACTTTATCATCAAATGACTTTTTTTTTACTGGAAAAAATATTATTTCATATACTCCCATGTAGGAGATTATTTTTAAATTAAATGAAGGGGTTAACTGATTTCAAGCTGAGTTCTTTTCATTACTGAAAATTGGAAAACTCTTTTTTGGAGTTTGCAGGATTTTTCCTCCAACCATTCTTGTTTTTCTCCTTTTTAACACATTAAGATTAGAAAAAATGTTCAAAAATATTTTTATCTTCAGCAGTATATAAATATTTCTTACATAAGCTTCTGTTTTTTTCCAACTATGAGTCCAAAGCTCAAATTATTTTCAATTCTGAAATCTTGTCCAGTTTTATAATTCACTTGTTTAATAAGAATGTTCTTCTGATCTGAAAATGAAATACCACAGATGATTCATAAATGTAAGAAAAAGAACAGCAGGAGATCTAAATAGGAGAAAAAAATATGTATTGTCATTTAAGCTCCTAAGGAGTTTTCTTGTATTGCACATACTTTCTTAAAGCACTGTCTGCCAATTTTGATACTTGAAATTGCACACTACAGTTGGAATTGTGGGTAGAATTGTACATCTGATTGGCATGTCTGTAGTACCATTAGGGCCTATGGACAAATATTAATGAGTAACAGTTGAAAGAGACAACTGTCATTGCAACTGAGGAATTGCAGGAAGGTATTGATGAAGTAATGCCCTCCGCTTCAATAGATCAGTGGAGTTCCCATTGAAATCACTTGAGATTAGACAAAGTCCACAAGGAATAGTGTGAATTTGGGAAAAGGAACATTTTGAAGATGGTCGTGGTTCCTGCAAAAGCAGGAGAATTTTTTGCCCTTAGATTTTGAGTGAAATCTTGTTTCTGGCTTATGTCAGATCACGGGCAAGGTCAGCTGTATTAATATAGTTGGTAGGAAGGTGTTTTTAATCTGTATGACTTGCTACTTTTATTTTTCATAAAACTGTGCCCTTTCCATGATATTCTGTGAAAAGCTTTGAGTTACCGTGGAGAGGTTCAAAGAAGCTGCAAGAGCCTTTTGGGGTTAATACTAAGTGTCAAGCTGGTATGAATACTGAGATTGAATGATTCACATTCTTAAGATGGTCTTGCTAGAATGCCACAGGTGCTGATATTGCTTTTCTTAGTGACGGTGATGAGTTGTGCGTAATATCTAATGAAGATTAGAAGCCTCCGATTCAAAACATAGCTCCTAAACAAGAATCTCATAGTAGTGGAATATCAGTTACAAGCTTTGACAGGGAGATAACTGGTCAGGTTTGGCCTTTATTTACTTGAATAGATGATGATAAATAGTGAATTTGGTTAGATGGTGCCTGTGAAAAAATATAATACTCCTGGAATTATTTTGTGTTACTTCTCTCAGAAATATTACAAAGAAAAGTCCATGGTTTGGACATTGTATGCTCTTCTGTTTTGAGAGGGTCTGGGCAGTAATACTGTATCTTTATATGGCATGGGTTGGGTCTCATGTACAGTACTGTGGACAGTATAGGGCTCCCCTTTAAGAAAAAACTTGGAGAAATTAGAGAGGTAGGCAACAAAAATGCTAAAGAACTCGGGAGGTAAGTTATATAAGGAAAGGTTGAAGGAAATAGGCATATTCAGCTTAAGAGGTACATAATAATAGTTTTCAAATATCTGAAGGGCTGCCATTAAGAAGAAGAGAAAAAAAAACACCTTTTCTGTTTTGCTGCAGGGTGCAGAGGAATGAACAATGGCTTGAAGTTCCAATAAAGTAAGTTTAGATTGTATATTAGGAAAAACTTCTTCACTGTTCAAGTAATGAAGGAGTGGAATAGCCTGCCTAGGTAATTTGTAGAATATCCAGCATTGGAGGTGTTCAAGAAGAGGTCAGCTAAGCATTGGTCAGGGGTGATTTAGGAGCAGCCATGTCTATGTTCTACTATAGGTAGTTCCATACTAGAAAATGAAAACACTGGTTTTGTTGGTTGTGACATGAGGATGGGAATTATTTTTTCCCCCTCCTGCTGCTGCTGTGTCAGTTGTTTTGATTTTTTTTTTCCTCAAAAACACTGGGGCTAAGTACAGACAGTCAAAAAGCCCAAGGCTGAATTGATTCAATCTTTGCAGGTTAGTCTAAACTTCATTGCTTGAACCAAGAAGCAAGTAAACAGATATTTAGTTTTGAATCTGGAAATGCAGCCCCATGCTTGTGGTGGCTCTGGCCAGAATCTGGGGGCGGTGGACCTTGACTTCCTTTCCCTTCAGCAGCTGCTGAAAGGCTGGAGGGAAGCTGAGAGAGAAGACCTCTGAGGCTTTTCTCACCTCCTTGCTCAAGCTGAGTGGTAGAAAGGCATGGCTAGGCACTGGCAGACTACTGAGTAAGATGGCAGGGTTTAAACCCCAACCTGGGCCTGCACAGACCCCAGCTGAGGTGTGCGGTGGGAGGAAGCCCTGAGCTGTGCTGTTTAGGGAGCAAAGAGGCAGGCCTGGGTGACTTCTGGAGGTCCCTTCCAGCCCCATTTTATATGATTCTATGATACATGCACGTAAACAACCTCCTTTGTTATCTCACTGTAGCTCCCAACAATATTCCTTATTTATGTCAGATCCCCTGGCTCTCTCAATAGGAACTGATACCAGTACCCTCTGGGTCTCCTGGGATCTCTTAGATTTATGAAGATGTCATCCATCACTTTTCTCTCACTTCATAATATTCTACTAACTTAAATTCACATTTTAGTGATCTTAACTGGGTTTCATAATTCACCAAAGAAATCTTTCCTCTAAATACTCTAGTTGCAGTATACATTAAAAGAATTAATCTACTTTATAAGAAGAATAAAAAAGTCTGTATTACTGGCTGTTAACTTCTTTCTCCATGTTAACAACAGGAAAGTTTGAGGATGACTAATTCTACATAGGGAAGCTTACATGAACCCTTGAAGCCTATTGTGGCCTGTGATCCATGTTCTTTATGACTTGAATATATAAACTCATCCAAGTAGATTTTAAATATCCATCCGTGTGTGTGTGTGTGTGTGTGTATCTATCATTGGGCTGGTCTTTTACTGTTTCTGCAGATCAGCAGCTCTCACAGAGTTCTTAGATTTGTTAGAACTTTTGTCAGTACAAAATGATCCTGATCTATCTAATCATAAAAGAAAAATTGAATTGTGCACCCTGCGTAATTTATTACAATATAGCATAGAACCTTGTTACTTATAAAAAGTATGACACAATCTTGGTTTGGGGATTTAGAATTAAGCTGTAACACTTGCCATTGGGCTTTGATTCTTAGTCTGAAGCCCTGTTTTTATAAAATAGAAACCAAAGCTTAACTTGCAGGCAAATTTCAAATTAAACCTATGTCCTATATTCATTTCAAAATGGTGGAAGGGATGTTGTCAACATTACATTAAATTGAAGACACCTCATTGTCCTAGGGAACATATTTGTCATGACAGAAAAAATAAAACATCCATATATTTTCAGTTGAGTAAAATTTGATCTACATGTTAAAAATTTAGTGGTTTATCATTATCATATATTCATATCATATATGTCCTTAAAGAGATCCTAAATCTTTTTTTCCTTTTTTTAAAGATGATGTTATATAAATGGAAATAAAAGAATTTTATTTAAACCTGATGGAGGGTGATTGAGGATCTGAACAGGGATCATGACGGGGGGTGGATTAAGAAATCTCAGTGAGTATACATTTTTGGGATCCAACTTTTGACTGCACTAAACATAAGGAAAAAATCAGTTTTGGCATCTCACAATATATAACAATACCTGTGACTGAAAAAAAGGAACAAGAATCTCTGCTTTTATGGAGTGACAAGGGGGTCCTAAAAGGTGAACATAAGGAATGAAAGTAACAGTCTAGCCTCTACGTCGTGCTACTTTTCCCTCTGCCTGTCTTATTCTGTATGACTTCAGAAGTTATAAAACATTTGAGTTCAGTTTGAAAAGGACTTCAGATTAAGCTACTACAACTTGCTGCGTTTCTCTTTTTTCTTTGAAGACACGGCAGCTGTCTTGACAAGAAAAGGTTTACTTCTTCAAACAATGTTTCTTTACTTTTTTTAGCACAGAATTCTAAGTAACAAATAGGATGAACAATGTGCTTTCATATAGAGAGGTGATACAACTAAGTTATTTGCAAAGAGTCTTTATCCAAAGAAAATTCATTGGCTCTAAGACTGGGATTTGTCAGCAAAGAAAAATAGGGTGACTGTGGTGGGGCTGAACCCCAGGAGTGGCTGTGACACCCCCTGGTGGTTGTATGGCTCCTGCCCAGTTCGAGTTCTAAGATAGATTACTCAGCCTCCATATGTTGTTCTTAATAAAGTTTAGGGATGGGAGGCTGCCCATGGGTCTTAGAGCAAGCCTTAGTCTGGTTTGAATCACCAGCTGATCCTTTCTGGACTGCCAAGTCTTCACTCAGTACTCAAGATAAATGGGCTCACTCAGTCAGTCTGTGCCCCTCTAGGGCACTGTAGCCTTAAGGGCCAATTGCATGGCTCCCTCTCCCCCATACCATTCCCCAAGCCTCACAGATGTTACCATCTGTCTGATGCCTGATGTTCCCTCCCTGGGATCTTAGGCCCTCTGAGTCACTCAGCCCCCTCTGTGGGCTCAGACACCCTGGTCCCTAACTTAGCTCCTCTCTGGGCTCTTGCATCCTCTGGTCCCACCCTCAGCCCCTCTCTGGGCTTGTGGACCTTCTGGTCTCATCCTTAGCCCCTCTTTGAGCTTGTGGACCTCTGTCTTGCTTGCAGCCCCTCCCTGGGCTCCTGGAACCTCAGGGTCTCCTGGGCAGCTCCTTTCTGGGCTAGGGCACTATCTGTTCTGACTCCTGGATCCTTTTAAGCTATAGGTCCCGTGCCTGTATAAAGTCATTCACTCTCTGCCCAAGGTAATAGTCCCTTGTTCCCTGGCTTGCAGAGTGGCCTACCCTAACCCCCAGGTCATTCAGAAGCCCAGCTACCCTGCTAACAAGAGTTCCTCTGTTGTGGCTGTCAGGACTAGATTGCCTGATCGGCTCAGGCTCTCGGCTTATATGGCTCAAGCCTGCCACTCTTTCGGTCAAATAAGTCTGCAATCAGCCCCCCTCACCACCTGGAAGCTGACTGTCGGGCAACTTCTCTCAAAATGGCAGGTGCAGTAAGCATCCTACCATAGTGACATCCATGAAGTCCACCACTGCATACAATGTTCTGAGGATTCAAAACTCTTTCATTCATTTCAGAATGAAGCATTCTAACATTTTATCCCCAAACTAGTTTTCATTTAAAAATATAAAATAAATCAAAATTGTTAAAAAAATAATTTTTTATTAAACTTAATGTTCTGATAAACCCATAACCTTTAAAAAAAAACAAAACAAAAAATTTCTATTTGTTCTAAATTTGGATAAACATTTCACCGTTTTCCATATAACAAAGTTCTCAATTTTGTTTGCTCTTCTTAGAAAAGCAGATAGTTATAGTATCTACTAATGACTGACATTGTTTATGGTAAAGAAAATTATTTCTCATTTTAATGGTTTACAACAGTGGCGCTCAACCTTTTTGCCCTGCCAGCCAGATGGCTGGTGTTAGGTCCGTCTGTGGGCTGAAACTGGCATAATGCAGGCCCAGCTGAGGCCCAATCCAGCTATGTGAGGGTTGAACATTTTGCAGCAGTGTGATGGCAGTGTTAATTGCCACTGTTTCCCCACCACCAATTTTCTGGACTCATGGGGAGCCCCACAGACCAGCTTATGTCTCCATGGGTCTGCTCTGGCTCACAGGCTGGGGGGTTGAGTACCCTACTTTGGGAGGATAAGGAAAGCTTGTCACTTTGATAAATGGGTTCTTCAGGGTGAAAAAGTTGAGATTTGTCATGCTGTTGTCTACACATCTTAATAGTTTTATCATGTTAATACTAAAACTTAAAAACTTCTATCATAAAGAAGTGGTCATAAGCAAAAATAAGTCAAGCCTAAATTTGGATGCAAGACATTTATTCCCCTTCCTTAAGACCCTTCTAAAAAGAAAAATCAGATCCTCAGCTAATATAAATTGGCCTAGTCCCCCATTATACATAGCTTCATTACTGATTTATGTAACAAATTAGATTTTATATACTTTTACATGTCTATGTCAAATGCTTTGTGTGCACCAGTTTGACTGGAACATGGTACGGAGTCTTGCTTATGGTTTTTCCTGCTATCTTGGCCTCAGATTCTGAGAAGTATGGACACCAAGCTAGGGGGAGTAGTAAATATGCTGGACAATAGGGCTAGGATTCAGAGTGACCTAGACAAATTAAATGATTGCTTTTGGCCCAATCTCATGAGGTTCAGCAAGGACAAGTGCAAAGTCCTGCACTTAGGATGGAACAATGCCAGTTACCAGTACAGGCTGGGGGCTGACTGGCTGGGCAGCAGCTCTGCAGAAAAGGACTTGGGCGTTACAGTAGGCAATAAGATGTCTATGAACCAGCAGTGTGCCCTTGTTGCCAAGAAGGCTAACGGCATACTGGACCTCATTGGCAGGTGTATTGCCAATGTAGCAAACCCCCCAGTTTTTTTCTTTTTTTTAATTTTAAAATGCATTCCCTCCCCTTCCCCAACTATTTCTGACTTTTTCTCTCCCTCTCTATTCCCTACAGATGTCTTAGCGTTTGCATACTTATAGGATAAGCTTTAGCATTTTATTCTGGTAGCAAGTTGTTGTTTTTTTTTTCCCTCTTCTTTGAAAATAAGTGCCCTATTATGTTGTATAATTATTGTGCTTGCTGATTTCTACTGTTTTGTATTACTGTTTTACTTATTTTTACTTATACTATATGATTTGGGTCTACATGTGTAAGTTAGCATAAGTCATGTCAAGACCCCATCTTGTAATTTCAAGTCTCCATCGTGTGTCCCCTGCCCGGGCATACCCTATTGTAACTCTGTTTTAACTGTGTGACTCCTGACCTTTCTCCCATGTAAACTGGTTCTGTGAGTGAGTGGGTGATTGACAGACAATGTCAATAGATCTAAAAATAGGTCATTCTGAATGACTGAACCATCAAATTGATGACCCAACCATCATCCTGCATTGACCGTCCCTGGCTCAAGATTTGGAAGACAAAGACTGCTGCACAAACCAGCCAACACACCATTACAGACACCTGAAACTGCATGTCCTAGCCTGGAGTGCACATACACAGTACATCGGGGCTGACCCTTGCCTGGGCATGTCCCTGCCACTAGGCTCATAGAAGGTCTGCACCTGTAAAAAAAGTGACATCTGAAGATAGACCCAGTGGGATGCCCTCTCCATCTGGACCAGCACCATGCCACATCACCTGTGTACCCACAGGCCCTGCTGGTGACTGCCTCTGGACAACACTTTACTGGAGGAGACCCTGACTGGCCATCAAGGATCAACTCACAGCCCAGGCTAGGTAGCTATCACCCATCTTCCTTCCCCAAACACAGGCTCTGGACCCTGTCCCTTCACCAAACCTTCTTCTCTCCTGCTACCATTGTGTGAGTGTGTACATGAGTGCCTGTGTGTCTGTGGGTTTGTGCAGGAACCAATAACTTTGTAGGTCTGTGTAGTTTGTTGTCTGTTTAGTAAACCTGTTATTTTGAAACCCCAACTTGGGTTTTTATCTTATTGACCTCCTGACCCTCCTCCTTGATTTTTCTGGCTAACTTACAGCTTTCTGCTTCTTTTTCTTGGCCCAATCTCCCAGTTTTCTGCCCCTCTGTTTCCTGGATGTCTCTTCCTTGCTGCTGGGCTTTTTGCCTTGCTTGCATCCCAGCACCAGGTGGCCCCAAGTAACTCCAGGGCACATTAACTCTACATAACCCTAAGCCCCAGGGACCTTGAGTAAACCCAGGGCCACTTGATCTTGAGTAATGTCAGCTTCCCCTCCAGTCTGCTGGTT
This sequence comes from Caiman crocodilus, assembly GCA_030014935.1. Classification (NCBI taxonomy): domain Eukaryota; kingdom Metazoa; phylum Chordata; order Crocodylia; family Alligatoridae; genus Caiman; species Caiman crocodilus. Next base: position 39,214,110 of record JAGPOW010001543.1, read on the forward strand.
CTAATCCTGGCCCTGGCAAATTTCACTCTCTTATTTTTTCCCTCTTTCATCTTAATCCCCATCCATCTCTTTCCTTTTCCTCCATCTGGAAATCTTTGACCCTTGATTCCCCCTCCCATAGTCATCAAACACGCTAGGTACCCAAGTACCGCAAGCACACACATACTCAGCATACCACCCAAATTAGGAACTCACCTGTGTGTATGTGTAGGTGGGTGTTGTGTATGTGAGCTGGCAAATTATATATCATTGTGTGCATGATATACAAATTGATGATCCGTGCATGTGTATTGAGTGTATTGGCAACTGATTTTTGTCTAATTTTTGGTGATCACTTGAATTGGTGATAGGTGTGCATATGCTTAGATTGGTAATATTGGATGTGTGTATGTGCCTGAGTTAGTAGCGTGTGTGTATGTGCCTAATTGATTTTTTTCCCCCCTGTGTGTGTATGTGCAATTGTCACACTCTCCCATCTAACAGTGCAATTTTGAGATCCTGAAAGTTTGCCTGGCCCCACAGGGCAACACCAATAGGTCAAGGGAAGTGATTATTCCTTGCTATTCAGCACTAGTGGGGCCACATCTGGAGTACTATGTCCAGTTCTGAGCCCCTTACTACAGAAAGGATGTGGGCAAATTGGAGAGAGTTCAGCAGAGGGCAACACAATTGGTGATGTGTCTGGAGGACATGACCTATGAGGAAAGACTGAGGGAACTGGGCTTATTTAGTTTAGAGAAGAGGGGACTACCTGAAGTGGGGTTTGAATGAGGATGCAGCTAGACTGTTCACAGTGGTGGCAGATGACAGAACAAGGAGCAATAGTCTTAAGTTGTACAAGGGAAGTTTAGGTTAGATATTACAAATAATTTTATCACTAGGAGGTTAGTAAAATACTGGAACAGGTTACCCAGAGAGGTGATGGAAGCTCCATCCTTGCAGATTTTCAAAACCTGGATAGACAACACTTTGGCTGGGATGATCTAGTTGGGTATGACCCTGCTTTGAGCAGGGGGTTGGACTAGATGACCTCCTGAGGTCCCTTCCACCCATGACTTTCTATGATTCCAGGAATCTGTAGGGTAAACTATGTAGAGTAGTTAAAGTATATAAACCTAAAAGGATTTCCTGTTCAAATGGAAGTACCCTTAAATACTAAGTCAGGTACCACCAAGGAAAATTCATTCTTCCAAGTTAGTGGTAACTGAAGATTGTATCAGTAGTTTTCTGAGAAATGATACTAAAGCCTTCTAAAAGAGGAGGATCCTCTTTGTCAGGGAAGCAAGGAAGGAATGGGAGTATGAAAAGACTGACCAAATCCCAATGAGCACTTGGGTGGTAAGGAACCTAAAGCACAGATGTTATCTGTGGTTTGGGAAAGATATCCTATAATCACTATTGCACTTTAAGGTCATACCTCAGCTCATTCCAAAAGAGCTTTCCTGCATAGACAAGATCTTAGCTGAGATACAAGAGAGTGATTGATTTCTTAAAACAGATCTGAAGACTGTCATAGAGCAGTGGTGGAAAAGGCTCAAGAGCAACATAATGATTCAAGCAAAATGTATTGTGAACAGGAAGGGGAAGAGCAACTGATACCCTTTCTTAAGTTGCATGTTATAATACCTTTTTCATACTGAAGAGTGACTATTTGTGGAGTAAAGAAGTACTAATTGGAGTAAGTTTTCAGATTTTGGTTCTTGATTTATTTAGGAAAAGGACAGAAAAAGAAATATTGAGAGAGTACTATGTGGGAGAACAAATAGACTACACAGATGAAAATCCTGTAGCAATAATACAGCTCTGGCTGCTTTTAAACTGGAGGACTGCGTACAAAATATCAATGGAATAGAAATACATGTGCCAAAGTTTCTTGAATTCAGATGGACACTTGAGACCAGGTATATTTTGAAAGACTGTCTAATCTGAACAAAGAATTAAAAGGTGACATAAATAACTAGATTCCATCCATAAAGAAAGAGCTGATCTACCCTTTGCAGTTTTAAGGCCTACACAATAACAGACGTGAGAGATGCACCATGATCCTTAAGATGTCAGCTTTTCTTTCTGACAGACAGGCTGTGTCAAATAACTGAGATGTCAAAACATAGTGTTTTTTTGTGAGGAACACCAGGTGCCTGTGGAGCAAGAAATTGCTAGTTTACCTTCAGTTTAAGACATATTAATAAAAAGTCAGTTTTTATTTCTTAAATTCAGACTGAAGGCTGTATTCAAAAACTTCACAGTCTGCAATTGCTTTGCAATTGAATCACACTTTTCCATATTTCTTGGTTCTTAAATCATTTCCCTTTGTTATTATTTGACAGAATAATACCTCCTCCCACCCTCTGTCAATGCTGAGTGCATGTTTAAGAAAATTTTCAGTTACTTATAGTATTAATCATTTAAGCTGTTCACAGGTATATGTCTCTGGTCAGGTATAGTTATTTACAATTCTAGAAAATGCACCTATTCTATAGTCTGAATGTAGGAACAAATATAGCATCCAGCTTAATTCTCACCAGGGACTGAACATAGGACTTCCACAGTTAATAAATGAGGATGTGAGCTCCATACCCAAATCTGGTCCCTTAAAAGGCAAAAGACCAGAGTTGTGACTGGAGTGGGTGCCCTTGGCATAGACACTGTTAAAGACAACCGTAAGGCACCATCAGGCTGTGGCCTTAGCCTACCTGGCACAGGTGCTCATCCTGGTCTGCCACCTTTCCAGCAGACTATTGTTATGTACACGGATGGCCAGATTACTCCAGCTGGGCCTAGCCACACACCCTCTCCCTGCCACTGGAGTGGCCAGCCAGGGTCAGCTGACACCTTGTCCTTTCCAATACAAACCCTTGACCTGGAAGAGGAAGTGTCTGGGCAGGAAGGTTCAACTCCGTACCCAGGCTGCTGTACCCTTGGCTCGTGCTGCTATTGGCTTCCTGACAGACTCTCTGAATGCCTGACCTAGCGTGCTCATGGACCTCAAGTTTGACCTGATCTTTTGGATACTCGATTCATTTCTGGTTTGATTTTCTATATACCTAATCTGGTTAGCCTCCTGAGCCTGCACTATGCCTGACCCTCTGGATCTCTGACTTAGCTCATTGGATGGATCTTCTGGCTACTGTCCTCCCTACTCTCCAACTCATTGTGCTGCCCTCGGACCATGGCTACTTCTCCTGACTCTGAGGTAACCCCAAGACCTGCCTACCTACAATACAGCATGATAAGTTGCTCAGACCTCCAAACATGGCAAAGGGGTCTTGTATGAAGACAAATTCCATATGGGCCATACTCTGCCAGGCAAGTTCTAGAAGATCAGGTCAGACAATTGTTGAAGAAGAACCAGTTTCTTTGCTCCCAGGACTATCAGCTCTGCAGCAAGCTTTTTATTCATCAGCCTCTACACCTTGGACCCCACCTAGCCATCCCATGACCAGAGCGGTATGATGGAAACTGGTTTCCCCTCATGTGAGTTCCTCATCCGATGCTGCTTGTAGTATTGTTTGTAGTCCAATCTTGTTTGTAGTGCAACCCAAACTCAACTCCTGAGACTCAGCAAAGGTGAGTCTAGTAGTTAGCCTCTTACTGGGAGATGCCCTGAACTGAGCCACACACTTGGTAGAGCATGATAGTTTGGTAACCCAAGACTGGGAAGCATCCATCTAAGAATGCATGACCATGTTCAAAGACCCTCACTCGGCCTGGATGACAGAGATTTTGTTGCAGTCCTTGCAACAAGGGGCAAGTTCTGTCATGGCTTATGCTTTTACTCTTTTCCCCGCTTTTACTGCTATGCGACAAGCACCTGGTAGAGCCCGACCCTATTATTTCTCCTGGACTCTGTGCCAGAAAATTAAGGATGAATTGGCTCATGTGGAACCACCCTCAGCTTATGCATGGATCTGGCTGCCTTGATTCACCTCTGCCTCTGGGATTCACCTCTGCTCTCTGGGAAGAGAGGAAAGAAAGATGTGTTGCTCCTTCCATGGCCTCACACTTCTATGATCTATCCCAACCTAATTCTAGTGGATGGAGGGCTGGGACTCCAGGACAAGAGTGTGCCACATGCCCCCAGAAAGGAAGTCAAGGAAAACAAGTGGTCTCAGGCCTGATGAAGGGGACCAGCTTGGGGTCTTCCAGAGTCTCAAAAGAATCCAGGGCTCATGAAATCTGCAGTAAACCCAGCTCACAACCCCCACAACTATTGTTATTAGCCCACCTCCAAGTCCCGGGGCAGACCCATTCATTTCCTATGCTGACTGGAGCCAAGGGCAATTTCACAGGTGAGACTACGGTGCAAGGTCTACAAATCCTACTAAAGTGGCAAATCCTGGTGGACAGAGCCAGGAGTCCCTATGCTGACTGGAGCCTATAATTAAGCCAGAGGCCTACCTGCTGCCACCACCCAGGAGGCACCATCTCCAGAATCTGAAATCAAGCTGCTTGGAAAATATCAGGAATTCACAGTTGTCTTTGAGAACAAAATGCAAACATTCTTCCCCCCTCATTGAATTTACAATTGCCCCATTGATCCACAGCTGGGAGCAAAAATCCAAGTGCGATACTTATATGTCAGACTACCTAGAAGAGAACCTGGCCTGTGACTTTATTCACAGATCCACCACATCTGCAGAAGCCTTTATCCTCTTCTTTAGAAAGAAGAACAGGAGTCTCTGTCTATGCATTAATTTTCTTTTTTCAGGCACTGACGTAGATTGCCATTGCAATCAGGACCCTCTGCCCATCATCCTGGAGTTGCTTGATTCACTCAAAACAGCATGCATCTTCACTAAACTTGATCTTCAGGGAACCTATAACTTGGTGGAAATCTGCACTGGGGATGAGTAGAAGACTGCTTTTATAACCCTTAGGCCACTTCAAGTACCTAACCATAGTCTGCAGGCTCACAGATGCCTCTCCACTCTCCAATACTGCATTAATAATGTGGTGCAAGACCTACTGGACCAGTTTGTAATTGCCTACCTTGATGACATACTGACCTTCTCTGATAACACTAACCAATATTCAACACCTGTCCACACAGTGATTGAAAGACTGCACCAGCATGGCCTTTTCACAAAATTAAAGAAATGCCCATTTGACCAAACAAAAATCTAGTTCCTTGTGGGTTTTTTTATCCCCTGAAAACCTGAAAATGGACCCCCTAGAAGGTTCAGGCAATCCAAGAATGGAAAGCCCCCCAGCATGTCAAGGAACTTTAAAAATTTCTGAGGGTTGAAAACTTCTACTATAGATTCATCATCAACTTTGCCCTGGTAGTAAGTCCTCTCACTATGTGACTGCAGAAGAATGTCCATTTCAACTGGTCCAGGGAGGCCCAGCAAGCATTCAAACACCTGAAATAGGCCTTCACCTCTGCTCCTGTGCTTGCTCATCCAGACCCTGCCCTGCCATTTGTGGTAGACATAGATGCATCTCACACCATCGTAGGTGCAGTCCGCTCCCCAGGGCAGGGCTCATAACAGACCTACACCCCTGTGGTCTGTTTTTCTGAAAACTTCTCCAGCAGAAGAGAATTATGAGATCCTAGTCCATAAACTCTTGGTCATCTGTAAGTGACGGTGTTCTCTAAAAGGAGAATGGTAGAAGATACAGGTCCTATAGACTGCAAGAGTTTAGAGTATTTCCGTAAGGCAAAAGCTCCCAGTCAGAGGCAGCTGCATTCATTCATCACTCCTTTTTCTTCTGTTCCAACTTTCAAATAACATGCCACCCTGGCTCCAGGAACAGAAAGGTGGATGCTCTATCCTGAAAGACAAAATATGATGCTGATCCCATACAGGCTCAAACTGAGCCCAGCCCTATTCTGACACAATGTCATCAGCATCACACAACCAATAGACCTGCTAAATAGACATGTGTGACGGGGGGCTTCTCAGGACCGAACTCCATGGCCCGCCCATCTGTCGTTGGGCCAACCGCCCGCCTATTCTCTCCTGCCACGACTCGTTCTTAATTGGTTCATTACAAGATCTTTTGTAAGCGGGAGGCTGCCCATTTGTGCCCTGATGCCAGGGGGCACTATCTGTGGCTCCTTCCATCCCCATACCATAGCCCAAGCCTTGCAGATGGCATCTCAATCTCTTAAATCACCACATCCCTTCCCAGGCCTTAGTATTGTCCCCTATAGTCCACACAATCGAGCGCCCTCTCCGCTGTTATCCGGGCTACCTCACTCCCTGAAACCCATCTTCTCCTCTCGGGTGTGGTCCCTCCTGGACCTATGGCAACTTGCCCTGGCTCGCCTCCAGCTCTGGGCATCCCTCGCGGTGGGCCCCCTGGCCCTTTTGACCCCTCCCTGGGTCCTGGCCCCAGTCTGGGCCAGTCGAGGGTACTGCTATGGTCGGGCAAGTCTCTAGCCTCTCACACTGGCTAAGTCTCTGGGTCCCCCCTCTGGGCCCTCCAAATCTCAGGGTTACCCATCTGGCAGTGGGGGCAAGGGGTTAAGGAGCCCCATCTTGCCTTCCACCGAGGTAGTAACTGGCCTGGCATTTCCTGGGGGCTCCCACGCCACTGAGAGCCCCATCAGGCTACCCACTCGCAGCAGGGTGCAGTTTTCAGGTCATGCCCAGGACCAGGAGCCTCCTTCCATCCCCTTATAGCTCCCCCATACCTCCGGTTCTTCCTAGCAGCTCTCCAGCCAGGCAATGCTGCTGCCTGGCCTCCAGCAGCCAAACTGCCTGTTTTTATATGGCTCCCAAAATAGCTGCCCTCATCAAGCACCTGGAGGCTGCCAGCTCCAGGGCCTTAAAGTGACAGGCACACCCAGTACCCTGCCACATCATGCCACATGTGCATTGCAGAAGGTGTGATTGTGGAATCATGCATTTGATCACATTGCACCATATTGCTGTTGCAGGGGGAGCACAATGCAGGGGATAACTGCACAATTAATCAGTTAGTTGTGTAATACCCGTAACATGTAGAGGGAGCCTTAATGCCAGATCTAACTTCAATTTTTGGTTTGTTGTTTGTTTAAGGTGGTACCCACTACTTGCAATCATAGACTGTAACAGTATTTAAATCTTCCGCAGATGTGTCCCTTGTTTCCTGGGTTTTAAATTTTGTGGAGTCTTTATCATTTTCATTCTTCAGTGTTATACTCATGGTTTGAAGAGTAAAACGGATGTGATTTAGGTAGTCATTCAGTGCTTGAGATGCTTACAAGAGTTCTCCCTAATTAACATTTAGTTCCAGCTTACATTTAGTTACAACCAAGCATTATATCTAGTTCTAGCTAAGCATAGCAAGAACCTTACTGCCCTCTATCTAGATTCTCTGTCTGGAAAGCTCCATTTTAAAACATGCTGTCCCAAATAGGATAGATATAAAAGCTTTGACGTGCCTGTTAATGAGTTGCAATGCTATTATCTGTAAAACTAGTGAAAGAATACAGAAGGGACTATGCCATTTTATCTCACTAACACCAAACTCAAGGAATATATAGTACATTTTTCAGGATACAGAATGTCTATGGAGTGCTGAAAGAGAACACCATAACAGGATACACGCAAATCCATAATAATGCAAACATATTTTCAAAGGATAACAAGATAAATCCTTTTTGCCATGATCCCTTTTGAAGGGCATTGACAGGACTTTCATGTAGAGGAGGAAGGATAAGAGGAAGATAAAATATTAAAGTAAAGCACTTTCTGTTTTTCAGTTTTCAGATCCAGCATAGTGAACAGTAATTGTCTTTGACACACTGGCCAAATTTGTTGCTGTTTTAAAGAAGTGCAGCTGCATTTACATCAATGCAGGAAATAAACATAGATTTACAGGAGCAACTATTTAAACTTGCTTGCAATGGAGTTATAGTTCGAAGTTTAAAATGTGTTGAAACACAACTATAAAAAGTAAAATGTAGACATTCCAACACAGTTAACACTCTCGTTTTGTATGATGGTTTTTGTTCTGTTTTTGTTTTTTGTTTTGTTTTTTTTATTTATTTTTCCTGAACTAAAACAGTCCTCAAACTCTCTGTCTCTATAGTTGTTGTTGTTGTTTGTGTTATTATTATTAAAATCTAAATGAAAAGAAAATTAAAAGATGAAATAAATATTTGGAAGGGGAGTTATTTTTGGACTCATCTAGGAAAACTAAAATTACATTTAACTAACAATCCTCCTTTTTTAGAGGCTGTATCAGAAGTAGCTCTGTTACCTAAAAAATGATAATTTATTAGAGATGGCAATACCTACCTTTTTGTAAACTTCAAAGATGAAAGTTTTGCCTGGTGAAAATCAGGGTAACTGCATGGTTTCAGTGGATTGATTTTGATTGACATATGAAAACCTGATTCTAAAGCTTCATTTTTTTCTCCCAGACAAATAAATATATCATTATTTTGGAATTCCAGATTAAGAAAAAAGCTAAGATACAGTGCCTGACTCTCTGTTTCTAAACTGGAAGTAATTACAGAAGTCAATAGAATCCTTTTATAAACTTAGAATAAATGTAAGGAGAACTTCAGGGCCTTGTTGCATGGTAATTCTGGGTTGCTTCTGCAGTCTTAGCCCCTGGATTGTCCACATATTAATACCTTAAACTGGTTGTAAGTACTCATCATCTAGTTCAAATTTCTGCCACTCCAGCATAGCATTATCTCTCATCTGTACTATGTAGCTCTTGTTCCATTAAAGTGTGGCCATTCCCTATAGATGTGACACCTAAGTTGAAGTCCTCCAGTATCCCAGGATCTTTCACATCCCTGCCTGCAGAGCAGGGATAGAAGCTTATCCTGGCTCATCACCCCTGTATGGGAAATTCATAGATAGAGCTCCTAGTCCTGCCACCGCTCACCCGATCTCTAGTGGCAAGTCATAGCTGTGCAGGTGGAAGACAGTCAGAAGTTTCTATATTAAGGATGTGACTGCTCCAAACTCTGAGCTAGCACTAACACTAATCAACATTTGTGCAGCTCACAGAGTAAGGTATAACAAGGCCTGCTTTCTGTAATTTCAATATATCTACCAAAGTAAAAATCACAGCAAATGCATCCAGGTGAACACGGTCATGAGGCATGTGGAGCTGCAATCACATCTGCGGTGCTACATAATGCACAATCTGGTGTTCTCCACACTGCAAGGGCACGTTGCCCATGCATGCACTGCTGTGTTTCTTTTGCCTGGGTTTTTTTGACCCCTGAATATCCAGCGGCCAAAAAAACCTGTGGGGGGAAATAAATACCAGAGCAGCACGTGCTTGGGTAGTGCGCATTGCTCAAAAGCAGAGCCAGGCTACTCGGAGCTGTGCTGTGGCTGTCAGTGAGGGTCTGCCCAGCAGGATTGCCATGTCTGCAGCCCCAGGAAGCCCCCAGGACCTCAGATAAGGCTTCTAGGACCAGCACTGGTAACTTGCTGCACATCAAAGTGCACATAGCATAGACTTTCCCTGGGGACAATTATCTGTAGTGCAAGATATGCCACTGCTACTTGTTCCCAGGAAACCAAATGACCACATATGTCTGGATGTGCCTTTTGAGGGCAAATAATTAGCTATGTTTTCTGGTTTAGTTTGATTTGATTTGGTTTTACAGGTTTAGTTCCAAATTCTGTCTATCTTCTACTTCAAGGAGATATCTACAATAAGACAAATAAGTGAGAAGGTGTTTTAAAAATAAGGACTATTCCTTTAGAAGAGTTTTATGGTGCCATCAGACATCTGCTATGGAACTATGACAGGTTTGGGGAGTCTGGTTTGGAGCAATCATATAGCTTTTGGGACTGCCCCTTTATCTCCCTCAAAACTATTTTTCCCCAAATATTCAAAATCTCAAGAATGAGAATAGCTTCCCCCTACAAAAATGGTTTGTCTAGCTCTATTTAATACACGCATTAGAAGCCATTTGCTGTAACAAGTAGAAGTCATCCTGCTGGAAAAAACTTTACTAAAAGAGTGTTTAAAGGTTTTTGGTTTTTTTAAAGGTTTTTTTCACAGTAAGTTAGGAATTTGATTTGATTTCATTTTTACATCTGTCTTAACATGAACTTCTAAGCAGATTCTATTTGTTGTCTGTCAGATGGGATACAGCTGCGTTGACACTTCCTGTTATGTCATGGCAAATCTTGATAACTTCACTAACTTCAATGGGATTCCTTTACATTAAAATACTGCATTACTTTGCTGTAAATAATCTGACTTTAATGTGTCTTCACCATATTTAATACATCTTGATTATTAAGATAAGCAAAGGTTCAAAACTGAACCAAAAGTAGCCTTTACTATGAGGAAACTATCAAACTACTTAACGCATATACATTATTACACAGGGCTATGCATGTGAATAATTACAGGTTACATTAAATGAGAATTGTGTCCCATGTGCTTGTTGAAAACATTCTTTGTCCATATTAATTGCAACCTAGTTGAGAAGAAAAAAATGAAAGATTTCAAGTTTGAGAAAATCAGTAGAAGTCTATGGAACTAGACCATTGAAGATCTGCCCCTAAGTTTCTTTACTTTTGTGCCTTTGGTTTATTTGTTCCTTTTTTATGGAGTCCTCTCTTATTTCTTTAGCTTTTATTATGGGATAATTCTGCTACATTTTCTCTAAGAATATTTGTGGATCAATATTTTTTTTCTCTAATATTATTTAATGTCCTATCAAGAGCTTCCTTAGTATCTAATTAAATGCTGATGGGTTTTAATGAATGCTAAGTTGTTATGACATTCTATAAGAAGTTATTCTTTGTATAAATTATTGTTCCTGGGTTTTTTTCTTTCTTTTGTATGCTGCCTTTGTGATGATCAGTCAGGCTGAAAGCAAGATAAAAAAAGAAGTGTATATATCCAATATTAGCACGAAGCGTGGGGCCGATACGAAGGAAGCAAATGCCATTATGAGACAAATCTAAGTGTCTCCTTGTATGATCAAGAAAGTAATAGGTTTTTGTTACCCTTCCATTCTGTCTGTAGATAAAGCATTGCACTGAACATTGTTCTGCAATACAGAAAGTACCTAGATAAAATTGGGGGGTTACAACAGTGCCTGAATAAATTGATAATTTGCCTATAAAAAGATGAGCAATTGGCTGTATATATAATTGTTTGCTGGTATGGCTACATACATAGACACTGTCTGTCTATTTTGTGACTCCCTCATATTGACTTATATAACAGGTGATCATTATCTTGGGTTTTGCTACAGTAGCCTACCCCAACACCTTCTCTTCTCCTGATCCATTCCCCCCACCACTAGCAAGTCCAGGAGCAGTCCTATTCATTCCTATATGGATGATATGGGAATCCTATGCCTTATGCAAATGAGCAGGCACATAGCAAAAGAAAATGTTCTTTAACTCCGTAATATTAATGCTTCACTGAATATAACCAACATTGATGAAAACTTGATGAAAACCAGTGTCCAGGGCTATCTTATGAAAAGCTTTCCAGACTGTTCTTTGATTTGATTGTTCCTAAATTCAGGAACCAGATCACATCAGAATAAAGTAATTGAATTCAGTGGTGGCTCTTCTGATTTAGGTGAGACTGTGCTGAAGAACAGGAAGTGGGGTTCTGAAGTGCCCCCAGAATATTATAATAAGCAACTAGATACAGAGTTTGTTTTATTCTGCTGAGTAATGGACTTTGGAGTCCAAAAAGGTGAAAAAGTAATACCAGTCTTTTACAAGTGCTCCTTATTTATTCTAACACATCTTGAATACTAATGCATCTTTACATATTTCTCACTTCTATATGACACTACCTTTCCCCCTTCTGTTATGCAATTTAATTATATGCAGACCTTGAATGTCATTTTCTAATCCTCTGTGGTTCATTTGAAAGTCTTGTAAAATAAAACTAATTGGTGTGTTCATTAAAATGTCAGAAATATTTTTGAGTTCAATTAGATAGTACAGCAGTTTTATCCTAAGTGTTCTTATAGTACAATAACTATGTCAGGAGGATGTAATTAGCAGTCATTTAAATGAACAATTGTCTTAAATTTTTCTGATTCTTCATGCATGATAACTTAATCAAACAGTGAAGTTCCTACAAGCTTATCCATTTGAGTAAAGGTGAAACACCATAAACTTGTATTTAAAAAGTCAAATTGAAAGCCATAAAATCAGTGAACTAAAAAAAGGCAACTACATAAAAATGAAATGCAGAAACATTATTTCAATGTCAAGGTTTCACAGTTAATTTTTTCCATTTCCTTTTTTTGCAGTTTTAAGGTACTATTACTGTCCTGGGATAACTGACATTTACTGACCAAAAGGAAAAGGCAGAGTCTTAGGTTGTCCTGGGGACTTATTTTGATGTAGGAACAATTCCAGTACTGACATCCATCAGTGAAAGTCATGTACCATGATTAGTCCTGCTTTAGGTGGTCATATTTAGGCCCTCAAAATAAGAATGGTCTGACATTCAACCGAATGCCTGGCACTCAGTTCAAGGTGGTTATGGGGAACAAACCTGCATTGGCTTAAATACAGCCTCTCAACCTCAAACAGCATCTTGCCAGCAGCAGACTATCTAACATGTACGTTCACCCAGGTACCAGAATTTACTCTGGATCCAGGTGCCAGCTATGCCCTTTTATCAACACAGACCACATCATCACTGGACCAAATAACATGGATTATAACATCCCAGGTTCATTTACCTGCACTTCTACTGATGTCATATATGCCATTACCTGCTTACAGTACCTCTCTTCTTTCTACATTAGACAGACAGGGAGATATTAACATTTTAAAAAATGAATGAACACTGACCTTACATCAGTTCCAGAAAGACTTGCAACCCTTTGACAAAACACTTAAGCCTCCTTGGACGTTCCATTGCTGACCTCAGAGTCATTGTTCTTAGACAACCAACAAAACTTTAAAAACTAGCTTGAATATAAAATTGCGGAACAGAAAATCATTCACAGACTGGATTGTGTTAACTATGGTCTAAACAGAGACTACAGATTCTTATAGCATTACCTGGGTTATCTTTTATAACACTGTGTCCCTTGATAGTTTATACTGCTTTGTTTTCCTCTCCCTTACATATCTTGCTTCTCAGCAGCGTCCACTCCTTTTTCCCTTCCTCCTTTTCCTATTCTTTGGGAGCATCTACATATCACCCTATGATGATGTAGCATGTCAATATGTCACTCTACAGCTTGCTACAGTGATGTAACAATCACATGGGTCTATACGTGATCACCAGCTCCCCGCTTTTTACCATGCTGTTATGGTGATGTAGTGATGAAATCTAATTGTGCACCATGTGCACAGCGCAGTAAGGGTGGTTATTTTGCTGTGCTTTAGTTCTTCCAAAAGGAAATACTAAAACACAGTGCTGTAGCAATGTCACAATACAGCAATGTGTCAATGTGCTCTTAGTATTCTAATGAATGTGTTTTATTCAGAAGCTCACCTTCCTGCAGTCCCTCCATAGCATCTACTGAAGTAAGCCCCCTACTTATGAAATGTTATACATCTCTGATGTAATAGTCTTCAAGATCCAACTATACCTTGCCTTCTACTCAGTCACTAAAAGGAAGTATTGTGGTGAATAATGTAAGTCCCCAGCAAGCCTGCAGTTTACTCTTACAGATAGCATTTTCTCATGAAACATATTTAATTAAAAATTACAGTTTGTTAATTGAATTTTTCAGGAAAAGTGTTTGGTTTTTATAAATGTCTTCATTTGAAATCCCCCCCCCCCGGGTCAACATCATATTTTAGCATTTTCAACAATAACAACAAAAGTTGTTTTTTCTTGATTGCATTTACATTTTGTTTTGATATTTAAGCTAACTAAAGTAGAATATTTAAAAAAATAAAACCAAAATGTGTTTGAAGTGACTTTTTTTGGATTATCAATTTGCAAAATGTTGTAAAAGGAACACACTTGAAATCATAACCATTTTTCTTGGATGGGAAAACCATTTTCTGTCTTTCTCTTGACATTGCTAGTTTCCAAAGATACTGAGAAGGGCTCAATTTGGCCATTTCACAGCGCTTTCGGATTTTAATAGGACTTTCCAAGTCTCTTTAATAGAAACGATGACAAAGGGTTTAGCATCCAAATTAGGGCCTGCTGAGACAGGCTTTCACTTCTTCCTATGAGGACAGTTATTCTTGAATACTTCCCAGTCCCAAATGTTCTGTTCCGGTTTGGTTCCATAAACATGTTACAGGGAGATTTGGGGTTGTCCAAAGAGAGCAGTTACTTTCCCAGGAGAGATTGAGTGTCTGTATATAGCAGTTGTTACTACTGTAACAGAGGCTCTTCTAGTGTAGACACAAAATTGTCTTGGTCACAATCTTGTTTTTTGGGCTGTTCCTTTAGTGACAAAGGCAAAGATATAAAATATTCCTCAGTGAGTAAAGTACTTCCATGAAATAAGAGATAAAAACATTTCTTTTTAATATACTCAAAATTCAAGCTCTTCAAGGTAATGACAAGGGGAAATTTAACTGTGTAAAAGAATATTATGTATGGTGCGCAAACCGCTACACAAATTTTCTGATTTCCTGTTCTCATTCAAACCCCTACTGCAAGAGTATACATAAAAGACCAGCTCCGTAAAGTATTTCTTTGCAGTCTACAGCAAAAGAGAGAAATTTCAGTGGGCTATCTTTGCATTCAAATGCTGTGTTTGTTATTTTCTCTCAAACTGATGTTAGCTGTTCTATAAGTTATAAAGGAATTTTCAGCTGCTTTGTCTTGTTGGCTTTCACTGCTGTTTTTTAATTAAAGCTTAAGGAATTAAATGAACCACGGATACTGAGGTTATACAAGAATGAGAAAAGATCAGTCTGTCAAATCCACTGAGGTGTACTGGGTCATAGGTTGATTCCAGGATTATCATACTCAATGATTTTTTTTTCAGTTTAAAGACTAAACATTAATGCATTTTAAGTATTGAACAGATTACACAGCTTATAGATCTAGGTCAGGATGACAGAGTACAACTGTCTAGAAGAATTAGATTTGAAAAAGACTTGAAGCTACTCTATTTACTTAAGATGCTTTTTCATCTTTTTGGATGTTTTGTGAAAGACATGACAGTTCAGTAGACTGTTAATTTTTTTCCCCTCTAAAATACTCAGCAAATTAATTGAAGCCTATTAATAAGCGATGTGTAGTGTGAGTGTGAACAGCTGTTGTTATAAGTGACACCTCTTAATTAACAGATGTGTACTAATTGTTCTGCTTTTTTAAAATATAGTGATGTTCTGTAATCTTTACACTCCAATCTATATCCAGTTTTATGTTTATCTGGAGGTTGGTTAGGGAAGGAATAAAATATAGGCTGAAAAACCCTAGCTGTGTAAATATTAGATATTTCAACTGTTTTTGTAATGGATGCATTCTTAAATTAATTCATGGCACTGCCAGGAGTCACAGTATGCCGATGCTCTCAGGTTTTTTCATTCTGCGTTTCATGCCTCTGCAGTATTCCTTTCAGCTATCACTCATTAGGAAAAGTTATACACTAGCATTTATTGGAACCAAAATATTCCTTTTTCTAGACACATCACACTATCTGACTCAACTTTGGTTTTGAAACAGAATATCCAAAGAAAAGCAGCCATTTTCACTGTTTATGAAAATATCTTTCACAGTGAGCTGGAAGAATGTGGACACTTGGCTTTCTGCAAGAGACTGAGGGCTTGACTACTCTGCTTTTGTCCCATGCTCAGGACTGCTGCCAAAGAAACACATCTTGGGCAGCCATACCTGGTCAGGAAATGATGCAACGCCAGGAAGCCCACCAGAAACGGAGAAATGCTGAGGCACCTGATCATAACTACTTTAAAGAGGCTATACTGCCTCATTTCTGAGTTCAGCATGCACTGAACAGAGATGAAGTACTAGGACATGCTTCATAGTACTCTAGGTTTTGTCATGGAGGCAGTATCCACAGTGTTGACTGGCATCATCTAGTTGCCTAATTTACTATGCAGTAAGTGTATACATCCATACATGCAGGTGGTTACTGCACAGTAAATTCCCTTAATCGTGCTTAACCCATTAACATGCAGGTAGCAGATTTAATCATGATTAGTTACCACACAATAAAGCACATGTAGATGTGACTCAGCATTAAGTTTGCTGCTGGGCAAGCCCAGCCCCTAGGGGGCTGGCCTGAAGCCACCACCAGGGCCCCTGGCTAGGAACCTTTCCTGTTTCAGGGCTGGGCTGCCTCACTGCCAGTCCTGATCTGCAGGCTATAAAAGCCAGCAGCCATTTTCTGCTCTAGGGCACACACCACAGGAGCCTGAACCTGTGGCTGCTGGCTGAGAGGCTTTTTGCCTGGTGGCTGCTGAGCCTGTGATTGCTGGACAGGTTCTGGTCAGGCCTGCCAGGCCTCAGGGCCACCTGAAGCCAGCTCAGTGCAGCAGGCCCAGCACCACTTCCCTGCTACACACTTCCAGAAGCTTGCCCTGCAACTTCAGGTGCTGGAGGGCATAGCCTCAGCTGTGCATCTCCCAGTCCTATGTTGTGCCTCTGCACTGGGTGCTGCTGGCAGCTGCCCAGGGCTGGCAAAAGTCGGACAGGTGTGTTGGGGCCCAGAGAGCTGATACAGGACCCAGCATGTCCTCATCATCTTCTCCATCCAGGTCCACCCCTGTGTGTTTGTGTATATGTATATACCATCCACCCTGGGGCTCCAACTGGAATCAGGAAGAGATTAGTGACCTTGTGACATGCTGGGGCAACACAGAAGTCCAGAGGCAGTTTGAATGGGGTAGAAGTTTGAGTTTGCACATTTATGAACCCCTGTCAGGTGGGGTCAAGAGTGCAGGCACTCCTGGTCGGTGCAGCTGTGCTGCATCAAGGTCAAGGCCTTATGGGCACAATGTGTGGCCATGACTGACCACAAGTGTGGGCCAACTCATACCCATAAGACCATAGCTTTTATGCAGAAGCTGACCTGTATTTTGGGATCCAGGCTGCAGCAATGTGATTTACACCAGCATGGGCAGCCTGCCAGAGCCTGTGCTGTGCTCTAACCCCTCTGGTGACATGTCACTGGAGGAAGGAACATCAGGTATTAAGCATCCTGCCCCACTAAGCTTCCTAGCTTCTCAGTCGACTAGCAGCTCAGGGAGCCCTGGCCAGTGGCTGTATCATTTGCTGTGTAGCCCCAGACCCCACCATGAGTAGAAGTAGGCCATGACAATGCCAGCCATCAACAATGCCAGCTCCTTCCTGGGGAGGTGGGGCCTCCAGACAGGAACCAGCATGCCTTGTGCCATAGCCTGAGGACACCAGGAGTAGCCAGACACCTTGGTGGCCATGGCTGTCTTACACCCTGAGGAAGGCATCAGTGCCAGCAGTGATGTCCTTCTCAGCATCAGGGGGCAGGGATATGTAGCACTGCCACAGGTTGTGGGGAAACCCAGGTTGTGGGGAAGCCCAGGCTTCACCCCATGCTGTCATAGCTCACAGTCCCATACCTGGTGTGCATGTTTGCCTGGGGGACCAGGAGGATCATCATCATCAGAGTATAGTGGGTTGAACACCTCTCAGCCTGCACAAACAGCTCATCATGCACCAGCTGGGGCATGTGCAGAAGGGGCTTACTTGGGGCTCAGTGGTTGTGTGGTGTGGGGATGGCCATGGGGCCCAGTTCTCCTAGAGCCGCACATGCTCCAAGTCCAGGCACCATGGAAAGGGTAGCAGAATAGAAGAGCACATAGGAGACCACCCAGGAGGAGGTGTGGGACGGGGTAGAATGTCAGTACTGGGATGAGCTTCTGGCCCTGGAGCGGGAGTGTGTGCATGTCCTTTGGGCCCAAAATAATATCCTGGGATGGGCTGTGCAGGCCATGAACAATGACCGCCAGCCCCTGGACACAGTTCTGGGCCTGGTGGTCTCAAGCATGCCCACCACAGTCCAATCCCCAACAGGCCCCCTGGCAGCTGCCTGCTGCCCTGCAGCAAGCCCCCACGTGGGCTGGGAGGAGGTCCTCTGCTTCCTCCCTCCTGTATGAATCCTTGGCCTAGTCCTCACCCTAGGTCTACTGCCACCTACTTGGGCCCTGGTCTACTGCTCAACCCAGCTCTATACAGGCATGGAGCCACAGGTGCCTGTA
Source organism: Caiman crocodilus (assembly GCA_030014935.1). Classification (NCBI taxonomy): domain Eukaryota; kingdom Metazoa; phylum Chordata; order Crocodylia; family Alligatoridae; genus Caiman; species Caiman crocodilus. The sequence continues at coordinate 39,232,190 of JAGPOW010001543.1, forward strand.
CAAGTGCCAGAACTGGATACTGGTCCTGCTGGGCCTGGACTTTGCCAGCTGGAGGAGTGTCCAACACAGAGAAGCACCGGCTACTATCACCCCTGGACAAGGTCACTGTGGTTTCGATGGCCCCAGAGCCATGGGGGAACTGCCCAAGGCATCTCCTCCAGCCAGGCTGCGTTTCCCAGCACTGAGAACTGCTTGGAACTGTGGGAGGTGTTTTCACCAGCTGGGTTCAGTTCCTCAGTGCTGGGGACCAGGCAGCAGAAGCAGTCTCTTGTCATCTGGCAGGCAAATCAGGGGCCCATCTGCACCTCCGGGAGGGCTCTGTCAGACTGCCTGCCAGATTACAGGGTGCTGCTCCTGCTCCCTGGCTCCTGCTTGTCAGCAGTTTGACATGCAATTTCCTAGAACCCCGTGCACCTATATTCTTGAAGCTTTGTAGGTTTTATGCCCTCAGAAGGGACTATCATCCTTGCAAATTTCATCATAATCAGGAAAGAAATGACAAAGTTATAACCTGTTTTGTGCTTCTCCATTTTAGCCTATGGGCAAAACATCAAAACAGCATCAAAACAGCGAAACTGTTTCAATGAAGCAGAATGGAAGAGTGTTTTCAAAATGAAATGAAATTTGAACTGAAACACAGTTCCATTGAAATATCAAAGCAGAAGTTGAAGCAGAACGCTGCTGTTTTTCACAGCCCTACTGTCCACCAGCACATCCTAGAGGGCACTGCATGCCTCCAGGATGCTTCCCCAGCAGTAGTCTTGCTCATGCTGAACAGTGCCCCACATACTTCAGGCTGGCAGGCAAGGCCAGCTTCAACAGTGCCAGGGCCAGGAGGGTGGCATCAGGAGGGCTGGGTGCATACTCATGTCCTGGCACTGCTGTGGGGCCAGAGCTGGTGGAGCAGCTCCATGAAGGTAGTCCCGGTCATCCAAAATTTGTTGACCCACTGTTCATCATCCCCTTTTCTGCTGCACCAAATATGTCTTTTCTCTCCGTGGACAAGCCTGAAAATATACATGGCAATATCACATTCTCTGTCATGAATCCACCAGATATGGAAAACGGGGTTCTATGGAACGCAACAAAGGCCAACATCATTTTTTCCAGGTAGTGTCCTTAGGTCAAATTTTGTGGGTGCATAAAGAGGAACTCTATCAAAGTCAATGGAGCAGCTGCCACCTGTTCTGGATGATGCAGTGGGCCCAGTGGTGGTAGGGCTGGAGGCCCAGAAGGGTGATGGTGGCCCTGGCAGTGGCATCCTGGAGCCCCTCATCAGCATCGCTGGTGGAAGCAGCTGCGTGATGCTGGGGTCCCTGGGAGGGCACGTGATGGGTGAACAAGTGGTTGCTGCATGTGTAGGAGTCGGGCATGGTGAGATGCTTATGGGCCAGCTAACAGTTTGTGCAGTGGGCGAACAGGGCAAACAAGGTGACTAGCAGAATCCGGGGACCCTGTTCCTCCCTGCCAGAGCCAAGGGCGGGAACAGCCGTAGTGCAGGCAGACACAGTGGGCAAAAACATAGCTGCCACATGCTCCCTCTGTGCATGCCACACTGCTCCTTTGTGCACAGGAACGTGTTGCCTACGGAATACAGAGCGAGGCTAAGTTTTAAAGATGGCTGCCAGGTGCTGGCAACTGGGGTCAGAGTCTGGAGCTTCCCCCAATGGCCACAGGGGTGTATAGCAGGGCTAGAGGGATTTAGCATTCATTTTTCTGCCTGGTTTCTGCACAGATAGATATCTAGCCAAAATTGCTTACTGTTCAGTAAATCTTGTCATGCCTAAATGCATGTGTAGATATGCCCAGTGGGTAGGGAGGAGAGTTTATTGGATTGGTTATGAGGAGGCAAATTATTATTTCTGGCTCAGCAAATGACTTCCTTTGTGAATACAGGTAAGTCCCTTAATCTCTCCTGCATTTAACCTCCCAGTTTGTTTACAACTAGAACAAACATATCTTATCCAGTGGTGCATACTTCAGTTAAAAACACAGTACATAAGTAAAAATCACATTTGTAGTATGGTGATGAGAGTGCCATAAGTACATAAAACACTTCTGGTGTAAATGAGCTGATCTACACGTCATCCTACGGCAACATAATGATGCACTACATCACTGTATGGTGCACTATAGTGATGTAGCAATCACACATGTCTACATATGATTGCCAGCAATGTTGCCATAGCAACATGCTCCCCAAGCATAGTGCACTGCTACAGTGACATAGGAGTGAAATTTAACCATGTGCCAGGCACAACACAGTAACTATGCCCATACTGTGCTGTGCTGTGCTTCCAATAGGAAGTACTAAGGCACAGCACAGTATTGCTTTGATTGTATGCCTTAGTACTTCTAATAGGAAGTACTAAAACATACAATCAAAGCAATGTCACCATAAAGCAGTGTAAGTATGCCTAATGAGTGCTGCTCCATTTACTTTGATAAGAGTTCCTCTTTATGCACCCACAGGATTTGACCTAAGGACACTACCTGAAAAAAATTATATTGGCCTTTGTTGGGTTCCATAGAACTCCATTTTCCACCCTGGTGGATTCATGACAGAGAATTTGATATTACTATGTATACTTTCAGGCTTGTCCAGGGAGAGCAAAGACATATTTGAGACCTATTTGTTGAAGAAATAACCATACCACATTTTTTTCATCTTTCTTTTGGAAAGTGTATCACTGAAATGTTGGTATAAAATGACAGACTCTGGAGAGTGGAAATCAAAAGGCCTGCAGCACTTGTTGAAATGCCTTAGCTCTTGGCAGGTTTGGCCCCTTGGCAGTCTACCTGTAGAGATAAGAGAGGAGTTAATTGTCAGTGCCTATTCAATCTTTGATCTCTCTGGAGCAGTAATTTGTGAACATGAGCACTTGTCTTCCAGGACAATCATCTTGCAAGTACCACTGATCTGGAACAGGTTTCAGAAGTGACCTAACAATAAAAGGATCTGTGTTTAGTTAGTATCTGTCTGAGCCACCAGGTCCTTCATATGTGCCAATATTATATGCACAATGCATATGCAATTGCATGTTAACTGGCAGAAATTATTCATCACTACAGCTGCGGTGTTGTTCAGTTACTTGTTGGACAATCCATCCAGAGCGTGATCTTTGACTTCAAAATTTAGATCAATCAGTGTACAGAATATAACGTAACACTTTCATTTTATTTCTTTATTTTGAGACTGACAGCCTGAGTTGCTAGAAAACAGTCTCTTCTTAAAACATGACTCCCATTCAAAAGGTGCTCTGCTAGTAGTCCATAAAACTTAGATAAACTGTTTATTTCCATCAACAGAGAAAGGTAGTTAGCTGTGTTAGTCACGAGTCAGGCAGAAGGCAGGGTACCGTTGCACTTTGTAAACTAACTCAGAGATAAATAGCATAAGCTTTCATGAGTCTGAGCTTGCTTTATCAGATGTTGTGATGAATGAGGCACTGCCATGTGAAATACATCCCCTGTGGATGGCCAGTAAAGCAGAGGCAGAGTCGGGAACAGAGCCTAACACATTAATCACTTGCTTGCTCTGCCTCAGCCAACAGGCCAGGTGCTAGGACCTTCTTCAGTGGAAAATGGGTGTAATAGGGTTGTGCGAAGCTTCAGTCCCTGATTCAATTCAGCAGAGATTCAGCCTGATTCAGTGGCCAAATCTCCAAATCCCAATTGAATCAGGAGACCCTTTAATCTCTCCAAATCAAATCAGAACCCTCCAAATTGATTTGGAGAGATTTGGAAAGATTCAGCAGTATGGCCATAAACACAGCCTTAAACCTTTTTTCTACATTCCTTGAGGTACTAGGCAGCTCGTGAATGCTGAGATGCTGGAGCGGATGAAGTGTCCCACAGGAGCATGCTGGTGTCCCCAGCGCACTCAGCAGCAGACCCGGGAGTGGACCAGAAGCACTTCCAGTCTACTTCTGGGTTTGCCACTGAGCACGTGGTGGGCTCTCCCGTGCTCCTGTGGGACGCCCCATCTGCCCTAGCATCACAGCATTCATGAGCCACACTAGGTACCTCGAGGTATGTAGAAAAAACACTTAAAGCTGTGTCGATAGCTGAATCGCTGATTTTCTGAATCAGCATTGAATCTTCAGATTCAGATTCAGCAGAATCGAATTGAGGACAGTGATCCGAATTAATGAATCAAATCATTATCCCCAGTTTGGGCTGAATCCAAATTTGAATTGAACATGGCCCATTTCAGACACCCTGCATGTGTAATAATCTATTATGGATTTCAGATCATTGAAAGCTATGATATAAGCAAAAAGGAGGGATGAGCTAATTCCAAATTTCCAGGCCTATTATCCCTAGTTCTTTGTCCTTTCAATCTTTTTTTCCCCTTGCTTCTCAAATCTACTTCTCACTTCTGCTTATATTAATGGAGCCTTTCACATGCCTGTATTTGAAATATATATTTTATATATTGTATCACATATAATAAAAACCCCCTCAGTGCTTGCTGCCTTTACACAAGGTGATTATGCCTTACTTTCCCATATCACTTGACCACATTAGAAGCCAATGTTTTATTTTCCTTTGTTGGGTCTTGTAAGTAGATGTACCTACCTGCTTAAATGTCTTTATAGTTTGTCAAAGATATTCTACTATCCATAGGCACAATGAGATTCTATGTAAATATATGGACATCTTCCCATCATGTGAGCTGTACTCAAAATTTTATGGTCAGGCTTTTAAGTGCAGACTGTGAGACAAATATCGTGAGAATGCATTTAATAACAGTCCCAAGCTGAGAGTCTCCCAAGAGGCTCTCAGCTGGAGCCAAAGCAGCATACTGCTTTAATAAGCTCTCCGTGTCTTGGAAATAAGGTGCTATCAACATTTCTCACTGCTGTAGCCTTGTAAAACCTATTTTAAGCTTGAAATATAGAAAGCACAGGAAGAGAGATGCTTTCATTAGTGTTTGTGCAGTACAGCTCAGTAAACTTGATTTCAATAAGATATTTGCTCTGATGCAGCTGCACTAATTTAAATCACCTACACATTTAGAAAAATACATTCACATTTTATGGGCCTGATTTTTTAAATCTTGTGTTTTTAATAAATATTTAAATTTTCATAAAGCCAGAGAGACAAAGTCAGAATGTTAAGAAATGTCCATATTTCAGCCTGGTTTAGTTTGTATTGTAAGAAATCTTTGCAAGAAATCTGTACTAAGGTCATAAACATTCTTAACATTTCTAGTGCAATTTAGTTGAGTAAATTCCTGATGTTGGTCTTAAACATTATGGGTCTAATATGGGCCAAAAATTAAGCAACTTTGACTTTAATGAGACTTTGGGATACCTGCTTAAATATGTGTGAGTTAAATTCTTTGCTATATTTGAACATTAAAGGAGAACATTAGGTAGACAAGCAGTTTTTGTCTTTAGAGAGTTTTTGGTTATATGTAATTTTAACAATGTTTGCAATATCTCCATCTAAATGCTGATCTCTTATTTGTTCTGAACTAATTTCTTGGTCAGAGATTTTACAGGGGAAAATGTATATGCCAAATTATATATCTGTGCATATGCTTTTATTTTCTTTCTATAAATATACCTATAGCAGCTAAAGTATACTGACATGCATTAGTAGATATGTATTTCACTTTCAGTTTATCCTCTTACACCTCCATTTTTGCTTCCTGATTGATAATAAGTTATCTTAAGCATGGAATATGGACTACATGCTTGTCACTTGCAAGGAATTTGAGAATAACCGTTTCTTATTGTGACCTTTGTTTAGTGTAGTTAAACACCAGAATCATTTTGTCTCCCACAACAAATTGTATCCAAATATTCTTATCAGTGTTTGGGTTTGAACTTGATATTACATTCTAAAGGATTAGCTGACTAATATGCGGAGCCCTTGTACTAGGCCTGGTAAACATATTTCCACTCTCTTCTAGTTTGAATGCTAATATTTTACAGGAATCCATCAGTTGTCACTTTGATTCCCATTTGGAAGTTTCACTACTAAATCAATTAGTGAAATTAAGCCCCATTAATAAATACACATACTGAAGTAGTTAAGGTTGAGGGGGGGTTGGCTTTTTTTTTTAAATAATGCATGCTATTTCTTTGCACTTTCCTTCTTTAGTAAAAGCATTTAAGAAAGTACCCAAAATTAGCTGTTTAATTCTAACCCTAGATAACACAAGATCCAATAACCTGCTTGACAGTATAGATAATTTATAGTAATTTTAGTGTCCATACGATCTGCACCTTTTTCAAAGCTTACTACAACCATACATTTTTCAAGCATATCCATGAGGAAATAAATAACATTCCTTAAAGCACTGTCAAATTCCAAAATTGTTTCATCTGGATAAGATAGTAGCTTTAAAAAAAAAATCAATATTCCTATGCACTCAGGTTTGAGAAAATTTGAGGTTTTATTATTGGTCTAATAACTCTTATAAATAGAAGTTATGGTCTTGAGGCAGAAATTCTTGGGTGAAATTCTATGCCTTGTTTCATACAGGAGATAAAGCTTGATGATCAGGATTTCAAGGACCTTCTGGCCTTGAAATCCTTAAGATGGCTCACTCAGGGGTGAAATTCACTCCATGTAAAAGGAAAACATAAATTCCATGCATCATTTAAATCCTTTTACTTCTTCTGTTTGAAAGTGCCTTCTTCAATGGAAAAAAGTTCCTTCCTCATTAGCGCTTTCCTTTCCTTAACAGATTGCAATTGTGGAACACTGGACTCTCCATGCCTGTATAGGGCCTGCAGAAATGAAAAATGCTTGAGCCAGAATTAATTTTATTTTAAGAAGATCTGTCATTATCATTGTCATCATGAATATGGTATAGTATTTATATAGCATGAGTATGTATATAGTTTGTACTCCTTTCTCTCCCCATCCCTCCCCACCAATTTGTGCATTTATGTTCTGGCCACAGCATTGTCCTCAATAGGTTATACCATTGTAAAAGACAACTACCAAATCTTCTGGTTCTTCTGCACATCAAGGGAATTTAACACTGCTGTCAGAAGTATGACTGCAACACAGGTACGCATAACCATACTGATTTTAGTCTTGCTAGTGTGGTAATAATATAAGTGAAGATGTAACCACATGGACTCTAGCAAAGGTCAGCAACTTGCAGACATACCTGAGATCACAGGCAGACTTATGCTGCTAGGGTCTTATCTCATATTGTTACTAGTTCAAAGACTAGTTCTCAAGTAGAGTGCCATGGCACCCTGCAGAGCCATGAGAACCTTTTAAGGACTTAGCAGGAGTTAGCAAGTTGAGGAAAAAGGTTAAAACCAGATATCCACTATCCTGAAGTTTAAGGCTCTACGGGTTTCTTTCCTAGGGCCGTATGCAATTTTAGTCTTAGCTAATAAATATTTTTCCACCGACCTTTTGGAACTGCTAATAGTTATTTCAGTGGGCAATATAATGTTTTAACTTTTTGGGGAGCTCCCTCTTCCTCCTAAAAGCCTTTAGTTATGCTATATTTTTTAGTCTTCATCAACTAAGAAAGTGTAAGGACTTTCAACCTTAAGGGGCTGAAACCTGAGATGTAGGTAGGCAGTAGTTCATAGGCTGCCTGGCGGGAAGACTGCATACAAGCTTCTCCTGATGTGACTGAATGAGGGTAGAGCCACAAAGAGGGTTAAGAGCTCCGAAAGCAGAGTACAAAGGGAGAGAGAGAAGGCTATGGTGCTGGCGGAGGAGAAAGAGCCCAGCTTGCCCTCTCATGGCCTGAGGAAAAACCACAGGTTTTTGTTCCTCTGTCTTTGTATAGTTTGCTTTGTTTCTGTGGGGACAAGTTTAACTCATGAAAGTTAAACCAGAGTACAACATCCCCCCCCAGACAGATCAATAGGATCTGGCATAGTTGGGCAGAGTGGGGCTGGTGTGGGAAGCTAATTGTCACTGCTGGGAGGCCCATGCCACCCTGGTGAAGCACCCCCTGCCCCCACAGCAGCAGTGAGGGGCACAATTCCTTGCCATCACCC
>JAGPOW010001543.1:39245922-39275369 GCA_030014935.1 Caiman crocodilus
CCAGCCTGAATCAGCTCCTACGTACCCCCATGAGCTTCGCTCTGGTTGTACTGCCCATGGGGGAGGGGGAGCCATTCTCCACAATGCCACAACAGCCACCGGCTACTGTGGGTGGCAGCCAGAGCGTGGCCACTGCTGCAGGAGGCAGGGGGATGTGGACCAACCGTTTGAATTTAGGGGGTATAGAATAAAATGCTGAGGACTAAACCCCCACTCCATATACAAGCACCCATTCTGACTATTGTAAACAGCTTGTTTCTACACCCTCAGTTTTCAAGTTGTGACTATAGCTTGATCTTAAATATATTCACTCCTAACATAGTATCCAGATTAATTTTTGCTGCTCTGATTATGTAATAACCAGGATATCCATCAATGCAAAAATGAAATGTCATTCTTATCATTTAACATGGCAGGTACATACTCCAGGCTGCAAAAGGTTTGAGTAATGGTAGTAGTACCTTAGTTATATGATGATGGGTGCTGCATGCAAAGCCTGGATAGATATAAAAAATAAAGCTGGCAGGAAACAGTTTTATAGAATATACTGTATTTTCTTTTATTGGATGTTCCCCCTTGTAATCAGGAGCATTTTGGATAATTGGATTACAACAATCATAGGTTGTTGCAGACAGGTCTCTGTTTCCAGCAATATTCAGTGTCTATTTTTAAAGGATAGGAGGAGTCAGTAAAACAGGAGATTACCTGTCAGAATAGGGAATTGGAGGGAGAGACTAGGATTGTTAAAAAGACAGAGTGCTGCCGATTCTGCTTTGTAACTGCATTTGGCTTCTGACTGTCATATTTAGTTTTATGGATTTTTAACTTTGTTTTATTTGTATTGCATTTACTGTTTATGGATTTTTAACTTTATTTTGTAGGTTGTTGAAAACAATAAGGTAGATTACAAAGGGAAAAAAATATTCTTGCTATTTGTATTTGTTCAGCTGCCCAGATAGCTGAGGATCAATGACAGAGAACATTGCAAGTAACTCATTGGATCTATATAATATAATGAGACCCCAGAACCAGGGCCATAGTCTGGTGTTCAACATGGGCATGTATGTGCATGTACAAAACCAATTTTGACTATTTAACTACTTTAAGGGGGCTGCTCTTTAAAAACACTACTTAAAAAACAACATACTTGCAAACAGCCTGCATGTATTGGGTTCTAGGAAGATCTGCTTGAAAAAATGGATAGAAATATTCCACTCTCCCCTGTCAAAGCCAGGTAGCCACAGAGTATTGGCTTGAATAGCTTTTGCTCCCACAACCCCACTTGAGTCATAACCAATAAAGGACTTAGATGCCTAAGATTAGGTACTGTAATGCCTGGTCTGAACACTGGGCCAGAGTTCTGGATCCTGTGTTAGGAGCTTAGGGTCCTTATAATAAGCATGGAGAGAGTTAGAATGAGATCCAGAACAGACTGCAGAATGAGTAGGAAGCTGGCTAAAGTGTGCACTTGTCTAGAGCTAGCCAACTGAAAGCTAGAGGGTGATACTAAATCCTAACCCTATTGGACAGTTCACTTGGGAGGACTGCAGGACTCCATCCACTCCAATTTTAAAGCTTAGAACACTCTCTTGAGAGTAGGCATCTATGAACATTTCTTTTTAGGAATGTTTCAGGGCTCATTCTTTTATAATACAGTCAGGTAAGGTGGTAGTTGTATCACTCCTCTACCCCACCTTCCCCTTTTTTTTAAAGCTCTAATGGTTAGAGAACTCTTACAGGTTCACTTCTCTTCTCAGCCTAAGGGCATTATGCCTCACATCTCCCACCTGCCTGGAAAGTGCTCCAGCCATTAGGCTATATATTGTTTTGGAATAGAGGCATGCTTTGCCACTTCTGTTGAAATTATGCCACTATGTAGAAAAGCCAAGCCAAATCAAACCAAACCTGGAAGTCATAGAACCAGAGAATAGACACAAATTACTATAACCTAGTGGGTGCTGAAGTATAGGTTAAGGAACCTCTCTCAGACTGCTTCTTTTCCCTTGGTTCTATGATTTCCATGTAGACTAGCCTATATTCTGGTAGGTTGTGTATTCACATAAAGGTGGTTTTGAATGGACTCAAGCAAAAAAAGAGAATTATTGTTATTTCCTAATTGCCTGGGTGAATTTATTAGTAACTAAGCTATTAAATAAAAGGAGGTCACCATTTCTGGACATCACTTAACTCTCTTAGAAACCTAGTCCTCAGTTATTCCAGGTGATTCCATTCATTGACTTTAAAGGAAAGACTTTGTTGTGATCTTGGGTTTATTATTAAGCTTTCCAGGCCTTTTCTGTACTTGTACAAAAAATAAACTGAAAGCAAAAGAAATAAAGTTTAGTTGACCACATGTTTTAATGCAGTGAGAAATGCATTTTCCTTTCTTCAGGAAAGATTTGGAGAGCTTTGGTGATTTGGGCAGTCCCCACTGGCTGCAGCATGGAGCTGCAGCTGGACTCAGAGCTCATAAGTGGGGGGGAGGAAGGGGGAGCTGGAGATGGAGGAGGGGACCATGGGGGGGACCCCTGCCAATCTCTATCTTCTGCCTGCTCCTCCAGCCCTCCCAACCCCCCTGCATGGTAGCTCCGCCTGCCCCAGCTCCTGGTGCTTAAATAAAAAGCTCTGACTCACTGGATGCTGCCAGGCAGGGGTATGATCCCTGCTTCCTCCCACTGCCCCACACTGCATGAAACCCCTGGCCCCCCTGTTCCCCAGCCCCCCCCCCATGGCTGCCCCATCCACCCCAGCTCTCTCCCTTTAAGAAAAAAAACCCTGAACCCCCCCCAAACTCATCAGCTCCTGCAGTGGCCTTGGGGCTTTGGAGGGCTCATGCAGAGCCCCCTACAGGGCAGTGGGGAGCAATGGGGATTGCTTCCCACTGGGCAGGAAGCTGTGTTTTTGTTTTCCCTTAAAGGGCTGGAGCTGGGGTGAGTGGGGTAGCCATGGGGTGGGGAGGGGGCTGGGAGAGTGGAGGAGGATCAGGGGCCTTATGGCAGAGCCCCTGATGCAGTGTGGGGCTGCGGAGTAGGGCAGCAGGAATCACCTCTCTGCCCAGCAGCACCTGGGTTTTTTTTTTTCAAAGTGTCAGGACCTGGGCTGAGCAGGGCAGCCATTGGCAGGGCTGGGAGAGGAAGTGCGGGATGGGCCTGGGTGATTCGGAAATTCAGCAGCAGCCGAACCTCCGAATCAGATTCAGCTGAATCAGCTGAGAAAAGGATCCTCTATTTTACTCTATACATAATCAAGAGGCAGAAAAGTGCAGATGGACAAAATTGATAACAGAATTAGAACATGTCTACACTGTGTACGTATAAGTTTAATGGGTAAGAAGCAAAGTTTTTCAGGTGGTATCTTTTATACGTGTCTATATATTTGATTGATCTCCCCTCTTCTCTTTGGACTTGAAGGCTACCTCTTGTTCCAGAAGGATATGGCTAGGCAGGTCGTAAGGGAAGAAATCTAAAGCAGATTACTCTATTTGCAGAGTTAGCAGAAGTTTGCTTGAAAATTACATGCTTTTAAACTATGTGTTCTCAACTGTGGTTACTTTAGCCATCCTGCCAAAACCAGGAAATTCAAAATGAGCAGCAGCGGAAAAACAACTTATAATATCAGCTGTCGCAGGAGGTTCCAATGAGTTGGAACTCTATTTATTATATGCTTGAGAAATTCTTGAAGTAGCACAAAGCTATGCCTTAATACATGGGCAAGCACAAGACAGACAAGGCAGATGTTTCATTAGCTATAACTCATTGGAATTGGAGAACAGTTTAGTTCTCTTCTCTGCCTGTCTGTGATGGTCAGTCTGATAACTTGTCTGTATAATCCTCAAGGTGCTTGCTCATATGTTTGGATTATTTAAACCATTGTTAAAATGTTCTACAAATAAGGAGGTTACTGACTTCTTCTGTAATCTCAGAAGATGGAGTTTCTCAGGTCTGCCTCCAAGTCTATCATTGCTTCTATGAATGACCTGTAATATGTCAGTCCATTTCATGCCATTATAGATTGGATTTCCAAAGCTCCATGCTTCTCTCCTTATACATACCCCCTTCATGCTTCTCTCCTTAGCATTGTTCCTAAGTGGGCAAGTAACTTCACGCAGGCTCTGTACAGTGGGGAGCATTTCTTCCTTATTCCATTTGCACATTTGTAGGATGATTATAGCGGTACTTCATGAGTTATGAAATTAAATATGGGTTTAAAATCTGTACTTTATGAAACAGTTTTCAGAAAGGATGTAGAAACACTTTAAGAAGCATTTGATGTCTTCCACATAAGCTAGAATTTCCACTTGGAAGAGGAAGCGGCTTGGGAGTCCCTGAGAGATGCAGGAGCACTGAGCTCCATCAGATGGTAAACAAAAAGAGTAACATGTTCTTGTTCTTTAAGAAATGCTAAACTCTAGAACTCTGGTTCAGAGATGATTCCTTTTATTAAACCAACTAAGAAATCACAAAAAAAAAATCTTTTTCTGCAAGCTTTTGGGCACAGGCGCCCTTTCTCAGGCTCAGGGAAAATTAAAGATGGTAAAAAGTCCCCATAGGTAGAAAATAAACTTAATTTTGCACAGAGGAAGCTGAAGGTGGAAGTCTGTTCTTCTGAGTCCATGAGAGTGTCTTGGTGAGTTGCTCTTTGATGTGCAGATAAGGCAGGATTCCTTCCCTGGTGGTGTGAGATGGCAGAAAGGCAGGGAAATGTAGAAATCATCCTTGTTGTTCAGCAATGAAGTTTACATGAAGCCAGAGTCCAGCAGGCAAAGGCCCTTCTGAAACAGGTAAGTATCCTTTTTGCCTTCCATCTGGTTTCATGAAGAAACAAATCTGTTTCTTTAGTGATTGCAAAAACAATAAATTTTCCCCTTCCCTTCCAACACAAATCTGACTATAGATACTATAATTAACTGAAGATTCTACATGCATGTCTATGAGCTAGAAAGCAGCCTGGAAGCAGGAATCAGCCAAGAGAAGAGGTGATATTTTATTTGAGAGAGCACTTTTTTGGCAGATTGCTTCCTGAAAAAGCAGACTTAAATTGATGAACAAGAAAATGGCCTCCTGTTTGACCCTACTGTTTTCAGAAAGCTTACTTTAGTCCATAAATAGGGAAGGCTATGTTAAAATTATGTTTTCAGAAAACCTACTTTACTCTGTAAATAGGGGAAGGTTGTGCTAAAAATATGAGAATTATGATTTTCTCATTTTATTGGAATCAACACACAAGAGCTGGGGTAAAGGAGTAACAATAAGCAGTGAAGGAAATGGAGTTGTAGGAAACAGTTACCAGTGTGTATGCTGAGTGGCAAGTATTACATGCTATGGGTCTGGAGTTTGAGAGACTATAATTTGAGGTTCACCTGTTTATATTCCTGAACCCCTTGTCATTGCATAGGAGTAGGTTCCTTCTGAAACCTTATTTTTTATTTAATTCCCAGCAGTGATTGTCTCTAACTACAGATGAAGCATTGTCAGTAAGCAATTAACTTAGTCAGTGGGGTACTTAATAGAATTAATTGTATAATGTAAAATACAGCAATGTAACTGTGGTTAAATGTGCGCTATATACTGACTATTTGAATATGAAAAAGAATTAATGTACCGCTAAATAGGCACAAAGGCTTTGCATGGTAATGCTTGTTGAATATCCTTCTAAAGTTTGGGAATTCTTTCCCCTATGTTATAAACCAGTTTATTTTTTAATGTGGTGTTTTGGGGGTTTGGGTTTTTTTTTGCTTGTTTATCACCATCAAATTTGGCATAAAAAAACATTCCTTGAAAATGTTATATCATATGATCGTTGGGAATGCAGCAATGGTGGGTAGATACGTATCGTGAAACCCATTTTTCAAATAGGCACAGAAAAAAAATAATGGTTATTCATCTTTGTGCACAGACCTTGCACAAGGTCTTTTCCTACTCACAGAAACATGATGCTGGAAGGAACCTCCTGGGCCATCATGTCTAGTCCCCTGCTATTGAAAGACTTATGTCATCTAACCCTTTCATCAACTATTCAAGATTCACCTTAAAACAAATACGTTAGGGCTGATGGTTTTTCTCCATGTATAATTTATCCCATTTGTTCTTTTGTCAATATTTAGTTATTCAGATGTATGTTCTTGAAACATATATGGTGGTGAACTTTGAGTAGATCTGTCTGTGAGAGGGTAAATTTTCCCTATCTGATAAACCCCAAATTCACACAGGAAAACAATGGTAGAGTCTGCAGCAAACTCAGAACCTTGCAACATCAGAATCATGAAGTCTAATCCCCTGTTCTAACCGAATTACTTTCTTATACTGATGTTTTTAAGTTATGTGAATTATTGCCTTGATTTGCTTACAAATTATCATCTTATATGCAGAGGACTGTGGTTAGGATTACATGCTTATGTGTCACTTTTGGTGCTTGTAAACTGGGAATTTAGACAATGAGACCAGTTAAAAGAAAATAAAGTGAACTAGCTCCTTTTCATTTTGGTTCATTTTCAAAATACATATGGTGTGTTATCTCTTTCCACTGTAGTTATACAATTTTTGGGGCCTGCATGTGTTGATAAATATCAGTTGGTTCCCCCATCTGGTACCTAATGCTAATCAAGAAAAAGAAATCTGTTCACCATTAAATAAATTTGTTTGTTGGTTCACCCATTCTGTACAATCACAGCTTGTCTATTTTTAATTTTGCTTATTGTAAACCTATTAATTGAAATAACATATTCTCCACCAAAATCACTTATTTTCTTATGACAAACTCATTTTTGTTTTCCTCTTTTTAAGGATGCATTTACAAAACCTCATGAATAGCATTGCTTGAATAAATACACTCCTACTATTCTTGTGCACTGTAATTTGTGGGTATGAGTTACAGGGACAACTGAAATAGTTGCTTGAGAGATTTTTTTTCTTATATCTTCAAACTACCATGAAAGAAACCTCTATAATGTGTTTGTCTGTGGTCTTTAGTAAGATCCTCATCCAATGGAAATGGAACCAGGATTTCACTCTGTGAGCACAAAATACTGGAGCTATTACTCTTGTTGATAACAGCATACCAAAAGGAATGTAAATAGACAGTATGATATCACAGGAGAAATTTGGGGTTTGATGCTGCAGCAGTCTCAAATCTTTTATAAAGGTATTGGCATTTAAGGTTTAGAAAAAGATTTACTCTGTAGCAAAGGTAATACATACTCTCCTTCATATACTTACACAGGAACAATGCAACCTGTTTCTTGTCATTTGTCCAAACAGTACTGCTTTTTTTCTAATGGACGTAATAGAGTTCACATTTTAATGACAGAAGGCATATTTGATAGTTTATTGATAGATGACTAAACCAAGCACGTACCAAGTGCAATCCGAATAGGCACACAACTGAATTCTGAACATTTAACTTTTCTCATTTCTCTGCATGCAAAAGTATTGTGGATAAGTCACTTTGTAGATCTGACTGGAAATATGTTCTTTATTGACCTCTGCAAACAATACCTTCTTTTCGTTAATCCAAGTTTTTTTGGTAGTAATTGGAATTGTCGTCCCTTACGTTCATTAACTATAGTTTAAAAATAGAGAGGTGAGAATGCAGAGTAATATCATCATTTTGTTCAAACAAAATCTGTGTACCAAAATAGCTACTCATTTATTCTGTGCATTTCTCCATTATGCATCAGGTGTGACACCTGGAGCCAATCTCAAGAAGTAATTTATCACTGCATGTAATTGCTTTTTTAGCACATATGAATCAATCCATTACTCTGTTTTTAAGATATCTCTATGATATGCCTGAATGTTTTATACTTACCATCCCTACTGAAGAAAATACAATTAAACAGCATTTGTCTATTCAGACTGAAAACAAACTGACGTTCCATTGAGAATACATAGGCACATAATTTATGTGCCCAGGTGGAACCCAAATACATAGTCAAACATTTAATTTAAGTTTTATATCTCCCAATGAGTGAGAGATTAGCTCTCAATGATGTTGGTCCCAAAGGGAAGAAATATTATTTCATAGAGAATCAATTCAGTAGCGTTCTGTACTATTGTCACAGTACAAAATGGACTTGACTAGATTCTAAGATAAATCCTGTGGGATAACCTTCACAATTTACCATTAGTCAAACAACTGGTGTGGGGCATGCTTTGTTGATGGATCATCAGCAGAACATCTACAGCTGTGCATGTCTGAGTGTTGCATGGCAGATGGTGAAGGTACGCTGGCATATATTTTCTGGATCACAATTCTTTTTTTTTAAAAGTGATACTGTAATGCTAATAACTTTTGGCAATCCAGCTCTTGCCAAGAATAGATGTTTAAGGAACAATAGTTGGAACTCAAATATGCAGGCAGATAATAAACCTAAGACTTATATCTTTCAACAAGCATTAAAAAGCAATAGAGTATCTGGGGAAAAAAAGATTCATTTGCTTGATTTTTGTAAGGACAGCTTTGAACTAAATAGCATCTACTTGTCCTCCTTTTTTTGGAAATATGCACTGCTGGTTAGAGCTCACTGAGGCTAGGAACAGACATTCAAAAAGCCAGAAGTGGAATCGATCTAAGTTACGTTGTTTTCTGTAAGCAGCCTTGGATAGATTGGTAAGAGAAGATGTAATCAGGACAGGTGCCTTTGATGTCTGACAACTCAGTTAATAAAATATAATTTAGTATATGATATTGTGAAACACAAAGCCAGTAAAATAACTATACATCTGGGTTAGTTCTGGCTAATGATAGTGAACTACGAAATCTGTGCTGTTATCTTTACACTGCTACTGACGAGTTGCATGAACTTAACCAACTGATCCCAATGAGATGAAGTTTAAAAGTAAGCATGTTTATAAAACCCTGCAGGATCAGGACCTTTCTTTTCATAGCCATGAGGCCTTTTAAATTATCTCATGTTGAAGAAAGGCAATTTGTCATGGACCTTTAGAGAATACAAATTCATCATTAATTGAGATTTAAAAATAGAGGAGTAAATGGATGAGACCTTGGAGGAACCACCAGTGAACAAACAATCCAGTTCTTCTGGTCAAGGTGGCTTCTGAGCTGCTTTCAGCAGCTTGAGAAATGTTTGCTGTTTGAGTCAAGCTGATGACTGTAAGTGCTAACTGTACCAGGAAAGAATACTACAAGTACAGCTGGAGTCTAGTCTTTTATTCTTTGGACACTTGTCAGTTAGCAAAGCTACAGGAAGCACCAGATGTTAATTGTTTTTCTTCACAGTGAATGCAATTTCTGATATGCAAGCAAAGAAAAAATAATTGTAAGAAACTATATGGTCAGTTGTTTTCATTATATTAAGAACCAATGTGGCACTTTTCACTTAGTTCAGGAGATGTTGCTAGACTTAAAAAGACTCAGATGCTTATAAAACTTATAAAAGTTACTGCACAATGGGCTACAACTGCCACAGAATTTTATTGATTTTATTTTTATCATTGATTTTGTTTAGAAGTTGACCTCTAAGTAACATTATAGGAAGGAAAACACATTGAAACTGTTATAAACACAGACTCTATTACAAAAGTCCCTGTGGAGAAGGCAAACGATCATTGGTCCTTGGTATACAGAGTTCTAACTACTTTTCCTCCATAAAGAACTTAAAAATAATGTTATCTGATTATTCTACTTTATCAGAAGATTATCAGTGCCCTCAAAGCTGAAAAGTCCCAAGGCCCAGACAACCTCCATCCAGAATTCTTCGTCCACCTCAGTGACCCCATTCTCTTCTGTCTCTAATGTTTTTTCCCTTTGCCCAAACCACCTTAAAACCCCCCAAATCTGGTGGCAGGCCAAAATTGTTGCCATCCTTATACCAAATAAACCACCAGAAGAGCAAGGTCTTCTCTCAGTGGGATTTAAACTCATAGAGAGACTTCTCTACAATCAGCTATATCCCATCATTGATCTCCAGCTCCCAGAAAAACAGTCTGGCTTCTGTCAGGGCCGCTCAACTACTGACCAGGTCTTTCACCTCACTGTGGATATTGAGGCAGCTTTTGAAGAAGGGAGGAAGTGTGGAGCAGTCTTTGTAGACTTATCTGCAGCCTGTGACACAATATGGCAATGAAGCCTCACTCTGAAACTCCTTCAAAAAATCCCTAACAAACATATGGTCCACTTTCTTCAAGAACTCATCTTCAACCATTACTTCACTCTTCATATTGGAAAAGACACATCCAACAGGCACCCTCTGAAGAACGATGGGCCTCAGGGATCTGTCCTAGCACCCCTGCTCTTCAATGTATACACCTCAGAGTTGAACCCCAACAACATCCAAAAAATACATATACACAGAGAACATTGCTCTAATGATCACAGGAAAAAATCTTTTAAGAACTTGGAGCAAGGTCTGACAAAGGTCCTCACTACAATGAACACTAACTTTCTGAACAGGAGACTCAAATTAAACATCACAAAGACTGTCAGTAACACCTTCCACCTCACCAACAAGCCCACCAAACAACACTGAATGTCAAGGGTAGAACAAACTCTATCCCTTTCCAAAGCCACCCAAAGTCACCCTGACTGCACCTTCACCTGTGAGATGCACCTTACCCAGCTGGCAGCCAAAGTACAAGCTCACAACAACCTTCTCCATCAACATCCATACTTTGGCCATCCACCCTGACACTGGCATACTCAACAACTGAATATTGGGCCTCAGTGTGGTGCAGAAATACCCACACTCACAAAGTCGACAGGGCACTCAACAATAGCATGTGACTCATATCTGGCTCCATCTGCTCTATCTTTACACCACCGCTTTCAGTCATCAGTGGTATTGTTCCCCTTGATATCTGCTGTGAATGGCAATTCTCCACCTCCTTTGCTGTGCTGAACTAGATTATAATCACTACTAATATCAGCACATCTGCTCAGACACTCCAGCCAGGCAGCACCTCCCATTTAGGAAACCTCTCATTTCCCACCTGCACCACCTGCACTCTGTTTCCAAAGGTTCTTCCCCAGATAACCGGGCTGTGCAACTATGGGGAGAATAATGGGCCTCTAAGAACTGGAGACTCAAAGCATTCATTCCAAACCCCTCTATGAGACCTCCTGGCTTCAATCTGGACAGATTCTCCTGGGTCCAGTTCAATAGATTCCGAACTGCTATGGCTGCTTCCACCATAATACGTATCAAGGCTAGGGATAGACATTCAAAAAGGCTGAGACTGAATTGATTCAATTTTTTCAAGTTAGTATAACCTGTCTAGGTTGAACCAGTTTGCAACTGTACAGACATTCCCCCTGGACTGAAGAAATGAAGGCACATACTTGCAGTGACTCAGGCTAGAAGCTAGACTCAGGAGGTACTAGAACAGCTCTCCCTCCTCTTCCATAGTGCTGAGCTGAGAGAAGGCATGGGCAGGCCCCAGAAATAAGCTCTGATTAGAGAGGGGTGTAGACCCATACCCTGCCTGCACAGTCCCAGGCTTTTTCCCATTCACTGCTCAAGGGGCGGGAGTGTTGCCAGACCCAAGCCCTGGGCTATCACTCTTATATAAAAGGTGTGTGTGCAGTGCGTTCATCTGTTAATGATACTGAGCTTTTCAACCTCCCTGTTCCTGCTTCTTCATACTGCCTGCAGCAAACCTAACAGGCAAGGGAGCCAGCAGGGAGCAGATAACACATTTATCAACCCATTAACAAACAAAAAATTCTCATTAGTTCAAGCTCTTTATAAACAGTTTTTTTCCAAGGAATGAATGGAGGGACATTACCAGCTGATCTGTTGATTAGCTCCAAAAAGCCCTAAGTGGACACTTTTCTTTTTGCTTGTCCCAGTGAAATTGGAGACACGCACAGATACCTCTCAGCATTAGCGAGCATACCACATGCTGTCTAGGGTCCATGGGGCAGGGGATCCATGCTGTGGGATATGGGAGGGAGTGGGGGAATTCTTCTTGAGCAGCAAGCAGCGAGGGGTAGGTGAGGGAGAAACCAGGCAGACCCTACTGTGCTTGTAGTCTCTGTGGAGCTCTGGTTCAGGAGCAGAGGGGCAGGTCCAGCCCTGTTCTCTGGAGCAGACAGTACAGGCCAGTCCATCCCATTCCAAGACTGCAAAACATCTGGGATGCTTGGGGACTCTGGTTTAACTGAAACCAGGAAGGGGTCTGGGACAGACGTTGCATAAATTGGTTTCACCCAAGTCAGTTAAGGCTGATACTACATTCAACCAGTTTTATCTTAAACCAGTTTCAACCATTTTGAAACTGGTTTATGTGCACTGAACTTATGTTCTATTACAGGTTTAAACCAGTTTTTGATCACTTAAACTGATTTATGTGTAATGTCTTTCCTAGCCCAAAGAGGCCTGACACCAAGTGCCACTTGTGAATGCGGTGCCCCCTAACACACGACAAACCACATAGTTACAGAATGTCCTATCTTCCATTGCCTTGGAAACCTCAATGCCATAGGCAATGCATAGGGGGTGCATGTGGGTGAATGTGCACCCCCCCTAAGATCAGCTGTGCATCTCCTGGAAGCGCAAGCTGTGATATCAGAAGTGCTGGTGGAAGTGCATTTCTGGTTTCACTGCTGGCTCAGAGCACTCACCTGTTGGGGGACATCAGCCCCCAGTTGGCATTTGGCGACAGGGAAGCTCCCCTGTCAGCAATCTGCTGCCCCCCCCCAGACTCAAGAGGCACCAGTCAGTTGCCCATGATCAATGCCCTTAATAACCCATCTCAATCCTGGCTCTGCTCTGTCCAATATGCAATCTGACTGCAGTGTACAATTATTGTCATAGGAAAAAAAAAGGAGGAAAACTGGAAAAATTTGTTTTTAGACTTTTAGTAGTGTCCTGAAAATCGGTCCAGCCAATTTCAGAAAGTGGTTTAGTTAATGAAATCAAATCCTCCAGGCAGGTGAGTGGATGGAGAGGCGGGACAGCATATCGGTTGCAAAAGAGATTTTACTTACGCCTCTAATGACACTGGCGTAGGTGGTGAACAATTACTCGGTTACAGGTACAGGTAACAGATGACAGGTAACGAAACAGGTAACAGGTAACTTAATGGATAACAGGATGTAACGTGATGAGTTGAAAATTGTAGACGCAACAAGCTAGTAAGGTAAAGGGTACATCGGGAAAGATGACCACGGGGAGATATTGGAGGGTGATCAGGCCGCCAATAGTCTCAGAGGTACTCTCAGAGATCTCTGACACATGTGCATGGATCTCTCCTCAGAGTTCTTCTCAGAGTTCTCCAACTTGGGCGGAAATTACATAATCTTTTATAGTAAGGCTTAACTAACTACTGTCCACCAAATAGCGTCCCAGATGGTGACATAATCACTCCCCATATTTAGAGACAACTCAGGGTGGGGCTAGTTGCTCGCATAGTCTATTGTGCTGTGGGCACTTAACTCTTTCAAGGAGTCAGTCATGACATGCCCCCTTGCTCATAGCACAATAGATCTACAGGTATATCTCAAATTGCTACTTCGTCTACAAACTTGTTGGGTTCAGGAAACTCTAGCAAATGGGTATATACAAAGGTAGATAATTTTATAAAATGGTTTTTGATAACTTGTACAATACAACATCCCATACAAATAACTACTATAAGCATTACAAATGGCATTAATAAGGGGGGGGGTGACAAATGCATCAGCCAGAAAGATGTATCCCTTTCCATGTAATTAAATATATCCGCTAACCATTCTTCCCCCATTCCAGAGATTTTATTTGTGTCTGCTGTGATCTTTCTTATGGGTTCAACTTGTTGTTCTAATGGGACGGAAACGTTTGGGATACTTATACAATAATATGTTGAGGACAGGTTAATGTATTGGCATAGCCCGCTGTGGTCAAATAGCATGGCAGCTAAGGCTACCTGGTTCTGCATGGTTATGGTGGACGTACTCTGCAACTGCTGATTGACAAGGTTAAAAGCTTCCGAGGTTGAATTAGCTAGGCCTTCAACTTGTTCCGCCAGTACAGCTATAGCTATCCTAGCTTTAGCGATGCCTATTCCCCTGGCAAAATAACCCTCAAGTACCTATCACATTCTCCCGACTTGTTGTTTTAGCTTTGCAACGACGGGCAGGTGTATAGGATGGATGTAGTGCCTATACCAGTTTAAGTAACCTAAGAATCGTTGAAGTGATCTTTTATCTGTTGGAAGTGAGTTTGTTAGAGGTTCAAAGTTTGGGATTTTCATGAGTGCCATGTTTGGTGTTGCCGTTGAAGGTTGTACCCAAAAATGTAATACTCGCGGTGGGTTCTAAATGTGATTTATCGAAGTTGACAGTCCATCCATCCTTTTGAAGATGGTTGATGAGACGAGCAATGACCTCCGTAATGACTGAAGGATTTTGACCTATGATTGCGATATCATCAACATAGTTCCAGATCTTATACTCATCCTTTTTCGGCTATTATCTACAGTCACAAAGGCCTCCAGCGTGCGATTCATAGCACTGGTAGCCAATGCTGGGGAATTGCGATACCCCTGAGGGCAGACAGTCCATCTGTACATTATTCCCTCAACACACATATTCAGCACTCCATTGGGGTCGGTGTGTGGGATCGAAAAATACATGTTCTTTAAGTCCAGCGTAGCTCCGACTGACGGATACGCTTGATACTGTGCCATTTCCAGCATGCATTGCAGGAAGGTTGACTGAGTCGGCTGTGCAAGTGGTTGACATCGCTTATTGACTTTGTGGTAGTCCACGACTAAATGAGCTTCGTTAGGCTTATCGGGCTTGGCTATTCCCCACCGGGGAACTGATAAGTATTGACCATTATCCTTGTAATACAACCCTGTTCTTCGAATCATTGTAGGAGACCGATGAGAGACTCCTTAAGAGGGCCTTTTGTGGGGATCGGGCGATATCGCCAAACAGAGACGTTACAAAGCTTGGGTTCATGCTGGTCAGATCCCGATACGGTAATCGGGAGTGCCTGTAGTACACAGTTCTTAAGGGCCAGTGCTTTCAATCCTGGGATACCTAGAATGTTGATATTTCCTAGAACTGCTTCCAATATTTTGCCTTCGATCTTAATTCAAACTTTGGAAGTCACAGCCACGACGTTAAGTCCCTGTACTAGTATCACCTTCGATGTCAGCATTTGTGGGGTGGTACTGACGATAACGTTAACTTGAGAGCCGGTATCTAACAAAAAGGAGACTTGTTTTTGGCCATTTAGATTCTTTGGATGGTGCACCATAAATTCTGCGTAGGGACAGGAGTCAGTCGAGTCCTAATGGGGCTGGCCACCAGCAGCACTGACAGCCATTACTCATTTTTTGGTTTTTCTCCAAACTTAAATCCCAAGGATATGGCTAGTTGATGTTGTCCTTCATCCCCGAGGAGGCGTAGCTGTTGTTTTGTGAGTTTGGTGTGATTGAGCAAAAATCCAAACATCGCTCTCTCCTCAGGTGTTCATTGCGGCAGCTGGCGTGACTCCTGTTGATAGTTGAGTTCCTGATGCCTTGGCTTTGGGGTCTCGACCGGGTATGCCGAAAGTCAATCCTTAACATTAGTATGTCGTTCCTCACCTGTCTTCCTAAGTGCCTGCAGTCGAGGAAGGTGACTTAAAATATTCCCTGCTTGTTGGCCTGCTACTGGGTTCAGTAGGAGTCGGAGCATGATGGCATCTGCTCCTCCATACATTTCTACGCAGACTTCTATGGCCTCCAGTATTGCTGGTATCGCACCAGGATTTCTCAAGTAGCGAGGAGCCCATCTGCCTCTACGTTGTGCCTGGGTCAGTGTTAGCTGGTGGGCTCTAGGATTGCATGTGAGGTGTGAGATCCCTATGATGGCCAAAAGCAGTTGTTCTGCATTGGCTTTCCATTGTCACCTGTCGTGTCAAACATGGGACTTATGAATTACTTGATCCATGATGAGCGCTGTGCGTGAGATGGGCCAGTGATCATTATCCGTGACCACATCCAGATTGGTGGCTTGGCCCCCACTCCATGCAGTTTGGCGGGTCAAGGCACTTGCTTCTTCTATGTCCAGTGTGTCAGACCTGAATTCCACAATCAGTCGCCCAAGCCACATGGCTAGGGTTTCTTCGGGCTTTACTTTTGATTCCTGCCACAGCTTCTGCAATTCTGGCCGGGTGTGCGTGCGATAAGTGGTGGTCGTCCAGATGGTACCTTGTGCATCTGTAACTTGCTTCACCAGCACTACTGGATAAACTGCAGTCAAGAGGGATTTTTCTGTGTCTGCAGTGAGTGCTGGATACAATTTTCCTCCCTCAGCTGGGAGCGTTGGATACATTTTTCTTCCCTCACAGGGAGGCGGGCCCTCCTTCTGCATCACGTCAGGGGGTGTACCATATCTTGGTGCCACTCCAGGGTATGTACCATCTTTTGTTGTTACTCCGGGAAACGTACCTTCTTTTGGCACCACTCTGGGGAACAGGGCTGAAAGTGATAGCACAGCCAAACATCCCCCCCACCCCGGGGCTGATCCTCTTGTTTGCACTCTTTCTCTTTTTTGCGCCCTTTTTCAGTTTCATCGGTGCCATTTTTTAGCTGTGGCTTGGAGCCCACCGCCTGCTCCAGTGACTCCATGCTCATTGTCCGCAATTGCATTTCTAAATTTGTATTTTCTCTTAAGAGACCCGCCACTGCCTGAAATAACACATTAATCATTTTTCCTTTATTCCACTTAATCCCTGACCACTTTGCTGTGTGATGACCCTCTGTCTCCAGCTCTTCCCGTAGCTGACTGAGAAGCTCATGTCCCTTCGACCCGGGCATGAGTGCTGGACAATTGAACCGGTCTGGTGGGGTGGGTTCCCCTCCTTCCCTCAGGTACCGCATGCACCAGGCAAATTCCTGGGCGGGGGATGTTTTTTCTGCTCCCTTCATCTTCACCCCCACTAGGGATAGGGATGATACTGCGTACACTGGCCTGAAACAGACCCGTTTGCTGGCCATAACACAGCTGAACGCATCAGGGTACATGCTTACTTTCCACTCCTTAACGATCGGCTCCTCTCCCCTTACAGAGAAATGGCCTTCAAGGAGGTTCTCTCCTTCCCCTCCAACTGCCCGATAGTAAGCAATATGCACCCAGAGCTCCTCTGCATGGTCCCTGTGGCACCCCCTGTGCGCCAGGGGCAGCACTTAATTAAATCCTTCTCCACCATATTGCCTTTGGATCCTGTTCATGACGCCATGTCCTGAAAATCGGTCCAGCCAATTTCAGAAAGCGGTTTAGCTAATGAAATCAAATCATCCAGGCAGGCGAATGGATGGAGAGGCAGGACAGCATATCGGTTGCAAAAGAGATTTTACTTATGCCTCCAATGACACTGGCGTAGGTGGTGAACGATTGCTTGGTTACAGGTACAGCTAACAGATGACAGGTAACAGATGACAGGTAACGAAACAGGTAACAGGTAACTTAACGGATAACGGGATGTAACGTGATGAGTTGAATATTGTAGACGCAACAAACTAGCAAGGTAAAGGGTACGTTGGGAAAGATGACGACGGGGAGATATTGGAGGGTGATCAGGCTGCCAATAGTCTCAGAGGTACTCTCAGAGATCTCTGACACATGTGCCTGGATCTCTCCTCAGAGTTCTCCACAGAGTTCTCTGACTTGGGCGGAAATTACATGATCTTTTATAGTAAGGCTCAACCAATTACTGTCCACCAAATAGCATCCCGGATGGTGACATAATCACTCCCCATATTTGGAGGCAACTCAGGGTGGGGCTAGTTGCTCGCATAGTCTATTGTCCTATTGGCACTTAACTCTTTCGAGGATTCAGTCATGACAAGTAGCATACTGCACCTTTGTTCAGAGAAGAAGTAGCAAGAATTAGCAGTAAACTGCAAGCTTGGAACTGATGTGAATCCCAGGAAAATAGTGGATCCATTGTTATTAAGATTCCGGATGGATCTTACTTCTAGAATAGATGAGGTTATAATTTCCTGAAATGGCAAATTAATTTTAAGACCAAATTACAAAGCAGAAAACAGAATATGAATTATTAATTATTTTTCATTCTTCTCCTTGATTATTACGAAAATTCAGGGCAGAAAGGATTCAGTAAAGAGAAAAAGAACCTTTTTAAAGGAAAAAGGGCTCCCCATACTGGGATGAGTCTATGGTAGGCACAGAAAAGTGTAAAAAATTGAATATTTGAATCTCTGGATGGTTGTACATTGGTCGTGGCAAACTTTACAGCAGCTTTCGGTTTATATGAATTTGGGTTAGCTGGTATTGGTATCTATGAAATGTATAACAATTGGAGCCACCTGTTGCTGTGATTTCTTGAAGACCTTTTAAATGTGGATACAGGAGTTAGATAAAATCTGAATAGTGTAATACAATGCCCACATTTTGAAGACAGTGAATATTGGAGTGAATCTATGAAATCAATACAACCTTTTGCTTACTATTTATTATCACTGGTTTGGAACATGACTATTGAATCAAATAAACTTAATCTACCCTTGAAAAATATTGTCACATAATATTTAAGTTTAAAAATTGTTTTTGTTTCTCAGAGTGATTTTGTGTCCTGGGTAGGAATTTAAATATATATATTTTTTATTTTTTTCAGCATGGTTGTGTGCCTTTTGTGCTTACTGAAGAAGATGAGAATTTATGCAACTGCAAACTCTTGGGTGCTTTTGCTTGTTTTGTATTCAGTTTGGAACTTTTTAAACCTAGGGGAAAATTCTCTGCACATTTGTGATTCAGAGTGTAGATGGCAGCAGAGCTACAACAAATGAACATATTATTAACACCCAGCCAACCTTGTAACTAGATCTGCATGCCAGAGGTCTGCTAATATAATAGGAAAAGTACAAAATCTGAACCTGGGAAAAGTATTACAATTACTGAAATTCAGCTGTTAAATAATAATAGGAGGTCCCAGTTTCATAGCCTGTGCATAGTAGTCCATATGTCATGTCAATAATATTAACACTAGCTTTGTTTATAGTAATGAGAACAATGCAATTTATTTAGCAAGGATTAATACCAATTAAGCATTTTGAAAATGGTTGTAGACCTGAGTTTATGATCATCATATAATAGACTTCACTATCAATTAGAAGTTGTGGGGTCAGACATGGCTCTTGAATATCCCGTTCAAATAAACTAATGACCATTGCCTAAAAAAAAATGCTAAATTTTATTTCAAATGAGGTTCTTTGGGTAAATCTGATATTTTTTATTAGGCCAACTCAAAAAGTTGGAAAAAATTCTTCTTTGCAAGCTTTCAGGCACAAACACCCTTTGTCAGGCTGAGGAAGCATCTGCAGTTGGTGTGTGCTCTTCCTGGATGGGATATTTTATTTCTCCAACTTCAAAAGAAAACATATTACTAAGCAAAACTCATTACAGTTTTCTCCAAATACCCAAGAGAAGGGAAAAATATGCATTAAACATTATAATGTAAATGGCTACCATGACATAAATGAAAGCATTTTAGAGCTACTGAATTTTAAAAATGAAGCAGAAATTTAAAACTTGTAGCCTGCCCTTCCAATTAAATGAACAGAGGTGAAGACAAGCAAGCTTAATAAAAACAATTGGATAAACAAGTCAAAACAATTTTGCACTTAATGTTCAAATAATGATCTGCTCAGACCATATGAAGCATGAATCAGCTATGTGGTATCTATAACAGACAATACCTTTGCACTTCTACACAATAGGATTTTCTGGACTAGGGACAGGCTCATGTCTAAAATCTAGATTCAGATGTGAATTTCTGTATGTATACTTTTTTCACATGAAGCCTGATGAAAACCTTGAATTTGTATTTGGCAGAGTTTAAAATTGAGATCTGAACATTGTCAAAGACAACTGTATCTGGATATCTGTCAGAAAACATTCAGCCCACAAAACATTTTATCCCTAAGATTTCATGTTAAGGGAGGAAAGGGGAAAATTAAGTTTTTTGCTGGTCACCCAACTTGGAGGCAGAGTCTTTCTAGTGTGTCGTTACATTTAGTTTACAGCTCAGAAATGTGCCTATGCACAAAATATTTCTTCGGAAGTTCATTACCTTTCATTTGTCAACATTTAATGTAATCTACCATAACGCTGCCCATTCAACATCCTTGTCATTTTCCCCCACATTTCTCCTGTTACCTTAACTAATTTTGTATCAATGTCAACCTTTGCTACACCACTGGTCAGTCTTCTTTTAATAATAATAATCAAAAAGTATTTTAAGCACCAGTCCTATCATAGAAATGGAGTAGCCTTTTTCCTTTTTAGCTTTCTCCTGTGATAAAAGTAGACCATTCCCCCCGCATTTTATCTCTTATATATCATATGACAATATAGTCTTTAATTTTGTCCTCTGAAGACCTCTGACTAAGGTTTGTGAAAATCATAGGTGGAAGAGGCCTGGGATAAGGGGGCTGAGCCTCCCAAATGTAGGCAACCTGGGCATGGGCTTCACTTGCCAACAGAGACAAGCAGCTGGAGTCTGCAGTCAGATGGGAACTCAACGCATCCTGGCCCTGTGTGGAGCAGCACCTAGCTCAGCAGGCAAATTTAAGGATGGTAAGGGGTGCAGGGGAAGGAAGAGGTATGGGGGGCATATTGAGGCCCCCATGGGGTGGGGAGTGAATGGGACCCTGAAGCAGGTTGTAGGATGCTTGTTGACCAGGTGGTTCATCCAAGGGTGCAAGGGGAGTTCCCACCGCTGCCTGTACCCCCAAGATAGGCATAGGGAATATGTTCCCCCCTTACCCCCTTTGGACTGTGCTTTTTATGGGGCAGTCTGCTGTCAATGCTGGCTGCACTCCACACTCTGCTGCCTGTACCCTGGCAACCATGCAATGCCATGTGCCTCCAACTGCTGGGCAGGTGGCACAGCCAATATGCAGGAAGCAAGTGGTGTCATGCAGCTGCCAGGGCACTGGCAACAAGGTGTAGAGTGTAGTCCATAGCAGTAGCCACCTCCACCCCACACAAAAATGGGGGGGGATATGCCCCCTGTGCCTGCCCTGGGGGTGCACACAGCAGTGGGAGACTCCCAGCAGCTTGAATGAGCTGCCTCAGCTCCAAGCATCTCATGATCAGCCCTGGGGCCCCATTCACCCCAACCCATGCCCTTGTCTCTGCCCCACTCCATTCCTGACCACAGGAACCTCAATCTGCCCCCCAGACCCCTTCCCCACAACAGAATTACATGCTGGGGGGTGGAGTGCACACTTGCATGTGCACACTCAGCCCTCCCCCAAATCATGTTTTCTTCCTCTGCATATAGTGAAAATTCAGATAAAATACACTGAATACAATTCACTGTTGTTTTCTTGATATGGTCAACAGATAATAGTATATTAAAAAAATGTTTTTTATTATGCTAATCTAGGCATTTACTTATATTGTGAGGGAGAGGGACAGTGTTTTTACTTTAAATGTGTAAGGTACTTAGCACAATAGGTTCCCAATCCAAGCTGAGACTTTTATATTGCAATATGAATACTACTGTCTCTAATTCTGTTTTTAATTATAATCCAGTTAAACTTCCCAGGCACTGAAATGAGGCTTGCTGTTCTTTGATTTTCCTTGTGTTCTTTTTAAAGTTAAGTGTACAGCATTGCATCCTGGATTGCATCCTGTCTTTATTACCAAAAAAGAGTTAGCCTGAACCTAAGTATCTTCCTAGCATTCTCTTTAGTAAAGACTTACATAAAGAAAAAGAAATCTTTAGTTTTCTTATCTTCCATTCCTCTTTTAGCTTGGTAGTAGCCTGAGAGACCCATGAATCAGATTGTCTATTTGTTGTCTTGCATCTTCTGTGACTTCATCACAGAATGTTGAACTGGCCTCTATTATGATCTAACTCCTTTACTTCTACATTTTGGTCTTTTGAACTCCCCCCTTTAATTTAAAAATATTTTCTAAAGGATTATACCACCATAATTTATCATCTCTCTTTGCCAAAATTTTTTTTGTTTTATGGTCAATATTCTTTAGTACAGTGCAAACACCACTCAGGAGTCATTTACCATGCATTTTTCTGTTGTATTTTCTCCTAAAACCTCAACTTCCAAATCCTTTTATTTGGAGGTGAATGTCAGCTTTCATTTTTTAAAATAAGTTTCTCACACTCATGACTGTGGAGAAAAGGTTGAAAATGCATTTTAAAAGCTTGTACATCCAAAAGACAACAATAATTTTGCCTTTTAATAGATAGCCAGTGAGCACTTTCCTGTGTGCATCACTGTTTCTGGGAACAACTGGAAAACAGAGACCAAAAGATATGAAGGGATTTCTGCTCTCTAGCCCCCTGTCCTTGACTTACAGCATTTTGAGTTGCAATGTTTCACACTGACAACATTTATAAATTGACACCCTGTTTCAACTTTCTGAAGTCAGTTTCAATTTTACAATGCTTGATCCAATGTGACCCCACACCAGTGAACAAGTTCATCTCCTTGGAGATCATCCGTCTAAAGTTCCTTGGACACTTTCTTTAAGAAAGCAGACAAGACTCCAGACAAACCTGCAGCCAAAACTCCTGAGAAGACTTCAGCCAAGAACCTTCAAAAAGTCCAACCAAGAGCCCTTCAAGCCAGCAAAGTCACCTCAAAGAAGTCCTTCCAAATCAATATGATTGCTATTTACAATATAAATAAATTAATGTAGCTTTTTGGTGAAAATAGGGTATTGGGCCTTAGTTCAGGAACCAATCACCCATTTATAGCATTGTTTCTTATGAGAAAATTGGTTCCGAGTTACAATGTTTCCAATTGTGTTACAGTGACCAATTGTGTCATAAGCACGAGGGCTGCCTGTACACATCAAATCCATGCTTATCAACATTTTGCAGATCTCTGTCTGTACCAATGGTGGGGGAGAAGGAAACCAGTGCATTTAAATATCACAATGTCAAAACATTCTGAAAAAAATGTTTATTTTCAACCAGGTCTATATATAGCACTCTAAAATGAAAGATTTTATTCTTTTTTTTCCCCCTTCTACAAATGATGACATATTCTTTGAATCAAGGAGATTAGTCTGCTATAGAACCAACCTTTAAGGACATATTAGGCACAGAAATCCACATAAATTATGTATTGGCAATGGATTAAACTTAAACTTATGTAAAATAATGCCTGGTGTACTTAACAGACAAATCATGCTCATCTATTTAAAATATTAACAAGTAATCTCTATTTATTCTTTTAGATAACCAAATGTTAAAGTAAATGTTGATGTATATGGCAGATGCTAATATAACAGGGCATCTCTTGCATGTTCATAAGCAGCAGGGACTAAAATATGGATCGCTGAATCTCAAAGCACAAATAGCTACTCCTTGAATGCATATACTTGGTTGTGCAACCTTAAAGCTTTGATCTGATTTGATCTCTTATCTGGAAAGGAAACTGCATAGAAACTGCTTTTTATAAGTATGCTAATCTTGCATGTACTATTTTTTGTGGTATTTACTGAGCCACCTGTTGCAATTTTGCTATAAACAGTTGATAAAGTTTGATAGCTGTCTAGACAAAAACATTTTAAAGGGCTTTTCAGCTCTTGCATTCAGAAAGTTGATAAAAAAGATTCCTAATCTCATTAACAAGTATCAAAGTGTTCTAGACCACTCTTGCTGACTAATTAATATACTGCTGGGAAATTAATTAAAAAGTAGAGAGTGCCAATGAGGGATAACATTCATTGTCCATAGAGTAGCTATGATACAGATTACTAGGGGAAAAAATATCTTGGAAAACAGAAATGACTAATTCTAGCTCTCTGGTTACTAAGAAAACAATATAAAAGGAAGAAAAATGAAAGCAACTTCTTCAAACCAGGGAAAGCTTCAGACATGTACATATAGAAAAAGCAATTATACATCACACTGTCAAATTGTTTGTTATCACTAAAGAAGCAAGATGTATTTGTCCTTTGCAGATTTATACAGAACTAGTTTCACATGGTAAGTTTGCTTATTTATTTATTTTTTAATGATTGACATTTAGACAAATGAGGACCAACAAATAGTAAGTGTGCAGAAATATAAGTCTAAATATATGAAAATACTGGAACAGATAAACCTCTTTGGCACTATGTTAGCAAAAAAAAAAAGGTTTCTGTTGCATCTAAATCCCGTGCTAAATTTTTAAAAGTAATTTACATGTAACTAGCATATTGTCATAATACCATCACTACTTTTAAATATATTAAGCCATTTCTCTAATTTTGGATTTATAATAATTTAACATCTGATGCAAAATGCTTAATTTGTTTGTTACACAATTTATGGATATAACATTATATAACATAATTACATAGCATAATTCCTCTTAGTTACACTGTTATATTTAATATGGTTATTGAACTATAAGCAATACATACTTTTCATTTATTGCATCCTTGTTGATAAATATTCCATTTATCAGCACTGTTATTCAATACCACAGTTTTTACCAACAGATTCCAATATGCATTACAAAATAAAGTAGATGTAGTAGGGAACAGAGGAATTAAATGTATTTACTTGTAGAAGATGGCACTTTCAAGTCAAGTTTTGAGTGATAATACAATGGAATGTATGGAAAATTTGGCGCTATTGTATGCATCTCTTTTGTGAATGAATAACATTTGTATTTTTCACAGGCCTGCCAGTGTAGCTCCTTTCATGATCAAGCATTCTTTTATATATTTATCAAATTTTGTCTTCATTTTTTGTCTTCATTTTTTTGGTAATATTTTTTCTCAAGTCATTTTTATTTGCATGCTTCTTCACTTTTTGTGACTAAGTTGACTATATACACTTATGTAATGGGCCTGAGTTTTTAAGAGGCTTTGCGAGATGCATTTCAGTGACATTTTCTTCAGCAAAGAATTGTAATTAAACAAAAGCATTTAAAATGCACGAGCTCATACCGGTTCAGAGCAATTAGACTAGGTAATTAGAAGCATGATAAAAGGGGATGCATGGGAAAAGGAATTAAACCCCCATTGAACTGTTACATCAAAAAATGAATAAGAAAGAGAGTAAATTAAAAATATAGCTTATAGCTGATAGGCAAAAGATAAACCCAATTATTATTGAAAAAAATGTGTATGCTCGTTTGTCTAGAGTTGTTATAGAATGTGCATGTAACAAATTCACTTGCCCTATTTATACTATTAGGTCATCAGAAAACGCTTTTATCCTGTCAGATGTTCACACCTTCAGCCTTTTGTAAGATCTGATCAAAACTCATTTGTTAAAACAAGAAACCTAGAACAAACTGGATAAAGAATGCAATATCCCAAAACCTCTAAATGGGAGGGGTAGCTGTGGAGGAGTAAACAACAATATAAAACTTAAAATTACATCAAAATCTCAGCGATCCTTGTAGTTACCCTGAAAAGGATGGAAGAGATGGAAGTAGTGACAGGAAGTAAATTTGATTGTTTTAAAGTAGGTTCTGATTCATAAAAGGACTTCACTTATTTTGAATATCTAAGACTGTTCAAAAAATAGATGTGAAGACACCCTTGGAAAACCAAGATGCAGAGCAAGCTATACATTTTCTCAGGGCATTCCTGTAACCGCAGTCTGTTCATATTCAGAAAACCTATACCTGTTCCAGTGCTAGCCATCACCTAGGCTAAAAAGTGTTTCTGGTCCCATGCAAAGAAAAAAAGGGGGGAAGTCAGTTTTAAAGTATTTGATTTTCAATGTGTTCTAATTTTTCCCCTAAAATGGCGAGCAGGTCAAATGATACTAAAACAGATTTGTTTATATTCTTAGCAGCTGTTTAGTAAGTACTGATGATAAAAACAGATACTGTTTTTATTCACAATTCTTGAAGAGCTGCATGAATTAGTTTTTTATTAAGAAGTGTTTTGGGAATGGTTAGTCTTAGAGAACAAGGTACACCACTCTGACTGGGCCAGCATGTGGTTTATTCCTCATTTCAGTCTAAGACAAGGTAAATAATTGATTTTTAGTTTAGTAGTCAAACCAAAAAAAAAGGTAAAATTTAGAGAATGCTCTGCAGTTAGATGTTTAGGGCACTATCACAGAAGGTCCCATCTTCACATTATGCTTAAAATGTGATTAACTAGTCAATCACATCTTAAGTTGTGACCCAACCACAAGTTCAATCAATGAATGGCATGATAAAACAAGGAATATGTCACAATTTTTTCCACAAAAAAAATTAGTAATAACTTTGTGGGTCCTTCTCATGCCATTAACTGAACATGTGCCCAGGTGCTCCCTGTGGCTGGGAGCCCTGTCAGCTGATGGGAATCTCAGCTGTGGCATTACCCTGGTTGGGGCAGTACCCCATACGCTGCAGGAATTTGCTACTTGCCAGTTCAGGAGGAGCCCAGGATTATAATCCTGCACTGGCAATAAGGTTTGATTGGATCTGATGGTGGACTCCACAATCGCACCTCTTGCGATATATGTGTTGTAAGGTTTAGGTTTCATAGTTGGTAGGGTCGGAAGGAACCTGAGCAGATCATCAAATCTGACCCTGTGCCATGGGCAGGAAACAATGCTGGGGTCAAAAAACCCCAGCAAGGTGATTAGCTAGCCTCCTTTTGAAGACCCCCAGGGTAGAAGCAAGCACTACTTCCCTTGGAAGTTGGTTCCAGATCCTAGCCGCCCTGACTGTGAAGTAGTCCTTCCTGATGTCCAGTCTGAACCTATTCTCACTCAACTTATGGCTGTTATTCCTATTTACTCCTGGTAGTGCTCAGGGGAACAGGGGCTCCCCTATTCCCTGCTGGTCTCCCTTGGTAAATTTGGATTGTGTGGATCACACTTCAGATCCTATCATGACTTTACCTGAACATTTATAACAGCCCTGAATCTTCTTTGTGTTAAGTATGCCCTACTCACAAGGCTCTTGAATTAAAGCCCCCTCCTCCCCCAGGCTGGTAAATCTAGCACCAACATTTTTCCCCCTGCCACAATTAATTGATTAATTCAGCCTGAATTCTAAAATGGATTTGGGATAACTGAAAAGACATTTTAAGAGTATTTATTACTTGACAGAAAAAAATATGTCCCCAGATCTACTTAAGTCCTCAAAACTGACCTTAAATTGAACTTAAATAGATAGAAATAAAGTGGTTCATCAACCTTCTTTTTGTCTCTACATAGGAATAAATTGCACTAGGTACAAACATCCTTATGCAAAAATGGGTATTCATGTATCTCATCTGAATAAGAGTATTCATTATTCTTCATATACTATTTCTTATTTGCTGTTCATCACTTGTTATTCATTATTCTTTTAAAATGTCAGTCATCCAAGCAGGAACATTATCAAGGGGTTTAGGTAACCAGCCGTACACCATGAATAGTGAAGAACACATTGTCAAAGTAAACAGTTCACAGTCAACTTATATATTGAAACTTATTTGCATAAACTCTTTGTAGAATATTTACAAATATTGTTAGTAAAAATAACTTCTTTTATTAAGAGCATGCTCTGGAAAATTTGATTCTTTCTACTGTCAAATCCAGAAGCCATTATTTACTTCTATTATAATGCTTTCTAGTGACCTTAATCAAAATGGGGTTCCTGTTCTGGTAAGCACTATGAAAGCATGTAAGAAGAGACAGTGTATACACCAAAGTTTTTGAAACCGAATAATCAAGAAAATGTTTTAGGGACCTCATATGTAACAAAAGGGACCACATGCTAGGTCATCCCTATCAGAACAGGCTATTCTTATGCTGTTTATTAAATATCACATACAGATGCCCCAGTATACCAATATATTTATAAGATATCCAGGTTGTAGCCATATTGGTCTAGAGGGAAAGGCAATTAGGATTCATAGTAGAGATGATATCTTTTATTAGACCAACAAGATTTTTCCAAAATAAATAAATAAATAAATAAATAAATAAATAAATAATTGCAGGCTTTCAGGCACAAGCACCCTTCATCAGGCATTGGAGGAAAAATTGTAAAAGTTCTCCTTGGTAGAATGAAATGAAATGAAATAGGAAATGAAAGTTCCTATTTCATAGGATTTCACAGAGGAGTCAACAGATGGAAAACTATGAACCAGCTTTGAATTGACTGCCCAGAGGAAGAGTCAACAGAAACCCACTGTGTCCCTTCTAGTATTCTAAATGGAGGTGTTTGGAAACAGAATGACTTGCTTGCACACATGGTGAATCTAGATCAGTCCAGATCTGTTTAAGACTTAAGTGACTATCTAGATACATGGATGATCTAAGTAATGCCATTTTGTGTACCCTGTAAATTGTAAATCAGTACATGTGCTGCACATGTGTTATGTGGTTCTTTGATTTATGTTTAATTTAATTTTCTCAACATACATTTTTGGAGAAGCACTGCAGATTATGTGTTCCCCACACAGCCTCAGAAGTTTAAGATTCAAAGTAATTTTGAGTTACTATAACATAAAAAGTCAATGGTGCAATTATTTTAATGTGTGCATGTCTACATGTCACCATACAGCAATGTTGTTATGGTGCCATGCTTTAATACTTTTGGAAGTATTAAAGTGCCCGCCTGTACTGCACCATGCGCATGGCACATAGTTAATTTTCACTGCTACCTCACCAGAACAACATGCTATACTGGTGGAACACACTGCTACAATTAAAATAGCTGCCGATCATTTGTAGACTCATATGATTGCTATGTTACCATAGCGCACTGTACTGCATTGTTGCACATCATTACATCACCATAAGGCAATGTGTAGATGCATCCTGTATGGAAAAGCAAATGGTTATTACCCTTAGGTAAGTAAAGTAGACTGGGTATTAATCCAGTCCACCTTCTTGAAGAATTCTCTTCTAAGATAAGAATACAAGAACAGGGTATTTCTTCAAAATGTTTCTTCTGAAATGGAAGTAATATTGCACTAAGCAGAATTCAGAATGAAAAGGCTTTGCAACCACAGAGCTTTGTAAGCCCAATACTAGAATAATTTTAAAAGCTTCTTCTTCATTTGCATGTGATAATAATATGAAATATTATTTTTATTTCCATATACACAGTTCCACCGTTTCTTTTCACAGACAAGGAGGATGAGTATGTGGTAATGGCAGGGAAATAAGACTTGGACCATAATGTTTTGCATTTTGGCTCTTTTGCAACATTAAGTCTAAATCATTTTAGCTAGATTAATTAAGGCACAGACACACAAGCAATGAGTGAGACTAGGTTATGCTCTTATTTACTTACTCTTTAGTAACTACCCACATGCTAGTTGGTGTCTGGCAGACAGGCAAGCTTGCTTATCCCTTAAGTATCATAGTATCATAGTACCTAGGGTCAGAAGGGGCCTAGAACAGGCCATCTAGTCTGACCCCCTGCCAATGGCAGGAACGAGTGCCAGGGTCACAGGACC
The DNA here is from genome assembly GCA_030014935.1 of Caiman crocodilus. Classification (NCBI taxonomy): domain Eukaryota; kingdom Metazoa; phylum Chordata; order Crocodylia; family Alligatoridae; genus Caiman; species Caiman crocodilus. The sequence goes on from JAGPOW010001543.1 coordinate 39,275,251, forward strand.
TCAGCCAAGTACCTATCCATTCTACTCTTAAAGATGTCCAAGGTAGGAGCAAGAACAACTTCCCTAGGAAGCCGGTTCCACGTCCTAGCCACCCTAACTGTGAAGTAGTGCCTCCTAAT
>JAGPOW010001543.1:39275469-39308010 GCA_030014935.1 Caiman crocodilus
TGTTCCCAAGTGGCACCTCAGGTACAGGCTCTGCAGCAGCACGGGCTGCCCTGGGTCCAGGGGGAACTTGCTGCCACCGACGAGTCACTCTTCTGGGTCGGGGGGGGGGCTCCTCAGTATGTTTCTGGCCCTGCAGAGAACAGAAATACATGTCAATTTCATGGTCTGCCTCTTGGATCCCCCGCAGCCTGCTCACCTCCGCCTGGAGCTCCCGCAGCCGCCCTTCCAGGGCCTGAAGATGGCCACAAGAAGGGAAGCCAGGGGACACCCCAGGCATCACCCCGACCCCCGGGAGGCCCGCCCAGCCAGCATCCCCAGCCAGGATGGGGGAGGTGGACAGGGGCCTGGTCTGGGTGGCAGCCTCAGAGGTGTGCCGGGGGGGTAGCGCCAGGGAAGAGGGAGGGGGAGGGGCCAGGCCCCTGGCAGTAGCACTGCGTGTACTCACCATGTTCCCAGAAAAAATGGAAAAAGTGGTCTTCCCACTGTCATCGCTCTTCCCTTCCTCCTGCTCTCCGCCGGTGCAAACGCCGGCACAAACGCTGGTGCGCCCTTACAGAGTGCACCTGTTTGCATGCTCTGTTTGCGCGTGGCTCGGGAGCGCGGCTCCCTGCTGGGTCAGCTATAAGCGGTCCGGGAGACTCCCCTCCGGACAGCTCCAGCTGTCGGCACAACCCCACTCACCACTTCACCGCCGCCGCTGTTGCTGCTCCTCTGCTGCTGCTCCTTTTGCTCAGCGAGGGCTCACGTGTGGCCGAGACCACACATGAACCCTATCAGGAGTCTTTTAGTCTCCCTGGTTACTCTGCTCATACCTGAAATTTTCCTGTATTTCAGTGTTCATATTTAGAAGACGGATAATAATTCTTTTAATCCATCTTTATTACTTTCTTTTCTATGTGAGCCCTTTTAAGATCTCATTTGTAAAATACCTAGCACATTGAAGTGGTTGGACTAGATGACCTCAGAAGGTCTCTTCCAAGCCTACTTCCTATGATCTAATGAAGCTCCAGCCTTGATTAGATCTCCAAGATCCTTAAGTAAAACCAATAATAAGGATACTAAAAAGGTATTGTACTAGCGATGTTGTTTATCCTGTTAGATCAAATTTTACAACCTGTAAAAAAATGAGTAAGTAGTGCTACACAATTGGTATGTCTACATTTTGTCCTACATACATAGTGACATGCTACATCACTGTACATTATGCTATGGTGATATAGTGATCACATGGGTCTATACATGACCGACAGCTATGTTGCCATAGTGGCATACTCCCCCACTTTAGTGTGCTGCTACGGCAACATAGCAGCAAAATCTAACCATGTGCTGCATGTATGAGACAGTATGGGCGGTTACTGTACTGTGCTTTAGTACTTCCAAACGTACTATGGCATTATAGTAACGTCATCATATAGTGATGTGTAAATATGCCCAATATGAATAAAGAAGGAAGGATCATTGTATTAGTACTCAGAGAGACAATGCTTGTATTAATCGGTCCATTCCCAATGATATACATAAAGAATTCCAGTGTATAATTCATATGAGATTTTTGTAGAAAGAGAACAGTCAATGACTAACTATCAAATATAGGTAGCACAGTCTTAACATGTTTTGAAGGCATTTGGATACCTATGATGCTATAGAGTTTTATTATTGTTAATAGTAAATTAAATAATATAATAATAATGATATGCTTGATTATTGCTGTCCAAAAAAAAAAAAGATGAAAGCAAATATTGGGATGTACTGGGTTCACTAATGGTTAATTAATAATCTGATATGCTTTATCAGTGTGTCATAATGAAGTTTGACAGTAAAGGACATTTAAAAATATTGATTTAATGAGCAGACAGGCTTTGCTTTAATCACAATAAATAGTTGTATTGTTCTTTAAAAAACTATATTTAGAAACTAAAATAAAAATCCTGTTGACAAATATTGCCTTACTGCTTCATTACAAAATATATCCTGAAAATGTGCTTAATAATAGAACAATAAAGGTTTGATTATGACCTTAATATTTTTATAGAATTAAAAGGCCTCAGGGGACCATTAGGAAAATTTAATTTGACCTCTCTCATAATATTGGCCAGAGAATTTCATTCAGTAATTCCTGACTAAAATTTAGAAAGCTCTGCAGTAGGGGTTATACCTTACTACACCAACTCTATATGACCTGGAACGGTGTTCTCCAGCAGACCCAGAGCACCTCAAGTATGCAGAGGCCTTTAACTACACTCCTATGTTTCCTTAAGGCATGCAGTATAATTCCCAGTCCCTTTACTGGTTAACATATAAAATGGATAGACCAAGGGATGACAGTGCTGCTTAACTTTTGCATAAACCATGCAGAGTAGGAAAATGCCCCTCATCATTTTTTAAATCTGAAATTAGTTCTGTGTGACTAATGTACATGGCTGCTTGTACATGTGATGGGAGTTTAGTCACCTAATTGCAACAATTTAAACTCCACCATTTCAATTTAGGGGCTTCCATCACTGATATGGTGAGGGGCCCGATCCTTTTTATTTTTTCCTGCAGACAACTCCCTGCCTCTTCCACAGCCAGGGGGCTGACCTGCCAGGGGGCTGACCTGAGCAGCCCCTGAGCTACAGGAGATCCTGGTGCTTCCCTCCATGGTGGCAGTGCCCCCCTGGGGCTGTCTGGGTTGGCTGCGAATGGGCAGGTGCTGCTGGGGGGACACTGCCACCTTGGAGAGAAGGTCCTTTCAGCTCAGGGCCCATTGACAGCTCTCCCCCTGGCTGTGGGAGAGGCAGGCAGGGCCCGTGGGAGAAAAAAATTAATTAGGCCCCTTGCCGCTTTTTTTTTTCCTTAGCAGGGTCTGCCCATGTGAGCTGCTGCTGGGCTGTGCAGCCCTTGAGCTGTGGGAAGGCCTGATACCTCCCTCCATGGTGGCAGCACCCCAGAGGGCCACCTGGGGGGGTGCGTACTAGCTGCATGGATACTACTCCAGCTCTCAGGAAGCACCCACTAGATCCAACTCTTTCCCCAGGCTTCCAGCATGCGAGCTTGGGGAACAGTTGGATCTGGCAGGTGTTGTCTGCAAGCTGGGGGCAGCACCCATGCAGTTAGCATTCCTCCTGGGCTGGCCCAGAGGTGCCACCGCTGCAGAGGGAAGGTCATCCACTTCCTTATTTGCCTAGTTTCTCCTGCTTCCTATTCTGACAAACCATAAGACATGTGATACTTTTGAATCTACAAGAAGACATTTTTTCCCCATAAGAAAGCTCAAGAATCTAACAGAAGCAATCTCATCTGAAAAAAAAAGTTTTAAAATGTAGATATTTTCTCCATCATTTCTCAAAGCCACCATCATGAACCACCTGGCAAATAGTAACTTGCTCCCTTATAAGAACATCCCTGCTGCCCCCTTTCAGTAGACACCAACAGCCTCTTTCCATGCTGTCAAGGCTAAACACTTAGTGAGCATAAACTGGTATCTGCAGTGAAGTCCATGAAGTTATTTGATTTAGCACAGCCAAAGATCTGGCCTTCTTTCATTATTTTGAGCTGTATTAATGATGACAATATTCTTATTCTTATCAATATTTGCTTATCTTGCCTACTGCCTAATAGCTCATTGTTCCTGTGCAGTAGCGTCAGCATCATGGTTTGTGTCTGCCAATACTATATTGCTGCAGCGATGAGCTTCATCCCTGTATGTTATCACAACAGTGATGTAGCATCTTATATAGATGCACCCACTAAGTTGTATACTGAATGCTTTAAAGTATCCATCTTAAAAGATAAGCAGAAAAGCTTCATCACATTTCATTATATGGATAGTATTTCATAATGCACAATGAGGACCAGAGCCATCTATCCATTTCCTATTTTCCTTTAGTCTTTATTTTACATGAATAATATCAGTAGTGATAAAACAGCATGTTAGCATACAAAAATACTGCCTTGCAGAAGCACTATAAAGAAGAAGGAGAAATTTCTTTCTAACTTTAACTACCTTAATTTTGCCTATGTGAAATAACCTAAAAATATGCAGAACCTGTGGTAACAACAACATTATTAATAATATCCTTGCCGTTTTTATCTTCCAGAGTGTGAAAGTGAGAAGTGAAGATGGCAGCAACAAAAAGAAAATTAGACTCTGTTCCCTGTAAAGTAGTAAGCTACTGTTAAGAGACAGAAGAGCTTGTCAACTTAGACACTGACATGAGAGACTGAAAAGCTTTCTTTGATGGCTCAAGCAGTGAAGAACTGAAAAGTCAGTAATTTAGGTTGAGACACAGGACTTGGCCCAGCCTGCAAAAATTATGCATGTTACCCTAAAAAGAGGCAAAATCCTGAGACAACATTTCTAATTGGACTTTAAAAGGATACACTAGAGCTGACTTACCTGACAAGATTTTCAAGTGAGTTTGACTGCCCCAGCCACACCCTGAACTGAAGAACAAATGCCATTTTAGGTTTCTTTAGCCTAAATTGAGTTATGTATATCCATGAAAACCAAGGCCCTGGTATTATATAAATTTGTGTCTTCTTGGCACACACAAGTTGAAACCTTGGCCCAACTGAAGTCAATGACTAAACTTCCAAAGATAGTGGGAATTAAGATAAGTTAATAGTGTTAAGATTTCACTTACTGTTTTTAGAATCCTGTAATAGCTAGTCAACTGGAGTTGATTAGTTTACTAGTGAAACAATTCTGAGTGGTGCAGAATCCTCCCAATTCCTGTAGACTTCATTAGGTGTTGAAAATGTCCAATACATTTGTGGACTAGCTGTATGTTTTTAATACATATCTGAATTGCACTTCAGATTTCTTGTTAAATGTAAATCTATTATTGGCAAATAACACATTCATCCTTTACCTTCTAATGTTCCTATCAGTGACTTATAATGGTAATTTTAACCACCCCACTAAGCAGAGACATTCATACAGTAAATATGATATAAAGTAAATGTGTTACAATTTATTTTACAGTAGTGTTAAATTACTTTTTTATAGCTCTGATTCTCCTGTTCCATGAAGAAAAATCAAATTTACAAGGAAGGTACTTAAAGTGCAAAATGCTTTTTATTGTAGCAACTTCCTCTGCTGCCCAGGTACTCTTACAACTAATTACAATTCCAATGGGCGCATCTGCACATGAACATTTACTGTGCAGAAATTTAGGTTGCTGCGCAGTAACTGAAAATTACTGCACAGTATGGATGTACGCCTACATGTTAACACCCGTATTGTGTAGTAACTGTAGTGACTTATGACAACTTGGGCATAAATATGATATCTGCATCATGTAGGTGTCAAATTTATGCCTAATTAGTTACTGTGTGGTAATGCACATGTAGTTGCTAGGGCTGTGTGAAGCTTCAGTAGTTGATGTGATTTGCAGGAGATTCATCCTGATTCAGGGACCAAATAAAAGCTCTGAATCTATTCAAAGCATCTGAATCAATTTGGAAAAGCTTCAGAAAAGATTCTGCCAATTCGGAGATATACATACAATAAACAGGCAGCTGACAGCTGCCTCCAGCTGGTAAGTCTGTTGGGGTTGAGGAGAGGGAAGGGGCATGGGGGGAGGAGGGATTGGGGCTGGTGCTGGGACAAGTTGTGCAACCAGGGTGGGGGACATGTTGCTCAGGAAGGGGGGAAGGGGGTAGGGGGACACAGGATGCAAGCAGCAGCAGCACTTGGAATGGGGGCTGTGCCCCGCTGCCACCCTGCAACATGCCCTCCCCCCCACCAGACTGGCTGGACAAGTGGCATAGCTGGGGAAGCTGTGGGAGAAGCCCCCATGGCTGCCCTGCTTGGCCTCAGCCTCCAGGACTTTAAAAACAAGAAAGCCTCATACTCACTGGCTACACCATCCTCTAGGGTCTTGTGGTAGACCCCCCCGCACACCGCATGGGGCAAGGTTGGGCAGCGGGGGTTGCTTCCCCACATGGTACCTGCATGGCAGCTGCTCCATGGCTCAGGTGCAGTGTGGCTCAGGAGGGCACCATGCACTGCCTGGGAACTGGTGTTGCTGGGGCTGAGCACTGCACAGGGAGCCACCCTAGCTCCCAGACGGCATGTGGTACCCTGCTGAGCTGTGCTGCATCTGAGCCATGGAGCAGCTGCCATGAAGGTGCTGGTAAGGGGCGGGGGGGTTGATCCTTGCTGCCTCCCAGTGCCCTGAGCTGTGATGGGGGGAATTCTGCCATGAGCTCCCAATCCCTACTGCCAGAGCTGGTGAGTGCAGGGCTTTTTTTTTTAATTGCCAGGATGCTGGGGCTGGGAAGGGGGGAGATCAGGGAGCAGAGGCTGTGTGGGGAGCTCTGCCACATGGCCCCAGAGCCCACATAGCTGCAGCTACTGCTGGTGAGTGCAGGGCTTTTTTTTTTAAAGTGCCAGGACTAGGCTGGGCCTGGGTGGGGGATGGGCTTGGTCAGGGCAGCCATGGGGGCTTCTCCTGCAGCTTCCTCCACCCGCGGAGAGGCAGACCCAGATGGAAAAGGTGTGGGAGAACCTGCAGCTGCCCGGCCATGCCTGCCTCTCCCCGGACAATCCAAATCTCTGATTCTCTCCAAATCAGCACTGAATCTTCTAAAGCTGATCTGGCCAAATTGATTCAGGATAATGATCTGAATCTCCAAATTGAACAACTGCCCTCTGAATTGGCTGAATCCAAATCTGAATCAAATACTTTCCTATTCATGCAGGTCTTATTGCACAGTAACACTGAATGTGGACTGAATTGGGACTAACTTTAGCACTGTTCGTGCATGCTGGGATAAAGTCAGGAAGGTCAAAGAGCAATTGGAGTCGCAGGTATCAAGGGATGTGAAGGATAACAAGAAGAGTTTCTACAAGTATACTGGTAGCAAGAGGAAGATCAGGGAAAGTGTGGGTCTCTGACTGCATGGGGAGGAAATTTTGTGACAGAGGACATAAAAAAGGTTAAAGTGCCTAATACCATTTCTGCCTCCAGAATACTGTACTGGGAAGCACAGTTTAGGAAGGAAGTGAGCAGCCCTCAGTGGTGAAAGAACAGGTTAGGGACTATTAAGAAAAGCTGAACATATACAAGTCCATGGGGCCGGATGGGAAACACCCAAGCATGCTAAGGGGTTTGGTTGATTTAATTTCAGAGCCACTGACCATCATGTTTGAAAACCCATGGCAATCAGGAGAGGTCTCAGATGACTGGAAAAGGGCAAACATAGTGCCCATATTTAGAAAAGGGGAAAACAAGGATCCAGGGAACTACAGACCAGTCAGCCTCAGCTCAGTCTCTAGAAAAATCATGGAGCAGAACTTCAAGGAGTCTATTTGTAAGGACTTGGAGGGGAAAAATGGTGATTAGGAAGAATCAGCATTGGTTCACTGGGGGCAAGTCATGCCTGACCACCAGATTGCCTTCTACGATGAGATGACTGGCTCTGTGGATGGGGGGAAGCTGATGGATTCATAGTTTTCATAGAATTCTAGGGTTGAAAGGGAACTTAGTAGATCATTGAGTCCGAACCCCTGCCCTGGGCAGGAAAGAGTGGTGGGCTCAAAGGACAGCTAGATGCTGGTCTAGTTTCCTTTTAAAGATCTCCAAGGTAGGGCGAAGCATCTTGTCCCTTGGAAGTCCATTCCAGATTTTGGCAACCCTCACCATAAAGACATTTTCCCTAATATCTAATCTAAACCTGTTCTCTGTCAGTTTATGGCCATTGTTCCTAGTAACCCCAGGGGGTGCCCTGGTAAACAGAGTATCCCCTATTTCTTCCTGATACACCTGATGAATTTGTAGACCGCTACAAGATCTCCTTTCATCCTTCTTTTGTGGATGCTGAAGAGATTCAGGTCCTTCAATCTTGCCTAGTAGGATGTAACTTGTAGACCCATAAACATATGGGTAGCTCTCCTCTGACCCTCTCAAGATTATGAGGAGAGGCTGAGGAAGTGGACTTATCTATTCCGGAGAACAGAAGATTGAGGCGGGATTTAACAGCACCCTTCAACTACCTGAAGTGAGGTTCAAAAGAGGATGGAGCTAAACTGTCCTCAGTCGTGACATGTGACAGAACAAGGAGAAAGGGTCTCAAGTTGAAACAAGGGAAGTTTAGCTTAGACATTAGGAAAACCTTTCTCAATAGGAGGGTAGTAAAACACTGGAACAGGTTACCCAGAAAGGTGGTAGAATCTCTACCCTAGGAGGTTTTCAAGACCTGGCTAGACAATGCTTTAGCTGGGATGATCTAGTTGGGTCTGGTCCTGCTTTGAGCAGGGATTGGACTAGATGACCTCCTGGGGTCCCTTCCAACCCTAACTTTCTATGATTCTACGATCTACTATTCTGCCTCCAGCTTCATGGTGGCTTTCTTGCCTCGGTAAAATATAATTTCATTTTAATATCTTTTCCCTTCTCCTGTGTCTAAGAGGAAACGCTGCTATGGTGAAAAAAACTACAGTTTTTGTCCATTGTTTCTATTTTAAAAAAATCCTGTCAAGGTTTCTGTTGAAAACCATGTATTTGCTTTGACATCCAGTCTCTTCCAAATCAGAAGGCTATCTATTGTATATTCTGCTCATATACCTTCCTTTCTATTATATGGAGATTATTAGGATGAGTTATTGTAAAACTGTGTTTGCTCATCTTGAACAAGAGAAATGGAAGTCTAAAAGAATTATTGTTAATAAACTGAAACCCAGTAATAACCCAAGCTCTTCCAGAATTCGGATGCCTTTCTCAGGTAGTAGCATTTATTGATTTGTTTCTTTAAAGAGACCATATCAATAAGCATAGGGTTGAGGGGAGAGGAAATCTACCTGTTCATGGGGAAATGTTCACAAGGAGGACTCGAAAGGAGTGAAAACTCTGCAATAATGATACAACCATTTGTCTCTCGTCTTTAAATTTTAATCTCAAGTCACTGAAGCTGACCCCAAAGCTCAGTTACAAAGTGCCCTTTACTTGCCCAACCATAATCAGATACTGAGTTAAAATAAATAGTCTTCATAGTATCATAGTATCATAGTACCTAGGGTCAGAAGGGGCCTAGAGCAGGCCATCTAGTCTGACCTCCCGCCAATGGCAGGAAATGAGTGTAGGAGCGTTTGACGTCTTTGAGTTCTGCTGCTGAGTATTCATTTCAAATTTTTACATAATTAATGAAATTACAATAAATATTGTAAGGTACCATTCCCATTAAATTTTGGTTATAATTTCTTAAAATACTTAGCTATTTCCACACCATTTGGTTTTTTTGCTAAAATGTGGTAAAATGTTTTGATTTTTTTCAGGTGTGCTGTTCCCATTAGTATTTCTGCACAAAACAACAGAGTACCTAAGGAGGCATGTGACCTGATAATAAAATAGAGGAGCTTTGTGCTTAAAGATTTGATTCATTTTAAAAGAAAGGTTATGGTATCTACCTAGAGAAGATCATGGAAGGGTTCAGGGCCTGGGGCAAATCAGCCTGTGTGGGGCCTGAACATGGTAGCAGTGGCCATAGCAGGCGAGTAGGGGGTGGTAAGCGGCCAGATGTGAAGTTGGCCCGGCTCTGTGGGTCCCCTGCAAAGCATAGGGCCTAGAGAAGTCACCATGATTCACCTTCCCCGCCCCACCTCTGGGACAGCCCTGTATCTACCACATCTATTATGGAACTAAACTTAGTCTGTATCTACCTTCATTATACTGACTCTTTACATTTTGAAACAATAGGGCAATAACACATAGTGCTCAGAGCAGCTTAGTCTCCTAGTTTTAACATGATATAATACATTATTTTTGTGTAAGGACTATCCTGTTTAAAAATCTAAAATATACACTCTAATACAAATGTGCAGAGGAATTCAGAAGTAATCAGTGTAGGCAGCTGGCTTTGGTTATTTCATGTTTCTGCCACCCCTTGTGAGCTTGGTTAGAAGGTCATGGCTGTTTGTCACAGTAAATTTAGATACCTGATGTCTGAAGTGATTGCAAAGATCCAATCTGAAAAACACTGTGCTCTCCATTTTCTAGTAGTCATTTCCTGCCTGATTGTTTCTGTCATTTTGCAGTTTATCATATTAGTTTTGCTAGAAACACATCAGCCAAATGTTTCCTTTCATATTTAATATAATCAACAAAGGATTAAAAATGGCATGATTCAGTCTAGCTATTTGTATCTATAGTTGGCATCTGAGAGATATGACAAACTCCCTAGAGGTAAGCCAGGTAGTCTGATCAAGGACAGGGTCTTTAAACAGGGAGTTCTGAAAACAGTGTGTATAATTATTATTAGGGATGGCAGAAATCATAAAGTCCTTAAATCCTCACACATTTTTACAACTGAGATCAAAAGAACTTTTATCAGAGTCCTGAAATGTTCTTCTAAACCTTTGTTTAATTTTTATATTTTGTTGTTGGATTTTGACAGAGTACAAATGGTAAAAAGAAGGGTAATGTAAAAGGATAAAAAGAAGATGAAATAACTGATATAAATAAAGCCATAGCCCATACAAACTTGCAAATGTTGCCTAAGATAAAAAGAGAGATTATATCAGCTTTGATATCTGGGTAGAATAAATGAATATTATTAGAAATACTTTGAAAATTGCAAATAACTAAATTTATCAAACTACATAGTGACAGGGCTAGATGCAGTTCTTGCTGAAATCAATGACAAGTCTCCTGTTTACTGGAAAGGAGAGTTTAAAAAATCCATTAGGGTCTGCTCTAATTGAAAGTATTGACAAAACACCCCCTGAGACTCCATACAAGCAGGGCTGTCCCTTATCATCTAACTTTGTGGTTAAAATTGCCATTTGAATGGGGTCTTAGTCTTCATTTTTCATGATGTGTTTTTCCTCATTTAAGGGCTCTCTCATATGGATAGGGAAAGTTTAAACCTTCTGAACAAACAGAACACAAACAAGTGCATCCCTATTTTTTGAAAGAAGGTGGAATCAAAAAGCGTTATGGCTAAGATGGTTGACCTTGAAGGAGAGAGGAAAGTCTAAGTTTTGAGAATCTAAATGGATTAGAACTGTATATTGTCATGCATTTCCTCCCATGAAAATATACCAAAAAAAATCTACTACTTGAAGCAAGAACCCCATAAATAAAATTCTAACCTGTGATGTAAATAAGGCCCTTCTGCACATAACAAACATTATGCAAATAATTGGTTAGTTGTACAATACATTTTGACTAGCCACATGTACAATGTAAGACCAGCCACAAGTACAAAGTAATTATCACACAATGAACTTGTCACCAGTGCAATAAATTTAGACCAGCTCTACATGCAAAGTAATAATCACACAATAAAAATGATGTTTTTTAATCTTAGAGATGTTATCCTCTTGTAGACAAACACCTGGCACATTTCTTTTAAGCCTTTTGACCACTATGTTAGTTTTACAGAGCTATCATCACAAGTAATTGCTATCACAGAGGATTTTCTTGGTCAGGAGTCCTTACTTAGGCAATACACTCAATGACTTCAGGCAATGAATACTGAAACAAGGAGTACTGTATTAAATCTAGGTTGTGCTATTTCACTTTTCTGGCATAGAACTGAATAGTGAAGACAGCAAAATAGATCTAATGCATTAAAGCTGAAATGTTTGATATATTAGATTCCCAAAGGGGTCCATTTTTGCTTTGAAATGAGTCATAAAATACTGTCAGGGAAAATGGCTTAACTTTGAGATCTTTTAGTCACTGAAGGGATACCCCTACTGAGCACTATTAAAGTTATTGAGAATAGAGAATTTGGGAATACTCTGTATTTGAGGTAAATGAAGAAAATGTTAGTGGGATTTTTATCTACCTCTCATCTATATGTTTTTATGGTCAATGCATTTTTGTAGCTGGGGTCCATCACAGTAAATGGTCTTATCCAAAACCAATATGATCAAAAAGAGAATGTCCCTTATGTATCCATGTTTGGCATTTAACTGTACAACTTTGAGGCTTCTAGGAATATCAATTCTGTCTCGTAAATATTTTTGTTTCTGAAAGCCTTGTCACATGGCTACTTGTAACAGTTGCAGATCGCTGGAAACTTGTGATGTATTAAGGTTAGTTAAGTGGTCATTACACATTGCACATGGTAACTCTAAGGAATGTTTGGTGATATTAAAGATACTACATGCAGTGAGCAGTCACATGTTAAGGGTTAATACCCCCTCTAACATGCACAACTCTGATTTGACACTAGATGGCTGGTAAGCGGGAGTATGCCTGGGACTTGCCAAATCTACCCTGTGGCTGTCTAGTAGGTCTGTGCAAAGTGGCAAGTATTTGCTTCAGATTTGGTTGATTTGTAGGGACAGTGATTTGATTTGGTGATTCAAATCACTGTCCTGATTCAATTAGGCCAAATCAGATTTGGAGATTTGGTGCCAATTTGGAGATTCAACCATAGACTAAATAGGCAGCAATCCTTGAGGATGCTGAACACAGTTACCTCCAGCTGGTAAGTCTATTGTGGTGGCTGAAGGAGGGAGAGAAGAGGTGTGGTGGGACAGATCAATGCCCTCACACCAATAGAGGGATTGGGGCTGGGACAAGCTGCCCTTCCAGGACAGAGGGGCATAGGCAGTCATCCCTAGGGGTGTGCAGGGCCTGGGGAATATCAGCCTGGAGCGTATAGGCCCAGGGGGGTAAAGCGTGAGTGGCCAGAGCCAGCAGAGTGGGGAGGGAGGTGGTGAGCAGCTGGAGCTGGCAGAACATGGCAACACATGACAGCCACAGTGGGGCCTGTACAGGACTGTGCACAGGGCACTCAGAGTGTGGCACCTGTGGCAGTGTCCCCGATTTCACCCCCCAAGGATGGCCCTGTGGGACTAGGGGAGGGGGGCTCCCACCACTGCATGCTGCTGAATGCTACTGGTCTGGGATGGCATGGGAGCAAGTGTGTGCCCCTGGATCTTCACAGGCTGTGCTCTAGATGGGTGGTGAAAGGCACTGGGAGTGGGGCTATGCCCTCCTGCTTCTTGCCTAGCCTCCCTGCACCTCCCAGACAAGTCCTGGATTCACCCTGGCTGAAACAGCAGTGGGCATGAAGGTGGGTGCATGCACCTGGATTGGGGCAGAGCCACCAGCAGGGGTTATGGGGAATTTTAGGGTGTCTGAAGCCCTGCCATAGCCCCCACTCCATTGCACTCTGTGGGGCAGGTAGAGCCAGGGCTGCATTCTGAGCTACAGCTGGGGCTAACCTCCTGGAGCACAGCAGCCCCATGGAGTGCAGCTTGGCTCAGATCACCCCATGAAGATCTGGGCATATGCCTGCTCCCATGCCCTCCCAGACCGGTGGCAGGGGGTGGTGAGTTCTGCAGAGAACCCTCCCTGAGTTCTGCAGGGCTGTCCCTCAGGGGAGTGAATCAGTACAACTGGGCTCCACGCTCTGTGGACCCCAAAGACAATCCTGAACAGGTCCTACCATGGCCACCATGTGCCACTGCCACCATGCGGTGCCAGGTCTGGCTGCTTGCCATCCTCCCCTTGCTGCTCCTCCATCTACTCACAACCTCCCCTCTGCTCTGCCAGCACTAGCCACTCACACTCTTCGCCCTCTGGGCCCAGCACAGGCTGATATGCCCTAGGCCCCCTGGATCTGAGTGCCATAACAAGGGAAATTCTGGGGAAGGAGTTGGAATCGTCTGAGTTTGTGCTCCACACCCCTCAAGTTTCCCCTAGTACCAAGTCTCTTTCCCCAGAAGGCACTTCACAGGAAGTTGAGGTCCAGAGGCAAGTGTCCACTCCTATTGCTGTGCCTCTGCCTGCTAAGGGGGAAAAGGCAGCATCCACACATGCACCTGCACCCCAGAATTGAACAGATCATTTTAAGTTGGCAGATGATCCCATGTACGCTATCTGCCTGCACTGTTGAGCCAAAACCAGCTGGGGCTGGTTTGTTGATGCATCTCTGCAGGCACTGCCTGCTTACCCTTGTTCCTCCTTAGCTTGTCACCAGTAGAAGCATGCCCCAAAAGAAGTCCCCTCTCATTCCAAATCCCCTATTCCCATGAAGCAGAAGCAGGACACCCGAGCGCATTGGGGAGATGCTCACTGTGGATGGCCAGCCCTCCTCCTTAGTTGAGCACCCAAGGTTCAGGTGGCTCATGGCACTTGTGGCCCATCATACCAAGTTCCTGCTTGTATCATCTTTAACAGGACAGTGGTGCCCTCCCTATATGAGGCACGCAGGGAGTACTTGAGGGAGGAGCTGCACAAGGCAGGTTCACAGGTGGCCTTACACTTCAACTTAGATATCTAGGGCAGCCAGGGTGGAGATCATGCATATGTCTCCATCACAGGGCACTGGTGCAACCAGCCAGGCCATTGGTGGGCTCTCTTTCAAGCCAAGGTGATAGATAAGTCCCATGCAGCAACCAAGATCATGGGGGCCATGAACCACTTGGTGCAGGAATGGCTTATTGGACAGAACAAGCTCACAGGTTCATGGTCACTGGCAATGGGGCCAATCTGGTCAAGATGGTCCATGATGCCAACTTTGTTGAAAGCTGCTGTGTTGCACAGAAGTTCCACCTTATTGTCAGGGATGCCTTGGAGGGGGACAGTGCTCCTGGTGATGGCACCAGCACAACCAGAAAGCTCATTTCCAAAAGCAGAAACGTGGCAAGCTACTTGCACCGGATCATGGAGGGGGGCAAGATGCTGTGGGACTAGCAAACAGAGCTGAACATCCCACAGCACAAAATCATGCAGGACGTGGAGACTCAGTGGAAATCCACATACCTGATGCTCTAGAGACTGATGGAGCAACAGAAGGCCATCCATGTGATGGCCTTGCTCAAAGAGATTGGGATTAGTAGTCCCCTTAATAGAACTAAGTGGGATACCATCTCCAGATCTTGGTGCTCCTCAAGCCCTGCCTTGAGAGCCACAGCCAATGAGAGCCACAGTGCTGGCAATGCCCTCCTGAACCAGGTGAACCCTGTAGTGAGGGAATATCAGAACCAAATAAGGAAGTTCCAGGGGATCAATGTTCCTAGCTGGGGCAAGCTGCTGTCACCAGATGTGCAGGCACTGGTTAGGCAGCTGAAGGAGGGCATCAGGAAATGGCTTGATCCCCTGTGGTCCAGTATGGTCCATATACAGACCACCATTTGTGATCCAAGGATGAAGGGGAGCATAGGCAGTAGCCAAAGGCTGGATCAGTGGATGGAGGTGCTGGTGAAGAAAGTTAGGGAGATAGAGGCAGAGGCAGGAGGACATGGATGAGGGCAATCCACAGTCCCATGTCATCATGCCATCCACCAGCCAGGCTCCTCCTTCAACACAGGCGTTGCCAATGCGAGCAAAGGGCATGCTCTCTGGTAGAGTTCAGAGGCATCAGACCCCACTATTAGACATGGAGCCATTGCTGTGCAACCCTTTGGCCTACTGGGCAAGCTGCAGCCAGATGTGGCTGGATCCTGTCCACCAACTGGTATTCCAAGTGAGAGGGTGTTCAGCATTGCTACTGATGTAGTGACACCCTAGTACATCTCCTTGGATCTTGGTATGGTGTAGCAGCTGGTGTTCCTCAAGGTCAAACACCCACTGCTGGGGTTCCCCAAGCCCCAGGTACAGACAGAGTGAATACCACTGTCTTCACTCCATCTGCATCCAATTTTCCTTTTTTTCATTTTAAAACCACTTAATGCCCTGCTCTAAGAGCTGGAGGCAGCACTCACTGCATCTTCAGCAAGCAGGGCAAAAACAGGTCCTTGCTGAGCTCCCATGCCAGGATGAACCTGAGGTATGGACTGGGCCTCTGGGGCAGGAGTCCCCAGGTCCTGGGCATGACCACTAAAACTGCATTCTGCCAGGGATGGGAGGCTTGGTGGGACTGCTGGCAGTACAGCAGCACCAAGAAATGCCAGAACCAAGAATCTCTCTGGTGAAAGGCAGGTAGGAGGTGCTATAACCTCCAGCCACCACATGCATGCACACAGTCCTGTCTGGAAAAGCCCAGACCATCACATCTTTGACAGGCTTGAGGCTTGCTGGCTGCAGTGCAGTTGTGAGGTTCCAGGTGAGCTCAGCTTAGCTGCCTGGGATGCCAGTTTTGGGGTTGAAATACCCTTCATTAGGCTGAGGAAGTACCTGCAGTTGGTATGTGTGCTGTTCCTGGATGGAAGGAATAATAAAGAAGCCAGAGGCTGGCATGCACTGCAGGCAAGAAAGCCAGTCAGTGAAAATGGAAATGGAGGCATCAGGGGGTGAGGGACAGGCTGAGTTTGTGGGGGAGGGAGATGTAGCAGGTAAAAATGCAGAGGTACCTGGGGAGTCAGATATCCGGCAGATTGTAGTGCGTCAGAATTCCAGTCTACATTAAGCCATAAGTTTCTGTATTTAGGTGGTTGATGAAATGTGGTTCATAGGCTCACCTGTGAAAAATGGTTTGTAAATTTAAGAATCAAGCCTTAGAGATTGGGGACAGGAGGTGTTCTGTTCTAGTCTTTGATAGATTTTGGGAGTGCGCTTATTCTGGTGCACAGTTGTTGCTCATTCTGGTATCTCCTATGTATTTTCCGCCGAGGCACTTGCTGCCCTGATGGAGATATGTATTGTGAACATATCTCCATACTGGAGATATTTATTGTTGGCAGATTATGCATGTCTTGTCATGGCATGGCCTGGATCCATTCGATGTGTTTTGAGCTGTAGGAAGTTGGCTTCTGGTGTTGAGGTTAGCAAGGTTCAGTGTTTCTCTGAATTTACAAATCAGATGAGCCTATCAACTTCACTTCATTTTCTCCTGTATAAAAACACATTGACCATAAAAACATATAGATGACAGGTAGATAAAAACCTCACTAAATCATTTTCTTCATGTACCTCAAATAGAGTATTCCCAAATTCTCTATTCCCAAGAGCTGTAATAGTGCTCAGAAGGCAGGGCATGGGGGTGGGCACATGTACCTAGATTCCCTGCAGGGCCGCTGGTAGGGACTATGGGGAATTTTAGGGTGGTTGCAGCCCCCCATAGCCACCACTCCACTTCACTATGCACGGCAGGTGGAGTCAAGGCTGTACTCTGGGCTGCAGCTGGGGCTACCCTCCCAGAGTGCAGCCCTGGCTCCACCTGTCTTGCTGAGTGCAGCCTGGTGGCAAGCAGATAAGGATAGCCTCCCAGAGAGCGGCCTGGCCCAGCTCTCCCCCTCCCCCATTCAGATCTGGTGGCACACACCTGCTCCCATGCCCTTCCAGACCAGTGGCATGTGGTGGTACACAGTGGTGGGAACCCCACTTCGAGTCCCAGGCCCCCCTGCTGTACAGCTTGTTCCAGCCCCATCCTGAATCCCATACCCCCCCTGCTGTACAGCTTCTCCCAGACCCATCCCCAGCCCAAATCCCTCCCTCGCTGTGGGGGCACTGATATGCGTCCCCCCACACCCTTTCCCTTCCCCCTCTGCTTACCACAACACACTTACCAGCAGGATGCAGCTGTGTCCAGCATCCTCGAGGACACCTGCCTGTTTAGTCTATGGCCGACTTTCTGCATTGGCACTGAACCTTTTCTAAATCGATTCAGAGGATTCCAATTTGATTCATACTTTTAATTGGTCTTCTGATTCAATTTGGATTCAGAGATTTGGCCTCCAAATCTGGCCGAATCTCCTCCAAATTGAATTGGCTACAAAAGCTTTGCATAACCATACGTCTACTTCTTCAGTGCAGTGACTACCTGCTTACCCTTTCCCTACCCCATGGCTCACCTGTAACTCCCTGGGAGCTTCTTGCTCACCTGCCCCACCCGTCTCACCCTCCCCCATGTATCCCTACTCATCCACAGCTGCCTGGCTCTCTCCAGCTCTCTGTCAGTCTAGGGCAGTTCTGGTCAGTAGAGATGCTCCACATTGGAGATGGGATACCAAGGTACTAGCAAACCAGTCATTGTTGGTATTGACCCCATGGAGCAAACTGGTGTTACTGCAACACAAGCTGCCTAACACCAGCAGGACATCATCCTCACATAGAAGCATAATTTTGAGGCATTCAGGGAGCACTTCTTCTCATCTTTTCCAGCCTTAACACACATACTCCCATTTTAAGTGTTTAACACATGGAAAAAAATTATGTCTAACAGCCTGAGTGTTATAGTGGTATCACACGTTCAGTTGCAACAGTTGCACATTATTAGAATGTAGTGGCCTATTAAAGTTAGTACATATTGGGAGATAACCCTCATCTAAGAGGGAACAATTTTTCAATGCCAGGAGGATACTTAACATTTGCTAATGTTCTTGAAACTGCTTGTGTCTGTTTGTGTTTTAACTTCACTTAGTAAGTGTTAAATTGAACATATGTCACAATTCTTAACTCAAGAGAAGTTCAACTCTAAATTTAAAAAAAATATATCCATCTCAAAAATCATGGAAAAAATAAACATGTTAAGTAAAAACATAAGGCTGGATGTAAGAAAATATAGCATCTGAACTAATAGCATGTGGAACTGGAAGAATCTAACACATAGCTGGAAATGTGTTTCATATCATAAAGTAATTACGAGTTTCCTTTAAAATATCATAAGGACACATAAAATGGAAGCATTCACTTCCTCTAAATCCTCTAAAAAGGATCTGTTTTATCCAGATTGTTCAAGGGTATTCTTAGTCTGCTCTGGGGAGATAAACCACTCAATTTGCATACCTCCATTAGCCCAGTATGTGTCGATCCAAGCCCTTTCCACTCCTTTGCTCCATGGGCAAACTTTCAACCTTTGTGTACTCTGTTGCCTAAGGGGGTGGTGTTTGCCCCACGATGACCCAGGACATCTACCCAGGTGCAGCTCATCATTTTGCTGCTTGCTCTAGTTCAGGCAGAGACTGGAAACTTCTCAGCTGGCTCTCAGCCCTTCCTGGTGTGGCATGCAGCAAGCTCACTCAGTCTCAACTCTTTCTTGATATGAATGCTAGCCCAGCTCCTGCGTTGATGTGGTCTACAGCAGACCTAATGGGTGTCAATTCTGCCTCAGTGCATGTACTAACCCAACCCCCACACCACTGACCTAATCCCAATTCAGTGAAATATATTCAACATTTTGTCCCTTTATTTTTAATGCTTTTTTCCATTTGTTTTCTCTCTATTTGTTCCCCCTTGGCTGTTCACCTCCAACAGTTTTTTTTTTTTAGATTCTCCCCCTTCCACCTGCAGCTCCAATTAGCTCCTGCTGTCTGTGGAGTGAAGGAAGCCACAGCCAAGGTGGTTTTTTCACCTCCAAGTTACATGCCACCCTCCCCCACCCTCTGCAAACCCCAGGGGAGGAATAGACCTGACTCCTATCGAAGACCCTCTAATAGCAAGTTACAGTTGTGCAGGTCTTAGATGACATTAAACTTTAGTCTGTGACTTCTCCAAACTAGAGGGTGGATCTGCATGTGTTATTAGCATGGAGTAATGAACTCCAGTGCATATTGCACTGAAATTTATTGCTCCCAGGCATTGCCTGTGAATGTGCACCTGGAATAGCAGTACAGTTTGCTGGGTCAGAGCAGCACTAGACGGCAGATGGTCCAGGGGATAAGCCTGTGCTCCGACTCAACTTGGGTCAATGTGCTGTGGAGGAACTGGCTGGAGCACAAGGGTGATCTAGTTCAGGGCTAGTACCTGTACAAGTATTAACCTGTGGCAGAGATCATTAGTTTTCTGTGGCATAATAGGGCCACATATGTTGATGCTGAGACTTTACTGTGGAGCTAATTAGGGAGCTCCACAGTAAATGCCTTATGTAGATGCACCCAGTTTTAACTTTATGAGGACATAACATTCCACAAATTTAAAATGTTTTAAAGGTAACTTGTAACAGCACCCTATGTATATTTGCTAACATTCTGTATGATGGACCTGTTCCTACCATTGTTCAAGTCTCATTTAAATAGGGGAAAAGACTCTTGGAAATTAACTTAAAGCATATATTTTCCTGTGACTTTGTGTATCTAGTGACATGTTTTTAATGTGAAACATATGTGCAGCCTAAATGATAAGACTATGATTTATTTAAAACACTGACCAGAGCTAGATTAATGATAGAAGAACAGTTTAAAGATGATCTTGTTTTCAAAAATAAACTGATGTATTAGTGAGCTTGAAGATATCAAATCTTCTAATGCCATTTAAAGCAATTAAAAAAAATGACATATTAATTCCAAAGAAAAGCTTGTAGAAATGTGAACCATGGCATACAGAATAATTAAGTTGTACTTCCAAAAGGTTAATGTAGCAATTTACTTTGTCTTAAAATTTTAATTTAGATAATTGTGCAGAATTTTGTGATCTGACACAGCCATGTAGCTATAATATGTGTCCCATGCATTTTATGAGGCAAGCTGTAGATCTGCTGAGTACTATGCTGAATAGAATACACCTATGTCCTGCTAAGCGCAGGTATGTTAAACGGAATAGATTAAAAAAAAACAACCCAGCATTTCCATTCCCTTTATTCTATTACTAAACGGTCTCCTTTTTGGTCCATTTTTCCTTACAATGAAACCATACTGTAAACAGAAAAATGACAAGCTATAATACCAGGAGCCTGTACAAGGAAAATTCCCAAGTATTGCTGGTCACTAGTTTTCTGTGAGCCCTGTGGGAGACCAGAGTGCCCAGCACTACTGTTGCATACCAGTAGGGTGATACAGCTTTCACTTCAAAATAGGGTTGAAGGAAACTATATGTAGTAGTCTCTGAAAATTAGTCTTCAGTGGGTACATCTACACAAGATGTTTCACTGCACAGTACACTAATCTACTGCACAGTAAAACATCACTATGGAGCTGTGTGCACTATTTTACTGCGCAGTATGTTTTCAGCACAGTACTTCTATGTGTAGTCATGCCCAGTCTTAATAACTACTTTTCCCACTCACCTCCAGAGATGCTTTGCATACACTTTGATTTAAAGTATCATAGTTCTTAAAATATAAGACACCCTAGAACTTAAGCTACTCACAAATCTTATGTTACTTATTGTAAGAAAATATAAATACATAACCCAATAATGACACATTTGCAAAAATACAACCTGCATATAAGCACTTTTGACTTTTTAAAGTCAAATTTAAGGTGCAGCGCATTTTTAGAAACAACGTATTTTGTTTTCAGTTTCATACTGTACTAGACCATGCTTGCGTAAACTTTTACTGCAAATTAAAATTTAAGATGATTAAGGGGCATGTCTACCTTTGTCTGCAAATGGTACACAGACTAACTGTAAACATGATAGTAACAGTGAAGCAGGGGCAGTAGGGAGCTCAGTGTGCAGGATTTGCAGATGATACAAATTACAACATCTTTTAAAGCACCTCTTGCTTAAATCAAAGAACTTGCTAAGGGTGGAAGGAATATATGGGTATATTGGGTAGCTTGAACCCAACTTGGCATACATCATCCCCTGAGTTAAAATATACTCCTGAACCACTGCCAATAATCTGGGCAGAATCTGTACTTCTTCAAATAGAATACTGTCATTTTCTGTATTTGTTCAGTTAAAAGAAAGGCTCTGGAACTAAATGAAAATATCAAATCTGGTAAATAATGGACATGTCCATTATATAGACATATGGATCTCCTGGAACAAGGCGGGCATGGCAGAAATTCTTATATGTCCAAGAGATCCTCGAATTGTTCCTGCAACTGAAGAGAAGAGAGTGTTTAAAATCTCTCATGTCCTTATTACAAGCACTACAGATGAGAACTTCTTCTTGATGGCTATGATGAGATTAAAAGGTGACAGCTGACATGTTAAAATCACAAGCCAATTATAATAAAACATCAATTTTATATCAGTGTAACTCCAGAGTTGCAATTTACACTAATGTAAGAGAACTCAGAAAGTGGTTAAGAGACCCCCAAAAATGCAAAGTTCAATATTTTTCAGAGAAATAAATCTTAAAAAGAAAACTATTAGGAGAGAAAGTTGGGGTGTCCACAATTGCATCTCTTGTAAATTTTCTTTATGTAAGTTTTCCACCATAATAAGAATAGCGTACAGCTGTAATTTGAACTGATCAACATTGTGTTATTTATCCTTTTTTAAAAATAAATCTCTTTGACAAATATCAAACAGTTAAAAAAAATTGGCTAAGACATTCATTTCAGAAACCTCCTTTGCAGCTGATGCAACCCAGCAGGTGGTATTAAGCCATTTCAATATCATTTCTGTGTTTTCATAAACTTGTAAAATATGCATAACAATAATTCCTATGAACATAATCATCTTATGGAAGATGTTAATTGATTCATGACATTGCTTTGTTACAGCCACAACCTTCCTATTGCCCAGGCAGACATTTTATATATATTTCTTTCAAAGACCTATTAAAATTAAGCAAAAAAATGATGATGAACTGTCTTATACACTTGTATTCATCTGCTTCATACTCCCCTATTGGATCGAATCATGTGTGTCCCAACATATGATTTGTGTTTTATGCCGGAACAAATCTGTGGCCACTTTGTACTTCACAGTGAAGTTAGGGAATGTCTATACATCATTAATGCACCTTTGCTACTGCACTTTAAGTTTAATATCTGTAATATGAGGTGCTAAAAGTTCAGTAGCTGCATTAATGTGCAGCAGCAAAGGTGAACCTTTTTTTGTTATGCTGAAAGAAGAAAAGACTAATTCTATTGTGGACTAGTGTATTAGCGTGGTTTTTGCCATGACATGATAAGGTGCAGTAGAACAATCTACTTCACATTAAGGCATCTCACGTAGATGCACCCAAGATTCTTATTTCCAGAGATGGAGCTTGATTCCTGCATCTCCAGTCATTTCATGTCACTATTCAGTACTTACTTTTTAACATAATAGAAAACACCTCCCTTTCTAGGTAATAGAGAGAAACTACTTAAATATCTTTTGTAGAGCTATGACCCCTTTGCTTTATTGGTTCAACTGCTTTTGTTACAGTTTTTTTAAACATTTTTTCAAAATTATTTTAATGACTACTTTCTCTAGTCTTTTCTTTCTGGCACTAAAGTGTTCTGCTATGCAGCTTTAGCATAGTCCAACCATTAGTGTTGGCATCCATTTCATTTGTTGATTTCCAGTGATAAAGTTCTGATGCCAAACAAACAATTAATTGACATAATGAAAGCAGACAACTAAAATCAACAAAAGAGGCAAATTGATTAATAGCTATCTTGGGGACTCTGCAGAAAAGCTATATAATATTTATGGATTCAGCTTCTTGAAGTAATTTGAGTAACATACAAAGAACAAAGCAGGTTATATATCATATTTTGTAAATTAATAAAAAAATTTACCTGCCGTACAGACATCAGAAAAGATTATTGTCTAAGCGTAGTTAAAACAAAAGTCCATTTAAATCTTGCTCTAGAAAAAAAAATCCTTCTTGTCTTCCTTTTTATTTGTCTTTATTTTTGTTCAGGAAGCAGGAATAATTAATTGCCTGTGTGTTTAAATTTATTCCACAGGTTTCTTTTGTCACCTGCTGGACTTTATGGGTTTTATCCTGCTGTCATTTGCACAGAGCAGTTCATTTTTTACTACAAATATATGTATGACTGAAAAGGATAAGTGACTTTGGTGTGTAACAGAAAAAGAAAAGAACTTACTTTGCAGTTAGTGTTATATTCAGGAGAAACAATTACTTCACAAAACTTATAATTGCAATAGTTTTCAGTGATCATCATTAATATCTTGTGGGTTACTATCGAAAGGTAGGATGGCCATTTGTTTCAGAGGGAATCCTTGTTGTGCCACATTTGATTATTTTTTGCTTATACTTGCTCAATCATTACAAACACATCAATGACATATACAACTACATATACAACTAACTACAACTGGCAAAGGAAGAAAGGGAAATTTTGTTGATACTGTCTCTATAGAATTTATGGATTGTGATGGAGATTATGGATTGTGATTTTCTTTTCTATTAAAAAAGGTCATCACTTAGATGGTAAGCATTATAAATAGAAAGGCAGTATGGTGTGTGTTCATAGCCTACAGTAGGGAACTAACAGGTTAGGGATTAATCAAGTAAACCATAGTAAATGTTTATGCATCACCAGGGCCTGATGATGATGCTCATCCTAGAGTACTCGAGGACTTGGCTGAATTAATTGCAGTGTGACTCACTCTTAGTTTTGAGAACTCATGGAGCTTGGGTGAGCTTCCAGAAGACTAGAAAAGGTCAAATATAGTGCCCACATTTTAGAAAGGGAAAAAGGAAGACCCAAGGAATTATAAACTTGTCAACCTAATTGGGACCTTTATCAAGTGATCAGTTTGTAAGAATCTTAAATGATAAAAAGGTGATAAGAAAAAGCATAGATGCATTTGTCAAAGACAAGATGATTTCCATCTATGACAAGGTGACAGGCTTTGAGGATAGGAATTTAGTGAATGTGATATACTTCAGTTTCAGAAGGCTTCTGCCATTGTCTCACATAACATTTCCATAAGCAAGATAAGGAAATATAGCCTAAATGTAAGTTTCATAAGGCAGATGTAAGTTGTCATCAGTACTGCTATGTTAAACTGAGATATCAAATGGGGTCCCAAAAAGTCTGTCCTAGGGTCCAGGACCATTCAGTTTCTTTATTAATAAATCAAAGGCTACAACTTTGAACTTCTTCAGTGAATTTGATATCAAAACAAGTTGGGTAATAGACACTTCATAAAACAGAATTGAGATTCAAAATGACCTTGATAAATTGCAGAAAAACAAAACAAAACAAAACAAAAAACGCTCCAAGAAAAAAAAAACAGACTTCAAGACAGGGAATGTAAAGTTTTACATTTAGGAAGAAACAACCAAATGCACCAAAGCAAAATGGTCTTAGGGTGATGAAAGGAATGAGAGGGTTACAGTGGACCATAAGTTGAATATGAGTCAACAGTGTAATTTTACTGCAAAGAAGAAGAAAAAGAAGAAAAAAGAAGAAGAACCAGAAGAACTGATAATAGCATGCTGGGACTTATTAATAAGATTGAGATATGCAAGTAATAAAAATAATTGTTCCATTCTATTTGGAATTGATTAGGCTTCCTGGGGTACCATATAAAATGTGCTTCAAGAATATCATGTTCTATAGGATTAGGACTGGACATTGGGGAGAGGAATTGGAACTTGTAAGGTAATATAGCTCTTTAAATGAAACTGGATTTAGCTTTACTGTTGACTAATTAGGTGTTTCCGAGTTGTGGATCTGAAGCCAGGAATCAGATAATGACCTGAATGTTACTTGGTAAGGCCAACAGTTGTGAAGAATCAGGTAAAATCTGCTAGAGCTATGGAGTTAAAGCAAGAGACCTGATTTATCATGTAGATTTATGTTGCATAATTTCAATTTGGAGAAATAAAAATTGTCCCTGAAAGGAAGGGAACAAAATCCTGGTCTTGCTAAGAGTCTAGTATGTTGCATTGCTTGATCAGTCTACGGATATATCTGATGATATTTCATATGTTATGCTTTAAAGCTCAATTAGAGCATCATGCAGAAAATTCTTGGTTATCTGAAATACAATAGAATAAAATGTTATGAAAGTCTTTCTTATTCTAGCTGGCTACCAGGGTAAGTGTAGAGTTATAGGCATTAACAGTTGATTGATTACTAGTGACCTAGTCAACAGGACTATCCTAACAACTGAACTAAATCAAATGGAGCAACATAACCTAAGATCCAAGCTGGGACCCCAATTACTTCATAGGCTGCAAAAAATGGCAGATTTCCACACCAATTCCATACTTTTGCTTGTAAGAAAGATCCCACTAGTATCATAAATTCTATTTCCTGTTTTTATGTTCTGTTTAGAGTGCTCCAAGTTCAGACTTACCAAAAGCAATGTAAAAATAGTAGTAGAGTATCTCTCAAGCGATCTTCCCCTACATATACCCATTAAAGAATAAATCTGTTTTTTCTTTTGATAATATTGTACTATAAATTCAGGTAACCAAATACTAAAGAAAAATAGCTTTAAATAAGATCAAATTAGCACTTTTAAAATGTTTATGGAAGTTATTGCCCTTTTGAAAATACCAACAATAGTTATTAAGTTTACACTTTTCCAATCGATCCCAATATTACTAAAATACAATTATTTTGTAATTTAGCATTCAGTTTGTTAAACAAGTGTGGTACAGGATAAGTGTAAAAACAAACTCCAATTCTATTTCATTAATGAGGGTCAACAGACTATATATTCAAAACAGGAAAAAGCAAACTGATGTAGGAGGCTTTGTACATTGTTCATTATATGTTGTTTTTTCCCCAGAATGTTAGTGAAGAATAAATTGCTTCTGCCATTTTTAAGAAGTATATTTCCACTGTATTTTAATGAATTACTTGTTCCAATTTCTGACTGTGCCATAGTACATTGCTGATTGCGGTGGGTTGCTGAGTGAGGGCCTATAGAGAGAAATCTCTGAGAGATTCCTTTTTACAATTACTCCATGTTAATTGTAATTTTAATCTTAGCCCTGGCTTCACTGGAAAGGGATCATAACAATGCTAGCTGAAGCAAAAGGTTAATGTGTCTATTAGGTTTTGGGGATCAGATGTGAAGGGAAGATTGCTGCTAAAATCTGAGTTCTACCGATGGGGTAAATATTACTTCTTCTTCTCATTTTCGGCTGCGGCACTTAGTTTCATGGTATGTCTGTATTTCAGTGACTGCAGCTTCTATAGACGTACTTCTTTACTGCTCCCAGGGTGCTTCTACATGAGACGTTTACTGTGCAGATGACTGAACTGCACAGTAAATGTCTCCGTGCCCCTGTTAAGATGTACAAAACTAATAAACTCTGCAGCAGGATATGACTTGTCAATACAAGTCCTACCCTGCTGTGGAGTTTTTTTTATGCATAGCAGTGCACATGTAGATGCCAAGCCTACTGGCTGGGGCACAGGGATGCTGACTAGGGACCTTTGTGCCTCAGCCAGCCCCTCCTCAATACATTGAGCCTGGTTGGAACAACCCTGGGCTGGCAGGCTGACCCCCTCAGCCCACCACATCCCCTGACAGCCGGGGATAGTGTGACCTGACTTAACATGCTGTGGTCTGGGCGCATGTGTAAACCACATCTGCAGGAGCTTCTTGGGAGTAATAAAGTGAGAAGCAATAACCTCTACTTTATTGCTGTGCCTGAATGGCTCATGCAGATGCACCCCCAGTGTAGTTTTTGCACCATGAAGCATAGAGTGGGCTATACAACCACTCTGAGAAACTAGAGAACATAGCTGAGAATCACTGTGCAGCTCACTGCAGGTGATGATGCTATCAGTAACCAAGATAGCCCATTTGAAATTAATTTGAGTATGTTTTCATAAGATTCAGTCACTGTAGTTTAAAAAATTCCTCAGACATACACATTTGTATTGTTGCCCAAATACAAATAAATAAAACTGAATCCAGGAAGTAATCCTAGAGGAAAACAAAATGATGTAATGAGAAAAGTGTCTTTTTGTAATGCTCTTAGCATTTTAGATGACAATGTTTAGCATTTGTAACTCTAATCTTGCACCCAATCAAGTCCTTTTCAAATTGAAATGGGAATTTACTTGGATACTTCAGTTCTGACATTCTAAAAGCACTGCAGTTAGTCATGAAGTAAGAACCTGCCAAGCTCAAGCTTATTCCATTGCTGAAATCAATGTTCAAATAGATGGCAGAATTAGATCCAGTGTTTTTGATTTATGCTTCCTTGGTGCTGAAAGGTAGAAATTCTGGGCAATCTAATTCATAGATACATGCTTAGCAAAGGGACATTGTCTTGTTTAATGCCTTTAATTTGAAAAAAAAATATATTAGTCACTTTATCTGATAGCCCCAGTTTTGTAATAAAGCAGTTATATGGATTTCCTATATGCAGGAGATGCTGGCTTGCCAAGAAATACTGGCAATGGCACTAACAGGATAAAATCATCTAGGATAAAAACACTTTTGATTTATCAAATTTTTAAATAAATCCTGATAGTCAAACAAACACAATAGCAAAGACGTTGTTTTAGCCTGGAAATTGTGCTGACTTTTTAATACTAGCAAGAATATAGTTGAAAAACTAGCTGACATGACTTTTGAAGGTAGAAGACATGTCTTTCATTATTTTTCTGTCTGATGCTTGAAAATGGAGTATGCTTAGCTCCATCTTCAGCTTCCTGAGTGACTTTGAGTAAATCACATATGGCTTGCTTGCATCAAAGAAAGTGTGTTAGTGTAGCAAGAATATTGTTATACGAGTGCAGTTAAACTGGTGACGTTCCCTGTATAAATGCTGTTGTCCAAGAAAGAGAGTTTTTTCTTCCAGATTAGTTTATGCAGCCTTTAAAGTAGTATAAGGCAAACACAGTGGGAGAAGAGAATGTCATCCCAGGATGAGATGTGAAGGGATGTTAATAAGTTCCTCATTTAATATGGTCCTTCACTCATCATATCTCTGTTCCACATATGTAAAATAACAGCACTTCTATACCTTGGAGGTATAATGAGAAGATAAATACATACCAAGATTCTCAGACAGTATGGTGATTGGCAGGGCAGTATATAAAGTCAATATAAATTAAAGCTAGCCAGGAAATTGCATCTTTCATGAAAAAAATATTGAACTAAACAAACAAAAAAGTCACAGTTAAAGCTTTCAGTGGAAAGCTGAACCCCATATTAGGTTTTTTATATTTATTTTTTAAAGGAAAGAATGTTTTTCCAAATGGAAAATGATCACCAATTCTAACAGCAGGACCATGTGTTTTCTATGCAACCGTATTTCTATTGTATCTTATCCTATGTGTATTCCATTTTCTATTTTACCCCAGCATTGTAAGCAATTAATTCTGCTTTCTTTCTGCTGGCTATTTAAGAAGGAAAATTGTGTGAGTGTGAGGTTTATGAATGTGTGAGTTAAAGGAGATGTAAAAATAAGAATGGGAGGAGTGGGTTTTGCATTTGCAGAGGAATCAGGAAGGTGAGAGAAAACTGGTCTGTACAGGCCAGCTATTCCAAATAGATTTGATGTAGAACAGCATCTGTAAATCCAATATGTTCTGTCTGCTTTGCACATCTGCAAAGTAGTCTAAGGTAAATGAACTATATAGGTGAATCTGATGCCAAAAGCTAAATATAAAAATGACATACAGTATATAGGGCCTCTTCTAGGTTTTTTATGTTCATTTATGATTTTTAATTGGATTGCAATAAAATTCCAGGACAAAAATCATGTTAAGTTTCAGTTAAGTTTGAGCGCACATTAAAAATGTGTAGTAAATTAAACAAAACGGAGTGTGAGAGCCATTGTAATTACTTCAAAACCTTGTACTGAGACACCATAAGGGGAATAACACAGGGCAAAGGAACAGGAAACTGGCTTTTAAATCAGTTTATCCATGTGGGTTTTTTCATGGCATTGCTGCAGGGCAGATTGAAGTCTGTTGAGTGCTTTAAATGTGGATTTCCTTAATGCATTTTTTGATTCCTTTTACATTTAAATTACTAGGCCTTTTATGTTTGGGGTCTGTTTGGGTAATTATCCATATAATATATTTTACTCAAAATTAAAAGCCTAGTTATGTAGTCTCATCCTTAAATCCTCTATAATATGTTTGAACGTTGGTGTTTCTGGGAATACATTGAAGATGTGGTTCATCTCCCATCATTGTGGTAGAGCAGATCCTTCAGCCGCTGTCTGTAAGCCTGGGAATACATGTAGCTTTTAGAAAGAACAGATTTTCCTTGAGATATTTTAATGTAGTCATACGTCTGTGTGTGCATTCCAAATACAGGTGTACAGCCATCTTATAAGAATTTGTAAAACCAAGCAAAAACCTCTAAAAATGTTTAAGAGCATTTCTATGCTGCCTCCAGTCCACACCATGCTCAAGAATGCCTTTGTGAATCATACTCTGACCACTTGATATTGTTCTTAGCATGCTAACCCCTGAAAACAAAGCTGTTTAAAGAGATACCTAACACAAATCTTTAGGCTCACCATCTCAGGAGTGCTTTCTGGCATGGCTCAGAACTGTTGTAATCTAGCTGCTTTGCCTCATTTCTGGGTTTTTGTATGCGTAGAGCAGGAGGAAGTGGCCACTGCTCTGTGCTCATGCCAGGAGGCTTATTCGGACACTGGCCCAGAGCACAGAGCAGTGGTTGCAGCTGGGCTGGGCAGACCCAGCTTCAGTGCCAGCAGCTGCTTTGTGCTTGGGGCAAGCCCCCTCCAGGTAGGAGGGGGCTTATTTGGCTTCTGGCCATTGGCACAGCATCCTCATCTGCCTGGCATGGCAGAGGGGTACTGCCCAACAGAGCTACCACCACAGAATAAGCCTTGTCCTGCAGGGAGGGGGGTAAAGAGGGGGAAATAAACCCCTTCCTGGCTGGACCCCTGCCCCTGCCTGTTGCTGCTCTAGGGAGTAGAGAGGCAGGGCCAGCCTGGCTGGGTTGGAGCAGAGAGCCCAGCCCAGAGAGCATGCTGGGATGCTGGGGGTCTCTGGTTTATCTTAAACCAGAAAGGGTCTGGTACAGCCATAGGTTTGAGCCAAATCAGTTTAGGTTAGGGCCAAATCAGTTAAGTCTGACACTACATTCAACCGGTTTCAGCCATTTTCAAACTGGTTTATGTGCACTGAACTTCTGTTCTGTTACAGGTTTAAACCAGTTTCTGATCACTTAAATTGATGTATGTGGAATGTCTGTCCCTAGCCCTTGGATTTTCTTGATCTATATGGGTACCTATACACATGACTGATGTCTGCTTTGACAAATTAAAATGCACTGGAGCAGACTTAATTAATTGAGTCTGCAGGAATTAACTAATTAGTACACTCCAGCAGCCTTAACATTACATATATTCAGCATCCCTGTGTTTGAAAATGGCAGCAGGGGTGCTTTAACTAAATCTTGTCAAATGAGCTTTAATTAGAGCACCCCCACAACAATTTTGAAGCTCAGGATGCTGAATACATGAGATACTGTAAGTGTTTTAATTATAGAGGCTCCAAAGAGCTGCTGTAATTAAACCACCCTGCCCATCCCAGAGAACGTGTAAGGACACCCCGTATCTTTTATAGTACAATATGAGTGTTAGAGGACTTTATATCAAATAGATATAAGTGTTGTGCATTAACATATCTAAGAGCAAGGAATGAACAGGAGAAGCAATTAAGAAAACTTGATCCTATATTCCTGGGTACTTCTTCAGCCGCACAAAGATGCAAATGGACATGATGAAGCTAAAAGGGAATATATAGATAAGTGCTTCACTAGTCTAATTACGTTAGATGCAATAGCAATGCATAGCAATGCAATGCTGTAGCTGGCAGAGTAAATAAAACACTGTCATGTGTTGGCTCTGGATTTAGCACTTCTGGGTGGGGGCACATTCTCCAACCAATCACAGCATTTGCATTTAATAGGAAAATTTATTAATACACAGTGATAACAGAAAAGAAGCCATACAAGCAATCAAGTACTTCTGTTTATTTACTAAATCCTAGGGCTGTTATCATATTCAAAGTGCATTTGGTCAAGATGCACTAAAAATCTTAACTAAGGTGTGGTAATTTTAACTCGGATATGGAAATGACTGACAGTGGAGCATCAGAGACAACATCAAGATAAAGGATCTTTAACTGGAGAAAAATATGTGTTG
Organism: Caiman crocodilus; assembly: GCA_030014935.1. Taxonomy (NCBI): domain Eukaryota; kingdom Metazoa; phylum Chordata; order Crocodylia; family Alligatoridae; genus Caiman; species Caiman crocodilus. The sequence continues at coordinate 39,307,039 of JAGPOW010001543.1, forward strand.
TGTTACATGTGATGATGTACCACATCATCTGTACCCCGTGTTTCAAAATTTAAATAAGAAATATGTTAGTAAGAATTGTTACCGGATAGTAAAACTGCAGAAGAAAGGATAGTTTGAATACTGGAGGAACATCAAAACAATTAAAAAATAGAGGGTCATAAACACCTATGGAGTGGACATAAATTAACAGGCATCAGGGAGGTGATAATGAGCCATGAAGTCAATTGACCCTCTCACTACTGTCTGAATGCAAGTGCCACTGCCTTTCCCAGGCAGTTAGTTTTAAAGTTTGGAGCAGGAATCAAAGTGGGAGGGTGCACAGACTGTAGCACCAAACTCCCCCCATCCCACCTGTGGATCTACCCCTGCTTTCTAAGCACCTCTAAAACTATACACAACTCACTTTAAAGAATGGACATCATGGATCTTGAAAACATTCTGTTTCTGATGTGGCTCCTTCCTTTTTAATTACATTGGTTTTTCAAATTCATTTTCAAATTTCAATTTCAAAATTCAAATTTTTCAATTTCAAATTCAAATTCTACATTGGATTTTTATTCTGGTTTCTAGTATTGAATCTTGTGAGTTCAGATTTATTTCAGATTATGTCATAATATATATGTAAAGCACAAAATATATATTTCATGATATTTTAAAATTCTTTCAGTATAGTGTCTCAAGTTCTTAATTATGGTATTTTTCTATCTGGTTTTGCAAGATTGAGAAGTAATTGTAATCCAAGGGTGCCAGTACACACCACAGGGTTTATAAAATTTAAACTTGTTTATTTTGGAGCATCACATCAGTGTTTGCCTACAGTAGATATCTGAACTAATTAAGCCCAGTCTCCAACTGGATCCGCAGGACAGTGGGATTGTTATGCTTCAGCCCAAGTCTGAATTCGTTGCCCGGCATGCATGAGCGCCAATATATGAATGCCAGTTGGAAGTTTGAAAGAAAAAAAGTTTTTAT
>JAGPOW010001543.1:39313932-39367117 GCA_030014935.1 Caiman crocodilus
AAAGGCATGATAAATGGCCTCGAGCCATCCTCCTGAGACAGGATAAAAGACAAGACTAGGAGACTGTTTTGTGAATTATGCCCATCTGCAGTGATAAGGAGGAGACAGCTGTACCAGGCAAGGAGCCTCAAAGACAAATAGCAAAATACACTGGGAAATAGGTGAAAGGGCTCATTAGGGGCTCACTATAATACTAAAAAACACACTCTTAGGTAGAGAGAAAGTATGCTAATGAAACATACATGTATGGAAATGAAGTACATGGTAAAGGGACATGCTCAGTAGAAAACTTTTTGCATCTTTCACCTGTAACCAATCACTGAATAGTATGCTTGTAGATTTTAGTATAAAAGATGCTTAGAAATAGTGTTTAGTGCGCTTGCTACCTTGCACCTTTATTGCTGGCATTAAAACTTTTTTTCTTTCAAACTTTCACTCCTGGTATTCATATTGGCTTTTGCATACCGGGCAACGGATCCAGATTTAGGCTACAGCACAACAAGGGAATGCACATTCTTACTTATGGAGATATGCCTCATGAATGTAGATGTACAAGCCACTTTAGACCTGTTTAAAATTGCTGAAACATTTCAAAAATCACACTGGGAACAACAAGTACTATTTTGAGCTAGTCCTCCTCCATCCCTAACTGTACCACTCCTCAGTCCTCCCCAACCCATGCTGGGCAATGAGGCTGCTCTGGGATGCAATCAGGACTCTGCTGCTCAAAGATCTATAGCCCTCAGAGACCACAGTCCGCAGGGGTGGGGAAGTAGAAGGTCTCCATCCGTTTCGTTTTCCTGCTGGGGATCATGGGTAGAGAATTCAGGTTTATTTGGAGGGGATAGAGAGGTAGCCCAATTCTGAAGGGGAAGCTCTGTGGCCTCCTGCTTGTGATGACTTGAGTGGGTGGTTGTGCTTGTAACTATAAACACTTGTCAACTCCTGGGAGGTAGTGGTGGAGAAATGCAGCCATTGCACAATGGTCACTTAATAGAACAGAATGGCTGTCAACAATAGGCTTAATGTAAAGTGAATTAACTCATTAACTGTTAATTGTTCCTCATCCTCTGCTGCACTCCTGCAGCCAGCCCTGCCATAAAGGTTCCACCCTGCACGTAAATATAAAAACTCATGTAACAAATCTTGAAGGTATTGAATTTAAAGGAAGAGGAGGTACAGCGTATATGTAATTTAGATTTCTTCTGTTTTCCCTGCCTTGGATTTTCTCTGTGTGTACAGAAGCAATAAATCTAACTGTCATCTCAGTTACATAGGTTATCTTTCTGAGTTATTCTTTATATACACAAGTTTGAGATTAGAATCAGACCTAGTAACTTGAAAAAAAAAAGATTCTATCTTTTTAATGATTAATAGGTTTAAGTGTGGAAACTAATACATATTAATGAATGAAACAGAATAAATCATTTTTTGAGGTTTGGAAATGGCCTCCATGAAACTTTTAAATGCTGCCACCCAAAGGAGCCAGTAGATCTCAGCTAACACTGGCCCATAGCCTGCTTTACTTAATAGTTTTGACATGGTTGATTTTTTTATACAAAAAGTTGGCACAACTATTTACCATATTATTCTGAGATAATAGGGTTATTATTATGTCTTGCTGAATGTGTAATTTTAATACAGTGACTATGAAATATTGCATGGTACTCCCATACTTTGTATTGCTGTTGTGCTGGAGGTTTTATATTTAAGTTTCTTTATACAAAAGAATGGCACAAATGGACAGTGAGGGGATTTCATCTGTAGCAGGGCTTTTATCAACTCTGAGCACACCTTTTGCCTACCCACTTTCAAATGTCACTAGTTTCCAATTCAAATGGAGGCATGCTCTAATGAGTTATTAATACTTAGGGTGCATACAGATTTTACACTTAGAAGTTCAGAGGTTAGATCAGATAAAAAATAGCCACCCAATCTAATTCTGCAGTTCCTTACTTGAACTGTACAGATGGTCCTGGGATCTGATGTACAATCATGTGGTTTACCTTAAACCATGTGCTGGTAAAATGGGTGCTGGTTTTACAGGCATTTGCTGATACTGGGAGCCCAATCAACGTATAGGGGATCAAAAGACAGGGGCAGAGGTGGGCAGGATTAGAAGGGGGATAATGGGGTCCACAGTAGGGGTTAATGGTGTTTACAGGGGGAGTTAGCAGGATCGGGAGGCTAGCATGGTATATGGGGGGAGGGGTTGGCTGAGTCTGTGATGGAAGATTTGTGGGAATGATGAACCTCTACAATCCCATCAACCTGGCGCTGGTTTTATAGGTGATCACCAGTGCTGGGAGGCTGAGTAGGGGAGCAGTGAGAAGGAACACTGCAGGGAAGCTGTAGGCATCCACAAGGAGGAGGGGTCTAGGGAGTTTTGGTAGGATTGGGTAGCTAGTGGGGTCTGTAGAGGGGTTAGCAGGATCTGAAAGGCTCTCCCCCCTCAAGCCAAGGGTTATTTTTAACCTCCTTATTCCCCTCCCCACCCCCCAGATTTATAACCCCTCTGTAGACCACCCCCTAGCCTACCCAATCCCACCCACTCCTCCTCTCACTGCTACTTACTTTGATCAGGCTCGAAGCACTGTCAAATGCCTATGTAAAATCAGCATCAGGAGTCATTCACAGTCGGGGGAGCAGTTTGGTGGTCTTATGGAGAGTAGATGGTTTGCAGCTGAGGTTGTCCCTCTGGAATTGGACGGAGGCATTGTGGGCTAAAAATAGCCCAGTAGTGGGGTGGGTATATAGGAAAAGCACAACCCTGGCACCGGGGAAAGTCACTGAGCTTGTCCATCCCAGGGCTGTGCTCCAGATGTGTACAGATGTTAAATTAGATCAACCCAACCCATCGCTAATCTAACTCAGTCCTCCTTTCAAGAGGTCTGATTTGGACTGACCCAGCCATTTTTGGACTAGTCTAACCTTTGGAACATCTGTACATTTTGACACTCAGATCAAGCTAACTAGGGATCTAAAAGCACGTTTATACATTGCCCTATGGCAACATTGTTACTATGCTGTGCTTTAGTACTTCCAAAAGGCTTTCTAGAAGTACTAAAGCATGGTGCAGTAACTGCCCATACTGTGTCATGCGTGCAGAAAACGGGTAGTTTTTGCTACTACTTTGCCATAGTGGTGTGCTAAAATGGGGGGGGCACACCACTGTGGTAAAGTAGCCGCTGGTCACACACAGACTCACATGATTGCTACATCCCCACAGCACATCATATGGTGATGTAGGGCATGACTATGGCAACACAGGGTGATGTGTAGACATCGCCTAAGTGTAAAGAAAACGTATGAGCAAACTAAGTTAGATTGGGAGGCTATATTTTACCCAATTTAACTTCCTAAACATCTGTATGTACCCTTAGTTATCTATCTTCCTTGCTCTAGTTATGGATTTTAATAAACAAAATTCCACTTGGTTATTCTTTGTTCTTTAGGCATAGCATCCAAGGAAAGGGGTAGAGTTTGTAAGAGTCCATTCATGTTTTTAGTTGTTTAAAGGAGAATTAGAAAAAAAAAGAAATATAGTGGTTGGTTCTTTATTCAGACAATGCAAAAAAGAAGTTTAGATCAGAAATGAGTACTACAGATCCAAAAAAGAAAAGTGTATGTGTGTATGGAGTGTGTGGGGGTGGGGGGAGGGGAAGATACTGAATCTTTTTTGCCAGTCCCACTCCCATCCTTCTCTTTCTACAGTGTGTTTAGATCACATTGCAGGCCTCCAATACAGGAAGTCTTCCATATGTAGTCTGACAATTTTCTGTTCTTGATTTGTGAGCCATTGTGCTCATTGTGCAGACACCTAGAAGCACTTCATACTGATATTGAAACAGATAGGATGAAGGGTTCTATTGTAGAAAGGGAGGAAAGAAGACCTGGGAAACTATAGGCCAATCAGTTTGACCTCAATCCCTGGGAAGATCTTGGAAAAAATTATCAAAGAAACCATTCTTGACAAGCTAACAGAAGACAACATTCTGAGGGATAGCCAACATGGGTTTGTTGCGGGTAGGTCTTGCCTGAGCAATCTCATTTCCTTCTATGACTAGGTGATATATCACTTGGACAAAAGGGAAGAGGTTAATATCATATATTTGGACCTTAAAAAGTCTTTAACCTAGTGCTCCATGATGTCCTCATGGAAAAATTGGGCAACTGAGGCCACAGTCTGATGACTGGGGAACTGGCTCTGAGGTTGGACCCAGAGAGTGGTAGTTGATGGAACTGAATGAACACAGCACTCTGTGACTAGTGGGATCCCCCAAGGCTCCATTCTCAGACCTGTACTCTTAATATCTTTATAAATGATCTGGACATTGGTGTCAGGAGCAGACTGGCTAAGTTTGATGATGACACTAAAATTTGGGGAAGAGTATCCACACTTGAGCATAGGCTAGTGATCCAGGCTGACCTTGACAGGCTTGCAAGGTGGGCAGATGAAAACCTGGTGACATTTAATACAGAGAAATTCAAGGCCCTCCACCTCAGGGAGTGAGTTGGGGGAGGGGGAGGACCTGCATCACACTATTAGGCTTGGCAATGTTACAATCACTAGCATCATGACCAAAAGATACTTGGGAGTCATGATTGACCATCAGATGAACATGAACCACCAATGAGATACCACAGCTGGCAAAGAGAAAAAACCCTGGCTTGCATCTACCAACGCAACTCGAGCAAGACCCTGAATGTCATCCTCCCCCTTTACTTGGCCTTGGTGAGGCCACAGCTGGAGTACTGCATCCAATTCTGGGCTCCACAATTCAGGAAGGATGTGGAGAAGCTTGAAAGAGTTCAGAGGAGAGCCACATGCATGATCAGAAGGCAAGAGAAGAGGCTTTATGAAGAGAGGCTGTGAGCTATGGAACTTGTCAGCCTGGAGAAACACAGGCTCAGGGATGACTTGGTGGCAGCCTATAAGTAAATAAGTGATGTGCATCAGGATCTGGGGGATCACCTGTTCACAACGGCACCCCAAGGGATGACAGGGTCCAAAGGTCACAAACTGCTGCAAGACCATTTTAGACTGGACATAAGGAAACACTTCTTTACTGTCTGAGTCTATAAAGCCTAGAACAGACTACCCACAAATGTGGTGCAAGCACCTACTCTAGACAATCCTAAGAAACATTTGGATGTTTATCTTGCTGGGATCCTTTGACCCTAGCTGATTTCCTTCCCTTTGGGCAGAGGAATGGACCCGATGATCTTATGAGGTTCCTTCCAGCCCTAATGTCTATGAAATCTATCTATATAATGATCATTTAAGATTAATCCATGATGGTCCAGGAAAAATGAAAGAGGAAAGGATATTTTGGGTAATATCTTTTATTGGGCTCACTGTATAACTGATATGGACAAGACAAGCTTCTGGAGACCTTAAAAATGGTATGGTGGTACTAAAGCTTGTCTATGTCCCTCCCAACTATACAGTTGGTCCAATAAAAGATACCATCCTCAAATATTCTTGTCTCTTACAATTAAGACTAAGGAGATTTGTAAGAGTTTGGTGCACTCAAATAATGGTACACTTATTTAGCAGTCCTCTGTAAAACAGATTTTTTTTGGTTACAATTTTAAATATATATATTTACAATTCATTTATTTTCTTTTGTTGCTATAACATTAGCATAAACATTTGCAACTGTTACCTAAGAGACTTTTGGATGCCTGCCTCAGTTCTCTGTGTGAAATTATTCTTGCATGGCATTTGTAATTGTTTCTGTCAGGAAAATGGAAACCTTGCACATATTTAGTAATGTGCCTTGGACAGCATGTAACCTTGGAGATATGTGTAATGTACCTTTGGATAATGGAACTCTGCAGATAGTTCCTAAAATACTGTTTTTTTTTCTCATGATAGCTAAATTCTTTGTAGAGGTAATGTTTGCCCTTGGCAAAATAAATTTTTGCTACAATACTGTTTATAAACAGCATAGGAAATGAGAAATCATTCAGAACTGTCACAATGTTTGACCATAAAACTTTCTGCCATTCATGCATGGCGGAAGGTTGTACTTAGCCAAAAACTTTTAGATTACAAAAGTATGTCTAAAAGGGAACCACAACTTTGGCCTTTATCTTTCACATTTACATGTGAAAATGGCATTTTTCTACCATCCTCCTTCAAATCTTTATCAAAACATGTAACTCACAGGTTTGGAAATAAAAGTGGATTCATATTAGTAGCAATTTTCAAAAGGTCTTCCTGGGCTTAGGTCTGATTGGAAATTTAAGCCTATATTTTTATTTAATGGAAAACCTATATAATATTTTATGTCTCGGATACATTCATGTAAATATTGCATTGAAAAGTGCTTCTAGGGCTGATATTGTATCTTTATTTTTTTTTCTTTCTTTCTGAACTTGGTGCTTTAATAAAACACCTTAGTTCCATTTTAGGAGTAACATGAGCTCTTTGAAAGGAAATGGGATTTGGGCTTTAAAGACAGGTAGATGCTTTTGAAAATGTTACCCTAACAATATATAAAGATAAAACTGACATGATCTGATACATAGTTATCTCATTGGCCAGAAAAGGTAGAAGACATTAAAGAAAAGAAAAGGAAATTATAAGCAAGCATTTACCAGGACCACTGGAACAATTAAATTATGCACTAAACTTTTCTTCTGCTAATTCTCTATTGAAATCTCTTCCTAGCCACCTATCACAGGGAAAGAGGGACACATAGGGGCACGTTACATTGCTGTATGGCACACTACAGCAATGTAGCGATCACTCAGGTCTGCCCGTGATCAGCAGCTATGTCACTGTCGTGGCATGCTCCCCCAGTACAGCACCCCATTACAGCGATATAGCAGCAAAATCTAACCATGCGCTACATGCACAGTGCAGTAACCACCCTTTCTGCTCCATACTTCCAAAAGGAAGTACTAAAGCATGGTGCAATAGTAATATCATCATACAGTAATTTGTAGATGCACCCATAGTCACTGCAATTTATGGTATTGCTACAAAGCTGGCACATTCATGACATTTTGGCCATTTGTCCATTTTGACATCCCTGAATTCTATGGTCTGGCTGTACTCTTAAGGGAAGCAATAAGTCATACTCAGAGAAGACTCATGAGCATAAATGAATCTTTGATCAAGCCCTGGCAACCTTTGTGCTTATATCAAGACCAAGTACTAAAGTGCATGTTAAATTGCTTCTGGTACTCTGGACAGCATGGGGGGAGGTTGGGGAAATGGAAGAAGAGAAGTGAGACCTTACCTCCTAAAACAGGAGCTGCTACCACTTCCTCAGAGCTAGTTCCACAGATGTGGGCCGTTGCTGATGTGCCAGTGGTGGCTCAGGCTGTCAGTGGACTATCATTCTGATACCCCTCTCTAAAATGATGCCCAAAGGTGCTTCCCTATTAACCGCTCAGATCCCTCCCTACCTCTGATTTACACTACTGCTAAATTAGTGTAAAGTGGATTAAAGGTAAATGGTAATCAGGATTTACTAGGTCTACTTACTAGATCATTCAGGACAATGTTTGTTTAAAAACAAATACATTATATTTTTTGAGCTTTCTACACAGCATTTTGGTAGCCTAGCTGCAGATTTTATTCCCATGTTTCCAAGAGCCTTGTAACACCTTACACTGTGAGTTGCACAGTATTAATGCAAGCTTGGGGTTTGAAGCAATTGCACCATTAGTTTAGGAACCTTCTCTGACTGCCCCCAACCTGCTTAGCTACAATTTTTCACTAAAGGCCTGGTGGGCAGGAGCAGGACTAGAAGCTGTAGCTTTGAGTTGCCATTTAGGAGGACTGTTGGATCAGGAGACACTTCTATCTCTGCTCTGTGGGTGGGCATGTGACAGTTCCTGGAATACTGGAGGACTTCAACTTGGGTGGCACATCTGTGGGGAGTGGCAATACCTTAATAAAAGAGAACCGTGATAGTACAGATAAAAAATAATCCTATCCTTGAATGGTGCAACTTTGAGTATAATGAGTATTTAAAACCACTTTAAGGTGTTAATGTGTGAAAAATATAGGGATTAGGAGCTCCAGGAGACACCCAGAATTTCCATCTAACAAGGCTGCAATACACTGGCTATTCTTAAATTTGACAGGTTGTCTGTTTTTTGACCGCAGTCCTTTCCCCACCCGACAGTAGTCATCTTCCAGAACTGCTTTAGACCCAATGTGTTATCTTAAAGCCATTTTATAAACCTCTTGACATGCAAATTCTCTGTCCGAGAGCATATATTTCTGAATATAATGCAAATACAAAGTTACGCTTAATATTAAGGGTGCATTGTATAAAGTATTTATAAAAGATTAGTGAATATTTAATATGTCTACATGATTACAGTCAACCTAGTGATGTGCTGGAAAATTGGTCAAGCATTTACTAAAGTTATTAAATGAACTACCAAGCCCCACTACTCATTATTTATTAACCTTTTAAATAAAAAGTGTATGAAGAATGCTCAATAAATTCTACTTTTATTTAAAAATCTAATATATTTTTTGTTGAACAAGGCTTTGATCGTTAGCATATTTTTTAATTCCTATGGTAGGATTACAAAAGAGTAAGTGTTAATCAGTTAAACATTTATAAATAAAAACACTGTATAATAAATAATTATGGTGCTTGGATTATTTAATAAGGAAGCCAGTTAAGACACTAAAAAAAAAAAAGGATAAATAAATAAATAACAGAAATAGAAAATACCTTTTGTCTACACACTGATCTGATTCCAAGCTAGAGTAAACCTTCAGGTTTACTTCAGGCTGTTTCCGTAGTAGCTCTCATTTTGTGTATATTTCCATTTCCAGTGTTTAAAATTAGTAACTTTATAATGTTTCAGGTTAACAGTATTGTTCCATGTTAAAAATATTTTTTGTTCACGTGTGCACCTAAAGTGGTCATAATTTATGATTGCGGCCTATTGGTCTTTCAGCAATGCAAAGAAAAAATCTCCTACTTATTTGCAGATGTGTTACAGCACAAATAATGATCACCTCCTCCTGGTCTATGTCTTATAAAAAAAACCCCCACTGAATAGAATGAAAGGATTTCCATGATTTCAAAAGGCTTTAAAACAGCACCTATACCTATTCAAATCTCCCTCAGCTGCTCTAGAATATCCATTCGTAGCCCAAGCTCTCTATCAAGAATAGAAGTTCTAATTATTACAGTCCATGATGAGGATTTTAGAAATTAGGATACCTATTCATTAAAAGCTTGGGAAATTAAAAACTTGTTTAAGAAAGGCTTATTTTATATGGATGTAGATTGTAGCCATGTTGGTCTAAGGACATATGCATACCAGACCACCCTCTGGCTTCTTTACTTTTCATTCCATCCAGGAAGAGCACACACCAACTGAAGAAACTTCTTTAGCCTGATGAAGGGTTTTTGAACCCAAAAGCTCGCTTAATAATTGTTTTCCAACCATTTAAGTTGGTCTAATAAAAGATATCAGATTCACCCAAAGAACCTTGTCTGCTTATTTTATATTTCTTTTGAAGTCATAGTGGCCTTTATACTGACTTCAATAGGCTTAAGATCAAACATGGTAAACTCTGGATAATTTGCCTATGGGGTACTCTTACCACTGTTTGACATTGTCCAGATTGTCTGCCATCTTCTAATTATGAACTCCTGATATTAGTCATACTGAACAATTCACTAACATACCTTCAGAGTGGCAAATTAATAATTGGGTTCAGTTTGGTGATAAACACCTATTAGTTTAACATGCCTTTCCCACCTGAAAATCAGTCCTGCCAACCTGGGATTGGTGATTTGAGTCCTTGTTGGAGATGACCAATGCTATGAGTAAGCGTGAAAGGATTTGGTTGTTACTGATAGATGTTGATAAATGGGAATTTTGCCTGACACTCACAGAGTAACAGAAAAATATTTCCACTGGTAATCATTAAAATTTAGAGAAAGGGGATGTAAGAAAACAAATCTGGGATGGAGGTAAAGAAATCCAGGGCAAGCGTCGCACAGACAACTGCTACAGTTAAGGTTGGAGGAGTCCCAGCTGCAATGTATGTGCACTGCTCCTCTGGTAATGGCTCAGGCAGCAGTTGTAGAAGCTGCATCTATGCTAGCAGGGCTGTGCTGGGAGGTGGAGTTGGAAGGGCAGGGCTGTTGCAGCCGGGGGCCTGGGAGCCCAGTGCAGCCAACCCCTCGCTCTGCCCAGGTTCCAGTCGAGGATGGCGCACCAAACTCTGGCAATCTCAGCTTTGCCCCTGCATGATTAAGGCAGGGGCCAAACTCCTGCCAAGCCTGACCTGTCCCCTTCATGCTCAGGTATGCTTTATTGATTTATGGATATTTACTTTTTATATTTTAACCTGATTTTATAAAGCTTTTAATAGCATACTGTCCTTACTAAATTGTCTTCCCCCCAGGCTCCTAATTTTGTTCAACCCTGAAATATTTAACTGAACAAAAACAACAAAAAGATTAAAATGGATAACGTCCCCCTGCAATACTTAAAAACAAACATTGATTTTAGCCGTTGACATTATCTAAAAAAAAAAAAGTTGAAGTCTGCTAAGACTAGCTATGAGTTATTTGGCTTTTTCTGAATATCAATGGGTTAAAAAATAATCCTTCAAAACTCAGAAAAGGATCATGGCAGCAATGGTAAGGAACCTGGGAAGGAACATGACAAAATTTGGAAAGTAATTTATAGGTATGCAATTTATAGTTAGAGGCAGAGATCATAGAAAAATGCATTATTATGTCTCCTGGGAGAAAACTCATAACATTAAAGAAGCAACATTAAAAGAACAAAACAACAAAAAAGCAAAGTCTGAGGAAAGCTAATCAAGATTAAGTCACAGTCTGTGCTGATACTGGGAGTTAAAAGTATCATAAACTAAGAACAAATCTTATAGGAGAATCTGGCCTGCCTACCTGTACTGTTCTGATTTAATTTTGTTACTGATTCTTTGATGATACAAAGTCAATCTCTGCCCGCCCCCCCAAACAGAATTGACTGCATAGTTCATAGACTGCAAAAGGGATTTGAAAGTAGAAAGTATACTGAATCCTTATGGATAACATAAAATGGTGGATACCAGAAGAGTACTATTGAAACTTGTGCATGGTGCATATAGATTAGGAACAAAATTCCAATTCCTTAGTATTTTAGATTAAAAACTTGTTTACTCATTGGTCTTTTACTAGGTAAGTTTCCAAACTAGACTTTTCTAATATGTTTCCTGAACAAATTTAATTAAGAAAAAAGCAGATGCCTAAAACAGAAACTGCCATGAACTGAGAAATACCTGAGTTTGCTAAAGCCATTCAAGCCACCTTCAATGAGCACTTCATCAGTCATAGGAAATCTGTGTGCAGGTTAATGTTATTAGATGCCATGGATTCCTGTATATACTCTGAGTTTTAAGTAGATTCAATTATTTCTGGTTGTTTTTTTCCCTAATAATTGTTTTAGTCTGTTTCTAGGACTAACCACACTTTTTCACTAGATAGTGAGTACTTTCTTGGATAATTTGGACCCTAAAAAGAAAACATTCACAGTAAGAATCTTAAAAAAGTTGACTCATTTTTGTTCTGTTTTGGTTTTATTTCAAGAGTAAGTTATTTTGTTATACAGCTTTTGATTCAGCCAGTCGAACAACTTTAGGGCCAGGTACAGACATTACACTTTTATTATTATAAGTGGTCAGAAATTGGCCTTTACCTGTAGACAGAAGTTCAGCACAAACAATTAGTCTATACCCATAATAGAACAGAAATTTGGTACACAGAGTGCACCTCTACACATGCTTATTTACTGCACAGTAACCAAAATTACTGTACACTACAGGCGCATGTCTACACGTGCATGCCTGTACTGCACAGTATATATGGCAACTTACATCATCATGAGCATAAATTTGATTCCTGCATGATGCAGGAATCAAATTTATGGCTTAGTTACTGCACAATAATGCACATGTAGATGCTTTACTGCACAGTAACACTGTGTTCATAGACTGTCTTGAACTTTAGTCCCAAATCGGTTCACACACAGCATTAAGGCACTTTAATGCCTGCACATGTAGATGCTGGCCTGTTCCCGCTTACTGTGCAATTAATTAAATTGTTGTAAATGCATGTGTAGTCATGCCCATGGACTGGTTTAAAAATAGTGGAACTCAGTCTAAGATTTGCACGCTTACCCCACCCAAGACAAATATGTGTTCTGTTCACTACCAATCTAAACTACACTGGTTACAGAAAACTGCAAAACTACATACTGTAACTTAGATCAATTCTGTATTGGCTTTTTTGAATTTCTGTACATAGCCTAGATGACCCTTAAACTTACTTAACTAAAGGCACAACTTAAATGGTGCATGTACATGAGATATTTACTGTGGAGCTGACTAATTAGCTCCACAGTAACATCTCAACATCTCCAGGTATGGCCCTATTAGGCCACAGAAAAATAATTAACCTTACCACTGAGTTAAATACAAGTACTATCCTGCTGCAGAGTTTTTTCATGTCTAGCAATGCACATGTAGACACTGATCTGACTGGCTAGGGCATGGGGATGCTTTGGAGTGGGGGCAGCCTGCTGACTAGTACCCCAGCCAGCTCCTCTGCAGCATGTTGTACTGAGTCAGAGTAGCCTTGGGCTGGCAGGCTGACTGCTCAGGCTCCCTGCTTGCTGGGGCTACTATGATCTAGCTCATTGTGCTGTGGTCCTGGGCACAAGTACAAATGCAGTGCCTGGAAGCAATAAACACCAGTGCAATATGTGCAAGACTTTATTACTTTGTGCTAATAGTACGTGCAGACTTAAAGTTTTATAGTGTAGGTATGATATAGATAGGAATCCCAAACCGTAGAGTTTAAAATGAAGCTAAATCTGAAAAATCTAAACATTGTATCTCAAAAATTGAGGTGAAAATTTAATAAATTACACTACTTTTATTTGGCTGCATAAGTAAAAGTGTGTGAATATTCAAGCAACTGAACATATCTCCTTCCAGATGGTTCCTACTTTTACTGCAACCATTTTATAGAACTCTGAATGTGAAGGATGCTTAAAACACGCATGTGTCCGCTTCATTTGAACTCTCTTTACACTGGGTTTAAAGGGTTTAGAGAACCTGGTGTCAGCGGAATAAGGATCATATATTTTGTTGTAAACGTTGTTTTTTCTGAGTTCTGATCAAGCTCAGCATGCACAGGACAAAAATACCACATGTAAATCTGTTCATGTGGTATACATCTTTGGTGTTTTTAATTTACCAAAGTGTTTTCTGTATCCATTTAAGAAGGTAGAAAAACATCTAACTAGAATTTTAGGTCCATGAACTTGACAAATCCTTAAAAAGCAAGCTGAAACATTCAGTGCCCATCATATGAAGCGGCTCCAATTCTAATCATACACATTATTTTCCTGTACCCTCCATTTAGAGATGTAATTATTTGCCTGTCAGAGATTTCTGAGAACAGTTTTAGAAAGAGAGAATTTAGTGGTCTGATTGTGGCCCAGGTCTTTGAAATGATTCACTCTGAATGAAGCCCAAAAGGAAAACACTTGGGATGGTATCTGGTGTTCTCTGACAGGATTAGAGCAGTTTGCTAAATAGAGGCCAATAGTTGCCTCTCCCAAAGTTTAATCAGATTATCTCAGGAGGGTATCATGCATTTTTTTTTATATTACACCTCTTGAAGAGATAGAAAGTAAAATATGCTTGAATGCTAGTATTTGTCAGTGAGCTGAATAAGTGCACAGTAAGCACTGTAGTCCAGCACATCCTTAATGTCTAGACATTTTAGGTAAAATCCTTAGGGGATACAAATGGGAATTTCTTCAAAATGGCTTCACAAAAGCAAAGTTATGGTGTGGACAGGTATTACATTTTAAACGTTTTAAATATCTTAAGGCCATGGCACAAGTTACCTTAAAATAGCATAAAGGCATTTAAAACAAGAGCTGTCATTAGTCAAGGGGTGTTAAGTTCCAATGAGTACCTCTAAACATTGTAGAAATAACCCACCCAAAAGGAGATTTTTATTGGAAATGCTGTTCCAGGTAATTTTTTTTTAATGGTTAGGACAGGTAAAATGATTTTTTTACTCGTCCAGTAGCCTAGGATGCACAGATCCCAGCTACTCTACCCCTTTCTACTCTCCAAAAATTTAGTGGTTCTCCCACTGCCTGCCCTCCTGCTGAAAGCAACTGCTCTGAGCTTAATTGCAGAGAGACCATGGGGCTGGGGAAGCCTGCTTCCACTAGGTGTGCAGGAAGCTCAATTTCAGCCAGAGCACAGAGCCCGGAGGAGCCCTTAATCCCACTTCCCATTCCAGACCAATCCTAACTCACTGAGACACATGCAAGATTTTGGTCCTTTATTTTTGTTTTCTTTTTGTAATTTTAATTTTCACTTCTTTCTCTTTATTCCTCCCTACTCCCACCTCAGTTCAAGCAGTTTGTCAAGATTTCTTCCTTTCCATCCTCCACTCTTCTTCTATGTCCTTCACCTTAGATGAGAGAGGTAGAGGGAACTAGGGATAAAGATCCCAATACTTACAGTGTCTTCCCAGGCCTGTTACCTCAAGCCCCAATCCTGTCTACCTCTTCACTCCACCTCTTTGGTGGGGAAAAGATAGAGGGCATTATGGCAGCAATGGTTGGACCTATGGGTCCAGGTGAGCAAGCCTGCAGATGTTTCATTCTACTTCCCCTTCCTCCCTGTCCTTATATACATACAACAGGAAATAAAGCACTTGAAAACAGTGCCTCATTTAAACAGACTATTTTGGGGTACTTCTGTTGCTTCTGGAACATTTCAACAGGCCTCTACATTTCTACAACTGGAAATGTTTCTTTATAACATTTCAAAGGCATTTAAAAATATGTCAGTTGTTACTTTTTTCCGCACCCAAAATATATCTGGAGGAAGCAGGCACCATTTTGTACTATTTCTTCCACCACACGTCTGTACAGTATACCACTCCTTCAATATTGCACAATACATCACTCTTTCTTTCCCCTCCCCCTGGGCCTCCCCCTGACTTGAATTGCTCCCAGCACATGGCTTCTGGCACTTGGAGCATACGCAGGAAATCCCCACACCCTTCCCACCATCAGAACTGAGATTTTATCTCTGTCGCCCCTGATGGCTGCCAATCTATCAGCTTCTAATTATACTGAGGGGCCTGGGGTCTTTGATTTTTTGGTGCTGGCAGGTAAAAGGGTGTGTGCTTTTGGAAAGAAGAGATGGAGTGGCAGGAAAGCACTTGCTGACATTGCTCCCCCTGCCGCCATCCCCATGGGACAGAAGTGGAATGAAGCTGCAACCCCATGAAATGAGGACTGAAGAATGGTACTGACATATGGCTCCACACCTCCATTTTGTGGGATAGCAGAGTCACAGGTTACCACAACTATTGTTCCCCTCACTGAAGAACACAGTGCTGCATGCAGCCACGGCACTTTTGAGGTATTCAAGCTAGAGCGCATGGCAGGGGCAGTATGTGTGGCTAGTGGTTGGAATGCTACATTTTTTTAGTTGGTTCGAAGCCTATTACACTTGAAAATGTTTCAAATATGATGCATAATTGTACCCTTCAATTTACACTAGAAGAGGTTCTAGGCTACTGTATTTTACAGTATATAAAGCACTTCAAATAAGAGCTATGTTTGAATTCTTTTCCTCTGACACATCCACCTCCCTGAATGCCTATTGAGTATTAAATGTTAAACTTTCTGTCCTTTAAAATGCAGAATATGTTAGAAACTTCAGATTTTGACACAAAGCCATCATGTCCTTTTATTCTTCTTCATAGCATCGCACCTAAGGTATATACTCCATTTAGCAAAGTATATGCTGTGTAGGTACTTTATAAAAGGGAAGATTTTGCCCTATCAAAATAAATCAGAAGTTGGAATAGACTTGAAATCATTTAATTGGTGAACAGTGAAAGCACTTTAATGTGTCTTTTAGCATGAAATCAATTCTTTATTGACATCTTTAAACCACCTCGCAGGTAGCTTGGTCTGGGGTGTTGTGCCATAGAATAGATAGATAGAAAGTGCCTTTGCACTTACGGATTTAGGATGGAGTTCTAGTAACTTAGGCATTGACTTCCACAAATCATATGCACAAGTATAACCAATACATTGAACCTATAAAACAAGTGTTATGCAAAGAAGCAATTAATTTAATGGTAGCCTTTGCAATAGTTCTAATCATCTGGCCCAAATAACCTTCTCTTCAGGTACATAATCTTACAGCTATTACAAAGGGTGTTAGTACTAAAGTACACATCTATTGTGATATTAGTGCTATACATGTCTATTGTGACCAGCAGTATAGGTCTGATTCCAGGTGCAGGGGCTGCAGCAGCTTCCAGTTGCCATGCAATCACAATCATGATCACACAGCTGCCAAGAGCAGCTGCTTTTTTTCACCCTTCTGCCCCATCAAGTCAGCACCTGGGGCAGTTGCTTCATTCTCTCTGCCGTAATTATGCCACTGATCCTGGCAGTCTTGCTTTTTCTATTTACAACTCTGGAGAGTCATCATCATATATATGGAGTGGTTGGTTCAGATTACTAGTTACATGAGATACATTCAAGTCTCCAGTTAGCAGGATTCAAAATAACAATAATAATATCTTTTCCTCCAGCTTTTTGTCATTCTGTTCAGGTAAAACAAGGTTTGAAATTATGTACAGTGAGGCCCAAATGTCCTCTTTTCTCCATGCTTCTAAGTTTTAATGAATTTCATTATTCTTTTTTAATTTACACACTCTTGCAGAATAAAGATCCCCAAATCATTAACTAATTTGATATGTCTGAAATACCAATTCAATTCCCTAGTCCCTTGAGAATCTTAGCTATCTTGTTCAAACACCTCTTAACTTAGTTTCTTAATTAGATACACCTTGATGGATGGATTTTTGTACACTGGCCACATAGGGAAGGAAATCAACCTAATTGTTATCACAATTTAGCAGGTTTAAGATTAAAAGTCTCTTTAAGAACCAAATCACTAATCTCTAAAAAGAAACAAAACCAAGTTTTCATATAGATCAGAGAAGGAACTGTGACTCAGTTAAATAAGTAAAATGATAAGTTATGATGCAATGATGTTACATTTGCATGGCACTTAAACTAAGCAAAAACTCCCTGATTGTATATGTGTATTTATAAAATGTGAAAGCTTTCACTTTGTTGCTTTTTTAGTTAGTAGATTGTACCAGACAACGAGGCTGGGGCTGAATTATTGTTTAGAAGAAATCATAAGTTAATGATGAGCAAAAGTTGGTATAAAAAAGAAAAAATGACTTGTACTTCTAACTTTGGTTAGTTTACAAGGTGCAAACCCTTCCTGCCTTGTATTCATACTTTAAGAAAAATCTAAGGAATCTCCTATGGAGTTCTCAAAAAGGTCTTATAATTTTTTAAAGGAATTTAAAATGTGTCCTAAAAATCTCAGAATTTCATTCTTAGTGACACATTTTACAATCCTTACTTATATAATCCTCCCCATTAACTACATAAATGATTAATCCCTTTAGATAAAGAGGTATGTAACTCTTACGGCATGTCTACACATGCAAAATTAATGTGCATTAGCCCAATTTCAAGAACATTAAAGGCATATATCTACACATGCATACCCCTGGTGCACTTAAAATTGTAATTTAAGCCTATGCAAGCTTAAATTATGATACTTGCATAAGGCAGGTATCAAAGTTTTGGAAGAATAGCTAAATTACATTAGTGAATGTGTAGGCGTGTTAATGCTCATTAACACAGTGTGTATCCATTGATTTGGAGACTAACTTTTGTCCCAAGTCAGTTCACACCCCCCCATTAATGCACATTAGCAAGTGCATGTTTAAACACACACCTAAATACCTTAACGCAGACTTAAAACTCATTGCATTTAGGTGCACATAAAAGCACGTGTAGACGTGCCCTTAATGTACCAAGTTCCAACTTGAAACTCCAAATGAGGAATATCTAAAACTTCTTCAAGCCATAAACTTAACATGATTTTGGATTTATTTCATCAGTGTAAACTAGTGTGACTCTCTCTAACCTCTCAGAATTCTTTATTTCTGAAAGAAATTGATTTTAGCAATAAAAATGAGAGATCTCATTTCTACTGATGTAGACAACAAATAACTTTGATACTCAAATGAAAGACATTTGATAGCTATACAGTAATATATTACTGCTACAAGTAGGGCTTTTCTTGTATTTGATGCACACACAGAGCTATGAAGAGTTCAATATATCAAAAGAAAATAACTTTGTTTCCCTGTCCCCTTAAACGGAATAAGTACTCAAAAGGCTGTTTCTAGAAAATGATATGCAAGAAACTAAGGTCAAGTACGGAAGTTATATTTAAGGTGTGTTAAGTATGCAGAAAGTGCTTTACAGCCATAACAGAAAAGACATACATGGAACATAAAGTACTTCAAAATGGCAGATATAGTTCTAAGTTAACCCTGGATGGATATGGTATCAGAGTAAACCAATTTATGTTAGAGGCTTTAATGAACATCTGCACCACATTCCAGCCCAAGTTACGGTATGTCACATTTGCCCACTATTCCAAGAGTAGCTTGTCACCCTCAGCTGGTGCTCATCTGCTCTAGGTGAGCACCAGTCCAGCACCATTCCCTGGCTGGCACACAGAGGAGACAGAAAGGTCTGTCTGCTCCCTATGCAGATGGGTGGGAGTGATGGGAGTGGAGTCTCTTCTCCACCTGGACTATGGGGGCACTCCCACAGCTTGCTTGCTGGGGCCCTGTGGGGCACAGGCTGGGTCATTGTGTGAGGGAGGCTCCCTTCACCCTCTGTTGCCAGTTCTCATTCTCAGAGCAGCAGAATGTTGGGTCAGGCATCCCTATGCTGCAGCTTTTGGCTGCTGTTGTCAGGAGGCTCAGGCAGCAGGGAAAGGGTCAGGGAGCACCTCTGCTCTGAGGATCCCCCATGACTTGATGGCTGGGGGTCTTGGAGAGCAGGTTCTGGCTGGATCTGAAGGACAAGGGGACTCCTTTCCCCCATGTCATATTCTCTTGACAGCTGCAATCAGGAGCTGCAGCATGGGGCTGTTTGGCCTAGCTTTTTGCCATCATGGGAACTGCAGCTGGGGGAAAGTAGCCCCCCTGCTGCAAGGACCTGTGCTGTTCCCTATGAGACCCCAGGCAGCAAGGTGTGGGGGGACATTCATGGTCAGTAGGCTTCCTTTTCCCCCAGGTGCAGGTCCCAACATGACAAAAAATCATGCTGGGCAGCCCCATGCTGCAGCTTCTGCCTGCAGCTGTCAAAAGGCTGGGGCAGGAGGGGAAGGGTCACATGGACCTGGCCCAGTCCTCCTGACACTCCAGCCAGAAACCTGTGGGGCAGCCCTCATGGTGCAGGGGCTCCCTTCCCTCCCCTTCCAACCTGAGCCTTCTTGTAACTGCAGCCATAATCTGTAATATAGGGATGCCTGTCCTGGGTGTTTGCTCTACTGGGAACTGCAGCTGGTGGGGGATGTGGGGGAGAGGGGGAAGGGAGCCCACCTGCTGCACATCTCAAACCTGGCCCCCTCCAAATCCCCAACTAGCAAACCGAGGGAGGGCCTTCACAGTGGAGAATCCTAACTTTTCACCCTTTAGCTGCCAGTGCTGACAGGTGCCTGCTGGTGTGGGAATAGGACAGGGGAGAGGGTCACTCCCCAGTCTCCTGGCAGGTGTGCAGGAACATCTCCAGGCTGCTGGCAGACAGGCTCTGAGGCCCCCTGCACTGAATGGCAAATGTCTGTTGGGTTCATTTCCACTCTAAGTTATAGTATTTTATGTAGGGTGACATTATCTATTGGTTTAGCTGGGAGAGTCTCAGATTTCAGAGGCTGGTCCTGGCTGGCTGTTGAGAATTATAATGGGCTTCATGAAAATGTGGGGGCACGGGGTGCAGTTTGGCTGGGAGTCAGAGCACCTTGCAGGCTGGCAGACAGGCATTGCTGCCTGCCTGGCATGCCGTCTCAGCTCTGCCAACTTGTGGAAGTGTGGTGGGGAAGGGTGTTAACAATTTTAAAATAAGGTGGAAGGGTGAAAAGAATGTAAACAGACCCTTGGGCCATTCCAAGTAATGTCAGAAGTTCATTGATTAATTGACAGAGCAGAATTACTGCAAGAGTAGGGCTGAGGATAAGTGTAATCTTATGAGATAGGTCTTGACTGCTGCAAAGCAAAGTTGGCCATACTTACGGTTTCCACAGCAGTTCATCAGGCAGGAAAATGGTACAGCCAGCAAACAAGCCAGTGGGGATCGCCACCCCCCCAATCCATTATTTATACATGGCTGGTAAACATAATCTTCATTTTCGAATAAATAATCCTGATTGGTTTTATTTAAATTCCTTTGTTTCACTTAAATTTCCAGAACCAGATTAAATTAGATTTCTTATGGGCCAGGAAGGTGCCAGTTAATTAAATCTTATATCATTGAGAATGTAGCAAGACAATAGGAAGGGCTTATCTCCTTTCTTCCCATGGTAGAATGCTGTTCTACCCCTGGCTAACAAGGCTGCTTTGTTCTTCGTGATTGTTTCCATCTAGACCGATGGACAGTTTTCTCTGTTCTGCTGACCAAGCCAGCCATGGCATCTGCAAGTGCCACATTATGATACGTCATGCAAGGGCAGGCTTCTGGCCCCTTAGCCCTAGGCCCTTTGAAAATGGCTGAGGCAGCAGCATACTCATGGCTCATGTCTCATAGGCCTATAACAGCACAAAACTGGAGTAATGTTCTTGAGGAATGACTCATCAGTTTGTCCTTATGCCTTATACTTTTATCCTGTCCAAACAATATTTTGTTTCTGAAAAATATGTGATTTTTAATTATTGTTCTTCAGGATGGGACATGAATGTTATGATGAAATTATATAAATCACTGTATAATGTATCAACCTTCTTCCTTTCAACTCTTGAAGAAACCACAATAAGTCTTACATCATTAGGTGTAACACCTTTTAAGTCAGGGATGGGGAACCTCTGGGCCACCAGGCAGCTGGGTACTCCATTTCCCAGATGCCCCTGGCTGCATGGCTTGTGCCAGTCTCCATGGAGACGTCACCTGTGCCTGTAGGCTGGGTGTCAGAGCAGAGCAGGAGGCTGTTCTGGAGTAGCGTGGAACATGGGACAGGGGCAGCTTGCTCCAGAGCTGCGATCTGTAGCCTGCATGCTCTGGGCAGGGGCACATATGCAGGGGATTGTGGCTCTGCCCCAGCTCCAGACAGGCTGTCACTGTTGAAAGGAGCTGGGGCAGAGCCATGATCCCCTGCATGCATGCCCCTGCCCAGAGTGTGCTGGCTACAGATCATGACTGTTCCCTAGCACTGGAGCAAGCTGCCCCTGCCCCACGTTCCCAACAGCTTTGGAGCAGCCCCCTGCACTTATCTGCCCTGTGCACTGCTCAAACAGCTGAGGCAGGGGTCTCCACGGAGACTGGCACAAGCCATGCAGGCTGGGGCAGCTGGGAAATGGAGTCCCCAGCAAATCAGATCTGGCTTGTGGGCCGGACATGCTCCATCCCTGCTTTAAGGCACCAAGAGTGCAGACGGAAGTGACATTTTTCATATGATCTGGCCCCTGAAAGCAGTCTAAAGCTGTGACCTAATGTGCAGATCTGCAGAGCGCTTCTAAAATGGCTGATTGTGCAAAAAATTAACCCTTGCCTAAACAGGTAAAAGATTAAGGCATTCTACTTTAGAGTGCTTTAGAGAACTTGTGTTTCCTCAAAAGTTAATTTTTCATGCAGGGGCAGGCCTGCCAGCAGAGAGGGAGGGAAGGGTGCAGCAGCCCGGCCTGAGCTGGAGGAGCGGGTGAATGGAGCCCCTCTCCTCACAGCCCCGTCCATCTACTCTGACTGGAGTATTGGGGGAGCTGGCTAGACCCCTGTGGCAAGGAGGCTCGGCTCTACTCTCCCCCCCAGCTTCTGCCACTCTCAAGCTGCCATCTTGAGAGTTGCACAAGCAGCCGCTGGAGAAGCCTGGCCAGAACTGGAGGGGACAGGGGGCATCAATATTCTGGTGGGGGTCCTGGCTGGGGCACAAAGGTGATGTGGTAGGGGGCTAGCTAGCAAGTAGCCCCCATATTTTATCATCCTCATGCTCCAGCCAGCTCCAGTCACTGTCCACACACATGGTTTGGTACATATAACTACTTCGCTGCAGGATAATACTTGTCCTGGACAATACTATCCTACAGAGGCATTAATTAATGTCATGCATCCTAATCCAGGCACACGTGTAAATAGTGATGCTTTACTGCAGGGCTAATTAGTCACTCTGCAGCAAAGTGCACACATAGGTGTACCCAGCTTGACTAAGCTGGAAAGCAGAATACATGGAAAGATTTTTTTTTCTAAGATAATCCAAAAAACAAAATTTGAGAAAGAGCAAACTTTCAGACTTGTAGATAAGGAATGAAGCCCTGGAGTAGGTTCCTTCAATCCCAATGACCCTTGATTTCTCTGCCAAGATTTATTCAGCATAGTCTGTTTGGTAGGTGTCAATGCCTGCTACAAAATGAATGTGACAAAATGAAGTGGAAAACCATATTTAGGACCTGGCTAATTTTGAGCAGATACCATGTCCTATCTGGGTTTCTGACTAAGCACTCTTAGAACTACTTTATTAAAGTTCTAACACACCTTTTTGTATATTGTTGAATTGAGAATTGCTTTCTTTTTCCTATCATTTTAATATTTTGTTTGTATTTCCTGAGCTTTTCAGACCTGTTTCAAAGCCCGTTTCAATTGATGGGAAGTCTCCCAGCAGTTTCAATGACCAGATTTACAGATGCCAACACTTTTAATACAGGGGTAGCCAACCCACAACATGTATGACACAGATGGTATGGACGGCTCCTGTGTGTGGCACATGGCAAATAGAGGAGGGAGCAGGGAATAGAGTGATATGGCAGTGAGCAACAGATCAATCAGGGGAAAGGTAAGTGAGTGGTACTTGGGAAGAGGGGAGGGTTTTCCTTGAGTCATGCCATCCCAACAAGTTGGCTCAACATTGCTTTAAGAATTATCATTATTTAATATGGAAATTCATGTACCCAGGAGACAGAGAAGCCGGTTAGGGTAAATATAGCCTGATGTGTCAGATGGAATCCTTTCATTCTCTGCATGCTTGCCCAAGGGTCGCAAGAGTGAATATTTGCTGTATAGATTTTATATTCAACATCTGTGGATAGTCATAAAGTTTTCTCAGCATGAAGTCAGCTCAAGACCTTTTACCAGCTCCAGGTGTTGTTGTTGGCTTTGTTTTTTTGCCAGGAGTTAGGAATTAAAGGTTGGAGATGTTTTAAAGGGCATTTGGAACTAGTGTCAATTTATTTATTTTGTACTCAGCTCTAGTCTGGGCAAAATTATTTTCTATAGCTATTAATAACTAGCTGAATTATGAGCCTTATTCAGAGAGGATAGTTATGCAGCTGAGTCACTGAACTGTGACTCAGGTATAGATTCATTTCCCAGCTTTTTGTGTGATCTTGGGCAAGTAGCTTAATCTCTCTGGCCAGGATGTTCAAAGAGTGCTAAGCAAATTGAGTAAAACTGCATGAATAATTGATTTTTTGGTTCATTGACTGAATTGAAAAATCATTTAAAAATAGTTTTGGGTCAACGCAAAACAATTGTGGGGTTTGTTTAGGGCGTTTTGTTGTGTTTTTGGCATAACAAACCCAACCATAAAAGCAACCAAACAGAAAAATCATTATCATCATCATCATCATCTTCATAACAAAAGCTGGAAAATATATAAGGCTAATTGAAACACCTGACCCTAAATTAAAATCTTCCTCTCTCCCACTGTTTGTGTTGTCTATTTGGATTGCAAGCTATTACCAACAGGGACAGTCTATTACTAAGTCCTCTGTGTACATATATAACAATGAGTACCAGATCTCATAGAGGTCCTCAAGCCACTAATATAATACAAGTAATCAGTAATTTATATAGTTTCTGTCTTATGCGTGTACTGAATATGTCTAAGTGCCTGGTGGGAAAAAAAATGATTCACTCTGGGCTAAGCTTATAAATTGCAAAAGAAAATGGTTGAAAGGAAAAAAGTATTGCATACATAGCCTCAAGCTAAGTAGACTAAAGAATGAAATGTTTCGTAATGAGGTAAAACTACTGTGCAAAGACTATAATTATGAATTCTCGCTATTTCATTTTAAAATGAGAAACTTAGAGGAGAAAGAAATGAAAGATAATGCATTTGATTAAAATCTAAAAAAGTATTAAAAATTCTGCTGTTTGTTTAGGGGTTTTTTTCCCCTCTAAATAATGTTATAATTTCAGGATTCAATTTGAAGGAAGAAATAATGGAGTCACTGGGCTTAGCTGATAATATTCAATATAATGTACGAGGCCTGTGGGCTATCTGATAAAAGCTTTATCAGATCAGTCAGTTTTAGAGGGAATGGAAGAAATAAAGCTTTCATTATTCTTGTGCTAGGCAAAAATCTAATGGCAATCAGTGAAATGAGAGAAATATGTGTATAAAAGTGGTAAGCAAAGGACTGGGTTCTACCACCTTTGCTCATGCTGCCCATTGATTTCTTTGGGAACACTTGTCAGATAAGGAAAATCTTGTAAAAGAGAGCATAGCTCAATGTTCTTTAGAAGAGCCCAAGGCATCTTGTCTGAAGGACTGGTGGAGTTAAAGCCAGAGCTCTCAGCTTGCTACAGTACCTATAGGATGAATGATCTATAGCAGGATTCAGAACAACCCACTGCCTCTAAGGATCACCTTGGTGCAGAACCAGAAATCATCTGCAACATACTGGTTACAAACAGAAGATGCAGAAAAGTTTACAGGTCTCTGTGGGGCTACTTTGATTTAAAGTATAAGATTCACTTCTACCACTTCTGTTATCATGGCTCAGAAAATGAAGCAATTAGTGTACTGCATTGTGTGAGATGCCGTAAACAATCATGCCATTCACCAGAGCTTCTGATGTTTGTTGGTTTATTGGATGTTGCCGTTGTCCACGGGAGTGATAGTCAAATGATTGAGACAGGTTCTCGAGGGTCCTCAGTGGTTTTCTCCTGCCATGACTTCATTGATATAAAAGAATAAATTTCTTCCCTTCATTTAGTAGGGAAGAAGTACATTCCATCCCACCTGGTCCCCTCCTTCGATCCTTCTATCGATTTTTCCATTTTGGTGTTCTGCCTCCCCTACACTCTACCTATGTCAACCAATGATGTTGTATCCCAGTTTTCTGGGTTTGCTAATCATCTTGATACACATCTTGGCCATTCAAAATGGTAAGCCATGTATGGACATCAGTTCACCTCACTTGGCACTTGCCTCAGTGGGGGATTGACTTTGCGTCTGTCCCCAGGTTACCTGGTCTCCCGATGTTGGTCTCAATTCTTTTGGCTTGTTGTCACTGTGACGTGGGCAGATGTCCCTCCTTCTCTCTGCAGGTTCTGAGACAGCCCAGTCTGCCTGGAAGATGTCCAGAATCCTTGAGTCTGCTTCTGGTAAGTCATGTTGCCCTTCTGGACTTACATGTGCTCTCAAAACCCGCTCTCAGGGCTGCCACAATTTGCCCTCTGTGGGGCATGATTCAGCCCTGGGATGCTGAGTGCCTGCAGGGGAACTCACTTCTGGTCCCCCAGGATTCCTGCTTGTTAGGGGTTTTATCCCTGGTCCTATGGGCTGGCTGGTGAATTGGAGCCAGCACGCAGCCATAAAATGTGACCACGCTGGTATGGGAGTCGATCTTGGCTCGTCCCAGCTCAGCTGTTTCTTTCAAGTTTTTTTTTCTTCTGCCATGATGCTTTCTCTTGCTGTGGCTCTGTACCTGCTGCTTGCTTAGCTCAGCGCAGTCTCACGCTGGCTCTGTGTGTCTCCGACCCCAGGTAAGTTCTGCTCTGGGATTTTATCTTTATCACAGATGCCAACCTCAGCTAGTGTAAATTAGCATAGCTCCTCCCATTACCTGAAGTCTCTCTCCAGGTCTTTGCATGCCTAGATAAAGTCCATTTTAAATGTCAAAACTGCAAAGCCACTGGTATAGGACTTTATTCTCATAACCTGTTTCTATGTACTCCTGACGTCCAACTGAAGAATCACATTTCAGAAAGAAAAATGTCATGGAGCTGGCACTGAACAGTTGTTCCACTTTGAAGATCATAGCCAAGGTCAAACAAATGGAATAAAAGCAAGGATTTCTCATGTATTTCTGACCATGAGGTGCACAGTTCATTTGAATATGAATTATACTTAGGGCCCTTTACAGCATCCTGGCAATGTAAAGGGGTGTCTTAGAGTAGTTGTAAATCATTAAATTAGACAAAACCAAACCACCTGTGTTTAGTGGTTGACAGACACATTTGTAACTAATTGGTGGGGAAATCTAACTTGCTTAGGCTTCATGTATGTGGAAAAGTTAACATGTCTGAAGTGTCAGCACTTCAAATGAAAACTTCCCATTAGCAAAATGAGGGAAATACTAGCTAGGAAAACAAGTCATTTATTTATTATTTTATTGAAGTAGTGCTTAGGAACTGTGATCATGGACCAGAGACCAATTATGATAGATAAAGTACAAACACAGAACCAAAAGACAGCTTCTGCCCCTGAGGTACAATCTAAGTAATCTAAATTACTGTAAATTGACTTATCTCCATTGATTTCAATTTCCACAAGCTAAATATTTGACCCAGTGTGTTTAAATGTGGGAAACTTTTACTGAACATGCAAAAATCAGTCCAGTTGATTTGCCCTTTCTTTTATTTGAAGTAGAAAAATGAAACTTTTTTTAAAACATACTTTCTGATGAGAAAACTATTGCCTATTGTGACATCTTTAGATTATTCTCTTGAGAGAAACTTAAATGCTTGCTTCTGCATTAATTTGTAATCCAGATGTTTCAGTGCTTAATTCGGGATGGTTTGGGGTACTGTGAACTTCAATCCTTAACTTCACAACATTTTTTGTTCATAGCGCCGCAATGCTTATAATTGAACATGGACTCCCCCACATTTTGTGTGTTATCCGCAAAACTTGTTTAATCTTATTGCCAAATGGAGCACATGGCAATACAGAGGATTAAGAAAGGGATCCATTCCTGTCATATTTCCCTCTTCTTTTTATTATAACTGCAATGTGATGCAGCTGGGTGGACAGGAATGAACAAAAGCTTGCCGTCATCTGTCTCCAATATCCTTGCCAGGACAGGTGATCCAAAATGGGAAGTGCTGTCATTTGCTGCTGTTGCAGATGAGCAACAAATTATTTCCCCAGAGCAGCAGAGAAACAAGAAAATAATCAGAGGCATAAGTAACCAGTTGCCCACCTTATGCAATGTTACCTCCCTCCTCCCCCCACCATACCCAAGGGGCAAACAGGAACAGAGTGGAGGTGGGGAGGGAAGGAGATGGTGATCAGTTTTACCTGCCCCAGGGACTCACTGACGCTAGCTTCTGCTTCCACATTCCTGTCTGCCTGCCCTGTGTGGTAGCCCCAAATGTGGCTGCTATTCCTGTAGTGCAGGACTACTACTGCCTGGCTGCTACTACCATAGCAGAAAGCTGCTGCTGCCATGAGAAAGTTTCCCCAAAGGGCTGCTATTCTGGTACCCCTCAGTTAGCACCTAGGGCTAGTGTCTCACTTACCCATCTGTAGTTATGCTACAGAAAATAATTATTTTGGTTTCGCAACACAGAGTCTTTGAAGGGTGATACTAGGATGATACAACTACTATGTTACCCTTTGTACAGGGTTGCATCTGAGCCTACTGACAGCCACAATAAATATTGTTTAGCACTCACAAAGTTGTATTTGTATTGTAATGCATGCACTTTACAACTTGGACTGAGTTCTTGTACTATACTATCCTGAGTTTTAGTACTATACTAAAAACCTAGTATGTTTAGATATTTAAAATAAATATTCAGCTAATTATCAGACAGTTCTCCAAAATAAAGGTATTGTAGTTTGTAGGGAAAACATGAAAGAAAACACCCTTATCCTTTTAAAATTCCATATATACATTTTAGAAATCAAAGCTAGTTACATTTTAAAACCTGTACAATAACATTTGCTATGAAACAAATAAGTACATTCAAAAAATGTCAAATGTAAAAAAATCTGTCATTATCATAGAAATAATTTGGAATAAAGTTGCAAAGAAACAAAAGCAACAAATAATAGTCTTCAGCCTAACCTCCATTAAAAAAGTCACTGGGTCTAGGTACCTACTTGCATTTGTAATGTTCAAACTATCCACCTAAAGTATAAAGCAGTTCTGTTCCCAGCCTGTACAAATTTGTGAGTTTTTTGCGAACGTAAGATCTGGCATCCCTTGGTGTTTTCTCATCTTCTTGCAAATTCTGGCATCCTGCCCCATTTTTAAGGCTTTAGAGGAAAGTAAAAAATGGTTATTGACGCTGATACCATGGCATCTAAAGGATAGCAGCTAGTGTTCTGCTAATGAAAAACAAAACAAAACAAAACAAAAAACCCCAAACATTTGGAGCAGCTGAAAAGAAAAGGCTATACCAGGAATACAGGTATGGATTAGTTCTGAATCTCTCAGTGTTTGCAGTATTGATAAAATATGGCACATATCTGTCACTTAGAAAGTATCATACAGTCCTATGGGGGAAATATAATTTAGGTGCTGCATGGTCTATTTTTACTTTTCTTTATATATAGAGAGAGTACAGATATATATCTTGTCAAAAGTCCAATATAATATCCCAGTACATATTACTGTTGTCAGAGTGATTATAAATTGGATTGCTTCAATTATCTAGGCTTTAGCAAGAATAATACTGAAGTCACTGAAGTCTCTGAAGATCTGTGGGCAGCTTATTATGGCTTACTGAATGACAGCATCATAGGTGAAGATTTGGCCAGATCTGAAGTATTTTAACACCTACAGAAATTAGGCTTCCACTTTGCCAGAGGTAACAGTTACTGCAAACCCTGGATGTGTTGTTCCTTCCTGGCAGTGCAAAGCATTGCTGATGTAAATTAGACGTGAAGGTGTTTCCCTCCTCGTAATATCACAATTAATGTATATAGGCCTATACCCTGCTAAAATAAGGTTAGTGTGCAGCATGAACACACAGATCATGAGAACATCTTCAACAATTTAAACCATTTAAGGAACCAATTGCCAAGAAGCACAAAGAAGCTGAGGCTTCAGAGATAATCACAAGACTCATTTTGTATGGTGTTCTCTTAACTAAGCAATCTATTTCCTTTGTGTAAAACACAGCTGTATCCTGGCAGCTTAAAATTGAAAAATCAATAAGAAGAGGGGATTTATTTATCTGGTTTTGTTTGGCTTTTTGAGAACATTAATAAGTGAAATTTTATACTGTGATTTCAAGAGGTATAACACAGAATCTGTAGCTTCTTCTGAGCCCTCACAATTTTTAAATGACCCTTTATAGATACTGGTGCTTTGTCCTTCCCAGATAGCCTATTCCTATCAGCTTCAACATATTCTTACCAGGGCTGAAAAGTAATCCTGTGTCCGATGAATTCTCT
Organism: Caiman crocodilus; assembly: GCA_030014935.1. Lineage (NCBI taxonomy): Eukaryota > Metazoa > Chordata > Crocodylia > Alligatoridae > Caiman > Caiman crocodilus. Next base: position 39,343,496 of record JAGPOW010001543.1, read on the forward strand.
CTGGGTTAGACCTAGCCCTGTGGATTGGCTCAAACTCATCTGGTTCCGTAGACTATGTGAATGGGATGGGCTTATCCACTTGCCAGATCCAGCATGTGGAGCCAGCCCAGTGTGGGTGCTATATGCAGTGAGCAACCTGGTCTAGCCCAATGTTTGTGCTATTTGCAGCATGCATCCTGGACCAGCTGGTATGGGTATTGTGTGCAATATGCTTCCCAGGTCAACCCTGAACCCATACCATGTGCAGCACATCCTGGATTGGCCAGAGTGGGTGCTACCTGCAACATACTTCCTGGACTGGACAGAAGTGCACCTTGTGCAGCACACATACTGGAACACTTCTACATGCCTCTTGCAATGAAAATCTGCTCCTGCCCTTCATTCTGTGTGTGGCATATGGGGCCAATCTAGCACAGCCCAGATGGTGTGAGGTTCAAGTCAGACACCCATGGCCTAGTCAATAAGGCTCTACCAGCCAAATCTACCCTGCAAGTTGTATCTGTCACATGCCTGAGTTAAATGTCACTATATCTGGTTTATAAGAACCAGGATTCATACCCAGTTTGATCCCCCGACACATCTTATAAATAAGTTAGGTAGAGATGGGCCTAAACTAGAGCCCAACAAGCGCTGTAGGGGTTCAATAGGTCTGGCAGTCAGGCCACAAGTAATGAAAAACCAGGATAATCTGAAAGATCGGTATGCTTAAAATTAACTGAGGTACCTTTGAATTGATCAGGTATAGTAATATTAAAGTAAATTTAAATTGACAACTCCCAGGAAGCAAAATCTGTGACCAGGCATGAATGCTCCACAGAGTTCTGGAATCAGCAGTCTTCATAACTTACTTTTCCCACCTAGTGTAAAAACACCATTGTATGGTGCTGCAGGCAAGGTGATTTAATTCTGCTGCAAGGCAGATGTAAATGGCCAAGGCACAGCCCTATGAGAACATGGTGATGGTACTTCTAACTCTGAAAGCAAACATTGCTACTTCCCCAACCACAAGCAGCATACTGTATTCACAAGGCATTGCACCCGGTTTAATTAGCTCCATCTCTCAGCAGAACCAAATCATATACCCATTATTTTCATGAGGTGACAAGATTGCAAATTAGCTGAGTGCTGCACCTTGTGAATGCTGCTAAACCACTTCCAGTTCAGTGGTAGCCTGGGGCAATCTTTTGAATCTGGAACAGTAGAGAAGCATATGTGTCTCCAGGAAGCATTGAGGCTCATATTCCTAACAAAGAGTTACTGGGAACATCAGGATGTATCAATGGGACAGTAACCCAGAAAATTCAGGATGGTTGGTCACATTATATAATGACAGATTGCAGAACAAGACACCAAACGATATTTTTGCATGGATCATATGAAGAAATATACTTGAATGCAATTAAGAAATGTGACTAAATGTGCACAAACCTCAGTTTTGCATTAGATCACGTTTATGGCACTTGTTAGTTTTTTCTGTTAAAACAGTCACAGAAAGTGCCTATTTACCTTTACTTTCCTTTTTCCTTTTTTAAAAAATGTTTCGCTAATTGCAGTTATTAGAAAACTCAAGCTATTTTCCTGGAAAAGTTTGTTCTGGCTTTTGGCCAGAGATTTAACAGAATATTGCTGAATATTTTGTATTTTGTTCTAACACACAAAATGTTTTGGGGAGTTTCCCTCCTTTATGAGAAGTCATATTTCAGTGGAGATTAAACATTTTCCAACCAGCTGTCTTTATTTATCTCTGTTTAAGGAAAATAAAGAAGGTATACAGAATGTTATCATTTTCCTTCTAGCTTTTTATTAACTAGCCAACTGTTTAGGTAGACCACATTCATTATAAAGATTTGTTTCTTTGGAGACTGTGAAGTCATCATTTAAATAACTGAAATGAAATAGATAATTCAATACCTATCAGACAAATGTTATCTTTTGCTGTAATAGAAAAGCATATTTAACCCATGAACAAACTAAAAAAGGTAGATTTGATTTGCTATATTTTCTCTGAATTATTATATTATTACCTAAAGGAAGCAAATGTTTTCAATAAATTCTTGGACACTAATTATAGGGATTATAGTAGACCGTTTCCCTTGATAATGTTCTCAGCAATTATCCTTTATGACATTATAAATCTGAATTTCTTTCAACTCTTACATCTGTGAACATTCCTATGTGCATACAGTTCTAAATCCAGAGTTTCTCAAAATTACCAGTAGCTTTTCTCAATGAAACTTGACGTAGTATTTGAATAGATGTATAATGAAAAGTATTTCAAGTGCTTAAAATGGTATCACTTTTATTTAGATATATGTGGTTTTAAATTAAAAAAAGAGAGCTAGGACATACAACCAGAGGAAAGTGAGACAAAAGTATACAGGTTTCAGGGTAGAAATTGCTCAGGATCTATCAAGACAGATGTGAAATATAAACTATACTATGACAAGAAATGACTTTTCAATCCTTGCAATCTCTTTCTAACTCTGCTACAATGTTGCATCCATCACTTAAAGATGTATCTATATATACCTATACTGAGAGGATTCTGGGAATGTTTACATGTGCTATTAATGTGCTTTAAGCTTACTGTGCAGTAAACTAAACCACATTAAGATTTCCCCAGGAGCACATCTACATGTGCATCCATTGGTAGCAAATTTGCTCCCAGTGGGAGGAGTTCAATGCAGAGCTACTCCTGCTCTGCTCTATCTTCCTCTACTAGGGTCAGGCCTGGACTCTGTAGGTGGGGGAAACTATCCCAGCTTCAGTATAGTTGCCTCCCAGCCCTGTATCCTGATCAGCAGATTGGAACAGAGGCTGGGAAACAGTCCCTTGCCTTGGGCAGCTCCATGCCTCCTAACCCTAATCAACAGATTGGGATGGGGGTTGGGAAAAAGTCCCCTGCCTTAGGAAGTGTCCTGCTTCCCAGGCCTATGCCCCAATCTGCTGATTAGGGCATGGAGCTGGGAAGTAGGCAGCTGTCCAGGACAGGGGGCAGTTTTCCTACTCCTGGCTGCCTGGGCTGATGTGGAACAATTTGCTCTTGGTCAGCTGTTTACATGTGTGTTACTGTGCAGTTGCTACTGGGTAGTAAATCTAATACTTGTATCTGCAGGTCAACCACATAGTATACTAATTTACTGTGCAGTAAATGTTGTGCTTGTGTAAATGGTGACATTTTATTGTGGACTAGATTACTCTACCATGCAGTAAAGCATCTCACATAGATGCACCATGTGTGTTACAAAACAGGCAAGAAAGGCTTACTAGATAGAAATATTTTTATGCTAAATTTTGCATTGAGTCATTGACTCACTTGGTCTCTCCTAAAACTTCTCACTGTTGCTAATACCATGGAAATTGCAATGAGTTTGCAACAGTAAACATTCTTGAGGTTAAAGTAGACACAGCTAAGTTTGTGGGATAAATTATATATGGTTACCAATTCAGCCATTGTGCTCACTCTCTCTTTTATCTACTACCCACGCCTATATTAAATTAATGTCTTCCATATATTCAATCAACAAAAACAGTGAAGTCCCTAAAAACTGAATGAGCAGAGTGTCTAGCACTTCTCCCTCTTCAGATTCAAACCTCTACTTTAGACACCTTTTGGGAGTTGGTGATAGTGGTAAGATGTCAAAGGTTTATTAGTATGTGGGAAACCAGTAGTGCAGTGTACATACAAAGGTGCTAATAATCACAGTTATCAGTTCACATTTAATGTTGGTGTTTATCTACACTTGAGATGGAAGAATGATTTCAACAAGAATGTGACTCCTTTGTTACATTCTTTGTTAATTGGGTACATCTCAATTTGATATATTTTTTTAAATAAGTAGTATGCATTTTCTTAAACCAAATCAGCCCCAAATTACACTTACTATTATGGTCTAAAGAACAGTCTTGTACTTAGTATGTATAGCCTACTAGCAAACTTTAATTTTCTTTAAACTGAAAGTCTTTTTCATTTAAATAAAGGAGGATTTCTGCAACTACTTCAGTGCTTTGTAAAAAAAATGGTTCTCTAACATCCTGCATAAGATGACAAATCCTCTTCTTTCAAAAATATTACAAAAGGGCTTTGAATTTCTATACAACTCCTTAAAATGTGTAACTTACTTTTATATTCAAACCAACGATTCCATATGCTTGAATAATGATGTTTCTTTACATAATTTACATCTACTGTATTTTTAAAAACATACCCTTACATCTAATGTATACTGCTCTTGTATAGCTCAAAGGATTCTTTTCTTGTCCTTGATAGTATTTAACATTTTTAAATAAATAGAAATAGAAATGTCATTGCTTTTATAAGAAGATATTTATTTGAGAACATTTAAACTTTATTTACCATCTTTTGTATTATTCAGAGGCAAAAGTCTTCTAACAGATATAAATTAAAATAATTGCTTTTCTAATAGCCAGACCAATGACATTTTCAGGGAGGCTCTTTTTAGGGTCTTTTTAAGAGAGGGGAGTTGGAAGAGTACAAATCCATACAGCAGGCCTAGTAACTTTTATGCACTGCTTTGTACAGGAAAAATTAGTGGCTTTATATGTTAGCTCTCTAGAGACTTAAATATTACAGCAGTGATTCATATATTCCAGATGTAGCATTAAAAAAGGTCAATGTGGGAAATAAAAAAATAAATGACAGATATTGAAATCTATGGAAAGTCTAGAATAATAGAAAATAGTTTAAGTAATTATGACAACTCTGTTAAAAATTCAAACTACACTCTAAATACTGATAGTTATAATAGGAAATTAAGCCACTCAATAAACAACCATTGCTTTATTTTATCATCAGGGATTTACATTGATCAGCCTTTGGGAAAACAGAGGTTTTAGAAGGACAGTTTTTAGTTTTATTTTTATCTGTTTTCAAAATACTGGTGGAACAATACCCTACATATTCTCCATTTTTGATGGCTTAGACTATATGTGAAGGGTATTTTTAAATTTGTCTGCCCTCTCATTTTCTTCTGAAGCTCACTAGAAAGAAATTTTAAAAGTTACCTAAAGGATGTGGAAACTCAATTTTCATTAATTTTAATTAATTTGGATACCCACTTCCCATTAATTCCCATTAATTTTTAATGGGAATTGAGTATCTGAATCCCACAGGTAAGTTTAAATATATCAACTTGAATATAATGAATATCTAAAGGGAGGAAATTCCTAAGCTGATTGGGATGCCTCATCTGCAAAAGTGCTTCCCTCCTTTGTGGAGCATTTGACTTTCCTAAAAATATATGTTAACAAAGGCCTAACGAGGATCCGCATTGTGTTTGGTGGTAGGTAGTTTCTCAAAAAAACAAAAAACAAACACTCTCCTCCCCAAACTGATTATAGACAGTTTGTATCTTCAATGTCTATTAATTTGAACTGGATACAGAGGGGCAAAACAGCAAAACAGCAATGTTTCTAAAAAGTGCTGCCTGAATCCTGAAGAAATAAAGGTTTTTAGGAATTTCATCTTTTTATTTTCCCAGGAAATGTTTTCTTGTTCCAAGCCAAATCAGCCAAATCAATTCCAAATCCATGAGATATTCAAGAACCATATGTGGTCCTACTACTGGCAAACATCCTCCAATCCCACCTGAGGCTTCAGATGCTTCCAACTCCTTTAGGAGGCATCCTACTAGCAGGCCCAAGCCTGGAGGCTAGGAGTTCAAATGCCCCTGAGTTTCACTTGCCCTCAGCCATATGGCTACAGAAGCAAGCTAGGGAAGAGACTACCATTTCTAGAAAGTGGGCGTATAGTCAAAATCTTCCCACTGGAAGAGAAAGTGGGATACCATGCCTGACCTCTGATAAGGTACTACCCCCTGCCAAGAAACTGGCTTTCCCCAGTGACTAGGCAAAACACCTGATTGGTCATGGTATTTCCCCTTGATACTCAGCACCTTGTGGTCAGAGTTCCCTGTTGCAAACTGGACTTTGACCCTCCTGTAAGTGGTACATATGCAATCTTAAAAGATAGAGTTAGCTACTTCTAAGGTATTTTTCTGTTATATAACATAACTCTCTCCTCTCAGGTGGTTAGATTTTCACATGCAGTCTTTTCTAAAACTATATGCTCACTTCTCCTGACACATGTCTATAATTTAGGTCAAAATGAGGAAGTAGCATTGTAAATCAGTAGCAATTTTCCTATGTGCCAATTCCAGCTTCTTCAAGAGCTATTTTTCTGATTTGACTATCAATCATCTTTCAACTTGGTTTTATTTTTCATTTTAGCTTCAAAGATCGGAATTCCACAAAGAGGTCATTTTCTTTCTCCTCTTGTATGTTATAAAAATAAATTATACCAACATATCAGTAAATCCTCACTGCGTGTAATTTCACTGATCAAGTTAAGAGGAGGCCTTGAGTCATCCCATGCTTATTTCCTATGTTATTCCTCATATTTACTGAAAACACAACTCGTTTTTTAAACAAAGTATGGATCCTTTAATTTACAATAGAAGTATTTTAGAGAAATTCAGTTTCTCAATTAGTAATTGAAAAAGCAAAGAGGTTTAAATGGCAAAATAAGTAAGCAAATCTATTTTAATTAATTTTATCATTACTGTTTAAAAAATGCAGTTTATTAGCAGAGGGAGGAAAGTCGCTTAATCATGCTACATTTAATTGAAATAAATAATTATAGTGAAATAATTTGGCATTGAAGCCCTGCTAAAATGCAGTGTGTGAACTTAAGAAGACCTGATTAGTGTATTAATCTGACCCAAACATCTACTTAAAGTGTGTTTTTTTCTGAATATAAGTAAGATATTTGTAGCTTTGAAAATGTTGCTATTCTGAAGACATGTGTCATATAGCTCAATTGCTGTACATGAAAATTATTGCTATCGAAGCCTGTAAACATCCCTCTGGGGAGAAGAAAAACCCTTAAAAATTAATCTAAGGAGCACAGGAAAAACATGTAGTCAACTGAGACAGTGGGTGTGAGATTTTCTGATATAGTCAGTGGCCACATCTACACAAGACACTGACTGCACAGTAGCCTGTGATCATGGTGAAGTAGTGTTGTGTGGCAGGAAGCATGACATGATGCTACCTTGCAGAAATTGCGAGCCACTGTGCAATCAGTGTCATGGAAAAACTATTTCTTCATGTAACTTGTTATATGCAAGTACTAAATGACTGCACTGTCAGCATCTCCTGTAGACACAGCCAGTATAAGCATACGTACTCCCAGTGGATGAAGTTATTCCTATGGTGAGTTTTGCCCTTGACTTCAAGTGTGTCCGTGTGTGGCCCATGCTGATTATTCTTTAAAATTCTGTTCTACAACAGAAAAGGTCGACATGAACAATTCCTCTTGTCAGTGTCTATCTGAATAACTTCTGTTTGTGAAATTTAAATGGGGATTAATTTGTTTTTCCAGATTACATAAATAGCAATTGATTATACAAGCACATGGTGCTTAATTAGCCTTAACAAGTATGAATGGTAATGCCTCTGAATTAGAGATGGCTTCCATTCAGATTCCAAAAATAAGACCATTTGATCTTTCTTAGGTCACAGATAGCTAAGATTTGCTATTTGTGGTGTATTTTAATGATAGTTTGAAGGACACCGAGGCCTGGAAAATCCTCTCAGTTACTAAGTTTTTGGGGTGCATTTATCTTAAAGGCAAAGACTACTTGGATAGGGTCTTCTGCTCCCTCCAAAGGGTTAAGCAGTCCATTTGTTCACAGTTCTATCTACATAGCCTGGAGCACAGCCCTCAGGGTTATTTGGGCTGTCTGCTTTCTAGACTCTCCACTTGTCTGTCTGTCAGGATGCTCTTTCCATTGTTTGCTGCTTAATTCTTTTGTCTCCCTTGAGGCCTCCTGGGCATCACCCCTTTAGGATATTTATGAAACTCACCTACACATATCTCAGTGGGCATGCATGTGTGGCTTGTGGGACCTCAAACTAATTTAAGGTGCTGCAAACTACATGCAGAGCACATGCACTCATTTGCCATGCTGATAATTTGCACTGCAGCAAATTTTTTTTTACACCACGAGATACCAGTGTCAAAACAAAACTCTGTTAAAATAAGCAGTGCAGAACATATGGCAACAGCACAAACCACCAAAAACTGAAGCCTGGCTAGCCAGAGCCATGCTTTGGCTGCCAGTCAGGCTCCAAGCAGCTGACTCAACACCACAGCTGCCCCAGGAGGCCCACAGGACCCCAGGTGAGGCTGCTGAGGCCAGAATAGGTGCTAACCCAGTCTCCCCTACCCCACCAAGGTCACTTTGCTATGCACCAGAGTGCACGTGCAGGGCGTGCTCAGGGACAACTAGCAGTAGCACAAATGTATCACTCCTATTTGTCCCACAGGAAACACGCACTCCTGAATGTGTATGCTCATTGGGATGCACCCCCTGAGGTGTTAGTGAGGCTAATTAAAGCTTTGTTGCTATATGTTTCTCCTGTCACATAGGCCAGGCAACTCTGGGTTCAGGTCTCTGAACTCTTTTGCCCCCTCCGACCCCTACCCATTAAGAAAACAGGTTATAATTAGACCATATTAAGAGCACTTAAAACTTGAATGGTTGTACATTAAAACTTGTTAAGAAGTGATAAGTGCCCTCTAGGTGTCTTAAAGTAGTCACTTCAGACAAGGATTATCTTTTAGTTGTGCTACTTAGCTCAAGCTAAGTTAACTTGTTGGTGTTACACTGAGATAAAATAACCAATTTGAAGTCTTCCAGTACCCTCGGAGACACTGTTCCCAGGTAGACTCTCAGCCAGGACTCTTAAGTCCTAGACAGCTGGGACCAGCCAGGCAACAGATGGGTGGGGATGTGGTGAATGAGGAGGAGGGGAAAATGGGTGAGGGCAGGGAGGACAAGGGGAAGGAGTGGAGGCACGAGGTTGGCCATGGGCATGAGGAAGGTGTGAGGGGGGAAGGATTGGAGGAGGGAAGAAGGAGGGGGCAGGGAGAATCAGGGGGTGAGAAAGTGGGGAGCTGCCAGGCTCCCCACTCTGCCCCCTGACTCCTCAACTGCCCCCTCCAGCCCTGGATTGTTCCCCTGCTACCCAAATTTCTCCCTCTGCCCCCACTGGCTCCTTCATACCTGGAGCAGTTCCCTGCCGCCCCGATAAGCCTGAGAAATGAGGAAGTGTCAGTGAGAGAGGTGGGGATTTCTTCTTCTTTGCATATTCCTGGGGTCCCTGCAAATTATGCTGCCCCTATATGCCCAGATCCAGGCTCCACTGGGCCCCACAACTAAAGGAGAAGCAGAAGCAACAGGAAGGGGGTGGTGGGGGCAAGGAGCTTCTGGGTAGTTGCAGGGCCTGGTGAGGGCTGGATCTGGGTGCATGGGGGTGGGCTGCAGTGGGTTCAGGAAAAGGCAAGGAGAGGGAATTCTTCCTTCACCAGTGGTCTCTGATCAGGGTGGCAGAGCAATGATCCAGGGGTGGAAAGGCTGCGGGGGGCAGGGGGTGGAGGTGGCAGGCATGGGGAAATTTGGGAGACAGAGAGGGAAATCCAAGTGGTGCAGGAAGCCCCTTCTTTCCCCCTTCTCCCCAGGCCATGGCTAGAGAGCTGGTGACAAAGGCAGGGCTAGAGCAGACTTTCAGAAGCTAGCCATGTCTATGCTTGACAGCGTTCTAGCAGCAGGTCTGAGCAGGCCAGGTCCGGACATGCAGGCACATGCAGTCTGTGGCATGGGAAACCTCTTTGCGGCGTTACAAAACTCACATGTTGCAACTAAACTATGTGCAGCACTCTTAATTTGCAGCGCTGGGGCAAAATTTGCCACTGGAATTTCCCTGTAGCAAAAAAGCCCGCCAAAACCTGAAAAAGTGTCACAAAGCATGCTGAAGTGCCATGTGCCAGGACAAATGCAAAGATGGGGGAGCCCCCATGCTGAGGTATGCTGCACCCCAGCTGGCTGTTCTGTGGCTAGCTGGAGCACTGTGAGCCTTAAGATGGGAGCTCTACATGCATGAACTCACCTCGCACTGTGGCACATGGAGACAAGGGAAAGGCCAGCCTAAGGAGTGGCTGGCTGGGGTGCAAGTTGCCTCAGCGTGGGGCTTCACAGTGTGCAGATATGGGGACTCCTCCATCCCCATGTACCACTTCCCAGATGGCTGACAGCATGGTCTGAAGCTGGGGCACAGCCTCAATCCCTGCCTGCAGCATGCAGGCTCAGATTGTGGCTCTGCCCTGGCTCTGGATCACACTGTTGCTGCCACAAGTTCCCAGCCATGCTCTAGAGCAGCTCTGTGCCCTGCCATGTGTCCTGCCAGCGCTGCTGGGCCAGGTCTCCTTGGAAACCCTGGCCTTGCACAATCACAGTGTGACTGCTGCTGGGGTCTCCATGGAAATAGGCCCCAGACATGTGGACTGGGGCTGCTAGGAAATGGAGTCTGGCCATGAACCAGATCCACCATTTTCCCCACCCCTGTTATAGACTAACTTGAATAGATACATATAATACAAGCTTTTATGAACTCACTTCCCTACCCTGAGAGAAAGAGAGATAATATCTATACTTGGATTATCAGGTGCAACTCTACACTGCCTTCTACTTGACTTCAGACAAACATGGCTAACTACATCTTTCTGGTTTACATTGGCATGTCCAGCAGAAGTGCTGTGAGGTTTGGGTGGGTGTACAAAGTAAAGTGAGGTTTGGATGTACAATTTCAGGGACATTTCTTTATATAATTACTTTTCTTTTTGATTATTTGTGGGGGGAGGGAGATAAATATGTCGGGGAGGGGGGAACTGAAAAAAATCTGTGAACTATTTCCTCAAATTAACTTCTCTCCTGTTGAAAGCAATCAATGCGAAGATAATGTCCTTCACGAGAACAGCACAGGGTAACCATGCAAATGGTTTTGCAGTGTTTCTCCATTAAGGAAAACACTTTACAGATATTAGGTTTTTCGTGTAGTTCAATATAAATGGTTAGCAGAGCACACATTATCTCTGTAAATCAGAGTCAGAGGGCTTTGCCACCATTTTGTTCTCTATCTGTTTGATCCTTAATGTTCTAGATGCATTTCAATTGTCTGAGCTCTTTTATGAACAGCTCCAGCTAAGTGGTTCTGTAGGGAAGTCTGCTGTACGCATTCAGGGTTGGGGAAATAGCAGGGAGGGAGGGGCTCTTTACCATGGAAGTGTTACTGTCTAAAGCTTTTCGTTAAATATTTTATACAGAAGCTAGGGCTTGCTAAAGGGAAAAGAAAGATTAAAGAAATTTAAGTTACTATGGTGTATCTTATTAGTACAACTGGATAGCATTCAAAGGACACTTTTAATTTAAGCTTGCCTATTAACAGTTCCATAGAGCATATTAACCTCTCTACCCCTTCTCTTCCCTTGCTTTTTAAAATATTGTACCAATCCTGTTTCAACCTTTTTAATCTTCTCTTTGAAAAATGGATATCCCAGAGAGTTTACCTTTTGTAAGAATTACGCTAATCACCAAAGAAAAATAAATGAAGTAAAATATAGAGAACAAAGGGCAGAATATGAAGAACTATCAGAAATGTAGGATTAGGTAGGACAGCAGGCAGGGTGCAGTTGGGAGCATCACAAAGTTAGGAGGTCAAAGATGAGTTAATTTGTGAGAAGAAAATTAAGACCAAATTTTCTGTCTGTGTAAGTAGGCAGGACTGCATTGGCTCCATTGAATCTATGCCTACTTCCTAACCACTATTAACAATAGACTTTACTGCAGTTTCATTCACTTGCACAATTTGATCTGATTTTATGTTACTGCTTTGTTCAGTCTTTGGACTAGCTCTTCTGATAACTTCCACATCATTTGTTCTGCTAAGATTATGAGTTTTAGCTGCTGTGATAGGTATCTCTGTCATTCAGTATTTCAGCAGCTGAATCTTGATCCTGATAATATTTTCCCTAAAATGATGCTTTATCCATGTTGATTTAATCCATTGTTTGTATTTTTACCCACATTTTTGTTTTGTAGACTGTAAAATACCTTGATACTTCTGAGGGATACTTGATAAGGTTAATCCAAATCTAAGATGACTCTTCACTAATTAGATTTTATACATGAAAAATGTATGTTTGTTATGAAGGATACACCTCATCTTGGATATAAGTAAATATGATATTGCCTTGACATTAATGTTCAGTATTATATTGGTAAAATGTTTCTCACACAATATAAGACTTTTTTCTCTCACAATATTAGACAGTTATCAGCATCCTATAGACTTGTAAGTAAACTCCCATCTATTTTCTGTATGCAGTAAGGCGGTGTGAAGCTTCAGTCACTGATTTGATTCCGTTGAGATTCAACCTGATCCGGTGGCTTGAATCTCTGAACTGAATCAGGAGACCCTTTGGCTGAATCTCTGAATCAAATCATACCCCTCCAAATCAATTTAGAGAGATTCAGAAAGATTCAACAATTCAGACATGAACTGCTTTAAATGTTGTTTTTTTTACATACCTCAAGGTACCAGGCTGCTTGTGAACACTGAGATGGTGGGGCACATGGAGCACCCCACAGAAGTATGGGGGGCTCCCCAGTGCACTCAGCAGCAGACCCAAAAGTGGAACAAAAGCACTTCTGATTCACTTCTGGGTCCACCAGTGAGTGCACAGAGGGACCCCTGAATTGCCATTATTGTTGTTGATTTGGCTGAATTGGCTTTGAAAGATTTGGTGCTGATTTGGAGAGATTGTGTGATTCAGATCAGCCAGGGAGAGGCAGGCACAGCCAGGTGGCTACAGGTTCTCCCATGGCTCCTCCAGCTGTGCCTGCCTCTTCTCAGGTAGGGGCAACCATTGGAGAAGGCCTCATGGTTGCCCTGCCCGGCCCCAACCTCCCAGCACTTTAATGAAAAAACAGCTCCATACTCACTGGCTGCACCAGTAGTGAGCAGGGCCTGTGGGCATTCATGCCAGACCCCGCTATGCAGGACAGGGCACAGGGCAGCGGGGACCAGCAGGGATCATTCCCACACCTGGCACCTGCACAGCAGCTGCCTCATGGCATGGGTGCAGCATGGTTTGGCAGGGAGCTGCATGCTGTCTGGCAGCTGGGGCCACTGGGGCTGAGTGTTGTTAAGTGACTGTTGCAGCTGGTGAGTGCGGGGCTTTTTTTTAAGTGCTGGGCGGCTGGGGCCAGGCAGGGCAACCATGGCAGCTTCCCCTATGGCTCCCGCCACCCAGGGAGAGACGGGTACAGCCAGAGGCGCTGTGGGAGAACCTACAGCTGCCCAGCTGTGCCTGTCTCTCCCCATCCAATCCGAATCTCTGAATCTTTTCCAAATGTTTTCCAAATCGATCAGGATGCTTCAAATGAATAAGGAGCTTTTAATGGTCTCCCAATTTGATTCCAATTCAGAGATTTGGCTCCCAAATTGGGCCAAATCTCCTCCTAATTGAATTGGCAACTGAAGCTTCACACAGCCCTAACAAATTATTCTGTAAGCAAGCAAAACAAATGTTATACCCCCATAGGTTGCAATTTTAATGGTGTACTGGAGTGGATAATATGCAGATCAAATCTGAGCCAACAGGGATTATAAGTAACTTGGACGTTAAGAAAACCAGGCCAGCAATTTTTGACGTGGCAGGCCTGATTAAAAATGTTTCTTGTGATGCTTCAAACACTTGTAGTTCCCACTCAGTAAGTGCCTAACTACTTGTCAGATGCATAAGCTGTGTCCTGTTTTGAAAATTCTGATTTTTTTTTAATTACAGCCTTTACCTCCAATTTTTTAAGAGAAATATAGCAAATAATCTCCCAAACACAGATCACAAATGGGTGTCAGAACTTGAATCATTCTTCTTGGCTGTATTGGTAAATGAGTAGGCCAGCTAGATGAGAAATAGGGTCTTGGTTGAAAAACACTGAAAAATACCATCCTGGGGGAGAGAAATTTAGATGCATAAATAGGTACAAGCTAACCATGACTTATATGAGCTGTATGTCAAATTATGCACCTCCCTGCTGACAGCCATGTAGGTTCAAAAGAATATTTTGAAATACAACAACAGGTAGAAATATTTCACTGTTTTTTTTCGGATTAATAGGTGTGCAGAAAGGTTTCTGTATACAAGTTTGTAGTTTTGCTTTGTAAACTTTCAACTGTCAAAAAAGGTTTTAGAAAAAAACATTTCTTTGATGACAATGCAAAAATCTTTGATTTTACTTTGATTTAGAATACTGGATGATGTTGATTTTGAAATAATTAGAAATGAGCTCTAATTGAGTTTTAGGATTTGCTGAAGTCTTCATATATTATTTTCATTTGAAATAGTCTTCAGTAAACTACAAGTTAAGCTTCCAAAAGAATTTTTAAGAGAAATCATTTGTTCAAAATTAGTCAGTGATCTGAGGCTTATGCCAAATACTATTTCAAAATAAATATGTGTTATTTATCATGCACAGGTTTATGGGCTTTTAAAACAGCTTGAAAAATACTACTAGATATATGACAAATAATATTATCACTCAAACTCATTAATACCTGAATGTTTAAAAATTACTTAAACAACTGAATAGTATTTACAAATAATTATTGTAAACAGGTCTCTGTCTTTCATAGATGACCAAAGAAGACAACTGATTGATAAATTAAAGAAGTTGGTTGTAGTGATTCTAATTATTACTATGTTATCTAAGAGCTCTGGAGATGGACAAATCTACCCTACCTTAAGTGCTGTTCTAACCGAAGCCCTCTTCCCTGCCCCTCTACCGAGCAGGTATAAAAATGCCAGAAGGAATCAAACAAAAGAGAACTGTTTCTTTGCTCATGTCTCCATGCCTTTTTTACAGGCCCAAAAGTTGTTAGCTTTTTCTCAGCTGTCTCTATTAGTGCTTCATAGTTCTGATTCTTCCTTGATCCATTTCCTCTCAGCTTCTTTGCACTGTTTTTCTTATAGACATAGAAGTCAGAAAATAGCCAGTAAAACCCTTCCATGTTTGCACATGCTTTGGATGGAGACCACTATTTTAGCTACCGGGTTACATTCAGAAGTGTGAGGGAGGTTGTTCTCATCAGTTTCAGAGATGTTTAGGCATTGTGATAGGCAGTGATCTCCCCAACTGCAATCTTCCCATTGTCAAGCTTATCTGTTTTTCCGTGTGGAAATGGAGAATTGTAAAAAATGCAGCTGTCTATGAGGATCTCCTTTCACAATTTAGGACAGCAAGGGATAAAGTAAACCAGCTGACATTGGAACTTATTAGAAGTGGGAGTTCAACTTCTTGCAATACGGATAAGGGAAAGGCTGAAAAATTCTTGAAAGTAAAGATGTTTGCAAATGTGAAGGGTAAATCAGTGAACAGACACAAGGAAGCAGGGGCCTGAAATAGTTAAAATGATATGCTAGGATGTTGGGTTTTTTAGTAGTGTTTTCAATAGATGCAAGTAAAAAACAGAGACAAGAATACTGCAACTGAGATATGAGGTTAGCTAGATGAGAATTTTGGCTGGTTTGATGGATAGGAAGGATCACTGTTTAAAAGTCCAGGCACACATGTCGGTATCTGCTGATTTGGCATAGCCAGTTTACCTTTGTGTCAGCTTAGCTCAAATGAAGTCCTTTTGGTGGGTTGATGTCCTCTGCTACTTTTTGTGTCAAATTCAGCCTGAGTGACTTGGGAAACTATTACCTCATGGAAATTTTGGTGAATTGCAGTCTCAGCATTACTGTTCAGCTGCTTCTCTCAGTTGTTCCATTCAGCCAAGTCTACAAACTGCCATGTGTGGTAGTACAATTCTGTCATCAACAGTCAGTTAAATGATGTTCAGTATGCCCCTTCCAATCTGGATTGTGTTTTGTGGTGCTTAGGAAAAACAGAAGTAAAGGTTAATAACTACTAATTTCCATTATACATTTTTTTTCCTATCCTGTGTAGGTTTTTGCTCTGTATTGCTTCATTTAAAAGGATTACTACCAATGTCAGCCTGGA
This sequence comes from Caiman crocodilus, assembly GCA_030014935.1. Lineage (NCBI taxonomy): Eukaryota > Metazoa > Chordata > Crocodylia > Alligatoridae > Caiman > Caiman crocodilus. The sequence goes on from JAGPOW010001543.1 coordinate 39,359,422, forward strand.
CTAGCAGAACACGATTCCACTTTCTGCTCAATTAATTGTTACAAGATGCAAACTGCTAAGTTTCCTTATATTGAGTAATCATATAACTGATTGAGTAATCAGAGTAACTAGAAAATTTCTTTCTCTGCTTCATAATGCTTTTGCATATCTTTTTGTTTGGATGCAATGATAAAAATATACACAGTTCTTTCATTCAACATAAGTAGCTATATGCATTGTCAATAGAGTGTGTAATACCTGGTGAGCATGGGAAATAAAGACTGAGAGGGGACCTGGTAGCAGCTTACCGCTACTCTAGGTGAGTACATCAAAAGCTCAGTGAGTAACTGTTCACCAGGGTACCCAAGAGGAAAACCAGAAGTAATTGCCATAAATACCTGAAAGAACATTTCAGGCTTAATACCAGGAAAAAACTTCTTCACAGTTAGCATGTCTAGACTTTGGAATAAGCTCCCTCCAGAGGTGGTGCAAATGGGTAGATTAGAATATTTCCCATTCTACATATTTCACTACCCTGAAAATCTTCAAGAGGAGACTAGACAGTCACCTTGCTGGGGTCACCTGACCCTCAGTTATTTTTCCTGCTTGGTACAGGGGGCTGGACCCCATGATCTTCCCAGGTCCATTCCGGCCTTACAATCTACGAATCTATGAACTGATAATGTCTGTTGTTATAAAATGCATAACCTGCAAAAAAAACTACTATCAAGCACAGTTTTCATCTACTTTGCTACAGAGTTTGAGAAGTATGGCTGACTAAGCCTTGATCTTTCATTTTTTCCCAATTGTGATAAACTGGCACCTGGCTGCTGTCATAAGGTGCCATCTGTGATAAATATGTTGTCAAATGCATTCATGCAATGACTGCACTGGTGTACATCCAAATATCACTTGTACTGGGGAACAGTATGCTTTGCCAATAATTTCTCATTCACAGCCCTACAAAAGAATGCGACAACCTTTACTTTCCCTTTTTGTGTTCTTGGGACAAGGTATTTAGCAGAATCTGCATGTTTTGTTGATATCTGACAGGGCCACAGCATGAGTACTTTTTTCTATGGCCTCAAATTTGCAACCTCTGGGTTGTCAACTGTGTGCCTTAGCACCCATACCAACCCAGCCCCCAATGAGACAACAGCTCTGCTAAAAATCAGGGATAAGTAAAAATGAATATGATTCTAAAGAATAAAACAAATGCTGGAGGGCTTTGGGTTCCACTGGGAATACATTGATGCCCAGAATGAGTATTTTTAGCAAAATGAGGCACAGGGAAAACAATGATGACTGGTGATAACTTGAAGTAGTGCTGGGTTTCAACATTTTTACAGCAGGGACTTTAGACAGTCCAGTTATTTTCCCCCCAAAAGGAAGAGAGATGTCCAGAAAATCTTGGCTTTATCATTCTACCAGATCGGGAGCCTGTGACCAGGTGTCTAGCAAACAGTGTGCAAACAGGGGAAGCAGTTTGCAGGCAGTTCACAAGCCAGTTTCTAGCCCAGTTTGTGGGTAGTAGCATAGCTTATTACTACACAGTGGTGAGGAAACATCCTACCCCATGGCTTCCAACCTCAGCCTCTACTGATGCTCCCTTCCCTTGCACCACTGAGGCCTCCACCCAGACAGAGTCCCTGGCACCATGCTGTGGGGGCTGTGTGGCCTAGCTGCCAGCAACTGGGAATTGGAGCAAGATCACTCCCACCTGTGGTGTATGCTCCTTAGTGAGATCCCTGGAGTCTCAAGTGACTGAGCTCCAGGCCAAGGCAGGCATGTTACTTTGAATTTTAATTAATCAAATAAAGAGTGAGACCTTATAAAGGGGGATAAGGAAAAATGCCACATTTATTGATTACATGAAACAGATACATAAGCTTGGACACACCAGTCATACAAGCAAACACACACAAGCATACAGACAAACAGACATAGACAGACATACAGATAAAACCAGTCCAGTAAGATGTTATAGTTGCCAGAAGAGGTTGCTTAACGTTAGCACTGGGTGGCCAGACCATGCTCATTGAGGGTGATGGGAGCAGGGGTGAACAGATACTTCTGTGCTTTAGGAGGTTACAGAGAATGGATTCCCCACTTCGGTATTGTTGAATCCCACTTTTATAGAAATGTCCAGTCTTGTTCAGTGCTTTGTGGGGGTTTCCATGCTCAGTCTTTGTTTAGCGGTTGTTTCTCATCCATCTTTTGGTTATCTCAGCTTGAGGTTGTGTCGGTTGTAAACGTTGGTATCTCAGCCTTGAATGTCCTTGCTGCCCACATGCAGGATATGCAGCATTCTTTTTCCTCAGTACCTTCTTTCTGCCTCAGGCCTTAAAGGCATTCTTCAGCCATCCATTAACTAGTACTGACTGGTAACTTACATATTTGTTGCCTTGTTGCTTACATAAACAGTTAAATCTTTCTCTTTCTGCCTCTATGCCATTCTCTCACCATTCACCATCACACACACACAGGGCATACAAAAATTATTTGCTTATGTTAGGCAAGAAAATACAAAATAGAGTTTTCAGCTACACGTAAAATACAAAAATAAGGTTAACCTAGCCAAAAAGGCTTATTATCTTACTAACATTATTCTTCTAACATTTAAATTAATATCAAAACAGTTCAAATTCATGCTACAGGCAGACTTCATGTCATCAGGGTCCATGAGCAGGAGACTGATGACTACTACAGTTAGGTTTCTTCTTCATTTGTCAGGAGAAGAAAAGAAGATAGAAGAGACGTTGGCCAACAAGAAGGCCAGCTGAAAAGACCCACCTGGAGCTACCTGAAAAATGGTTGTCTCAGGCCCCAGGACATGCAGGGCTAGGGCTGCCCCTCCCCTGACATTGTATAACAAGTATGCTTCCCTCACTATGCATGAGGAGGCTCCAATAGAGACACTGGAGGAGGAGGTGGGTAGTGAGTGAACTGACACCCTCAATAGGAGAGGCAGAGTGTGTGTGTGTGGGGGGGGAGGATTCGCTCCTGCGGGGCACCAAGGAACCCATCTGCTGTCTGGACTTCTAGCCCATGAGGTCTGCTGCCTCCCTGGTGCCTTCAGATGTTACAGAGAGAATCCATGGGATGTTTCAGAGAGAATCCATAGACTTGTCTGGCCATCCGATCACTACCCCATGCTCCTCATCCGCATGGATATGAACGATGCAGCCAGGAGTAAACCAAACTGGGTAATGAGTGACCTGGGGACTGGGCTTAAGGGGCCAGGGGCACAGGTAATCTTTAACTCTGTGCTCCCAGTTGAAGACCATGGACCTAGCAGAGAAGGACGTGTCAAAAAAGTGAACCAACTCCAGTAGTGGTGCTACCAAGAGGGCTTTGGTTTCTTTGACCACAGCACACACTTCGGGGAGAGAAGACTCCTAGGGAGTAATGGCATCCACCTCACATGGAGGGGTAAGTCCCTGTTCATGGCCAGGATGGCTGATCTTCTAGACGGATCTTTAAACTGAGATCACCAGGGGATGGGGAAACACTGATTGGAGTATGCCCAGGGACTGGCATAACAAGTAAGCTCTGAAGTTAGGGACACTAGGAGAGCCACTCTTGCAAGAGCTGAGGGAATTGTTCTCCCTCAGCATGACAGGAAATTGAGGGTCTCAACTGGAGGACTCAAGTGCCTGTACACTACTACCAAGACCATGGGGAACAAGCAGGAGGAGCTAGCCCTCCTATTCTCCAGTGGGCATTACGATCTAGTAGGGATTATGGAGACCTGATGGGACTCCTCACATGATTGTAATGTAGCCATACAGGGCTACACCCTGCACAGAAGGGACTGAGTAGGGAAGAAAGGTGAAGGTGTAGCTCTATATGAGGGAGCAGTACACCTCCTTGGAAGCCAAAAGTGGCTCTAAAGAAGAGCTGTTCTAAACCCTCTGGGTCAAACTATGGGAGATGGGGCACACTGAGAGAGACCTAACTGTTGGTGTATACTATAGACCACTGAACCATGGAGAAGATCTCAAACTGGAGTTCTCTCAAGAACTGGCAGAGGCCGCACATGCATGGGACACGGTCATCATGGGTGACTTCAATTACCCAGACATCTCTTGGGAGGAACACATCTCTTGGCTAAGTAGGATTAGCTGCATTGCTTCCTGACCTGTATCAAAGAGCGCTACCTGACTCAATAAGTGCATAGGCCAACCAGAGGTAACCTTCTCTTAAACTTGGTCTTGGCCAAAGGAGATGATCTGGTGAGTGATTTGTTGGATAGCCTTGGTAACAGCAACCATGAAACTATTACATTCACTGTCTATTGCAAGGCAGGAAAGTCAATTAGCAGGGTTGAAGTTTTTGACTTCAAAAAATCAAATTTCTACAGGTTCTGGGCAATAGTTTGGGAAGCGTTACAGAACTGGGAAATGAAGGTGAAAGGAATGCATGAAGAGTGGTCATTCCACAAGGAAACAATCCTCAGAGCACAAAAGAAGTCCATTTCTGTGTGGAGGAAAGGTAGTGGAAGAGTTGGTGAGCCCTCTTGACTTAATAGTAGAGGTTCACTAATATATCAGCCCGATATCGGATCAGTACTGATATAAAGAAAATTATCTATATCAGATATTGGCCCTATGGGGCTAATAATTTGGCTGATAAATGCCAGTACTGCTTAAATAAATGCCCTTCATCCTGGCTGGGCAGCATTTGTCCCTGTCCCCTCCCTCACCATGGGGATCTTTCCCCTCATACCCCTTTCCTCTCCCCTTCCCTTCCACTACAATGAAGTGACCAGCTGATAGTTGTATCAGATATCAGATCAGTATTGGCTGATATGCCTCCTTAACTATTAGTTATCAGCATAGGCCCCCAAAATCTCTAGCTGTGCATCCCTACTTATGGATATCATAGTCCACTTGAAAAAGAAGAAAGAGGCATACAAACAGTGGAAGGTTGGGACAGTCCCAAGGGAGGACTATACAACAATGGCCTGCACTTGTAGGGAGCAGATTAGAAAGGGTAAGGTGGAAACTGAATTTAAATTAGCAACAGAAATCAAGGACAATAAGAAGTTCTTTTTTATGAACTCTTGCAGCCCCAGCAGAGCCTGTTAAGTTGCCAGCTCCTTCAGGCAACACAGGCTTTCCTGTAGCTACAGCCCCTGCCCTCCCCAAAACAAAACACAAAGAGTCTCATGGGAGACTCCATCCTGAGGGGGACTGGGGGGATTATCTGCTGCCCGATCCCTTAGTCCAGGAAGTTTGCTGCTTCCTGGGAGCCTGAACCTGAGACATTGCGAAGAAGATCCCAAAGCTCCTCCAGCCCACTGACCAGTCATGAGGTGCTACAGGGATTTGGGATTGGGGCTCCAGGGTCTTGGGGTCCACCTATGGTCAAGGCACCATAGGTGGTGTTTTCTTCGATTCTCCCTGTCTCAGGCTACGGGCTGAGGAGGGAGAGGAGGATCCACATAGTTAACCAAAGACAGCGGTGCTGGTTTCATCAGGTAGGCTTTGGCTTCCATGACCACAGCCCACTCTTTGGTGAGAGGCAGTGAGCTTCTGGGAAGGGATGGCTTCCACTTCTCTCCGCTGGGGAGGAAGCTCTTCTCAGCCAGACTGACTGACCTGCTCCACCGGGCTTTAAATTAAGCCTGCTGGTGGATGGGGGGACTACGGCCACTGCTGGCCTGCTGAGCAATCCTTGCAAAGCCAGTAGGCCAAGGCACTTAAGAGAATCCACCCCTGTCCCAGCCCTGGAATGAACTGTAGGCAATGCTAGGGCCCCCAAGGGGACACTTCTGTGCCTATACACAAATGCCAGAAGCTTGGAGAATAAACAGGAGGAACCTCCTGCTAAGCGCAAATAACTATGATGTCTTAGGGATAATGGAAATCTGGTGGGACTCCACCCATGACTGGACCACATGTATAGATGGTTATACCCTGTACAGAAGGGATTGAGTGGACAAAAGGTGCGGGAGTGTAGCTGTCTATGTCAAGGAAAGCTACACGTCCCTGCAAGCTGACACTGGCACCCATGGTGGATGACTTGAGACCCTCTGGGTTAAAATCCATGGGGAACATGCCACAGGGGATACTATGGTGGGTGTCTACTACAGACCCCCTACCCAGGGTCCTTGACCAGGAGTTTGCCAGGGAATTGGCTGAGGCTGCGTGCTCCCAGTGTATGGTTGTCATGGGAGACTTTAACTATCCAGACATCTCATGGGATTAGTGCTCCAAGCAGTCACAAAGCTGTCGCTCATGCATGGATGACCTCTATCTGACACAGGAAGTCTATGGGCCGATGAGAGGTAAATCGCTAATCAGATACCTATTGATCGAAGGGAAGCTGGGTGACAGTGACCATGAACTGATCACCTTCACCATCCACTATGAAGCTGGCAAGTCAGTAATACAGAAGTCCTTGACTTTAGGAAAGCTGACTTTGACAAGCTCAGGAGGTTCATCAGGGAGGCCCTAAAAGGCCACAACCCAAAGGGGATGGGAGTTCAAGACAAGTGGTTTCTTCTTAAGGGAGCAATCCTGGATGCACAAGCAAAGTCTATTCCATCTTGGAGAAAAGGCAGCAAAAGGGGACATCAGCTCCCTTGGCTCTCCAGAGAACTAGTGGACCTCCTGCATCTAAAAAAGAAGACCTACAAAGGATGGAGGACTGGAACCACCACCAAGGAGGAATACTCTGCTCTGGTCTGGACTTGTAGAGAGCAAACCAGGAAAGTCAAGGCTGTGATGGAACTCCAGCTAGCTACAAATATAAAGGACAATAAAAAGTCCTTTTTCAGATATGTGGGGAGCCAGAGAAAAACCAAGGGCAACATTGGACCCCTGCTAAACCAGATGGGACAACTGACAACCAATGCCCATGAAAAAGCAAACTTGCTTAATAGGTACTTTGCGCCAGTTTTTCACCAGTCCCATGGGATGCCCCTGCCCACTGTGGGTCAGGGAGGCCAGGATGAGGGAGATTCCTACCCTCCATTGAAGCTGACCTCATGAAAGAACACCTTGGCAGGCTGGATACCTTCAAGTCAGCCAGCCCTGATGGTTTAAACCCAAGGATACTCAGGGAGTTGGCAAGTATCATAGTTCAGCCCCTGGCACAGATTTTTGAGAACTCCTGGTGAAGTGCCTGAAGATTGGAAGAATGCCAATGTGGTGCCTATCTTCAAGAAAGGAAGGAAAGTAGATCCAGAAAACTAAAGGCCCGTCAGCCTGACCTCTATCTTGGGGATGGTCTTGGAAAAGATTGTCAAAGAGGCCATCCTTAACAGACTACCTGACATCAATATCCTGAGTGATACCCAGCATGGGTTTGTTGCGGGTAGGTCTTGCTTGACCAATCTCATCTCCTTTTGTGACCAGGTGACCTATTTCCTGGATAAGGAAGAGGAGATTGATGTCATATATCTTGACTTTGAAAAAGCTTTTGATCTGGTATCCCATGATCACCTCTTGGCAAAACTGGCTAACTGTGGCCTTGACCACACCACAATCCGCTGGCTGGGGAATTAGCTCTACAGTAGGACCTCGAGGTTGGTAGCTGATGGAAGTCTATACTCATGTACTGGATGTCTTTAAGTCAGCGGGTCCGGATGACCTACACCCAAGGGTGCTGAGGAACTGGCGGGGGTGATTGCTGAGCCCTTGGCTCGGTTATATGAGCTCTCTTGGAGCTCTGGACAAGTGCCGGAGGACTGGAAGGTGGCCAATGTGGT
>JAGPOW010001543.1:39367217-39385774 GCA_030014935.1 Caiman crocodilus
CCCAGCACTTGTTTCCTGCCATTGGCAGGGGGTCAGACTAGATGGCCTGCTCTAGGCCCCTTCTGACCCTAGTTACTATGAAACTATGAAACTATGTTGTGCTGTGACCAGCGGAGTCCCTCAAGACTTGGTCCTAGAGCCCATACTCTTTAACATCTTCATCAATGATGTAGACATTGGTGTTAGAAGTGGGCTGGCCAAGTTTGCCGATGACACCAAACTCTGGGATAAAGCATGCGCACCTGAGGACAGGAGGGTGATCCAGGCAGGTCTTGACAGGCTCATGAAATGGGCAGATAAGAACCTGATGGTGTTTAACACTGAAAAATGCAAGGTTCTCCACCTTGGGAGGAAAAACCTGCAGCATGCTTATAGGCTTGACAGTGCTATACTGGCTAGCACTATGGATGAAAGGGACTTGGGGGTCATGACTGACCACAAGATGAACATGAGCCTTCAGTGTGATGCTGCGGTGAGTAAAGCAAACAAAATGCTGGCTTGCATCCATAGATGCTTCTCAAGCAAATCCTGGGATGTCATTCTCCTGTTGTACTCAGCCTTGGTGAGGCCGCAGCTGGACCACTGAATCCAGTTTTGGGCTCCACAATTCAAAAAGGATGTATAGAAGCTTGAGAGAGTCCAGAGGAGAGCTACATGCATGATCAGAGGTCAGGAAAACAGATCTTACGATGAGAGGCTGAGAGTCATGGGACTGTTTCTTCAGTCCCTGGAAAAGCACAGGCTCAGAGGCAATTGGATGGCCACCTGTAAGTTTATCAGGGGTGTTCACCAGGAGCTGGGAGAGTATCTGTTCACCAGAATGCCAGAAGGGATGACAAAATTGAACGGTTACAAACTCTGCCACGACCAATTCAGGCTGGACATGAGGAAGAACTTCTTTACTGTCCGAGTCCCCAAGGTTTGGAATATGTTGCCACCAAAGGTGGTTCAAGCACCCACTTTGAATGCCTTCAAGACATATTTGGATGTTTATCTTGCTGGAATCCTATAATCTCTGCTGACTTTCTGCCCCAGGGGTGGGGGGCTGGACTTGATGTTCCTTTGGGGTCCCTTCCAGCCCAAATGTCTATATCCATGAAATTTAGTTATGTAGGGAAGAGAAGGAAAACAAATGGAAGTGTGGGGCTATTGCTTAACAACACAGGACATCTGGTTACCAACATTTAGGAGAAAACTGAACTTCTGAATGACTACTTTGTTTTAGTATTTCACCAGATGAATGGGAAAATCATACTAGATAAGGTTCACCGATGAATGGGAAAATCATACTAGGAAATGACCACCTTCCTACCATTGATGTTGAGCTGATGCTCAGGAGATCAGTAACAGAGGCACTGAAAGACAGGAGCATTGTGAGATGGATTTCCAGAAATAGATGGGATTCCTTTGGGCACATAAGGGAACAATCCCATTGCACAAAATGGGGGGCAAAGGGGCCCCAAACCCCTCTTGGCTGAACAGATAAATCCAGGAAAGTCTAGGGGAAAAAAGAGGCATACAGATTGTGGAAGAAGTGGATAGCCACCAAGGAAGAGTATACCTAGTTGGCTAGCACTTGCAGGGAGTCAGTTAGAAAGGCCAAAGCAGCAATGGAACTCAGGCTAGCATAAAAATTATAGACAGCATAAAGTCCTTCTTCAGGTATATATAGAGCAAAAAGAAGGCTCACAGCAACATAGGACCCATACAGGACAGACTAGGGCAATTGGTGACAGATAGGAGTGACATAGCTGAGCTCTTCAATGAGATTTTAACAGCTGTATTCCTGAACACAGATAAAGACACATCTTGCAGTTGGATTATAAACAGGCACAAGAGGGACACCAGCCCACCAACAGTTAGTGCCAACCTAGTGAAGGGACACTTGGAGGGGCTGGGCAAGTTTAAGTCAGCAGACCCAGAAGATCATCATCCTAGGGTGCTGAAGGAATAACCAGTGTCATAGCAGAACCACTGGCAAGACTGTTTGAGTACTCATTGCACTCAGGACAGGTCCCAGATGAGTGTAAAAGGGCCAATGTGGTCCCTATTTTCAAGAAAGGGAGGAAGGAAGATCCAGGTAACTACTGTCCAGTTAGTCTCACCTCTATGCTTGGGAAAACTTTTGAAAAAATTAATAAGGAACGCATTTGTGGGAGTCCAGCAGAAAAAATAATATTAAAGGGCAACCAGCATGGATTCATAGCAGGTAGATACAGCCTGACTAACCTTGTTTCTTTTTGTGACCAGGTTACAAAATGCTTAGATGCAAGAGTTGAAGTAGATGCCATTTACTTGGATTTAAAAAACTTCGATACAGTATCTCATCCTATTCTTATAAATAAACTAAGTGGTTGTAATGTAGATGACTACACAGTCAGGTGGGTGGCAAATTGGCTTATGGGATGCATCCAGAGAGTGATAGTGGATGGGTTGATATTGACCTGGACAGTAGGGTCCCCCAAGGTTTAGTACTTGGACCAGTGTTGTTCAATATCTTCATCAGTGACTTGGATGAGGGCATGGAGAGCACTATCTGAATTTGGTAAGGCCACATCTGGAATGCTGTGTCCAGTTTTGGGTTCCAAATTTCAAGAAGGACATGAATAACCTTGAGAGAGTCCAGAGGAGGGCTACTCGTATGGTTAGGGGGCTGCAGATAAGGCCCTACAAGGAGAGATTGAAGGATCTAGATCTCTTCAGCCTCCTCAAGAGAAGGTTGAGAAGTGATCTTGTAGCCATTTACAAATTGATCTGGGAGGGGTGGGGATGTGGAGACAGCAAGGATTAGGAGATACTCTGTTTATGAGGGAGCCCCTTGGAGTAACTAAAAACAACCACCATAAACTGATGGAGAGCAGATTTCCTGGACATCAGGAAAAACTTCATAGTAAGGGATACCAGAATCTGGAATGGGTTTCAAAGGGAGTTGGTGCTCTCTTTTACCCTGGAGGTCTTTAAGAGGAGACTGGACAAACACCTGGCTGGGGTCATCTGACTCTTTCCTTCCCAGAGCAGGGAGTCAGATTCAATGATCTACTGAGGTCCCTTCCAACCCTAAAAATCTATGAAATCTATGAAAAGTTAGATATTTATAAGTCAGCAGGATGAACTTCATCTGAGAGTGCTGAAGGAGATGGCCAAAGTCATCACGGGACCTCTGGCAAAACTCTTCCAAAACTCTTGGCACTTTGTGGAAGTCCCTGAAGACTGAAAGAAGGTCAGTGTTATGCCCATCTTCAAGAAGAGAAAGAGGGAGGACCCGGGCAACTATTACTATTGACCAATTAGCCTGACATCTATCCCAGGGAAAATCCTGGAAAAATCCATCAAGGAGTCTATGTGTGATACATTTGCAGATGGTAGGAGTCTGAATGACAGCCAGCATGGCTTTGTTGCAAGTGGGTCTTTCCTTAGCAATCTCATCTCCTTCTACAACCAGGTAACTTGCCACCTGGATAAGAGAGAGGATGTCGACATTGTATACCTAGACTTCCAAAAGGCCTTTGATCTGGTACCCGTGATGTTCTCATGGAAAAATTGGAGGATTGTGGGCTTATCAGCTCAACAGTTAGGTGGTTAGGAAGCTGACTGTTGGGTAGGACCCAGAGAGTACTAATGAATGGATCTGTGTTGTCCTGGCAAGAAATGTCCAGTGATGTCCTTCAGGGGTCTGTGCTTGGTCCAGTGATATTCAACATCTTTATCAATGATTTAGATGTGGGGGTGAAGACCTGACTGGCCAAATTTGTGGACAACACCAAATTGTGGGGGAGTGTGGTCACACTTGAAAATAGTCTGCAGATACAGGAAGACCTAGACAGGCCGGCAAGTTAGGTGGATCAGAACCAGATGAAGTTCAACATTGAGAAGTGTAAAGTGATCCATCTAGTGATGAACAATCCCCAACATACTTACAAGCTCAATGGCACCAAACTGACTAGCACCATGACTGAAAGGGACCTAGGGGTAATAATAGATGATAGTATGAACACATGCCATCAGTGTGATGATGTAGCCAGCAAGGCAAACAACAGTCTGGCAGGCATCAACAAATGCATCTCAAGGAAAATCAAGGAAGTGATCCTTTCACTTTACTCATCATTGGCAAGACTGCAGCTGGAGAACTGCATCCAGTTTTGGGTGTCATAATTCACCAAGGATGTGGAAAAACTTGATAAAGTCTAGAGAAGAGCCACCTGTATGATCAGAGATTTGCAAGGTAAGCCACATGAGGAAAGGCTGAGGGACTTGGGTCCCTTCAGCCTAAAAATGAGAAGGCTAAGAGGGGACTTGGTAGCAGCTTACTGCTATATCAGGGGGAAACATTAAGGACTTGGTGAACAACTGTTCACCAGGGCACTTGAGGGGAAAACCAGGAGTAATGGCCATAAACTCCTGGAAAACCATTTCAGGCTTAACACTAGGAAAAACTACTTCACAGTTCCTGTGTCCAGATTGTGGAATAAACTCCCTCCAGAGGTGGTACAATCACCTACCCTGGAAATCTTCAAGAGGAGAGTGGATGGACACCTCACTGGGGCCACCTAACACCAGTTGTCTTTCCTGCCTAGTATAGGGGGGGCTGGACTCAGTGATCTTGTGAGGTCTCTTCCAGCCCCTTACAATCTATGAATCTATGGATCTATGAATTTTTCTTAGATGAAAGTATTGTATGCTATTGTAATGTTCCACCAGCAATTATCCACTTCAGAAAGTGCTAGTAAGTGGTATTTCTGTCCTTATGTTGAATAGCACATCTGATAAAAATCCTATCCACTCCTTTATGGATCAAATGAGCAACCACTAGTGGAACCATTGTGGTTTTGCAGCAGTTAACCACGTTTGTTTGTGGCCAGGCAAAAAGCAGGATGGAGTAGCACCTTAGAGATGGTAGTGATAGGTGTTTAACTTATAGATGATCCCTAACAGGTGACTGAGGGAGTTGAGTACTGGGAGATGGTCTCTCAGTGATAGAGCAGTTAGTTAGTTAGTTAGTTAGTTAGTTAGTTAGCTAGCTAGAGAGATAGCAAGGGTCTGTAGATGTTGCCTATCACTCCACAATATGGTTCATTGTTTTGTTTTTCTGATACATAGTATGCCTGTATTTATTCAACATGGTGATCACTACAGAAACTATCTGGCTCAGGGAGGCATGAGATTCCATAGACAAGCTATTTTGTTAGATTCTAAGGAAAAGATACCTACTATATGATCAGGCAGGTTGTTGCCTATGAAAGCTTGTACTTTCCTGAGCCAGTTAGTCTCTAAGATGCATCTCTGTCTTACCTTCTGTGGCATTCTGGTAAGCAATGAATGGGATTTTAGAATATCCTGTCTCTATGCTTTCTTCCTTGAGGGACCCCTATAGCAAGCCTTTTGGAAGGCTTCCTTGAGGGACCCCTATAGCAAGCCTTTTGGAAGGCTTCCCTGGCTTGGAGTGAAAAAAAAAAGAATGAGTTGGAAGAAGCAGCAAGTTATATTTTAGTTTGCTGTACTACCTTGTCGTACCTAAATCTCAAAAACATTTGTGTGTGACCCAAATCCAGGCTCTCAGAACCAACCCTGATATATCACTTTGCTATATATTTTCTTAGTCAACCCTCAATGGTTTCCCTCCTTCCTCATTCTTATCACCTTTATGCCCTGTTACATTCACACAGTTCCCATTGTGATAAGTACTGTACAGACACTTAGCAAGAAACTGTTTCTGTCCCTTCTTTCATCCTGGCTTCTTCTTTTCTCTGATATCCCCTCTCTTTAGAATATTCCTAACCCCCACCAACTCCTCCTGCTGTTGCTGCAACCTAACTCGCTTCTCAGAAGTGGCTGCACAAGGAAAAGAAGAAGATGAAGAAAGCTATTCAGCCTCTTACAATCACAATTATTTGTGTGGTAATGAAGGAAATATTGCTTTCTTGTCCTCCTTTGCAGATTATGCCAGCTCTGATGACTTACAGGTCAGGTTCACAATGGGAAGTATGGGAAGAGAGAGAACACATCTAGGAATTGATCATTTGTAACTATTTTGAACCTTACACTGAACCAAGTGCTGAGATGGACAGCACAAAGAGGCAGAAAAGATGGGAGGTTGAGGAATGCCCCAATCCTTAAAATTGGATTTCTGATGAGGCGCATTGTTGAAAAGCATCATACCTTTACAAATAGGGTACTTCTCCATCTGGAACCAAATCTGTATAACTTTTATCATGAAGGATTGGAAAGAGGGACATGTTCAAGAGCAGGAGCTTCTGGCAAAACCAAGAATGTGGTATGGAATTGTGAAATTCTTTTAAGTATGCTGAAAATGCTTATCTTGAATGTTTTGCCGAGTGAGGACTGGCCAAGCTGGTATAAACTTACACCAATACAGGAAACCCTTGCTATTTGTGAATTTGCTATTTGTGGCTTCAAATATTTGCAGTGCACCATGCCAATAGCACAGCCATGCTCAGGGTGGGTTGGGGTGAGCACCACAACAGCTCCCTCTGAAGTTGCACCTGTGTAAGCCAGGTACGGAGCACTGTGCAAGGTTGGGAAGGCCAGAGCTGGGAGGTGGGTAGAGAGTGAGCACCAGGGATGGGGAGGGAGGTGGCAGTGACAGTGGCAGCAGCAGTGGCGGTGGCATCTTCTCCCCCAGAGGCAGTTGCAGAGGTGCTTGAAGTGTGCACAGTGTGGTGGGGGAAGGGGTTGGTTCCCAGGTGCTGTTGGGGAGCCCCATGCTTCCACCTTCTTCATTGAACAATGAGGGGGGGAACAGAGGGCAGCTGTAGGGTCTGAAAGGGGGTCCTGTCAGTCTTCGCAGATTTCACCATTCATGGGAATCTCTAGAACATATCCCCCATGAATGGCGATGGTCTCCTGTATATAAGTTTTCCATTGCCATCAGTAGGATTTGGATGAAGGCCTAGAGGACCAATTTCATTTAGGGTATGTTGATAAAAATGTTTGTATGTTGATTATAATCATTATAATTTTGGGAGGGGTGGGAAGCATTACCATGATACAGTAGATGGTTACAAATCTCCATCTGATAGAAGATGTTCACTTGTGTAAATTAAAATTTGGTGGAATACATACTTTTCCCAGTGGAACTTTCACTAGGAATCTTGAATAAAGGAAGAGAGATACATTCCAGATGCGCCAATTGTCAATATTCCACTGAAGTCAGAGACGGAGATTCAAGTCTCTTTTCTCTACCTGATTCAAGACTAGAATCTGGATCTCCCACATCCCACAGGAAGTTTTTCTCATGTCTTCTTTTTAAAAATGTCAAAAACATCTCCATTTTATTTCACAACAAAATGAAAACAAATTACAAAACACAATTTGTCTCTCCAGCCAGCCTATATCTATGTACATACATTCAGAAAAATGAAGTTGCTTTAGGTTTTGCCTTTTTCAGTGGAGAATGGTAATACAATACAACTTTATTTTTATTTTTTATCTTAACAGAAAGGTTCATTTAATTATTCTGATCACTCCCTTCTTGGATGGTCAAACAAAATCCTGGGTTTAGGTGATGTTACACATTTCCGGTATTTGCAGAATAACGAAAAGGGAAACTCTTTTGCTGCCATATCTTCTCTATGAGATGAATCTGAAACAGAAAAAATATATATAAATGGCAGTAGGGAAGTAATTTACATTGTCAGATTCCAATACATCAGTACATGCTCTTAGGTCTATCAGTATTTCTCTTGGAGATCAGCCATTGCCTGAGCAATAGCTTCCAATTGAATTAATTACTGTTTAGTACAGTATAGCAATATGTTCTGCTCTGTTAAGTTAGCCATCTGTTCTTCCTTTTGAAGCTAAGTTGTCCTTCCATAGAAAGAGTTATTTAACTTAATCTAAGCCATTTTGTAATGCACATCACTCTTAATCTGGGTACCATAGGATCTGCAGAACTATCAAGAGTACATTCAAAAGAGTTTCTTGAAATGTTATTTTGCAATAACACTGTATCTCCTGGGAGACTTCACAGTTCTTTCATAGTTATTTAAGGAATTAGGGTAATTTTTTTCTAAAACACCTAGAGACTTTAGTTTCAGGTTATTTAGATGATCTTGCAGAGAAAAAAATCTCTTACATTTCTTTCTTCATAGAGGAGGTTATGAAGTTTTCTGGAAATTTGTACCTCATTTCTTAAGCACTGATCCATATGGATCAATACTGTCTAGTTCAGACAGTGTTTGAGCATTATGGCACATTACTATGCTCATTGGCTTTCTCATAGAAATAAAGTGACTGGTCAGATATAATACCAATAATTTATTGTTCCCGACTTCATTTGTATAGCCAATAGGTGGTTCCAGATGTTTTGTTCATGTCTTTAAGAAAAAAACCAGAACAGTATTTACAAACATGTTTTCCTTCTGTTCCTTTCAGTGTTCTGAAAATACTCTTTTTGAAGATACAAATGTTTATCAGTTCTTATAAATGTTTTGTGGACGAGCTTTCTTTAACTGTTCTTACCCAATGTGACTTTTCCTTCCTGGGGTGTTTTGCAAATCAAAGACTTACTCTGTTGTCTGTGAACTGATAGAAGCATTCTCATTACTATGTTTTTCAGTTTGGTATTTGGAAGTTTAAAAGTAATTTTCAATGATTCTTAACCAAGAACCAATAACCCACAGGGAATGGCATGCATTTCATCATTTGCTCATTTTGATAAAGTAACAAAATACACAATAAGGTTTATAATTCCAGGTGGTATTTAACACTGACTGTGAGACCATTCATACTTTTTAATTAAAAATATTTTCAAGCATGTGTGTGTCAAAGTTCATCTTAGCCTAGAGTCTTAAATTAATCACTTTCCTTTTGTTTGGGAAATGCTTATTTCTGAAATACAAATGTGTGACTTGGGGATTTACTTTTAGTATACAATGGCAGTTGCTAAAAGAAGGTATTCTGGGAAGAAAGATTAACAGTGATTTTCAAAGATGACTTTCCATCGTGTTAAAAAGAGAGGCAGTGTCAGGGAAGCCTTGTAAAATAATCTTATATAATATGTTTTAATGAGCAAAGAGAGATAGTTAGCCATGTTACTCTGAAGTCAGGCAGAAGGCAGGGTAGACACCTTATAGACTAACTACATAAGATACACACACCTACATAAGTGTGTATATATGCATGCATTTATGTGTATACATAAACATGTCTGTATGTGTGTGTATAAATCTTTGAGATGCATATCTACCCTGCCATCTGCATGACATATGTTTGTGTGTATATATATAAGTGTATGCGTGTGTGTGTATATATTTAGATAGCTATGAATGTGTGTGTGTTTGTGTGTGTGTGTGAGAGAGAGAGAGAGAGAGAGAGAGAGAGAGAGAGAAGTTCCATAAACCAACGTTCACTTCATTGGAAACATCAGATGAAGCAAACTCAAGTTCATGAAAACTTTTGCTTTCTATATATTTTATGAACTTATTCTATAAAGTGCATATCTGTTGAATGTTTTTCACAGATAAATGAATCTGTGGAACTTATTGCCTTAGTATCATATTGATACAAGATCTTAGCTGCATTTGAAAAATTCTAGATAATAAAATTAACAAGGATATAATAATTCATTGCTAAAGCTAAGAGCAACTTTTATAATAACATAAAAACATAAGTAAGACAGAAGCTCCACCCATGTATATGTAACTACATTTTATCATAAGTGCCTGTTTCTGGCTGCTATCAGGGACAATAATTCAGGAAAGGTAAAACTTGCCATATGAGATCAGAAAGATGGGCTATTTTCCCAAATGTCAATATTTTCCAGTTAGTGTGCATAATGAGGTTCCTACTGTTTTTGTATTTCCTTGTTTATTCCTCCCATCACATCCAGGGCACTATTTAGCTGTAAAATAATGGAGCTGCACTGCTTTACATTAGCTGAGGATCTGGTCCACCCATCCTTTAGTTCTGCAGGTACAAGTACAGGAGGATCAGTGTCAACTACAATAATGTAAACTTCTTTTTGGCACTCAAATCTGAGCCTTTGCTATGGTTTATTATTGCAATTTATGGCAAATACAATGACTGACTTCTTTTCTCTTATGAATGGCTGTCTAGAGTCATTCCTTTAGATACTAACTCATTTTACTTATTGCTCTGAATCAACATGTCATAATAGTACTAAGGTACCATTGATCCTTCTGGATCATGGTGTATGCATAAGAGGTCACCAGGACCTTTGACATGTATGCCTAGACAGGAGTATGGAAGAGCGGAGGATGTTCAGACCTTCCATCCTCCCTTTAGGCCATTGGGACAATGTGCAGAGGCCAGACTGAGTCCAGACATTCAGAGCCTCAATGGCTGTAGTTATATGTGCATCTGGGAATTGAACCAAGAACTCTCATGTGGCAGGCAAGGATTCTTCCACTGTCACAGTAATGTAGTTATGAGGTCATCTGTGCTTATATTTTCAATACAATTGATTTACTGATAATTTGTATGTACTAGCCTGTCAGAGTACATCTAGTTATAAGAAGTCTAGCTAATCAATCCATATTTTGGGTCTTATTAAAAAAGTGATGCTTTCCTATAATCTATTTTGTCTGATATGGAAATATAAATATATACTTGTGGCAGGGAGTAGGGTCTGGGGAGGGGAGCCCTGAAAAGCAACAAGGTAAACAAGCCTACACTGCAGGTTATTATGAGGATTAACAAGTAGGGAGTGGGAAACAGCTCCAGGGCCATCTGGTCAAGGAGGGACACCTGGGTAGATTGATTAGCAATTATCCTAGCATGGATAAAACAGTTACCAAAAAGAAAGGAAAGGGGGAAGCACAGCCAGATTAGGAGAGTCCCTTCTGTGGAGAAGAAGTTGTTAAAAGACAGCTGACAGGAACTAAGAGTGTCCCAGCTCGGCAGACATGGAAAGGCCTGGGAAGATCCCAGCTTTAAAGGTAGATTGTGCCTAAACAGACCCAGGCAAAAGGGAAGTATCTTTTCTTTTGTTAGTTAACAGTTTCTCAAGCCATGGGTCATGACTCAAAAAATGATCACAAAAATATATGAAAGAGTTATGAACAAACTAAAATGGATTCTCCTTTAAAGGACAAAAACATGGGAAACCATGACTTTTCCCTTGAAGGCTGTCAAAGCTCCAGCCTGGTAGGGGCTGGTTGGGGCCCTGCCATGCCTCACTTCCCCCAACCCTTCCCAACTAAAGAGGGGCTGGGGCCTGGGGGCAGTGGATTTGGAGTGAAGAGCACTGGGCTGGGACTGACCATCAATGTTTACAAATTGGTCCTTGTACAAAAAAGTTTGAGAACCACTCCATTGAGTTAGAGTTACAAGAGTCTGATTTTTATTTACTTCCTGGAAGACTTGAGGGGGCTAATAAGGTATAAAGAGGAGGCTCCCACAGAAGCCTGACTGGGCTCATCTTCAAAGCAGGAAAATGACTGATAGGTAAGAAATGTAGAGCAAGTAGGCAGAAACCCAGTAAGCAACTGGGGCAGAGACGACCAGGAGAGGCAGGGCACAGCCATATCCTGGTGATAGAAATGAGAACTCTGAATACAGGGATACCATAGTGCTCAGAGACCATGGTTTGGACTAGAAGAATAAGGGGACTGTAGAGCAAGAGAGACAGCTGAACCCTGGGCAACATCCTCATGAGTGGTGAACAGCTTCCTTTCCCAAATCACCACCTCATCTGAACCAAAACCAAGTGACAGGCACTAGAACGGAGGCAAGCTTTATCCGAGATGAGGTTGAAGATGAGAAGGTAAGGCAAAGACCCTACAGTCCTGTGACAGTACTCTAGCCAAGAAAGCTCATTATATCCCTGTATGCCATTTACTTATTGTATATGTAAAAAGGCTTCTTTCGAAATCACATAGAAAGTGGATTTCAAAGGCACTCTGAAATAAAAGAACAAGCTACATATTGGGAAGCCAACCAGTCAATTCCTTTGACAGATAATATATTTCTTCATGAATTAAATACCACTTTTGTATTATGTGAGAGGAAACTTGTTAGGATTAAGAAAAAAATGTTTTAAGGGGGTTTGGAAGAGAAAAATAAATAAGTTGCTAGCCTATCATTCTGGTAGTATTATTCACACTGCCAGAATAATAATAAGGAAAAAAAGCAACAAAGATTGCAGGAAAGAGATCATCTGAAATAATGCAGTATGACATTGCTAATTCTAAACTACTGCTTGTTGGTCACTTTTGAACACAGCAAAATATATAGAATAATGAAACATAATAATGTTTGGCAAATCAGGATAGCATTTCCTATAACAAGAATGTTCTGTAAGACATTATGTAACTCTCATTTCATATATCATTTTAAATCACAGAAGATATTTTGCCTATGTTCAGCAACAAACCTGGTCCTGGTATTCAATCAGTAATTAAGAAAGGATAAAATACATTAAATTATATATTGATAAATAGAACACAAGGAATTACAATAATAAAAAAAAATGTAAAACGTTGTTGAAGAATATAAATGCTCATCTAATTACATGAAGTAACTTTCTGTGAGGATGAGTTATTCCATAGTCAACTACTTCAAGTTTGTTTTGCATTTTCTTTTGAGGCAACTAGTCAGGCCACTGATGTAGAGCCTGGATACTGAGCTAATTCAATCACAGTTCTCATTTTGTGTGTCATTTATTTTATTTTTCTCAAGAAACATATGCTACCTGCCCATAGTTTAGTATTATTTGCAACTCTTCCATTTTCATGGAAAAGGCATCGCACAGAAAGAGGACAGTCTGGGGATGTTTTTATATATCTAAAGACTTCTAAACTCTGTGCATGTGTCGCTCTGTCCACAACAGAATTTCCACTGATTTACAATGAAGCAAAAGGACAAAGGCTATACAATGAACATCAAGCTTATCTTGGTAAAATCTTTCTTCCACAAGTTTTCCCATTGAATGAACAAGTAAAGGTTGCAGAATCTGTTCTGCACTGAGGTTGTGAAAGAATTATTTACAATGAAGGGTTGCATCTCATACTAAAGGAGATCCATAATACTATAATATGTAGTATGATGATTTAGGAAGAGTTACCATTAGTTTTTAGCACACACAAAATAACTTGTTGTTTTCTGTCTTTATCCTGGAGTAACAAAGTAAACAGGCAAATTAAGCAATTGCCAGGCCCTTTAAGATCTGATATCTACTTATGTTAGGGTTACCATATGTCAGAGATTTCTTACACATGTCCTTTTTTCTCGCCCCTTGTCCTCATGTCAGGGCAGATTTTTAAAACATGAGCAGATGTCTGAGTTTTTGCTTTGCCTCTGCTTTCCCAGGCTGGCTGCTTGGGGCTGGGAGCAGCAAACAAGATGATTGGCTGTTGGGAGTCACATGCTCCTTGCATAGGACACAGCAAGCCGTTCCCAGATAAAGAGACACTTTGCAAGAGTGTGTGTGTATGCACGTGTGTGCATGCGTGCATGCAAGCATGCATGCGGAAACTACTTGGGTAGCAGGACTGGGGGAGAAGGGTGCTGTGGGTCAGGAGTGAGGGGCACTGGCAGGGCTTGGGGGCAGGGGACTGCAAGTTGGTATTAAGGGGAATCGGCAGAACTGAGGGGTCCAGAGCTCAGGGCACTGGCAGGGCTAGGGGACAGAGGACTGCAGTTTGAGAGTGGGGGCACCAGCAGGGCTGGAGGGCAAGGGACGTTGGGTTGGTAGTGAAGGTCACCAACACTGCTAAGGGGCAGGGTGCTGTGGGTTGGTGGGAGGGGGAGGCTGGGAGGGTAGGGGCTTAGGAGTGAGGGGCAGAGGCAGGTCATGGGTATATCACTGCCCCCCTCCACAATCATAAGCTCCTCCCCCCTTCCCTCTGCCCGCCTCATCACAGGTGTCCTCTTTTTTGGTACTGGAAATATGATAACACTAATATGATATCTGTGTTTGCAGATATACAATGTCAGAGAAGCAGACAATCTAGTATGTGAAGTTCACATTTTATGAAACAGTAACGTTTAAATTTTAGTGGATGGAAAAAGCCTTATAATCTCATTCACCTAGTGATCAAACTTGTGTGGCACAATGGTGCTGAGGTACCATAATGATAACTATTGCATAAATATCTAGATAATCAGCTATTTCTAACTATGATTTCTGTGTTTTCTTGAACATGAAATGCACTTGCATAAAAATTCCATTAGAGGGAAATATACTATTATGCCCAAAACATAGCCCATGAATTCTGTTTCCATTTTGACTCCTTTTAGCTGAAACTTGGTTTGTTGTTTACGTAACTTATATCTCACTTTTTATTTAATGGAGACAAAATAATAATAATTAGTAATATCTCACAACCAACTTCTTCTTTTTCTTCTTCTTCTTCTTAGTCAGATCTCAGAAACTGAAAATTCAGTTCAGGACAAATGAAAATTCCATGGGCATGCCCAGATGAGCAGGAACACGTAGTATGCAGCAGTGCAGATCTTTCTATGTTCTTTGAGCTGCTAATTTTCAGTGCAAGGGGCATTTTTGACACTTGGAGATCCCAAGCTTCTCCTACTTCACCATCCAGGACAAATTTCCATGCCAGAGAATACATGCACAGGTGTTCCCCAGGAACAGATAGCAGTGGCACATATTGTGCCACTGCTGTTTGTCTCCAGGGAAACTCATGTTCCTACTCATTAGGACATGCCCCATATGTGCAGATGCTCATAACTTGCTCTTGCACATAACTTCATTGTAGTCAAGCAAAATATCATTCCTTTCCAAGGTTGTAGTATCAAGACTGAGTCCAAATGAAAGCTGTAAGTTTAAGGAATCTGTGGATAGTAGCCAAAAGTCAGTGAATTTTTATTCCTATTGAAAGCCCACCTTGAATCAACTAGCTTGAAATTATCAGCTAGTTCCTGTGGATTCAAGTATGTGAAAAGGAGTTCTCATAATACTGAATATCCATTCACTGAGCCTATTAAAGAAAAATATAGTACACAAAAGTGATATGTTTTTATAACTGAATTTGAATCTTACTAATCAAGGTAAATCACCAGGTTTATTTGTCATAAACCATTTGTATTTGCCACCTTACTTCATCTTGCAGTAAATATTATGATCTTAACTTTTGCTTATTAACCACACACTACACCATTTTACATGTGTTCTTTCACCAACTTCTGTCAGTTATCAAAGGACACGTCCTTTATCCACAGAACAAATCTGCACGAGGAGAGCTTACCTAATGCTACCCAGTGCACTGAATCCAAGTGTATAGGAAATTTAAGTAGGATAACAAAAACATGTGACATCAACTAAAAGACACTTCAAATAGTAGAAAACAAAATAAGTTTATAAGCATTTGATTCTTCTTGTGGATTTCAGTATTCCTATCTGCAAAAATATCTTGAGCTTTCATGAACAGAGGTCATTCAATGAAAATAAGAATAATAATAAAAATAATAGTCATAAATTAATCCAAAATCTCTGAAAACTAGGAAGTTAAATAACCACTAAGCTCACCGATACATTTCCCTTGAACACAGTTTAAACTTTTATTAATTTTCCTTTATTTAAAGTTTGCAATCCTTTAAGGCTGGTTTAAGGCTGGTTAGGACTTAAATATTTCCCAAAGTCTATGCTTTTCTAAATGATTATCATTCTGGCCAATAAATAAAAATCTTGAGCTTTCCCTTCACATATCAAGATCTCCAGACAATAACTTCCTTTTTCATCTGTGGAGAAAATGGACTCCAACTCAGCATGTTTAGGAATAAATGAAGAAGTATTTCTGTATACCCCTAAGCCTTTCCTTATAGGCAAAACTAGAATATGAATAAATAGACTGAATAAGAAACAAAGGTGGAAAGAATAGCAGAGGTAAATAGGCCAGGCTGGACTTACAATGAAGCCTCAGACCATGAGGGGTCCAATGGTAGAGAGGTGAGTAGTGAACCTGAGTAGAATGAGAAAGAAGCAGTAGATGGATCACTTGGCAAAGTATTGCTGTTGGTAAATGGCATCTTTCTTGAAAGTCAGCACCCACAAGAGGAGAGGACTACCGTTTCCCCTAGCTGATAAGTTTTATGCCACTCTATGTGATCTTTCCCACTCTATGTGGTTAACTGACACAGTTCTAATGTGTCACTAAGAAGAAATAGTTACTTATTTCTTCCCTGAAGGGTTCTGCTGCAGGGAAGTAATAGCTTATATTTCCCATCCTGCAGATGTGGGATTTACATGTGTCCGATGCCTGGGGCAGCTGGGGAAGGTAGCGGGAACTATTTAAGTTGCACTTAAGCAGATTGATGCTTTTAAGGACATGTGATTCTTTTTTGGATATGTTTTTCCTTTTGCTCTTTTCAATCTCGAGACATTATTTGGAATCAGTTGAGGTCAGTGTTTGTCTCAAAATCTGTCAGCAATTTGTTGATTGACATTGACTTAACTTTGGGAAGACTCCTTCTTTTCTACATTATTAAGTACCTATTTATTTTAAACAGCAGATCCAGAACACCTTGCACTTGCAAGCTTACCCATATGTCACTGAGGGTATCAAGGAATTGCATCCACAGTTTAACAAGTTACACTTATATTTTTCCACAGCAAAGATCAGTAAATATCAGTAAAACAACAACTCTTGTAATTTTGATAGATAAGAATTTTAATACACCAAAGACAAGCAGATTCCATGAATGGCAAGGCAAGTTGCTACATGTTGTTATCAAAGTTACATGAAAGATACAGCTTTAGATAGCACTTCATGACATTAACTTTCACATTGAAATGCCAGCTGTCCATTTTTTTAAATTGTTGCTTGCAAGATAAGGTTTAACACATTCAGTTGAAGGATGAGGGAGGAATCAAAGACTTGTAGAGACCCCTAACTTCAGTTTCTGGTGCTCAGCAGGTGAGAAAGTGTTCCAGATTGCAAATCAACCCATAGTAGCTCTCAGCATGGGCTCTAATGAGACTGTCAAACCTGTGTCCTTATCTCTTGTTAACAAATTTTGAGCAAGGTGGGAAGGGTGAAAAAGAATTTAAATGAACACTTGGGTCATTCCAACCAATGTGAGAAATTTATTGATTAATTGGCAAAAAACAAGATTAAATGCCGAGGATAAGCATAATCTTATGGGACAAGTCTCTTCTGCCATGGAGTGTCATCGGCCAGCTTTCCAGTCTTGATACGGGGGAGGGGGAATCCTCCTACAACTTTCCATCATGCAAACATCTCAGTGTGTGCAGAAGTCCCACAAATGTTGTTGAAGAGTTATCCTCCCAATTTCTTCCAGTCAAATCCCCTATTTATAGATGGCTGGTAAACAGAATTTCAGTATTCTAAGGACTGATCTCTGATTGGCTTTATTTAAAGTTCAGTGTTTCACTGGAACTTTCAGAAGTGGATTAAACTAAATTTCTTGCAAACCTGGAAGGTGTCACTTAATTGGGATTCATAACCTGCAAATGCAAAAAGGGTGACAGGAGACAAGTTTTTAATCTTCTTCCCTTCTTTATTTACCCTGGTCTGTTATTTCCAATGTTAGTGGAGTTAATAAATAAGTAAGGTTGGATAATCCTATTTTCCACAGGTTATTGTCTAAATGTAAATGTGTTTCCTGTTTTCCCTGTTTAACAAGCAGTCTGGTGACTCTTCCCTACTTAGGTCTGTCAACTGGCTCCAGTATCAGTTAGAGGACCCATTACATGTAATGAATGACTAATGCCAGTGCCCTGCTTACAATCCCCTCCTTTATGGCCCACCTAGAGATGTAAGGCAGACTTTTGTTATGCAAAATCAGCCTCATACTGTAGCCTGGCTATCTGCTCTGAGTCACTTAAACCTACACATGTCACAACTGCTTCAGTTTTCTGATAGGCACATATGTCAGGAATGTCAGTTCTGGGCTAACACTCTGCAAGTCTTAACCCAGAAAGGCACCTGTTTTATGTTTTCATATGAAAATAGATTATCTTTAAACATATATAACGTTCTTCCTACATACCCTCTTTTACTCCTACATCTTGTCCTCTGACTACTCTTGCATAGCTAAATTATTCCCTGATCTTTATTTGCAACAATAGCAATCTAAATTACTATGTAAAAACAATCTTTGGTAACATCTCTAGTTCCCATGGCTTGATCTGTGAAGCATTTATTCCCTTGATGATCAGTTCCACATCATTCTTCATGTTTTATAATCGACTACCAACTTAAATGGTGTAGAATGGGTTTTCTTTTCTTTGGACACTGACAGATATAGGGGGCAGGAGGGGACACTTTATGAGAAGCAGTGGTGTTTTATGTTGACATGGCTCCACAGTAATCTGTATAAATTGGGCACTTCAGCAGGTTTGAATCAGGGCTGATTCAAACCTGATTTAATCAGTTATTAGATAAAAGTGCCAAAAAAAAGCCAGATGAAAGCGCCTGATCTTTACAGATATTGGAAAAGCCAGGTGCAACTAGGCTGTTCTGGGAATGTACTGGGAGGGCTCAGCACCGAGGCTTTTATTTTTCCTTTCATGTCCACAAGCAGCCTTTCTTTTATTTTACACACACACACACACACACACACACACACACACACACACACACACACACACACACACA
>JAGPOW010001543.1:39385874-39428473 GCA_030014935.1 Caiman crocodilus
ACACACACACACACACACACACACACACACACACACACACACACACACACACACACACATAGATATAGATAGATAGATATGTATATGTGGATATGTATATGCATATATATGTGTATACATGTGTGTGTGTTTGTGTGTGTGTGTTTGTGTGTGTGTGTTTGTGTGTGTGTGTCTGTTTTATCTACCCCTTGCAGTTTCTGAAGCCCATGTCTATTTTTTCTTTTTTTATGTGCTTTCTGCTTCAGAAAAACATTTTTGATCAAAATAAAGTAATTTCTCTTTTCCACTTTCCATATGGTCATACCTCTCTATCTGGTTTCCAGAATTCATTGAAAATGAACCTTCCTACTATTGTCCCTGCAGCTGCACATTTCAAGTATGTAATGAAACCTGCGGTTAAACTCATCCCTAGGATTGTGCCAATAACATAATGTGTGCTACTGTCAGTTTAGTAACAATCTAAGGCTTAGGTCAGTCTCCACAACAAAGCATTTCTAGCATTAGTGAAAGAGGACTAAATGTAAGATCTGTTTCAGTGATAACTTAGCAGCAGGCAAGAGAAGATGCTTGGTGAATTTCTGACAACACCTAGCATTTAAATGAATAAACATATGCGTTCAAAAGATCAAGGAAAGAGGCCTATAGTAGCTGGGAATCAGAAGTTGGCTAGATCTGAAAGAAAAGATATACGCCTCTGAGGAAGCCAAGAGAAATGACTAAGCAGCTGCAGCACAGCAGTGATATGAAGAAAACAATTGTTGCTGACCTGTCTTATCAACTGTTGAGCTTCACTTAATTTGGCTAAATTGGTCATCTTCAAGTTTGTCTTTGGAAACAGAAGGTTATATATACAGGTAGATGACTGGAAATAGGAAAGGATTTTGAAGATTGATCAGAAAATGTAGAAAAGGAACCACCAGTTGAAAAACAATCTTTTCTATCTCTGTTGGGCAACTGAGCAGGAAGGAGACACAGCACGTGTCATTTGCCATTTACATTTGTCATGTGTCATTTAAATGTGAGCAGTTCCACAGGGCAATGAGGTCTTGGGTTAACAGGAGGTCTACTGAGTGCTTGCAGCTTTTCTATATATACTCTAAATATCTTTGAACTAGCTTACTTAGGGACTGCCAGCAGTATAACCATACAATCATGGAACTCAGTGTATGGTGCAAAGCTGTCCCGAGAAATTGGGTAAATAATTAAAGTGCACTGGCTTTTATGCTACTGACCCTAAACTCATCCAAAGCTATTTTGGTATAGTAAAACGTTGCAGTGTCAGCAGTGATACACCCTGGAAATGGGCAAAGCAAAAGACCCAGAATCTGCATACTGGAGACAGCAAGGGTTTGCACAGAGAAGATAAAAAGCCAATTAAGGCAGATGATTGTAGAAACAATTGTAGAAAGGACAGTCACCTTGAACAGAGATGCCTCTGTCTCTGCCCTAAATAAATTTTACAAAACACATAAAGAAAGAAGTGAAAGTGAGGGAGAAAATAATTTCATGCGGAGGCATAACAGAGCAGTGCAGCATACAGGGCAGTGGGGGAGCAATGGGCAAGTGGTGGGGGAGATCAAGCAGCCTGGCCCCTGCATTTTGCTCCATCACACCTTGTCACCTGATACCTATTCCCCCTTACCACTTACCCCTCCATGCCTGCACTACCTGGCACCTGCCCTCACCATCAGTATTTCCCCGTGTGGCTGCCCCTCCCTGCTCTCAGTGCATCCTGGGAGAAATGCCACATGCTCCATTCTCCACTCCCATTTCCATGTGTCAAACACAGAAGTATGACATGGGAGCTACTCTTGGGGTATCTCCAATGGCTGCTACTGAGCACACCAGGGGATTACTGGAAGGGATGCCCCTAGAACAACTTTGCCACATTTCTAGGCTTGGCATATGTGCATGGGAGCAGGTGGGTAGGGCATGGTAAGGTCCAAAGTGTGCCTTCATGGGCATGTCAGGAATGTGGTGTAAAAATACCCTTAGGAAACCATATACCTAATACAAGTTAGAGAAATCAGAGATATGAGGGTGACAGAGAAGTGAAAAAGCCTAATTATCTTTTGGACATCTTTTCTGCTGCGTTGCATGAATGGAAATTCTGCTCTCTTAACTTCAGGCTCATTTATAGATTTGAAGAGTTCAATTAAAAAATCTAGCTATTCAGATAATGAATGCTGGATGGTTTCTTTATAGAAATAGCTAGAAATCCCAAGGAATTCCTAGCTATTTCTCATTCAACCTTTCTTTTATGTGTTAAAGATTCAGCAGGCATTAAGGATTTCTTGGATAAATGCAGTGTCAGCATATAGGTATAGACTTTGAGTAAGGCAGCATTTTCTTTTGCTTAATGAGGTGATGTAACCTGTTAATATTTTAGGTAACTATATTTAGAGCTTTTGGTGCTTAGGCAATTTAGCTGTATAGCAAATGAGCACAGGGAGAACAAATAAATCAATACATGGTTATGGAGTAATGACAAATTTACAGTAACTCTCCATTAAATATAAGATATCATATTAGAGGTGAGTGTATTAGAATAATGGAAATGAATCCATGACAAAAGAGCACCTATAAACAGAAGAAACACATATCTTTGGGGGATAAACTGTTCAACACACAGCTGGCTTCTGTGTAAACTAATGAATGACCCAGCTGAAGAAGTAATAATGTGAGAGCCTATATACCTTAAAGATTTTCAAAGGAGCAAATGCTGAGCATGGTGCACAGCTCCCATTAAATATAAATGAGTTTAAGCATCTGACTCCTGTATGTGCCTTGAAAACTTTCCTCATAAGTACAAACCTGCTCCTCCTACCCCTTCAGGTCCACTCATAAAAGTGCTGCAAAAAAACCATGAGAGTGCCAGAATTGCGTGGGGCTCTGCATACAAATGATATAAAAATGGAAATGAATAGCAGACTAATTTGCAAGGCAGGGAAACTATAATATGGACATTTTTCTCATGTCTTAGGTGTCCTTCCCAGGATAATTTAGTCTGCTAATATAGAGCTTTCAGACCATCGGTATTTGCTTCATGAAATGTCTCGAATATTGCACTCTCTTGCATGTCAGAACTCAAGAAGAACAGCACTTTAAATTTTATATTCCAAGGATATGTTTTTTTCAGACGCGTGTTACAAATTGATGGTGCATCAGAAACTTGAAGTAGTCCTCCTGTACTAGAGATTGGCAGTTGTTATGACATGGATTTGAGTTCTGGGTGTTATTCTTAACTCTGGTGACTTTGAGCCAGTCACTGGATATTTTTGTGCCCTGTAATTAAAATACTTCTTATGGGCCTGACAAGATTTTGCTTACCTCAGTTTCCAGATAGCTGGTTAATTTTCAGAAAATGTTGAGCTCTTGCATACAAGAATCAGGGACATTTAAAGTATCATGCTTGCGTACACCCAAAATAGAGCTACCCCAAATCACTAGAATTTGGTTTTTTACTCTTGACTGTAAGATTTTTGCACTTTCATTTAGAGTACTCTGAAAACTTTTGAATATAGCAGCAGTTCACTCTTTATTGGTGCAGCAGAAATCCATCAACTGCTGGTGGAGCTCTACGCAACTATTTTGCTTTCAGAGGAGTGAGCATAGTCAATTATATATCAGGCAAATATACCATGGGGTTGGTTTTTTTTCTAGTACACACAGCACACACTGACTTGTTTTCTCATTCTGAAGGCATCCTTTTAGGTTTTGAAAACAGCTGATTTCATCACAAACAGGACAAGAAACATATATTGAGGGCCAAGGTATTTGATAAAGGTATTGGAAAGAATTCAAAATATCAGCCTCCTTACCTAACTGATCTAATTTAACTTTAATTTCAGTCTATTGTGGTGTGAAGCTGCCATATATACTAAGTGGGTATATTTGTATCTGTTTAATACCTACTGCTTTTATTTAAAATGAGCAAAATCTTTTTGTGGAACAGTATAATACAGCATCAGGCTCAGAGGAAATGATGCGGCCTTTGATGTAATCTTTGCTGTTAAACCTCTTATTACCCAATCAAACATACTTTTGGTGAGCTCATCCAAAAATTACTCATCATCACAGCAGATGCTTCTTCTATTCTGAACAGTTGGAACTATTTCTCCTGATCATAATCAAAGCTCAGGACAACCAAACTATGAAAATTGCCTTGCAGCAGAAACAAATAAGTATAAAAGCATTTTGAACGAGAACACAAACATGCTAAGTATAATATTTCTTACAAACACCTGTAACTTCCCCTGCCAGCAGACATGGTCTTCAAATGAAGCTAGAAATTGGTGAACAGTAAGGGAAAAATAATTTCTGATCCAGATTTTTGGCTAGAAAAAATTGGCATAGACCTCTTTAAGGGGAAAGGTATATTAGAGCCTTGTTACACATTATGCTGTGAGCTGTTCAAATGTTGATATGTGTTAGTGCTATCTTGAGTTGGAACAGTTGCATGTTCAGACCAGCAGGGGCCTAGAAGCCTGAAAGATAAGAATCCTCGCCTCCCATTCTGCACTTTCCCCGTATCCCAGAGAAGCAGGAAGGGAAAAGTCAACCTATCTGTCCCACTCCTGCTGCCACTACTGCTGGTTTCCTGCTTTTCTCCAGCTTGAGGCCAACCTAGAAAGCAGCAGCGACAGTAGACAAGCAGGCAGATTAACGCTTCCCTGCCTGCTCCCCCAAGGCAGACAATATGGGCAGCTACAAAGACAGGGGGCAGTGAGCAGGGATCTGGGGTGCTTGGGAGGGCAAGGGGAACAGTAGGCCTGTTCCAAACCAGTGGGGAGGGGGAGGAGAAGGGGATGGAACATTTATACTAAGGTTGTAGTCTACAGTGTCTACACCTCAGTATAACATGCACTAGGTAACACAACACTGAGCTAATCCTTCCCTGGACTGGCATAACTTTGAGACCCTTTGTACATAATGGGTACATCTACGTGTGCATTTAATTTGAGATCAGTTTGCTTGCAAGTAAACTACTTACAAGTGAATACACCCAAGCAGGTATCTACACCTGCAGGGACATGGCAGCAGATTTGCTGCCCTTAGCAGGAAAGTGCTGCCACTGCCTGGGGGGCCTGCAATGAACACCTGCAGCCACCTGAGGAAGCTCAAGTCTCTGGCTGCAGCTACCAGATGACTTTAAAAGCCATGTCTACTCTCTGCTCCCTGGCAAGCCACTTCCCTAGCCAAGACCAGCATGCACAGCTCAGGGGCAGCACACGGGCAGTTATCTCACCACTGTCTATGCCTTCCTGTGCTATGGCTGCTTCACCTGCTGCCCCTGGCAGCAATGACCAGTGCCTCAGACTCCTGCTGGTCACCATGCCGGCCTGCCACATCAATTGGCAGCTAGCCCATGGCTGAGTCCTCCCAGCTCTCCTATGCATGGTGATTGCCTGCCCAACCACAGCATGCCATTCCAGGGCCACCGCCGCATTGCAGTTGCCACCTCGACTCCATCCATTTCTCCAGACCCCAGCAGGGACACTGACCATGGGATGCTGGATGCCACCACCAAGGCTGCCCTTGCCATCCTGGGCCTCTAGCCCTGCCACCTCTGGGCCTGCTGGGCTAGCCAGGACTGGTGGCTGCATGTTGTTCAGCCGACCTGGGATAATGAGTAATGGCTGTGTTCCAGATGACCTGGGTCACCTTCCAGGACCTCCTGGGGCAGCTGCACCCATACCTGAAGTGGCAGGACACAAACATGTGGCAACTCCTATCTGTAGACACCCAGCTGGCCTTTACCCTGCTCAAGCTGCCCATACCTGCCAGCTTCTGCTATGCGGTCCTTCTCTTTGGGGTAGGCAAGGCCACTGCTGGGGATGCCATCCTAGAAGTATGCAGCACTCTCCAGGACATGCTGGGGCAAACAGTGTTCCATGTGCATGACTCCCTGGTTGTAGTGGTGGGGTTCTGTGCCCTGGGATTCTCCTAGTGCTCGGGGTCCTGGATGGGATTCATCCCCATCCCTATCCCCATCACCTGCCCACCCCATGACAACTCATCCTACTACAGCCAGAGGGGCTTTTACTCTGTTGTGCTCTAGGCCATTGAGAACCACCATGGTGCCTTCATGAATGTGAGTACCAGCTGGGAAGGCGGTGCACACAATGCCTACATGTTTCACAATTCCACCCTGCCAGCCCTGGTGCAGAGCAGGTGCTTTGTGCTGGAGTGCCAGACCTGAAGCTGGGTGCCATGGCAGAACCACGTCTCCTCATCTGGGACCTTGCCTACCCACAGCTGCCCTGGCTCATGAGGCCCTACACCAGCCAGCTGGACCCCTGTCAGGACCATTTCAATCTATGCTTGGCCCAGACTCTTGGTGGATTCTGCCTTTGGCCACCTCAAGGGATGCTCGTGCACCCTCACTGCCCACCTCAAGTTCACTGAGGACATCCCCTGGGTTATTGCCAGAGCCTTCATGCCGTATACCACCTGTGAAGCCCAGGGGAGCTGTTTCTTGAGGCCTGGGTGAATGAGGTGGAGTAGGTGGAGGACACCAGCTGCAGCAGCAGCAACAATGGTGGGCCTCCCACACTGAGACCCTGGGTGAGCGGTACATCTGCTCCTGGGGGTCAGGGCACTGGTTGCAAGAGGTATTGGCTGACCACCTCCTTCTGCACTCCCCACTATAGCCCATCTGGAGACCTACTCATGGACTCCCTACCTCTTCCTTCCACCCCCAGCATCACTTTGACTGCAGACATGTCACAGAAGAGCAACAGTTTTTATTCCCCTTACATCAAACACGCCTCCTCTCCCCTCTACCTCAGAAACAGAGCTCCTCCACCATCTATCACACCCACCAACAATAAAACACCCTTCTCCCTGTGCAAACTATTAACAATATGGTGGTTTGTGTGGTTGCTCTCCATAAGTGGGCGGCCATGGGATGGGAGTGATTAGGGGACAGAGCCCAAAGACAGGTGGACAGCATCTTGGCCTCTGGCTGTTCCCTCATGGGTGTGCATGCCACAGCAAGTCTGGCAGGCAGGGAGCTTGCCCAGGGGTGGCAGCAGCCAGTGGTCCCCTGATGCAGGCATGGAGGATGACTGCCAGGTGCTGGACACCTTCCTGCACCTTCAAGCTGCCAGCTGCTTGGCCCCCAATCCTATTCCTGTCTGCTCCCTGGCAGCTCCCCCCTCCCCTTGGGTCTGGACAGAGGTCCAGCACCACTTCCACAAGTGAGGAACCCCTTCCCTGGACCCCAGGCCAGATCTTCTGCAAATCAGCCCCCAGACCTGGGCCTAGCCTCACTGTTTGCCCTGGCTCCATATGGGTGCAAAGCTGGAGCTGCCCACAGTAGGTCCAGGAGTGCATGCCAGCTGGGCCTGGGCACTGGCAGCCCTGGCAGGAGCCAGGAGCAGCCTGCAGGCCTGAACAGCCCAGGGTGACACAGAAGTCTAGAGTGGCCTGGAGCTGCCATAGACCCAGCTCAGCCCTGGGTCAGGAGAGACTTCCAGCCTGGAGCCCTGGGGCTGGCCTCTAATTGCCCTCCTAGTAGCAGGGCTGACAGGAAGCAAATTTGCTCCTTGGTGGCATCACATATGAGTTAAGTATTCATGAGTAAATTTGCTACTTGCATTTGCAAGAAACCAATTTACTTGCAAATAGTGTCATTTACTGTGTAGTAAATGTACACACATGTAGATGTGTGTGCTTAGTGTGCAGTAAAGTCCACTACATTGCATATCATGTAGACTCACCCAATGGGTGCTTAAAACTAGGCTCAGGTGTTAATGTGTGGAGAACCCAAGGGTTAAGAGCTCCAGAAGCTGCCTAAAATTAATGTTTAACAAGGCCCTCAGTTTATTACCAGGTGAGGATCTGGACCAGGGAAAGTCCTTAATTACATACTTTATTGCATTGGCATCAGTAATGACTTTATTATAGAGCAGGAATTCAAGACAAGGCAGACCCTTGTAATATATATATTAAAAAAGGGATAAAAAGTGGCTACAACAAACATATGCAAGGGAACATAATAATGGTGGGATACTTGTGATTAGCATAGTAAAGAGTAATTGTTGTATACAACCATTTAACAGAATCAGTGGAGGACACATCATTTATTTCACTTATAAGAGTTTTGTGACTAGGATAAAAGCTCTAAAATGGAATGAAGTGAGCACAAGATATTTTATTTTATATTTGATCTTGAAAGATCAAATATTCTCTCACTCACCTGATTTTTCACTATAGATCTATGTTACATATCCCAAAACCGCTGTGAAAGAATAGAATTAAGGTTATTGTGTCAAGCACTCAGGTCAGGGAATGTCATAATTAAGATCGCCCATGTAATTTTAATGAGTTCCCTTCTATTAAATGTTATGATAATCACTGATTACAAAACCACACGGTACTTTTTCCCTCAGGATTCTTTTCTCATTCAAAGCCACAACAACAGAAAGTTTTTTGTTTTTTTTAAAGCCAAACAAAAGCAGTTCTGCAGGATTGGTTGAAGTGACCATGGTCGTGTATTCCTACTGCCAAACACATATTCATGACTGAGAAAGATACACGAAAGTAAACCTAAATTTTCTAATGTTCACAATGTGTACAAATCTTGTATTTATTGTAATGGGATATGAAAAAAAAAGTAGCTAGGACTACCAGCATATAGGACTCTTTCTGCCATATTCTGTGTTCTCACTACAGACTGTGAAGATACTAACTTAAAAAAAAAAATCAGATCCCTTCACCCAGCTTCCCAAAGCACCTAAGAATAGGTGTCTTAGCCTGGCCCGTTTCAACAGCTGATGGGTTTTTTAAAGTAGTTGTAAAATATATACATAAAAACCCCACTGGTATCCTAAAGATAGTATCCTAAAGATAGAAGTTTGCTCAGTATCATAAATGAAAATGAATGAATATTGCATATCTATAATTAATACATGCATTGGCAGAGTGCACTGTAAAGCCAAGTTAAATGCTTGAGGGTAGGGGTAAGAAGACATTTATCTTTCAAAAAAGACATACTGCAAAGCTCTTACTTCTGAAGAACATTAAGCTCGAGAATCAAGCAAACAGAAGGTGATGATTAGCAAAGGAACTGTATCTAATCTGGACAAGGATTATTAACATGAAGTTTTACGGTTCTCACATCTTTCTAATGGAAGACGACGTCATATCTGCCCTCTGTTTTCTGACTAAGTGTTTATCAAAGTTTACTAGAGGACTTTGTCAGCATTAGTTAGTTAGGTCATCTGGCCTATTTTAACATTTTTAGTGGCCAGTCTCAATCTTAACAAGATATGCAGGGAATATGCTCTAAAATTCCTAATAGCAAAATAAATAGGTAAAGGCCCAGTAATTTGAGAACTCTCTCGTTTCAAAAATGTTCCTCAATTTACATTGAGGCTCATTTTACCAGTTTGTGAATTGTGCATACCGGAAAGAAGTGAAGAATGTCATGGCTAACAGGAAGAACAGAGGGTAAAGTAACACACAATTGTGCCAGATGATGCAATCATAAACATGGATGAGATGCCAGGAAGGAAGTAATGGGCATGTGTCTCTTCCCTCTGAATAAAAAAATGTGTTTTCCTAATCAGTGAATATTAGGAAATAGTAAATATTTGCCAATTTACCCTGATACAAGACAAGCTTGTACTTAAGATGACCCACTATTAATTAGATTCTATTAATGGAAAATGTGTTATAATTTTCCATGTATAGTATCAAATTATTAGTAGGTCATCTTAAACTTGTCTTCCCCTACTGCTGTGGTGGGGAAAGCAGTGGCAGAAGGTGCCTCCCTGCCTGCCCCCACCCCTGCCACTTGCCCCACCAAGGAACCCTTGTCATGATCTAGGATGATCCCATTGTGCTAGATGCTACACAAAGAAAATAGGTAATCACCACTGAAAAAGCTTGTACTGCAAGCGATAGAATAAGTTAGGCTTACAGAAAAAGATGGAATTTCTAAACTTTCTGAACTTACAATTTACCCTTATTTTATATTATATACATAGAAAAAATCTTTTTCTTCTTCTTACAGAAAGAAACTACATTCCTGTTTAGTGTCTTCCCTTTAAAATGCTGAATTAAACCAATCAAATACAGATATGTATTACCTAATCTGGGAGGCACACACTCTGAAGCAAATACTGATTGTGACAGTTACTTGCTCTTGTGATTTAACTATAAGTTGCATGATGGAATTTAGTATTATTTTCTTAAGATTTCTTGAAAATTTCAGAGTTAAAAAAACCCAAAAACAAATGAAAAGACTTTAATTGGGTCTTTAAAGTATCACATTTCTTTGAGTTGGTGTTTCTGAGTGATTTCTGGTGCTACTTAGTTAAACCAGTCTGTAGCACTCATTGGTACCAAAGAAGCAGCTGAAAAACTGGATTGAGCTGGGTGGAATGTTTGAGAATACCTATTTTGGGATAGGATTCCCCTCTTACTTGCATTGGATATAGATTATAGATTATATGCAGAATCTGTGCCATAAGCATGATTAGGGGCTTACTTTCTGATTGCTTTGCACCATAGAACTTACTTCCATCTGTACAAAGCAGGTAGCAAATACAGTCAGATCAAAGGAGCAGAGCAGTGAAAAATTAGGCCCTGAAATTTTTAAAGGATGATTAAACACCTGCTTGAGAAGCTTCTGACTGGGGATAAGAAAGACTGCAAAAGCAGAATCAAGTTCTAAGCTAGAATAAGGATGACAGAGGCAGGTCATATGAAAGTAAGACAATTTCTATGGAACTAATGAAAAAAGAATTCTTACAAAAGTCCAATTTCTCTATGGCATAAATGAAAGCATCAAAATTAAATTCTGTCTTAACTTTGATTAATTCAACACCTATGAAAAGAAATGTGGTTCTTGACAGTTTACTTTTGGAGGCATGCATTTTTTGTAGTCTTCAAAATTCCCAAGAGATGCCTGAAAAATGTGCTACAAGACAGGGGACTGAAAAATAGCTAACCATAAATGTACAAACCCACTTTAAACTTTAAAAAGTGATTTTAAAAAGCAATATTTTACAGGCATCCTGAATATTATACACTCTTACGCCTACAGAAACTAGTCTATCATCTCTGATTTTATTTTAATATATAACTTAGTAGATACCTGAAGTGAATATAAATTTACTAATGTTTATCCAGTTTTCATGTAAGCCTGAGCTCAATAGAGTTGCATCTGAAAATGTTTTTTATAGCGCATAGAAAGTGTATTTTACAACAGAGGTGCTCAACCCCTGGCCTGTGGGCCAAGTGTGGCCCATGGAGCTCCCCACAGGTTGGGAAATTTGGTGGTAGGGAAGCAGTAGTAATTATCATTGCCAACCCTTTCCTGCTACCAAATTTTCATGCCCTATGAGGCTGGATCAGGCTTGGGTAGGCCCCGCTCCACCCCCTCACACACACACATGCAGATTGATTAAACAGACCACCCCTTAACTCCGTCCCCAGAATAGACCTGTGCCACTGCCATGCCTGGTCCATGTATCATATCAGGTCCACTGTCTGCACCCATTCAGACGGCGGACATAACACTGCCCATGTGGCACTGAGGGCACCACTGTTTTAGATTGATTTGGATTTTACTTGAACAATTTATCAGGTCTGTTTCCTAGAATAATAGAATCAAAGAAAACTAGGGTTGGAAGGGACCTCAGAAGGTCATTTAGTCTAACTCCCTACTCAAAGCAGGACCATCCCCAAATATATCAGCCCAGGCATGGCTTTGTCTAGCTGGGTCTTTAAAACCTCCAAGGATGGAGATTCCAATCACCTCTTGGTAACCTGTTCCAGTGTTTTACTACCTTACTTGTAAGAAAGTTCTTCCTAATATCTAAACTAAATTTCCCTTGCTTCAATTTGAGACCATTGCTCCTTGTTCTGTTACCTGTCACCACTGAAAACAGTCTAGCTCCATCCTCTTTGGAACCACCCTTCAAGTTGTTGAAGGCTGTGATTAAATACCCTCTCAGTCTTCTTTTCTCCAGACTAAATGAGCCTAGTTCCCTCAGCCACTCTAGGTAAGTCATGTGCCTTAGTCCACTAACTATGTTCATTGCCCTCTGCTGGGCTCTCCAGTTTGTCCACAAACATTCTGTAGTGGGTGTCTCAGCTGCCAGCAGAGGGTTTGGGATTGAGAGTATGATTGGGGGTAGAAAGGTAAGAAAGGTTTATTGACTTAATAAAAACACAATAATGTGTAGTAACAAAACAAACAATGACATACAAGAATAATTCGCATCAGCACTTATCAGCGGTTCTCTCTGATGTCTGATGCACAACAAATTTCTCTTTCCACAGAGCTCAGCAAAGTCAGGCATCTCTGATTAGCGCTGTCTGAGAGGTACTGGGAAAGACACTGGTATTTAGTCTTTGGACTCTTCAAAATCCATGGGCTCACTGATTCAGGTTAACAGCTAACTAGTTTTTTTACAGAGCTGTATTTTTCTTCTGAATGATTTTTGGATGTTTTAGCTAATTTATAGCTTCTGAACAGTACTGATAACTTATAGTCGCTCAGATTTTTTTTATTTCGACTGTCTTTAGATTGACTAATAGGAGTACATACTTTACATTCTTTTTTATAAAGTTAATTTTAACTATGCTACAGGGCTTTACTACTTTAAGGCTTTGCTAAATTTATTAGGCTTTACTTTATACAAGGCCTTACTACATCTTAAATTTAATTAGGCTTTTAGCAAGAACATATAGCTTAATATCTAAACAAATACAAAAAACAAAAACAAAAACACTTGGTCTAATCTTCATAGAGCCTTCAGCAAGCACTTTTATCATACAGACATAATTTTCAGCTGTTACTTCTTGATTGCTGAAGCACTATGATAGCTACAATTGAGATGTTAAAACTACATGCGCTACATTGGGGGATGGGGAGGGACCTGTAAATTTAACTTTCATAGCATGAACAGATTTATGACAATCATGGTTAAAACACCATTTAGCTGTTGCCACTAGGGCAATGTAGAATACTACGATGCTTAAGATAGCCACAGAATGCTTCATTCTGAAGGATGCTTCATTACTACACAATCTGCTGCCTAGAGCTTTCGCTGGTCACCACTCCTAGGGTGCTTTACTGCTGGCTCTCAGGGACCACTCAATTTAAAAGCTTGCTGCATAGGGCTACCTCCCGGATGGGGTCAGTTTTTGGCCTAATGGATAGCTCAATCTAGGTGCAAGTCTCAGTCTTTAAGAGCCGGGCCAGTGGCTAATCACAAATTGCATTTGAGGATGCCATTGGCTCACTCTACCAATCCATTAGACTGCGGATGGTATGGGATGTCATATGCTATGTTTCACGGTCCAGTCATACACAAGATGATTGCAGAAGTGAGGGCCATTATTGCTCTGTAGTTCTATAGGTGGTGGATACACAGCTAGCAGAGTTTCTAGTGCTGCACAAGTCTGTCTTGGGCTATAGCTCTTGCTGAGGCACGGGCAAACATTATTCTTGTGATAACTTTTAGGCTACAAACACATACTGTTGCAACATGTCTTTGATATCAATGAATCTTATCTATGCAGGCTTATAACACTGGATGCTTTCTGTCAAGGCTGGTAGTGATAGGACTGCAGCTGTTAAGGGGTCAGTATTAGCATTCAAAGCTTTAAAGTTAATACTTAGCTGCCACTCTTTATTTGGCTTATGCACTGGCTACACTGGATTGTTATATGGAGAGTGGGTTCAGATAATAATCTTGTCTTCTAACTGCTAGCTTATAATACACTGGGTAGGTTGTGTGGACTCAGGGGGAGTTCGATACTGGGGTCTGTGTACTCTTTTCATGGGAGGCAGGGTTAGTGGGATCATGGTACATCAAGTTACTGCTGTTCTAGCCATTTCCTCAAGTTTTTGATGAGGCACTGCACACCCAAACTGCCAATTTTTTTTGCTCAAGGGCAAGCTGCTGTTTTCTTAGTATATTAAGTGCCAATAAGTTTGCTTCTCTTTAAGTATTACTGCTGCCACCATTACCTTAGAGCCATTAGGTAACGCAAAGGTTGCTCAGACCAGATGTCCTGGTCCTTTGGTGCCTCTAACTTCAAGTACTTGATAAGGGGTTCCTTTCTCCCCCTTCTAATCTATGGAATTTAAAATGCACATCTGAGCTCCCATGCTCAATAGAATATCAATTGACTTTTCATTTTTACTCAATTAAATCTGTACAGGTATCTGAATTAACGGGCCAATATTAACTTTAGATACTGGTCTCCGACTTGCTACTGCCCCAATTGTGGCCCCTTTCTTTGAGGGTTGGGCCAGCCAGACTCTCTAGGCCATCTGATCAGGTCGGGTAAAGGCTGGTGGCCCTGCATGTGCCTGGGAAAATATTGACAGTTTTGCCTTCAGGGCAGAGAATCCCTCTGGTGACACTGCTGGTGGTGCAGATGGCTCTGCTTTTGAGATTGCTTTTTCACTGGAGTGTTTAGCCCACAGCCCTCACAAAACATTGGTGGGCACTCCATGAATTCACACTTTATTAAAACTGGCAGCTAACAAGTCTTTCCACATTTTTGCTCACAGAGTCTTGGGCCAGCCTTCCCTAGCTTTTTCTAACAATGCAGGGGAGATCAGGGAATTTGTCTTTTGCTGAGGCCACCGCCATGGCATTAGCAGTTTTTGTTGGCTTAGCCAGCCCTTTTCTTTTGAATGTTTTTTTGGATGTTTTAGCTAGTTTATAGCTTCTGAAGCTTGCATTTCTTTTGATAAGGTTAATTTTAACTATGCCAGTAGGCCTTACTACTTTAATGCTTTGCTAAATTTATTAGGCCTTACTTTATACAAGGCCTTACTACATCTTAAACTTACTTAGGCTTTTTAGCAACAACATATAGCTTAATATCTAAATGAATACAAAAACCCCCCACTTGGTCTAAACTTCATAGAGCCTTCAGCAAGCACCTTTATCACACAGACATAATTTTCAGCTGTCACCGTGAGGAGGGGATGGGTTTCCAAAACTGAATGCAGTATTCCAGATGTGGTACTGGCAAACAGAGGGGGAGAATCACTTCTTTCAATCTGCTGGCAATGCTTCTACTAATGTAGCCCAATATGCCAATGACACTGAGTCATTGATTACTATGCTCTCAGCCCAATGATCCAGCCAGTTTTCTATCCATTCATTCCCCAGTCACTCTAGTCCATTCATCCAACCTATTCTTCCTTAGCTTGCTTGAAAGAATTTTGTGGGAGACTGTATCAAAAGTCTTGCTAAAGTCAAGCTATATCATGTCCACTGTTTTCCCCACTTCCACAGATCCAGTCATCAGGCAGCCACGCAATCAGGTTGGTCAGGCATGACTTTCTCTTGGTGAATCCATGCTGACTGTTTCTAATCACCTTTTTCTCCAAGTGCTTAGAAATTGATTTCTTGAGGAGCTGCTCCATGTTCTTTTCAGGGACTGAGCTGAAGCTGACCAGTCTATAGTTCTCTGGATCCTCTTTCTTCCCTTCCTTAAATATGGGCACATATTTGACCTTTTACAATCATCCAGAAACTCTTCAGACTGCCATGAGTTTTCTAAGATAATGATCAGTGGCTCTGCAATCATGTCTGCCACCTTCTTCAGCATCCTTAGGCTCATTGCATGTGGCCCCATGGACTTCTACATGTCCAGCTTATCTATATAGTCCCTAACCTGTTCTTTCACCACTGTCAGCTGCTCACCTCCTACCCAAACTTCACCCAGGTGAAGTAGTCTGGGAACTGACCTAGCTTATGAAAATGGCATTGAGTACTTCAGCCTTTTCCACATCATTAGTCACTATGTATCCTCTCCCACTGAGTAGGGGACCCACACTTCCCCTGATCTTCCTTTTGTTGCTGACATATGTCCCTTGCTAGCTACAACTCCAATTGCACTGTGGCCTCCTGATTTCATCCCTATATGCCTGAGCAGTACTCTTATAAACCTCCTTAGTTGTTTGCTCACGTTTCCACTTCTTGTAAATTTCCTTTTTGTGTTTTAGCTCACTGAAGAGTTTCCTACTAAGCTAAGCTGCTATGCTTGCTACCCATCCTGCACATCAGAATGGTTACTTCCTGCACCCTCAGTAAGTTTTCTCTAAAGTGCAACCAGCATTCCTTCGGCAGTTTCTAGTTTCTTCAAAACCCCAAATATACTGTTTTTCAACTGCAGGCCCATCCATGCACTACCAAAGCCTTGACTCTCACTTGGCAAACTTTGTGCCCTTGAAGCATGCTTTAAGCTGCTTTACCTGAGCAGATAGGGGTTCTCCAAACCAGGAAGACTTCTCAGGTTGTAGAGAGTTGGCTATCTCTGGTTACCTGGATAGAAATATAAAGTTACATCTTTATATAATTATACATACATACAAAAATACAATATGTATATATGCATATATAATAAACATAGTTAAAATATTATTTGAATATAAATACTTAAACATTATATTACTACATATTTCTGTAGCATGTAAATACTTCATCTAAAACTGGGATTCTGCTGTCCCCTCGGATCCTGAATAACCTAAAATCTAAACAATCAAGAAACAAAGAAACATGTAAGTGAAAACAAAGAGGTGCCCAAGGCCAGTGAAAGAGTTCCTGCTAGAAAAAAGGGATTACATTGTTATCATAGTAGTAAGCTTATTTAAGAAATGCACATCTATAAAAACATTTATTTCTCCCAATTCTTTTCTTGTTTTATTATTTTTCTTACAAGGCCTTTCTACCAACTTCCATTCCTTTCTCCACAAAACTATATTAGTTTTATCATATGGGAAAAATGAATGGTTTGGATGCGGCTGGTCCTGTCAGAGGAAGAGGGTTTGACTAGATGATCTCTGGAGGTTCCTTCCAGACCTACTTCTTTATGATTTCTGTGAATGGAAGAAGGTAGTCTGGGAGTAGGAGCTGGAACAGCAGTAGCGTGAGACTGTGTTGTTGCATTTTTTCCTAATGTTGCTTTTCAAAAAGGCAATTTGCTAAGAATTCCCATTCCCCAGAATCCTGTTAAATCATTAAAAAAAAATCTCACCTTCTCCAAGACTTTCTGGGTTAGATCCAAAGGCCACTGAAATCAGTGGGAGTCTTTTTATTTACTTTAATAGGCTTTGGATGAGGCCTTATATTTGTCTCAACTAACACTATACAGACTAAAGACTTGATCCAAAGCTTATTGAAATCAGTTATTTCAAAAGACTTAAGGTTAAGCCCCAGAATAATACATGTGTAATACTAGGAAACTGATATTCCTTTGGAAGCACAGCATAGTTTAGCCAAATTTAGTACTCTTTAGTATTGTGGCTATGGAAGCTTTTAGAGGTCTC
This sequence comes from Caiman crocodilus, assembly GCA_030014935.1. Taxonomy (NCBI): domain Eukaryota; kingdom Metazoa; phylum Chordata; order Crocodylia; family Alligatoridae; genus Caiman; species Caiman crocodilus. The sequence goes on from JAGPOW010001543.1 coordinate 39,403,189, forward strand.
TTCCATTGATTTGAATGCCATATCTCCATTTTCTAAACAAATGATTAGATATTACAACTAAAAGCAGGTACTGAGAGCTGAGTCTTTTGTGGAGGTAATAAGATGAAAGAGTCAAGAGAAAATCTCTGTTTTTCACAGTGACAGGCATTTGCCTTTTTCGAGGTCATTTTACTTCAGGAATGTTAAGAGTAGCAAGCATCAGTCCATCATCCTGTCACTTTAATTGAATTAAGCACGTTCATCCACAAGTGAAATGCACCAAACTGCCAAATGCAAAGAGTTTGTTCTGGGCCTGCCTCAGAGCCTAAATATCTTGTATTTAATTCATAGGTATATATATCTCTGTCTCTCCCTACTTATCCTTCCTTGTCAAGCTTCATTTTTTAAATGATCCCCTCTGCTCCTCTAATACTTTTATCCTTGACCTTGTGATTATAATCTTTTCATACGATCCCCTCTGTAATTTCATTAGGTACATGCAGACATTAAGCTTCGAATGATTTAACTAGGGTTAGGTCAATCAAAGTCCTGAGCTGTACTTACATTTGGGGAGTTTAGATCAGGCAAAAAATGGCCAGCCAATCTTAGCTCACCTAAGGAGGAACACTATGAAGATCAAGCTAACCCATGCCTGATCTAACTCCTTGTTAGAACTAATTGACCTCAGGCGCTCATTCCAGCCCTAGGGCTATGCTTTTTCTATCCTCAGACCCCGGCTAGGCTATTTTTAGTCAGCTGACTCCCCCCTATGGACCCATCAAAACCCCCCAGACCTGCCAACCCTGCTGCAGACCTGCTAGCTCTTCCCTGCATCATTCCAGTCTCGTCCTCACCCCAACTTATTTAGATCATATTCCTGGCATGGGTCCCAGCAGTGATGTAGCTCTGCACAATTAGGGACCTGATCTATGATCATGTAGATTAAAGCAAGCTTTGTGATAGCAGGTCAGGTCTTGCAAATGTGTACACGTACCCTATGTGGCTGCTTAGGCATGCTATACTCTCCCTGAGTTTCTCCACATATAAATCTCTTAAAGACCAGTGTTTTTGATATTTTCAGTGAAACAAAATTATAGATGTGACTGGTAGTACTGCCTTTTATTGGGTGTGCCTACACTTTCATTAATGCACCTTAAATACTGCACATTTAGTTTACTACTCCCTTAATAAAGTACTAATTAAATGTGCAAGACCTAAAGTTACTGTGCATTAGTGCCAGCACATGGTTATTTAGTAACGCTTACTGCACATTAGCCTAATAACACAGAAGGTAGGCTATTAGCACATTTTTTGATACGATGCCCTACTGCATAGTGTTATTAGGCTAATGTGCAGTAAGCATCTTATGCAAATGTGCCCACTATGATTGTTTTACGCCTGAGAATGGAATAACCCTGAGGACTGGGATTTGAGACTTGAGTTGGTAAAAGATTAAGTCCAGGAGCTGGGGGGCATGAAAGACGCAGGCCTAGAACAGATAGACAGAAAAGCTGGAGATAATGTGGATGGTGTTAAATTTGGGGGCAACAGACAGAAAGTTCTGTACCCATTATAGCATACTGCTCAAAGGCCCCAGCATGGAGCTCTTGACTTCCAGTTCTTACCACTTGTTTGCAGTCAGCAAGTGTTCATGAAGTCTGCAAGCAAAATGCTAATGCCTCCCAGTGCTAAATAACGTGGGAGTGACAACCTGCCTTCACTATCAGTTACTCTCTTAGCTCAAATTATAAAGATCTGAGGGCACATCTACACAAGACATTCACAGTACGTTAGACTAATTAGCTGTGCAGTGAATTTCTTGATATCTACATGTAAACCCCTATTAGACTAGAGTAAACTAATTTACTCTGCAGTGGGATAGTATTTGTAAATGCTGAAGAGTAAATTAGTATTTACAAGTACTATCCTGCTGCAGAGTATAAAACTGCAGCAGTGCACATGTAGACAGTGGAGTGGCTGACAAGAATGCTTCAGTACAGGAGCTACCTGCTAGCTAGCCTTGCACTGAAGCACCCTCATGCCCCAGCCAGCCCCTCTACATCATGTAGAGGTGGGCAGAGGCAGTCCCAGGTTGGCACTGCTCTGACCTGGCTCTACATGCTGCAATCTCTGGCACATTCAGTAAGCTCCAGAACTTATCACTGCACATTAATAGGCACATGGAGACTCACCCCAGGAGGTAGATCTAAAGCTTGCTGATGATCAGTGTGGGTGTCAATATGAAACCACCTGTTGAAACTTGTTTTCCTTTTATCTGCTTTAAAAAAAGAAACCTTAGACAAGTACAGACAGAAGGTTATATTACATGTGTGTTATTAAAGTTTTTTATGTCAAACACTCAAAAATTAAGGAATACCAGAATTAAGACTGCTTACACAAATTAATTTTGTGTTTATCTCCCTTCAATAAACCATCTGTAATGTTATTCATGCTATTTTTACTTGTTCAGTGCACAGGATGGGCCTGCTTCTGAGGCTGAATCAAGACTGTATACAAAAGAAGACTGTTACAGGTAGAATACTTATTTCATTTATTACAGAAGTTGGAGGGTATGCAGTAAATGAGAGGGCTTGCAAGAAAAGAAAGAAGGTACTTAGGTTAAGATACCTTGGTAAATGGGATTATAACCAGGGATTCAGGGTTTCTCTGTTTTAAAAACAAAACCCCTAATTTTTGGATTTAAAAATTAATCCCAAATCCACATTTGGGGTTACTTTTGGGGTTACTTTTTTAATCAGAAAATTGGGGATTTATTTTAAATAAGAGAAAACCAGGATTCCTGATTACAGCTCTCTACTGCTACCTCAGAGTTTGCATGTGCTGCTCAGTGAGACACTGAAACCAAATGTATTCACCAGGGGTCACGTGGGGAGGTTACTGGAGCATATCCTAAGGAAGTCCATTTGCAAGCTTCTGGAGGAATGAAGGCAGATCACAAACAGCCAGAATGGATTTTTGAGAAAAAAAATTGTGTTATGCTTGGTCTCTTTTTTTGTCACAGTAACTTCTTAGGTGGATGAAATGTATCTGGGATTTAGCAAGGCTTTTGATAATGCCTCACATGACCTTCTCATAAACAAATTGGAGAAATGTGGACTAGATAAAACTACTATAAGGTGGATTGATAACTGGCTCAATAGCTACAAACTAAGGGCATTTGTTACAGCCTGTATTCAATTCAGGTTTGGATTTGGTGTGAATTGGGGACAGTGATTCAATTCATTGATTTGAATAACTGTCCTTAATTTGATTCAGCCAAATCCAAATCTGAAGATTTAATGCTGATTCAGGGAATCAGCAATTTGACCATAGACACCAGTCACTGAGCTGGGGAGAAGAGGGGGGTTCTCTGTGTCCGCTCTAAAAGACCTGCAAGTGGACCAGAGGTACTTCTGGTCCACTTTTGGGTCCACAGCCAAGCATACTGGGGACCTCCCACACGCTCCCGTGGGATGCTCCATGTACCCCAGAAACTCAGTATTCATGAGCCTCCTGGTACTTTGAGGTATGGAGAAAAAAACATTTAAAGCTGTGTCTATGCCTAAATCATCAAATCTCTCTGAATTTTTCCAAACTGACTCAGAGGGTTCCAATTTAATTTTGAGAGATTAGAGATTTGTACAGCCCTATTATTAATGGATCCATGTCAGAATGGCAGAAGGCTTTGAATGGGGTCTGTCCTGGGCCCAGTGATGTTCAACATGTTTATTAATGAATTGGATGCTGTAAAAGAAAGCTTTTTGAGCAACTATACAAACAATACAAAACTGGGAAGGATTGCAAATATGTTGGAGGATGCAAGTACAATCCAGAAGGATCTCAACAGACTGGAAAGTTGGGCTAAAGCTAACAGGGTGAAGTTCAATATGGACAAATTCAAGGGACTACATCTCAGCAGGAATAATCAAAAACCCAATTACAAAACAGTTTGCACATGGCTAGATGACAGCACTATGAAAAAGGACCTGGAGTCTTGGTAGATCACAGATTCAATATGTGTCTATAATATGATGTAGTCACACAAAAGGCGATTGCAGTTTTTGATATATCAATAGACGTATTAGGTGCAAGACATGGGAGGTGATAGTGCCTCTCTACATGGCACTGGTTAGGCCTCATCTGCACTACCACGCATACCTGAACACCACATTTTAAAAAGGATGTGGAGAAATTAGAGAGGTTCCAGGTACAGGCAATAATGAATATGAAGGGCTTGCAAAGGTAGTCATATGAGAAGAGGCTGAAGGAGCTTACATGTTTAGCTTGCAGAAAAGATACTTAAGAGGGGACATGATACCAGTCTTCATAAACTTGAAGGGCTGCTGTAAAGAAGAGGTGAAGCACCTTTTGCTGCCGAGAGGGATGTGTGGTTAATGGCCTGAAGTTGCAGCAAAGTAAATTTAAATCAGAAACCCGGAAAAAAACCCTTCATTGTTAGAAGAGCAAGGCAGTAGAATAGACTGCCTAGGGAAATTTGTGGACTTGCCATCACTGGAGGTGTTCAAGAACAGGTTGAACAGCCACTGGTTGGGGATGATCTAGGTGTAGCTATGCTATGTTCTGCCATGGATTTTTTCCATGCTTCTAGGCTTTGCTAATTACCCCCTGCTTTTCTGCTATATGTCAGGGTGTTTTAAAGCCTTCTTTGGAGGCTTTGGTTGTTGGCTACAGCCATGGCAGGGGACTTTAAGGTGTGCCAATGCTCCTGCTAGGACCAAAGCCAGAAGTTAATAGCTAGAAGGTATTGCCCCTTCACTCAGGGTCAAACGGGTTACCATATAGAGTCAGAAAGGAATTCTACCCCGTAGTTAGATTTGTAAGGACTATATGGATTTTTGCCGCCTTTTTTGACTGCAGGGAATGTGATTCTCCACAAAAGATCTCTTGGGTATATATTACGTTTCATAGAAGCAGAATATTGGCTGCCACGGTTACCCTTCTTTCCTGTAGCAGGTTATGGTGTTAGGTCTTTTGTGTTAGGTTTGACGGTAGTCTTATGCATACTTTAGATTATGGATTGTATAGGCTGGTTTAGATAGAGATGACCCTGCCTCAGGGGTTTGGACTAAATGACCTCTGGAGATCCCCTCCAGCCCTATTTCTCCCCTGCCGACCCACCAACATGACCCAAAAGACCCACCAGCACTACCCTCCTCCTAGTCCTTCCCAACTCCCCTGTAGGCCCACTAGCCCCATCCTTTGATCCTGCCCACCTTTCTCCTCAGCCTGAGTTACTTACACTAGGTTCCTGGCATGGCTCTGGGTACTGACAAACAGCTGCACATGCTTCTCTAAATCTATGACTATGCAGTTTAAAGTAAGCTGTTGGACGGTAGACTAGATGAAGAAAACAGCTGAATGGAATTTATTTAAACACCATATAGGATTTATACATCATTCTTTACTTACTATTTTTCAGAGACCAAATCCAGTTGAAACACTGGACGTGTCTACACGTGCATTTACTCTGGTCTAAATTTACTGTGCAGTAAATTGCTGTGCAGTAAGCAGGAATAGGCCAGCATCTACACGTGCAGGCATTAAAGTGCATTAACACTGTGTTTGGACTGACTTGGGACTAAAGTCAGTGGACTAACTTGGGATACACTGTTACTATTCAGTAAGGTGTCTACACGTATATTACTGTACAGTAATATAGTACAGTAATACAGTACAGCATCATGCAGGTATCAAATTTATGCCCAAGTAAGCATAAGTCACAATATTTACAGATCAGTACAGGTCTGAATGTGTATATGCTGTGCAATAATTTCAGTTACTACGCAGTGAATGCACACATGTAGATACAGCCATTGAGCTGAATAAGAGCTGAGTGGAACTTATACATTTTTATCTGACTTAGCTAGACTTGTGAAGAAAAATTAATTTTTGTTTAAAGTATTCATCATACTTGGAATACAATTTACAATGTTGTGTATAGCTTTAATATTTAGTTACCAAGAAGCTTTCGTATGTTCTTTTTGATATTTATTGATGCTATGATGCTTATTTATCAGGATTTCACCTATGGTAGTTCTGAGCATTAAGTCTATAATGAATCCTGAAGAATCCTGAAAAGGTAGAACTCTGACCTATGTTTCAACAAAGACTTAAACTGAGGTGGAAGATGAAAGGGAATGTAAAAGAGCCATGTATAATAATTGCTTCCACATACCTATGCCCAAAGTACTGTATAATTCTAAGAACTCTAAAAAATCAGGTTCTTGGTGTGGATTCTATATTCATTTATTTCCACTCCTGTTACCCCAACCTCTTCAGTCCTTGGACTGAAAGCTTTTCAGTGCAAGGTGTTTGCTAAGTGTATATGAGGCTCTTCGGTAAATAATGAGATGAGAGCTTTATCTACCTCTAAATTTAATACCAACCTCCCTCCACTCCTTTTTTTTTTTTTTACAAAAATATATAAAATTTGTTTTAATTTAGGGTGGATAAAATTTACTGCTATTTATGCCACAGACTACTGCTAACTAAACATATTCATCCTATTCAGCAAGGTTTTTAAAGTACAAGAAAAAGTTGCTCTACTTTTTAAATTTAATATGACTGTATACTGCAATGGTATATATTATATCAGCTACAAAGTACATTTTAGTTATCTTTTGCTTAATTGTGAGGATGTATCTTTCCTCAAAGCTTTTATAGAGGAAGGAGAAAAAAATCCTTTCATTCCAATAATTTCCTTTTATAAGAAAAGTAAACACACATACCCGTGTCTTAAATTATCTTCTAACTCAATCTGTTCTTATTAACTTTATAAATAAACCAAAACCTGTAGCCTATACTTTTCAAAACTAACCAATGATTCTAAGTACCAGATTTAAGACCTTTAAGTGGTCTGTTTTTTTGCAAAGTGCCATGTACTCGCCTAGTAAAGAGCAGATTCATTTACAGTGCTGGAGTAGGCTATCTAAAAACTAATGCAACCAAAATCACTAGTCTTTCTTGATAATTTTGACCTTGCATGACCTGATGCTGATTTTTTCAAATTTCCTAGCAAGCTTTGTTATATTTTAATGAGTTGCTTTCACTATTTCGCATCTTGTATTTAAATACATTAAATTAATTACAAAGATTTAAAAAAAATATCTGTCCTCCAAATCATAGTAATCCTTCCTTGCCTGGAGGAAAACAGGCTCCATTTTATTATAAAAGAATAGTTACAGATTCCAGTGTATAATTAGCTATGTTAAGCCAATAACAAAACTTGATTCAATTAATACCATAATAATGCAGTAAAAATGCACCCCTCCCCTCACACAGGAACAACTTATGTTTTTAGAAAAAAGAGAAGCATCTGAAGCTCAGCTACATCTGTTCTCCTATTTTTAAAATTTACGTTAATTCAAAAAACAGTATCCCAATAATTCAGACAATTAACCCTGATGCCTTTACAACACTGTGGTTTCCCCCCAGGAACACTGCATCATTTTTTATAACTTTAGCTGGGGAACTAGCTGCCTAACAAAGGGTATGTACATTCCCATTAGAACTGCTGTTTCTTACATTAAAAATATAGTAAGCTATTAAACCCTTAAAATGCAATCATTAACATTTAGCACACTAGGCCTGATATATTAAAAACATTATGTGCAGCTGATCTCTGACTCATTTAGGGAAAAATCAAATGGTTCCAATATAGATTTGTTTTATATTCTAATTTGAGCTGATATTACTGTTTTCTTTATAATTTACCTTGGTGATCAACTTGACTCATATCTGTGGATTATTATAAAGCAAAATTTTATGGGGGGATGAGAGAGATAAATCTCTATTGTTTCCATATATATTTTTCCCATTATTACTTTCAATTAATTCTATTATTACAGGTTGAGAAGAAAATTTGATCTGGTAGCATGCCCTCTGTTAAATTAATAATTACCATACAATCTTAAATAAGTACAGATTTATATTCTTTCTTTACAGAAGCCACACTTTAATACTCATTACCTTCCTTGGCTTCCATTTTAGAAATGTTCTCTTGTTACATGGCCACGATAAAGTGTTGACAAATGTGTTCTAAATATGGAAAATGTATAGTCTGTATCATACTAGCTTTCTTTCCTCCTATTGATTATAAAGGCAATGAGAATTATACTCTGTCCTAGGGTTATAGAAAAAGATGCATATAAAATTCTTTGGGCCCCTGACAGATGTTATATTTATCACAAAATTAAAGAGTTAACTATGAGATAAATTATAACATGCCAAATGGTCAAACAAGGTATCATACAATTAAAATGACCAACCAGCCACAAAGATGTTCCACATTTAATGTGGATGGTATTTGACAGGGATAAGAGGAATAACTATTTCATGTAGAACTTCTTGTGGCTGGTTTGCATCATGATTTAATTTCAGTATGTGGTATGGAGCTTCCTAATCATCATTTCTCTGCTGTGTGTGTAGTTCCAGCAGATGCATGGTAGGATCTGAAGAATTGTAGTGTAGGCCACTAATAGATACTCATGTAAAGGCATGATGGAATCTGATCTATGAGCCCAACAACTGAGACTCTTGCCGTGGTACTTATGCATGCTAGGATGCATGATTTTGAGATGATGAATCATTTCCCAACTATGTTTTACTTGCAAGTACAGGCAGATCCCAGGATCAGGATCCTTTGTTCCCTCTGCAATGAAAAAGGTTTCCAGCAATCACCTGATTGTAGACTTGCTTTGTGGACCCACCAGGATGGTTCAAGCCCCTGGAGCTGGCCATCAATCAAGTGATGGTGGCAGCATCAGGACCATGCTGGGACTCAAATGGACTGCAGTGTGGTCTCTGCTCATAATTTATCATCTTGTTAGCAGTATGGAAAACACAACAGGACTCAAAAGGAAAGCAAGAATGGCACTGGGATTCATTTGAGTCCCAGCTCAGTCCCTTGGAACTACTGTCAAGCAGGGACAGTACTGGGGCACTTCTGAGCCCCTGTTTGGTCCATCTTGTTGTGTGTTCATTTTAAGGTATGATGGAAACCAACCAGACAATTATTACATTTTTGTGTAATAATTTTGTGGCTGGTTTTGCTTCTTGTGCCATTAATGCCTGAACATGTAGCTGGGTTATAGTTTCTGATGTGATTAACTGTTTAATCATCTCTTAAGAGTAACATCTGCCGAGGCCCTAGATCCTAACAATCATGCATTTTGCCATGCCAGATATTTAATGACTGGCACAAAAGAATGCATTTTTTCATATCCTATTAAATTAAATTCTGTAACTATTAAGTTGTATAAATTGAGGCTAGAGGCCTCAAATCCTGCACTTTTTTGAAGTATTTTAAATTCATAGTTTTGGTAATGTACACATATACAGCTGCTTCCCAGATAAAGTGTCACTATGAAGTGCTACAGCGTCATTTCTGTTTTATCCAGAATGAGGTCTACTATCGTTCTAGTTGATATGTAGGATAATAAGAATGTATGGCTTGTGTCTGCTCCATATAAAGTTTTTTTAAAGTGCTATAAATATTGCCTCTGCCCAAGCCTAAGACTGGTCAGTCAGGCTGTGCAAAGCTTCGGATCGCAATTCGGATTCAGATTCAGAGATGATTCAGACAATTCAAATCACTAGAAGCTTTAGGCTTTCTGAATAGATTCAGAGCTTCCAAATCAATTTGGAAAAGATTAGGCAATTCAGAGATTTGGCCATAGGGTATAATGGGGATTCAACTAAATGTCTGTACTTTTTGTTATTTGTTGGCTGATTTGGATGGAATTTGCAGGGGTGGCAGCTGCTGCCAAGGGCATGAAGCTTTTTTAAAAAAAATCAGTTTCTTGTTTGAAATGACTTGGGTTTTGAAAGTTTAGTTAATTTTATTATTATCACTTTTAAGTATAAATGTTAACCCTGTCACCCTCTCCAGAAGTAGGCCCTTAGTCATGGTGGTAGATTCCAGGATGGGAACCAGGTGGCAAAAAAAAAAAAAAAAAAAAAAGTTTGTGAAATGATGAACCTAGCCTTTTCTGCTTTAATATAAATCCATTGAAGAAATGGCTCTGAGAACAACAGCAGTCAATGAATACTTTTTATGGAAGTAAATCTATGATATGTTAATATGCCACAGTGGACAGTGAATATAATTGCTTTTTATTAGAAAACATATGCTTTGTTTGCCCTTTCTGTCTCATGCATGTGGTTGACTACATGAATTAGAAATTAGATTGTGGTGTGTGTATGTGAATGGGCTCCCAGACCAATATGCAACTGAAATTTGCTCAGTGGGCCTAGAGTATATGGAGTGGCAAACCAGTTTTATGCTTACATAATTCTGCTGATTTCCATAGTGATACTTATAAAAAATAGGAAAAATGCAAAGGTATATCAGGCCCATTCACATGATGGGGATTTAGCTTCTATTCCCCCTAAATTGAAATGGTGGGTTTTTAATTCAAACCTACTATTTCAATTTTTCTACCATGTTATGGTAAGGGGCCTAATCTATTTTGGGGGTTTTTTTGTTTTGTTTTGTTGGAGCCAGAGCCTGCCCACAGCTGGAGGGCAAGTTGCTGGTGGGTCAAGCAGCAACTGAGCTGCAGAAGGCCCCCGTACTCTCCTCCACAGTGTTGGTGTCTCTCCCCGCCCAGTTATGGTAGCACTCAACCTGGCCCCCTGCAGCTCAAGGACTGCTCAGCCTGCTGGCAGTTAGTTCACCCTCCAGTCATGGGAGAGGCAGGCAGGCTCTGCCCTCCCCCACACCTGAAAAAAAGAAAAAGGATCAGGTCCTTCACTGCTTCTGCCTTCATCAGGCTCCTACAACTAGCAGAATGGCTGGGGACACCCTGGAATGGGCTGGCTTGCCCCTGGGGCAGCACAGGAAATGTTGGATCAGGTGCCTCCAAGCTGCGGCAGCACCCAGCTAGCTAGCAGCTTGCCCAGGCTTCCAGCCTGCAGACCTAACCACCCTCCTGCCAACTTCCTGCACTTCCTCAGGGCTGGGGGAGTGAACTGACAGCTGCATCATTTCATTTTGCAACATAGCAAACTAAACTGCATTGGGGTATAGTTTAATTTGCAATGATGCAAACTCATTTAAAACGCTCAAAACTCTTTTACATACACAGTGTGATGCCATTAAGACACACAAAGTGACATTTTGTTACATGTATGTGGTAATGGCATCACGTGTACAAGCACCCTTCATGTCTAGACACCTGAAGATAGAGGCAATAGGAGTCCTGAGCAGGAGGCATTCAGCACATACAGAATCTTGATATCAATAGTTTCTTAATCATGGGTAAAATGTGCAAGTTCTGATATGCAACAGCAGCCTATATAATTCTAACACAAGCATACTGTATGTCAGCATTTTTGTATGTCAGGCATAGCATTCTTTTTATCTTACAATTGCTATACATTTTAAATTACCTGACTTCCCTGTAGTTATAGAGTTGGGCATCAATCCAATCAGATATGACAAACCATAGTGAACCAAAGCACAATTAAGTTTGGCTTTATTACTTTCTCCAGCAATTGCTTTACTGAATCTGTATAACTATGGAGCTGTAACTGCACTTGCACTTGGTTTGCAAAAAACACTTTCAGTGGGATGAAGCAGTGAAGTACATCACTGCGAATCTACAGAAGGAAAGTCATTGATGATGTGTAGTAAAAGTTTCCAACAAAGGTATTTTCTATTTTAAGGTAATGGCAATAGAATTTGAGGAAATAATTAAATAATACACCTCCCTCCCCCCAATCATGTTGAATCAGGTCCTATTTCTGTAGTATTTAATCATTTATGATAAGCTATGACGCTATTAAATCTATACGTATTAAGTTATAGCAGTCAAGGAAATTCAGTATGTAACTGGTTGTGTTCCCTAGGTAACTATGTTGACCTGTATGCTTGGGAATCTTAAATTTTGATCTCACTTCACTATTCATTCCACTTGTTAAGTCATAAACCTGCATGAATTCTCCCTATTAGAGATAGCTGACACCTATCTGTATTTGAAAATGCTACTCTCTTCCTATCAGCTATTAATATTTCTACCTAACTCAGCATACTTGTAATCATAGAAAAGTAGGGCTGGAAGGGATCTCCAGAAGTCATCTAGTCCAACCCCCTGCTCAAAGCAGGATCATTGCTATCTGAACCATCCCAAACAAATCATGTAACCTATTTGTAAACCTGCACAATCAAAATTGTTGCACAAGGCATAGCAACCTAACCTGCCAGATGTATATCAAGGGGATAATGGTAGCCTGTGACCTGCTACTGCAACAGTTGTTAAAATGCACACAGGATGTCCAAGGAAGTGCCATACCCCTGGTACAAAGGGTAGCAAAACCCCCTATAGTTTGTATCAGTCTGACCATGAGGTAAAAATTCCTTTCTGATTCCAAATATAGTGATTGATCTCACCTTGACTGAAGGAACAAGACCCTGTATTCAGGAACCTCTGGGTTTTAGTCCTAACATGAGCATTGGTATACCCCAGTCAAAATACTCAGCCTTGCCTGCAGCCAACACCCAATATTTCCGAGGAAGGCTTTCAAAAGAATCCTGACACCCATAGCAACAAGAGTGGGAAGAAAATATTTCATGGCCATGTGGCAACCAGCAAAGCTCAGAAGAATTGGAAATACTAATTCTTCATTTTGTTCTGCAACCTGGTGGCAGTACATACAATGCCATATATAACAGACTCTTACTGCAGGGGTGGGCAAAATATGTCCTGTGGGCTGGATCCAGCCCACAGAGCAATTTTGCCTAGCTTGTGGGGGGTCCCTGGACCCTGCCAGACACCACTGGGGAGTATCCCAGAATGGGGGTAATTCTGGCAAGCCTGCAGCTCACCCAGGGATGCTCACACAGCAGCAGCCTCCAGCCCCACCAGCTTGGCATGGGGTGCAGTGGCTTGGAGTGGAGCATTATAGAGCCAGCAGCAGTGGTGGGAGCCCAGGTGAGTGTTTTGTGTCCTGGTCTAGGGCCCGGACTAGAGGCTGGACTCGATGGAGACTGTGAATGGCCAGGCAGAGTGTTGTCTGGGATGGGCACTGGTCTCAAGGAGACCAAACACAGCCTCAGACACAGTACCTTCACAGGGCTCCTGCTTACTGCCCTGTGCCACTCCACTTTATGTTAAACACCTAAAACACATAAAAACTTTATGTTATGTTATGTGGTGTTAAACACCACACCAAGCTGGTGGGGGTGGGGGCTCCTACAGCCATGTGGGCAACTTGAGGCAAGCTGTGAGCTGGAAAGGGATGGGAGTGCCCCAGCATTGCCTGCCTTCCCTTCCCCCCAGCCCAGTCTTGGCCACTGCAAATGCGTGGTGAGGCATGGAGTCACTGCTGGGTCCACCCCCATCACTCCCCTATCTGTGGGCTGCATGCCCTGGGCTGGGGGAGGGGACAAGTGATGGAAGGAGAGAGGGATGCTAAGTTCTCACCACTTAGCAGGCTTGGCAGTGACACATGGCCATCTCCTACTGCTGCCTCCCTTCTTTGGTTTCCTGAGTCTCCTCCATGTGGTTCATAAGCTTCTTCTCCCCTTTGTGGGTGCTGTGGCCCCCAGAAAGGCCCAGTGGTGGCTTCCAGCTCTGTCCCGGCAACTCACTGCCACCACCCCAAGGTCCTGGCTCCAGCCCTGGATGCTGCTTCAGGGAGCTGTACTGGCAGGGTGAGAGGGTGGGCAGAGAGCTGCATTGCAGGGGCATGCAGGCAGCAGATGTTGGCTCTGACCCTGTTCCTGCCCTGTCCCTGCACTGTCACTACCCCATGACCCTGCCCTGTGATCCAGGGCTCACCCACCCATCCCACTCCTTAATGCCACTGCCTAGGGCCTCATCCCACATAGGGAGTTTTGGTGAATTGTTGTGCAGGGGCAGGGGGGACAGGGTTGCTGACTCGACCCATGACAGCTAACCAAAGTCTATGTGGCCTTCAGACACAAATAATTTCCCACCCGTCTCTTTGGATAGCCAGAGCTTGGTGCCACTCTTGACATTTCACTGCTAGCCTGAGGTTTCTGTTCTTAACAAAAAAATCTTTTAGAAATGGATTTGAATGGGAGATTGTAGAACAGGAAATCTATTCCATTGCCGGAGTGTTCTAACAGTGAAGTTTTTCTTAATATCCAGTCTAAATTTACTTTGCTGAAACTTTAAGCCATTAGTATGTCTTCTGTTTTCTGAAGCACAAGAGAAAAGGCGTTCCCCTTTTCCTTATGGCAAGCCTTCAGATTTTTGCAGGCTGCTCTCATATTCCCTCTTAATTGCCTTTTCCACATATTGAACATATCTTTTTTTTAACCTCTCCTTGTATAGCTTGCCTTCCAAGCCCTTTAATCATTTTTGTTTCACCTTGCATTTGTCAGCATTGAACTTCAACCTGTGCACTCTAGCCCAGCTTTCAAATCTAAAAAGATCATTCTGAATTGTTCTCTTGTCCTCCAGTGTGTTAGTAGTCCTTCCTAGTTTCACATCATCTGTGAAATTGCTCAAAAGCAGTCAAATAATTACTAAACATGTTGAATAGCACCAGGCCCGGAACAGATCTCTGTGGGATTCCACTCAGAACCTCTTGCCACTCTGACATGGATCCATTTAAAATTACCCTTTGCTTATGGCTATTGAGTCAGTTGTCTATTCACCTCATGTAGTAGTTTTGTCATCTTCAAATTATTTATAAGAAGGTCATTTGGATCTATTTGAAAGTGTTACTGAATTCCAGATACACTATATCCATTGCATTCTCTTCATCCACCCAGCTAGTTTTGTTGAAGAAGATCAAGTTTATTTGGCAAAATTTGTTCTTACAAAATCCATACTGGCCACCAATGATAACCCATTGCCTTCCAGATGCTTATGAATACACTTTATGATGTGCTCCAGTAATCAAGATGAATCAAGATGAAGCTAACCAGTCTATAAGTCTCCTGGCCCTCCTCTTTGCCTTTTCTAAAGACTACATAGGCCCTTTTCCAGCCCTCCGTTACCTTGCTTGTCTTCCACAACTTTGTGAATATTATTACTTAGGGTTCCAAGATCTCCTCTGTCACTTCTTCAGTACCCTAGGACAATGTTCATCAGGCCCCGTTGACTGAAATTAATTAAGACCAGTCAAAAGCTGTCTATGACATCTGTTATCTCATCCTTCACCTTGTCCTCTTCTTATTCAAATAGTCTTTATTAGCTGGCTAGTTGAAGCTTAATTTTGTTTTGTTTTTTTTATGAAGACTTAGGCAAAGCAGTTGTTGAGCATCTATGCCTTCTTTACATCTTCTCTTAAGACCTCACCCTAGCTATTGGATGTATATTTTCCTTTTTTATTTGAGGCGTCCTAGAAACTTTCTTGTGCTTTGCATTGTGTCTGAAGAGCTTCTTATTGGGTTTCCAATACTGAGCCCTATCGAAGCTTCTAGTCCTCTGAGCCTCTGGGCACCTGTGTGTTTCTCCATGTATATCTTCCCAAGGAATATTCCTTGAACCACAGAATGCCTGAATTTTACTGCTTTACCTTCATCCTCTTCAATGCTTCCTTGAAGTTGATCAAAAAACACTGTGTGATATAAATGAAGACTCTCAGGCACACAATAATTCCATTCTATTGCACAACCAAACTTCACACTGTAGGATGATTCTTCTAAATGCGTTGGTAGAAAACCAACCAATAGTCATGATTTTTGTTTCACCAGCTGCTGAACATTTTGGGGTTGTCTGCAGCTTTCCATGAGGATTTCAAAGACCAAAAGGCTTACTTTCAATTTCACTGTCTAGAAAGCTGGTGGAGTACATTTGGAAAGATGGTATGGGGCGCTTGTACATGTGACAAAATTACCCTTTAAAGAGGCGTAATTGGCCTTTAGCACTGCTTTAATGGCATCACTGTTTACACCTTTGGTAGTGTATTTCACTTCAATTTTGTCACGATGTACACATGTACATATGCGACAGTGTATGTCACTTTAAATGGCCTTGTTACATAGCAAGTTAGGAAGGCCACATGGTCCCTGAGATGTGGGGGACCCTGGTCCCTCCCTCCACAGCAGTGGCACCTCTCAGGAAGTACCCACCTTCTAGCAGCCCACTCTGGGTGGTCCTGTGTGGGTGCCACTGACATGGAGGGAAGGACCAGGGCCCACTGGCAGCTTATTCCCTAGCCATGGGAGAGGTAGGTAGGCTTTGGGGGGGGGAAGTTTGGGCCCCTCACTCCCCCCTTTTTTTCTGGTGGAGCCTGCCCATGGCAGTGGGGGCAGGAGGGGTGGGGAGGTGGGAAAGCTGATGTGGGGCCATCATTGTGACATGACAGAAATCCCTATGTTGAAACAGTTGGTTTTTAGTTGCCACAATTAAAAACCCACAATTTAAAATCTCATTGTTTCAGTATAGGGAGAATATCACCATCATGGGTACAAGCAGCCATGGTGTTATAGATTTCATAGACATTAGGGCTGGAAGGGACCTCAGAACTTCATCAAAGCCAGCCCCCTGTCCCAGGAGCAGGAAATCAGCTGGGATCAAAGGATCCGAGCAAGATAAATGTCCAAATGTCTCTTAAAGGAGTCCAGAGTAGGTGCTTGCACCACCTCTGGCAGCAGGCCTTGGGTACTTGAACAGTAAAGACGTTCTTCCTTACATCCAGCCTGAGATGGTCTTGGAAGAGTTTGTGACCATTTGACCTTGTCATCCCTTGGGGCGCTGTGGTGAACAATCGTTCCCTCAGATCCTGATGTACACACCTTATATACTTACAGGCAACCACCAGACCCCCATTGAGCCTGCACTTTTCCAGGCTGAAGACTCCCATGGCTCTCAGTCTCTCATCATAAGACCTATTTTCCTGCCCTCATGTGTGTGGCTTTCCTCTGGACTCTCTCAAGCTTCTTCACATCCATTTTAAATTGTGGAACCCAGAATTGGATGCAATACTCCAGTTGCAGCCTCACCAAGGCCAGTTTGTAAGTGAGTCACTCAGTTTCTTTATGAAGAACAGTCAGCACTGTGTGCAAGCTTTCCAGAGAGATTATTTTACAGGAGATAGCTTTATCCCCACAGTAAAACCAAAAGCAAGAAACAAGCATGCACACAAAGAGCAAACAAAAAAACAAACTCAAAATATGTGAACTTTCTTCAGACCCTGCGAGGAGTGAGACAGGCTGTGTGCTTCTACTTAAGTTGATCCTGCTCCTCCCTCCCCTTGCTCTTTGCCCCTGAAGCTCCTAATTCTCTCCATACCTCTAGCCTCACTTAGTGATCTATTATAGATGGCCCAAAGGCTACCAGCCAGGCAACCTCTTACCTGTTAACTACCTGCACCTGGGTCGCAAACCTCTGCAGGCTGAGCACTTCCTTATATAGTCAGGGGACATGGGGACACACTGTAGGTATCCAGCGTAATTCTAATTGTTGGAGTCTCCTGGATACAATCTTGCCTCTAGATTTGTTACACTTCTAAGCTTTTCCATGTTGCCTAGAGCTAGCCCACAGTGTAACCCATTGCCAGAAAGGTTAATGACAGAGTAAGAAAGTTCATAGAAAGTTCAAACCCTATTTTTCTGTCCTCTCCTCTTTTTATGCATCTTTGGAAGCAACTGATTCAAAAAACTTAATGCAAAGCCATTGTTGTTCTATTCAGTGGTCACTTTATAGTTCCCATTTTTGTAATTTTCTTGCAATGGTATTAAATATTTGTTTTGCGCATAGTGAGAAGATGATAGAGAGAGTGCTCTTTAAACTGGGAGACAAAGACAATCCCAAACTTGACAAAAATAAGGTACAATTTTAGACAGTGAATATTACAGTCATTACAATAATCAGAACTTTTCCTTATCTGAAACCTTACAATTAGCATTTGGATGTCTTGTAAATGCATATGCCCTAGTTTAAACAGCTGGATTTTATGAAAGAATTGGTGATAAAATTCTATGAGCTGTGCTATGCAGAAGGCTAGAATTGCTGATCATCATAATCTCTTCTGGCTTTAATAGCAAAGAATCAATTACATTTATTAATCTATTAATTTGTGATTTGGGTGTCTGTAGAAGAACTGCTACTACAGAGATGCAAATATCTTATGGGTGCCTTAAGCTGGGGTGGCCAACCTGAGTCATGGGTGCCACAATTGGCACGGGCAACCTTCATGTGTGATGACTGGGGAGTGAACAAGTAGCACAGTGGCAGATAGGATAGCGAGCAGAAATCAGAGTTTCAGATAAGGCAGGAAGCATAGGGAAGGTAGCAGAAAGCAAAGCATCAGTTTGGTCAGAAAGCACAGGGCAAGCACCTGATCAGAGATCAGGTAAGGGAAAAGAGAAGGGTGGCACTTGGGAAGGTCATGGGGCTAATTTGTGACGCACCTGACAAAAAGGGTGGCCTCCCCACTGACTTAAACTGTCTCAGTATAGTATGACAGGATGTCTGGGTGCTCTTCTCTCTGAGAAATTTGCTTCACTATATATCTGATCATTTCCTCCCTGAGATGTATTTCTTTCACTGGGTCTCTTTGGGTGGAAACAGATGTTGCCTGATGTTGCACTGGTGCAAGCATAACAGTTTTTATAGCGGCACAAATGATGAGCAACCAGACACTGATATCCTATGTTGCACCACATTAAAGAAAACCAGTGACTTTATTTAACAAGTGGTAATAGATTCTGCCACTTTGTTGGAACTGACATCTATTTCTTCTGTGGTAGTTGACTCTCCCAATACTTGGGCAGGTGCTCCAAGGGATTGACAGAATCTCAAGCCCCAAAGAACCTATCTACTTTCCCTGATTACAGAGAGTACCTTGGGATGTCACTCCATAAACAGAAAAGTCTGGGTTCCCTGCTCAGCCAGGCCTAACCCCTGCAATTACAAGGAACAGAGTGTAGCTATGCAGGGAAAATCCCTTCTGTCCCTGATCAGTCAGACCAGTTCCCTAGGTCTAGCTGGATGTGAAAAAGCCATGGTCCATGAGAATCAAGGCCTTCAAACTCCTGCAGGGGCTTTTGCACTTACAGATGCACACAGGGGAATTTTCCCCCACACATGACTGCAAAAGCAGAAGGGGGGCACATGTGGGAGTTTCTTTCCTTGCACGTGCATGAGGAAATCCCTTGCAGAGGGATTTCACTGTGTGCATCTGCAAAGGTAAAAGGGGACCCCAGTGGTGGATTCCCTTGATCCCCAAGACAAGGAGTACATCTGCAAGTGGTGGGGGTTCTTCATGTGCAGATGCGCCTCAAGTCAGGGTGTGCCAACTGGGGTAGATATCTCAGGAGTGAAGTTAGCTGTGCTATGACTTTATGACACACCTGATCACGTTCCACCTAGTATGTCTCTTTTCAGCCTTTAAGTCTTTGCTGTCCCAGCTTCTAAATATTGAACATTTATTTTTCCCATTAGCTCTTCTTCCCAGTTTATAAAAAAATACATTACTATATTATGTAGACACTTTTTCTTGGGAAAAGGAAAAATATAGTGCTCAACTTTAAAATAGGGAAGAAGGAATAGCTGAGGAACTACAGACTGGTCAGTCTCACCTCACTCCCTGGAAAATTCATGGAGTAGATTCTCCAGGAATCCAATTCTAAGCACTTGGAGAAGGAGGTGTTTAGAAACAGTCAACATGGATTCACCAAGGGCAAGTCATGCCTGACCAACTTGACTGATGTCTATGATGAAATGGCTGGTTCTGTGAATTCAGGGAAAGCAGTGGATATGATATATCTTGACTTGAGCAAGGATTTTGATACAGTCTCCCATAGCATTCTTGCAAGCAAGCTAAGGAAGGATGGGTTGGATTAATGGACTGTAAGTTGGATTGAAAACTAGCTGGATCATCAAGCTCAAAGACATGACTACAGGAGATGCTAAGGTGCAGTAGCAATGAGCTACTGCTCCACAGCTCATTGTTACCATGCAGTAGTGTTTCTGGGTACTAACTGTGAGGCAATGATACTGCACAGTAGTAATGAGAAAGAAACATGCCCAGCACTACTGCACAGTAATGCTGGTTACCGTGCAGTCCTCTGCATGTGTAGATGCAGCCAAATAGTAATAATCAATAGCTTGATGTCTAGCTGGCAACCAGTTTCAAGTCCTGGGACCAATTTTGTTCAATATCTTAATCAACAACCTGGTAGATGGTATGGAATGCCCCCTCAGCAAGTTTGTGGATGACACCAACTAGGGGAGGGGGGGGACCAGTAGATACACTGGAAAGTAGGGCTTGAATTCAGAGAGATTAAGACAAACTGGAGGATTGGATCAAAAGAAACATCATGAAGTTCAATAAGAAGTGCAAAGTCCTGCAGTTAGGATGGAACAATCCCATGCACCAGTACAGGCTGGGGACTTACTGGCTAAACAGAAGCTGTGAAGAAAGGGATCTGGGGGTTACACTGGGAAATAAAAGCCATCAGTATGCTTTTGTTGAAAAGAAGGATAACAGAATATTGGTCTGTATTACTAGGAGAGTTGCTAGCAGATGGAGGGAAGTGATTATTCCTCTCTATTTGGCACTGGTGAGGCCACATCTGGAGTACTGTATCCAGTTTTGGGCTACCCACTATAGAAAGGATGTAGGTAAGTTGGAATGAGTTCAGCAGAAGGCAATGCAAATGGTTAGAGGGCTGGCTGGGACATAACTTATGGGGAGAAGCTGAGAAAACTGGACTTATTTAGTTTGGAGATGAGAAGACATGGGGGATTTAATAGCAGCCTTCAATTCCTTGATGGGTGGTTCCAAAGAGAATGGAGCTAGACTGTTCTCAGTGGTGGCAGACAACAGAACAAGGAGCAATGGTCTCAAGTTGCAGCAAAGAAAGTTTAGGTTAGTTATTAGTAAGAATTTATTACTCGTATGGTAGTAAAGCACTGAAACAAGCTACCCAGATGGCTATGGAATCTCCATCCTTAGAGGTTTTCAAGACTCAGGTAGACAACACCTTGACTGGGATGATCTAGTTGGGGATGGTCCTGCTTTAAGAATGTGGTGGGACTAGTTGACCTCCTGACGTTCCTTCCAACTCTCATTTTCTATGATTCTGTAGTAGTTATTACCTGGGGAGGCCGTAACAAGACATTTAATCATGTGTTCTTTCTACCTTGTTATTGTAATCTGGAGCCAATAACTCAACCTGTCTTACATCATGTCTTCTTGCATGGGATAAGTTTGAAAAAGCACCGGTATGTCTCCCCTGCAGAGGAAATAAATGGTTATTGTTACTTACATGTGTAGATTCACACCAAAATGTTTGAAAAATGTTCATTTTCAAAATTGGGCTTATCTGTGTTGTTGAGATAGCAGAGTACCCTCAAGTGTTCTTATCTGCGTGCATGAGCACACCTGTAATCTTCTCTCTTGGAGATGTAACCCCTATTACTGTAGATCAAGCTTTTCAACAGTGAGATGTGGATTCTGAGTGAGGGAAGATGGCATCCTCACTTAAGATGTCCAGTTCTAACTTTTTCACATTTCAGCATTACAAAAGTTCTAGTTTGATTCTATAGTTTTATTAGCAGTAGGATTTGAGGACGGGTAAGGGTTCATACCATAAAGTTCCTTTTTGTATGTGCCATAATACAGTTTTACCACATTGCTTTTATTAGAGTGAAAAGTTCAAAAGCAGTCCCTGTATAGGAAAATGTAAATCATGCAGTTGTAAAAACTTAAAGGAAAAAGTGTGTTTTAGAACAGTGAGGGCTCTGCCACACAGCAAGTGAACCTAAATGTTTCACTTTCCTTTGCTCACTGTATAAATATTTAAGCTTGAAGTCAAGGGAAATGTATTGTTAAAAAAAGAAAAAGCAAACTGTGAAAGGCCTTTGACAATCTCATCCCAAGCTGGCTGATCATAAAGAATGCTGCCTTTTAACGTGTCTAGACGAGCTTTAAAAATGACTCAATAGATTGTAGAATTCAGCACATTTTCTTCCCAATTATTTTTGAAGGGATTCTGACAAATGTTTTCTGAGAGAGGAATGGCAGACTGTCTATTTTATTTTAGTTTTATGGGACTTTTATTTTTATCCTGTCATGAGAAGCAAATGACAGAGCTATGATTAGGATAAACTGAATAAGGGGGGAGGGAGGGAGCTCAATCTGCACAATTTATGATATAGCTTTCTTTAATCCATCGAGAAATATGTGTTATATGGTCTTTCAATCAAGGATAGAGCTTTGGTTATATATGTTAATACATTCTATCCAGACAATCTTAAAAAGATACTAACAATTGCTGCAAGTACTTGGAGCAGAAGCTGTATGCAATTCTGAAATCCTTGAAGACTCTTGAAGGCAATATGGATCTCTCTTTAATTTTTTTTTTGACATCCAGCATTAAAAATTAAAGCCAACATTATTTTTTAAATAGTTACACTTTTGAAAAATACCAACCTGTTATCATGATAAGCATTATTGTAGACTATCCACTATGATCCAGTAGGACTTACTGGCACTATAAGCCTTTGTCACATCCTTACTTCTGTGCCTGGGGATGTTGTAATTATCAGCATATGGACAAAAAAAATTGCATTACTCTTACCACTTCCACTTTGAAAAACTATTTTGTATTTCTGATCAAAGCTGCATAGTTGAGATTTTTTGTTACTAGTAGCAAGATAAAGAAATTGCTTTTTAATGTAAGTTAATATGGGTATACTGATCATATCTCATTCTGGCATGGTTAATGGAATTTTCAAGGCAATAGGCTGGCCATTGTGTAATAACTAATGGATATGTCCAGTAAGGGGCTACTTGGATTTCCTGTTTATTAGTACGTAAGACAAAAACTGAAGTTTTGTCAACAGTTCTGCAGAAGTCTAAAAATGATATAGTATTAAATACATTTGAATTCCCTACACTTTCATTCACTGCAGCACATTAAGAAATTGTGATTTTGTACTGGAAATCATAATACTTTTATCTCGTATAATGTATTCGATCACTACTTTCTTTAGAACTATGCATTCATCGAAGTACATTGAAGTAAAAGGTAAAGGAGTTAAGATATTACATAATTTAAACTGCTGTTCAATAAGCAATATGTGATAAAAGAAGTAGATACAAGTCTTTATTAGACTTTCACCACCATTTAAAATACCATTATTTGGATTGATTCATCTCTCGCATCAGTTTTCTACTAGGTTAACTTCATTGACTTCAATAGACTTAATCCTGCTACCCTATACCAACACAACAAAAGTTTTAAATCAGTCTCTATTACTGCCATTGTTACTTTAGGCTATGCCCCAATCTGAAGAAAATATGTCCATTTTAAATGCCTATATTTAGCATTTTTCTTTAAAACCACAGATTTTCCACAGAATGTCAGGCAAAATAAAATTGCCCTTTACATTGTACAATGGAAGACAGCATAGTTTTGCATGCAATCCAGACTGTGAAGAAAAATAATAGACACCCTATAGACCACAAATCTATGTCTGCTTTTGCTGGTGCCAAATTGTTCCTTTTCACACAAATAACGTCATATGTGTGGACTATAGAAAAAACAAAGAAAACTTGCTATTAGTATAGAGGATCTTTATATTCTTTGTGTGTCTTCTGCTTTGGCTTTCTAATCAAAATTTGCCTTTAAACTTGTGGAAAGGTCAATGATAACTATTCATACATGACAGACAAAGCAATAATAGGCAGATACTGAAGTAAAATTTCAATCTAACTTTCATGAGAGAATCAGAGCTTTTAGCAAGGAATGAGATATGTTCACATCAATTAGGTGAAATCATCTTCAGGTCCAAAGAAAGCTTCTAAATTACATCTACCAAGGATTGTGTTATATATTGATCTCCCTAAATACATACACATGTGAAGGTACACTTTCATTTCAGCACAAGACTATACAAAAGGGATTAAGAAGAGTAGTACATCTCCCAGGTAATAAGAACAAAAGGCAAAAACAGGGTAAAAAGACAAAAGACTGACAAAGTTTGCACATTCTTCTGTCAGTTTTCTGAGCTCTTGGATAGTAGGATATCAGGAGCTGGAACAGTAATAAAGGAACACATTGACAAATTTCTTCCTAAGGGGCTTGGGCACAAAGAAAGATTAGCCAAAGGCAGGAAAGTTTGGTTCTTGGTAGCCTGGCTGTCTTTCTCCACCCTGGTTGGTCTTAAGGGGCATTTTTACACATGCTCTGGGGATTGGGGGAATGGAATGAGGTGGGATGCTTTAATTAGAGCCACTTTCAGGGCCTCTTTAATTAAAGTGCCTGAAGTGTCTCATGTATCTGTGTCCCTGCACTTCGAAATGGTGGTGGGGGAACTTTAATTAAAGTGCGTTGAAAGATTTTTAGTTAAAGCATCCCCACTGCCATTGTGAAGTAAGGGGACACCAATAAAAGTGGTGTGGAGCCTGCTAATTAGCACACTCCAGCAGACTTGATTAATCAAGTCTGTTCCGACGTGCTGTAATTACAGAGCATTGGAGCAGCCTCTCCACACATCTGCAGGCATCCAAGAATACCAGACCATCATTTTGCTTAGGTGTCCTGTTGACCAAAAAATCAAGGTTTTGGGGCTTTGCCTGAATTTCTTCCTTATACCTCTGAACACATAGATACAAGGCCTAATATGGAGCCATAGAAATTTGTTCTAATGCTATTCAGATTAGGTCAGTGCTCCATGTGTTAGCTAATCTTAGTGTTAGTGCTGGATCAACATCCCATATAAATCAGCAATTTTAAATATACCAGTGTTTTTACATGCCAATGAGACAGTAAGTTTGTGACCGTAATTCCACCCCACCACCTCCCACCTCAAAGCATAAACAGGAAACCATGTCTGAGGGTGATGACATGACTCTAATTGATTGAAAAATCTCTTGCGAGGAAATTGTGCCACTAGTACACTCATGCTCTCTCTCTCTCTCTATTTATATTAGTTGATTACTAGTGTTCCCTTTCAGTGAGTCACTCAGCATTCATCTATCAGCAAAATTAAAATCATTTGAAATGTCTGATCAGTTTAATCACTTTTAGTTTCTTTTGCTAATCTAAAAACAGAACTGTTCTTTTTGGAATTGAATTACTGGTTAAATTACTTCTGGAATATTCATCTTGATAGATGTTCAAATAACTTTTTATTTATTAAATTGATACTTAAAACATATAGAGAAACTACATGCATATATGCAATTAAGTGTACAAGCATGTGCATGCACACATGTGCACACACACATGCACACACACACACTATATGTATAGACTGTGAGGTGGATTTCAGAAAGTGCTTTCCATACAGTTATATATTATATCCATACAATTATAATGTATATAAATAATTATATGGATATAATTATATAT
>JAGPOW010001543.1:39428573-39466986 GCA_030014935.1 Caiman crocodilus
ATAATTATTTATATACATTATAATTGTATGGATATAATATATAACTGTATGGAAAGCACTTTCTGAAATCCACTTCACACTCTATACATATAATGTGTGTGTGTGTATACTGTGTGTGTGCATGTGTGTATTTATATATAAATAATTGTATGGCAAGCACTTTCTGAAATATATATAGCATGTCTGTATGTGTTCAAAGATATATTAGGTATACATAAAACAATTGTCTTAGCAGAATGCACTTGCTGAAACCCACTTCACATATTCTGTGCCTTTCAGGAGCTACAAACTTAGCTCACAACTAAAATTCTACAATTTCATCTCAATTTATTGCTGAGATATTGCCTTTTCAATTTTTGACCTATAAAGTTAGATGTCAAGCACTCAATTATTTCCTCACATCACAAAGTTCTCCTAGGAATTGATTGAATTCTTCTGGAGTGGATTTTTGCTGAGACGCACCAAAATCTCTTATAAGGCTATTTCAGGTTACATGGCCCCTAATGCCATTACACAATCTCGCCTCTAAAATGCATCTTGCTATAAATGGGTAAACCTCCAAAAATGACTTATACAGAAATGGTTCAGTATTCAAAGCAATCACAGTATTTTATTTTAGTGATTCCAGAAAAAATTTCAGTCTCTCTCTCATTATGCAAAATGTTCTATCAAATGTAATAGAGACTAGATGACTTTCTGTTGAATTCATAAGCAAAGGTTTTGTAGATTGGTTTACAAATTTCTGGAGAAAGCCTATATTTAATCTTTGAATTAAAAGTGTAAAATGGTATAGGGTATATAATAATTAAAAAAAAAATAGGTCTTATCACCAAACTGTTCAACACCACTGTAATAATAATAATTAAAAAAGAATACACTACACTGGTCTTTCCCAGTCATAATATTCGCAGGTATGAAAAAATAAACCAGAAAACACACTATACTATTCAAAGATTAACTGGAATATTAGGAAGCAGAAGATACTTCCAAATTCTGCAGACATTTTGCCACCTTAGTCAGGGCCCCAGCAATCAGTCAGTGACTGGGGAAGAGGGGTCCCCTACAACTGATCTCCTCCTAACATTTCCCAAAGAAACATATTTCAATACCTGCAATTACCGCTCTATCTCCTCTGATACCTAAAAGGTAGACTGGAAGAAGGAGTATAACATATAATTTACAGGAGGAATATAAATGTCTATGATTCAAGTCTTAAACCAATCTCTGACTATAAATTGGAAAGTTTTCCCTTCATTCAGGTATCCAGGTATGTTGCATGGATTTTTGAATGTGCTTCTGAAGCAACTTCTTCTGAACACCACTGGAAACTCAATAATTAGGATCCAGTATTGCAATTCTTGTAATCCCATTTGATAGAGAATAATCATGCATTAACAGGGAATAAACTAGAATATCTGATCCCTCCCACCCCATCCTTTCATTCTGAACACAGTGAAGATCAGTCATAATGATAATGGTATATCTTTTGTCAGGAATGTCACAGTATTAATCTAAAATACATCAGAGAGATATTTTTTTACTAGTATCTATAATTATGATTCCCAAGCACATGGATTTATTTATTTTTTCACTGTACTATACTTAACGGAGAATAAAATTTTTCATAAACATAATGGTATGACATGGTCAACTGCATAGCGTCAGTAACATGACAACTTGCATCAACTGTGAGCAAAAATAGTTATGTGCATTATCTAGAAATTTAATTTGTGCCAACAAATTGGGTATCTCCTCAGTCCTTATTACGGTATTATGTGTAAAAGATCTCAGCAGCCATTTTGGCAGGTTTTTTGGATCACCAGGAATGCAGCAAAAGTTAATAACCTTCCATTCACCTTTTCCTTCTCATTGTTATTACTTTACTCCTTTCTATTTAGTAATTTCTCTGTTCAGGTCCATCCATATAATCCCATGAAGTAGGATGCTATCTATGAAATCTCGTGCATTTCTGAATGAAGGTGGATTCAGAGTGCCACACTGCTCAGCCTGCTGCCTGACTTTAGACTATCATGACTAACTCTTTACTTATGGATGGTGCCATGCTCAGCCAAATGAAATGGAGTGCAGTCCATTTATATAAAAGACTAGCTCAGGTAGGCTATATTTAAATTACTTTTTTTCCTTTTTCTTTAGTGACCTTGCTGTCTGCAAATCCACTGATAGCATCTGATGAAGTTGGTTGATGCCTACTAAAGTTCGTGCCTCTTTAAACAAGTTAGTTCCAGAAGTGGCACCCTGCCTTTTATCTATAAACATTATTCTTTCGAAAATAGCAAGAGGGCAATGCCTTCATCAAGGCTTTCATTTGCCTTTTCTTTCTTGTTAGTTATTGCCTTTTTTTAAACTAAGAAAAGATTACTATTCCAGTAGGCTTTCTGGCTTTTGACATGGAATCTGATTACAGTAGATCTGATGAGTTATTTTGTGTGTCTTTTTCAGCATTGGTTTGTTTAAAATGCTGATATTAACTGAACTTTTACCATATAGCTCTAGCTTTACCTACCAAAACTACTGATTCCCTTTGATGAATAAGAGTAGGTCTTCCCAAGCCAGGTTAAAGTCTCTCCTTACAATGTCATTTTTATATTTTCATTTGATATACTTGGATTACTTACTAACTGACATTTTGATGATGATAATTAGCCAGTGATAAAAAAGTTTATGCACATTTGAAGTAGCTCAGAATCATTAAATGAGCTGGATGAGGGCCAAACTAGACTTTGATAGGACTCTGCACTGTCATCTTACCCTAGAGCTGCAAAGCTGGCAAGATCTGACTATGCCTTTATTTTTGTTTTAATTTTTAGACATGTTAGTTTCTGTTTGTACCACAAATAAAGATGTTTTTATATTTGGGGTTATGCCACTTCCAAAGACCCCTCAGCATTGCAAAGGCTCATGAGGCAGACTTACAATACACACATTTCCCTCCCAAATTGTATTTGTTTCATATACAACTGAGTTACAACACTATTCGAATTCATTGGAATAGACCTTAATGTGGGTCTGTAAATGGTTCAATAAAATGGTTTGGGCTGCCAGAACTCAAGCTCCTACACTACAGCTCCAACCCATTTTGAAAACTATTATAATTAAACCAGTAAAAGGTTTGTCATTCTCATTGAAATGATCAGCCTCAATCCTGTGCTGAGACCAACAGAAGAGGACAATACTATCTGCATGAGTGATGATGACTTAAGTAAGCTTTACATAGATCCCCATGCTGCAGTCCACCAGGCTTTAGGAATGATCTTGGAAGGCCATACTTCTCATCTCCACATAATTCTTTCCCACTCCAGTAGATGCTGTTTACTTTTTTTAACCAACTTCACACAGATTTTGAAGAACATATCTTTGTGTTGGAAGAAGCCAGGGAAATGAGACCTACAACTTTACAAATGAACCTCTTTTCTTCAGAGAAAGTAAACATGGCAATGCATAAATTTTTAGTAGCACTACAGCAGTGTATTAGAAATGACCTGAGAAAATTACAGGTGTAATGTAGTATATATGATCTGAGAAGAGCTAGAAAACATTAATTATAGGCATTGGTGCAGTAAATTAGTTTATTCACTTTACTAGGTTTTCACAAAGCATAATTGTTCTTTCTATATGTTTCAAAGATTTAAGGTTTAAAATGACTTTCATTTTTTTCTTGCAACATAAAAAATTTGTTTGAAAAATCTAATATTATGCTAAATAAGCAATGTTAATTTTTATACCGATAATGTTGAATACTGTCTTTTTATTACAAACTGACTTTTTTTTTCTTCAGTTTTACAAGACAGCATTGAGGCTTAGATGAATATTTTAATAACCTGTAATGTGACCCCAATTCTGAAAAGTACTTAAGAACATCCCTAAAGTTAAACATATACCTAAGTGCTCTGACCCATAGTTATCCAAAGTGATGTTTTAAAATGTCTAAGAAGAAATCCTATTCTTCACATTTATAACATAACAATTATCAGGGATGTGGGTTTTCCATTTCCTGTGGATTTACACTTTTAACAGAAAAATGTGGATTTTCCATTTGAATGGACAAATGTGGATTTTCCACTTTTGCAAAGAGCTCTCTGCAGTCTGGCACAGTTCCAGCCTGCAAGGGGCTGCAGGGAGCATGGGACAGCTGGGAGGAAGCAGGTCAGGCACACATGCACATGGCCACCAGGCAGCCTGGAGAGCAGCTCCTGCAGATAAGTCTGGTAGGGAGGAGAGTGAATTGAGACCCTCATAGGGAGGGAGGGAGTTGGGCAGGGCATGTGGCTTGGGGCCTCAGGCTGAAATGCGTGGCTGCAGGGCTCAGATGGGGAGCAGGATGGAGCTGCAGGTGGCTCATCCAGTGAGTGGTGGTGGGGGGTGACTCCCTGCTGCTGCATGTACTATCCAGAGGGGATGGGGGTCATGTGCTCAGGCTCCCTACCCTGCTGCCCTTCCCCAGGGCCTCTATGGCCCAGCAGGCAGGACCTGGTGTGGCATTGCAGAGAAGAGCCAGGTGAGGAAGCTTCATGCTGCTGCAAGCCCTGTGCCACCATGGTGAAGCACCCCCTGCGCACCCAGCAGCAGTGGGGACAGTGATGTAGAGTTGTGCCTCTTACTACTGCTGGGTGGGCAAGGGATACCTCGCCCTGGTAGTGTGGAGCTCCTGGCAGCAGCAACAAGCTTCCAGCCCCACTTTGCCCCACTCTGCCCTGTTATGCCAGGTCCTACCTGCTTGGCCATGGAGGCTCCAATGGGAGGGCAGTAGGGCAGGGAGCCCCAAGCCCGCAGCAGGCAGCCTGCACCCAACATGGGCGCCACTCTGGCTGGGGCACCTGTAGGAGAGAGGGAACCAGGTTCCATGTCATGTTCTGCTCTGCCACCGCAGCTTCCAGCTCCCACAGGTGACAGCCTGGGTTCGGGTACCATTGCAAGGGGCAGGTGGCTGCAGACCTAGGTCCCAGACCCCATAACTCTGGCAGCTGGGGTCCCCCTCCTGCAGGGCTGGGGGTGTAGAGAGCTGTGGGTGGGGAGTGAGGTGTACCAGCAGGGCTGGGGGTTGGGAATGAGGGGCTGGGCCTGTGTCCTGATGAGTGAAGAAGGAAGGGGGAGCTCTGATTTTTCCATGATAAAAAATGGAAAGTCAAATATCAAAATGTATAAGTACTTCAAATGTATTTTATTATAGTGATTGAGGCACTGATAGGCTTCTAAATTGCTTTAAATTGTAAATATATGAATGAAACATTGTGTTCAACTAATAACTATGTATATATAGTGGCATTACAGTTTAATCACAGATTCTGGGTTTTTTCATCAGAGAATTTGCATTTTTTAAACAGAGAAAACCAGTATCCCTGATGATCATGAACCCAATAAATTCCAACATTTGTGGACTGTATTTTGGTACATAAACAAATGGTAAAATACTAGCTAATAAAAAAAAGTTTATCATTAAATACGCACATATAGAACTGGATTTTTTTTTTGTAGAACAAGGAAAACTTGGCAGCAATGAACCATTTCATTAGTAGATCTTTCATCCATTTTCTTGAAAAAATGACAAAGTGAAACTGAAACCTTCACCTATTATTTGGAATAATTGTTTTTGTTTAGAGGGCCTTCCATTTTATTGCAATGCTCCAAAGTCTTATCCAAAATAAAAACTTCTCATTTGAATGTTATTTGAACATGTTTTCCTGAAAACTTTGCAGATTGATAATTTGCACAACTCTACTGATGTAGCTTTAAACCTTAGCAGCCAATCTGATTTTTCTCTTTATATTACCTTTTTTATAATCTAATATACAGCTAGATTATGTGGCTTTCCCTTTTTTCTATGGGATATATTTAACACCTAAATGTTACACTGCAGGAATTTTTTCTTAATATTATTTCACCAACATTTGCTATCTTAATTACATCCTGTTATTCCTGATCAAATCTTTTTATATCCTACATAATCCATCTTTGTGTTTAGTTTTGGTAGATCCTGTTGTTTCCTTTCCCCACCCTGATCCTATACCTGAATGTGTGTGAGCCCTTCATACCTTTATAGGGGTGTTTGACTTCACAAATATGAATAGTCCCATGGAAGTGAGGCCAATCTACATTTCTCCCATAGGGGAAGTATGCTGCAGTATACTGTAATATATATTGGAGTATACTGCAATATCTATTACACTTTGAACTTTTTTTTTAATAGAATATAGTTATTTCAGAATAACTCTATTATAGATTTAGCTTTATTACTTTCCATATTAGGTACTCTGAAACAGTCCTGTGTCTTTTTCCTTCATTCCTAGATATATTCTACATCTTATCTAGACACCCTGACTTGTAAATATGCTTGCTTAAAATTTGATTTTTTTCCTTATTCCTTATTTTTTTCTTTCTTCCCCTGTAACACAGACAAATTATCGTGTTAATTTCAAGGTAATGTGCCATCATTGTAATGTAGGCCACCATATATTTTAAAATTCCTTTAATGGATGCATGAACTCATTATCCCTCTTGCTTTCCAGTTAGAGCATATGTGGCTTGGGTATTGCTCTATTAATCATGAGAACCCAAAGGCCTATCTTGATTTAAGAACCCTGAACTCTCCATTAAACTAATTTCTATCTGTCAGTCATAACATTAATGATATGATTAACACATACAAACTATGTTAAAGTAACATTAAAAAATATGATTTTAACTCAGGGAAAAAGATATTACAAGGAAAATTTCTACACTGCTCTCTACTCTCACATTATAATTATTCTACCACTGTCGTTCTGGAGTGGGAGAAAATACAAAGCCAAGGGAAATTCACAACTGATCAACGATGTGACATTCCTATTATGTGTGTCTTATAACGTGTGTCTTTTGAACATCTTTTTGTATAAGTACCCTAAACGTGTGCATTAAGTAATAATAATTCAATGCACAATCAAACTTCCATATAAAAGCAAAGGCAAACATAAATTAAGTGTATGCATGCACATGTGCTCACTGAGGGGGGGAAAAACCTCTAAAAATGGAAATATGAACTCAAGACACATTACTTTTTACATTTAACAGTATAAATTTGAATGCAGGGCTTACATAATACACAGACAACAAGAATTGAAAATATTACTTGCATGGCTAATTTAACATTATTGTAAAAAGGGTAATGGTTTTTATAGGTCTCTAAAAATTATTTTACAGGTGACTGGATTTTTTGACTCTGATGTGTGGTGGCTTGCCAGCAGCAACCTGGCTTACCAACTTGAAAAGGCTTTAGGTGAATGTTAGGACATTTCCACCAATCAGGTGATGGCAGGGGAGACGATTGCCCCACACCTACCCAAGGGTGAGGTGAAGAGTCAGACCTGGGAGGGGACTAACCCCCCCCCCCTCTTTTGACTGGTCTATTTTGAATGTGGGGCATGCCCCAGAAGAGAATAAAAAAGCAGTGTGCCTGGCACACGGGCAGCTGCAGCACGGGATGGAGAAAAGGGTTGTGAAGAGCTGGCAGAGCTGGTCAGTGGGGAAGAGCTGTTGCTAGACTCCTCCTGGGGGTGTAGGCACCCAATCTGCCTGCTGGATGACAGGAGGCTGGTTCTTCTGCCTGGGGCCAGCAGCAGCACCAGTCTTCCCAGTGCTGGGTGTGGGATGTGCCCAGCACCAGTCCCAGGTGACAGCTGCAGCTTCCTACCATCCGGCAGGCAGATTGAGGGCCTGCATCCCCCGAGAGGAGTCTGGAACAGCTCCTCACCCCCGCCAGGGGTTTGGGTGGGCCTCTGATATGCCTGTTGAATGACAGGAGGCTGCTGCTGCTGGCTGGGACTGGTGCTGGGTCACTGGGAAAACTGGTGCTGCCACTGGGCCCAACTAGCAACAACAGCATGTTGTCATCTGGCATGCAGATCTGGGGGGACCACACCTGCAAGAGGGCTGGGGGCTGTGCCAGAATTCTCCCAGGGGTGCAGCCCCTTGATTTGTCCTGAATGAAAGGAGGCTGCTGCTGCTGGCTGGGACGCGCACTGAAGCCAAATAAGCTCAGTTTCAAAACTTGCAACTTTTTCAAACTTTCCGAATGTTTCAAGTGGCCTTGTTTCATTTCAAAGCTGTGTCAAAGCCTTTTGTTTCATTTTGATTTCACTGTTTTGAGCTTAAAATGCAAAATAGCTTCAGAAGAAAACACCTGGCAAAGTTTCGCACAGCCATAGTGCAGGGTTCACAAAATATGTGGCACAGAAACATCATATGAAAAACATCTAGATCTCTAAAAGGAATAAAAAACCAGCCCTTGTTGTCCTGAGGCAGTGGCAATAATCAATCAATCGAGTCTGCTGGAGTGTAGTAATTACCACACACCAGCAGACTCCAGTGCCATGTGTATCAGCATCCCCTGGCAGGGGAATTTTAACTGAAGCTCACTTGAGAAACTTTAGTTAAAGCACCCCTCCACCATTTTTCAGCTTGGGGATGTCGATACATGTAATGCTGCAAGCACATTAATTAGAATGGATCTTGGAGCCACTCTAATTAAAGTGCCCCACCCCCAAATCCTCAGAGCACATGGATAAGTACCTAATTTAGCCCAAAGACTTTTTCAGTCATTGTGGTATAGTTCTCAAGCTGTCAGTATCTTCTTTAGAGTAATTTGAAATATAGAGGTTTACCAGAATGTTTGTAGGTGACTGCTACTTT
Source organism: Caiman crocodilus (assembly GCA_030014935.1). NCBI lineage: Eukaryota > Metazoa > Chordata > Crocodylia > Alligatoridae > Caiman > Caiman crocodilus. Next base: position 39,437,256 of record JAGPOW010001543.1, read on the forward strand.
AGCATGAGTGAAATACCAGTGTTTTAATTTAAAAGAAAGAACTGCATTTACTCAAATCCAAGATGAGTTTCCCCCCCCCCTCCCTTCTCTTTGAAAGTGAGTGGTAAAAAAGCTTCATCTTTAATTCAAGTACCAGGGCCAGGGCTGGATCTTCTGCTGCTGCTGCTTGACTGGGCCAGGGTGACTTGAGTTTGTAGGGATTGCATGGCAAGGGGACTGCATGATGTGTGGAAGGCATGGAGAGACAGTGTGGTGAAGGGTGGGGGATAGCATGAATGGAAGGGAGCATGTGAAGATTTCAAGGTGATGGTAGGAGCCAGGGGAGATTACATAGGTTGAGGCAGGGGAGACTGTGCAGTGGTGTGGAGAGATTGCTCAGGGGACACTGTGCAGCAGCAAGGGAGCTGCTGTCTCTATCTGGTTCTGGGCCTGACCTAGCCAGGGGCCAGAGGCAGAAGTGGATCTGTTGCTGCCATTGCTGCCTGGAGGAAGCTGGAGCTGGAGCCACAGCTGTCCCAAGGGAAGCAAAGGCAGCTGGGCAAGTGGCTGTGGTGAGGCAGGTGTCACGGTCAGGCATCAGAGGGGGAAAAGTAGCAGGAGGGGCAAGTGTCAGGAGGCACAGGCACTGGTGGGGGGGAGCAAGTGATGGGGACTTAAGGATGGGTGTGAGGTCCCCTAGTCCCCCACTGCTGCTTTCCCTAATGCTTGCCCCATACCATTGTTTTCACTGTTGCAGCAGTATGGGTATGTGTGGGGGAGTGGGGGGGATGAATTTAAGATGACCCTCCAATCATTAGATGCTGTGAATGGTAAATTATAACAAACTGGAGTCAGTTAAATGTGGTACTGTGATCTAAGAGAGCCAGGGTCTTTTCCTGTCAGATAGAAAAATGTAAACTGTCAATGAACCATAGCATATGTACAAATATTGCTTTATTATTATGTTATTGCTAAGTCAGTGCTCAGAGCAGTACAAACTCAGTATTTTAATTTCCATATTCATAATGTATAAAACCAAATATTTGTAATATAATTATAATGTAATAACATTTAAACTAAACAAAAAGCATTTGAACATTTTACTTTATACCATTTTATTGTATATTATTTTTAGTACAATTATTTTAATCTTAAATAATCATATCTTGTATTGTCTGATTACCTTTGAAGTAACCTATTCCATCTACCTGAGTTTGACTGCTTTTAATTCTAGTGTTCACGTAAATCTTTGCTGAATATTCAAGATCATCTTGCAGAAAACATCATAGTAAAAAAAGGGTACAAGCATATCTACATACCTTATTCAGTTTTAAAAATTAACACATTGACTCAGCATTAGTGAAAGGACATTAATCTTGTTCCTGGAAAAAAAATCTAAACCCCACCTCAGGTGGAAGCTTCTGTGAACAGACTGACCTTGCAACATGCCTGAAGGCCAATTATCTTGACAAAACAGTGAACAGAAATTCAGAAGTCTCATTACAAATATTTTTCCTTATTTCTCTAATGTGCCTAGGGTGGAAGCTAGGTCTAGTATTTTTCTTATGAGATCCATATAGACCTCACATCAAGTGCAGGCAAAATATGGCTCATGGATTGGATCTGGACCACCAGGCAATTTCATCCGGTCCACAGGCATGCGCCTGCAGCTTCCCAGTGGAGATGCTGCTTCCACTACTGCAGCAGCCAGGCGACCTGCTCCACTTCCTTGGCATCCAGTAGCTTCTTCTCATCTCCCTGCTGCAGTGCTCCTTCTGAGTGGCATGTAGGGAAGTGGTGAGGGTGTTGGAGAGGTGGAACTGCAACTGAGTGGGAGTGCAAAGCATGGGGTTGGAGCTGGCAGGAGCATGGAGATTGTGCCCAGGGGGAGCAGGTGTGAAGAGTTCAAGTGGGCAGGCTGTGTGTGTGAGGGAGGGTGGAGAGGGTGGAGGACACATGGCATACAGTCCCAGCTGCTGGCAGCCACAGCAAGTGGCAGGCACTTGAAGCACTCTTAACCTATGCAAGTGCTGGCACCCAGCGGCACATGACTCTGGCTCTCCTGCACATGATGCCAGGTCAGCTCAAATCTGTCATGCGTAGCTTACCACAGGACATGTTCTGCTCCCAACATCCATGCACCACTAGGAAGAAGCCTCACTTGATAAAGCTGGCTGCCTTCCCCACCTCCTACCATGCAGGTCCCAGGACACTACTAGGTAGCAAAGGGTGGGGCTCTCCTCCACTTCTGGTGGAGTCTCAGGACCTGAATGGCAGGGGGCAGGGAAGGCAGTCAGCTCCATCTCATTGTAGCAGAAAGCTCCCTTTGTACATTTCCCTTCTGGACATGGATATAACAGAAGCCCCTTCTTGCCTGCACCCTCTCCCTCCCCCCCACCCCATTTTGTGCATTTGTTTTCCTTCTAAGTATTGGCAGAAACCTGGTACACTCATTGCATGGGTGTGGCAAGACTCAGAGCAAGCCAGAAAGCTGAAGTGGCTTTCTGTAGGCACTGAAGAAAACAAAAGAACTAAAATATCTCCTGAAAAGACTGTAAATATATCCTGTGCTAACCTAACTCACTTACCATCTCCAGTAGCCTTTGATCCTCACTACCTTACAATGAATTTTTATATATTTCTCACAGTGAATTATCATATTTCATCTGTCTTGTCTTTACCGTGGCATTTTGTGTTTTATATTTTATATTATAAACTCCTAAGGAATGTACTCACTATAGAATGAAGTTACACCCTTACACCGAAGTTAAAACTGCATTGAAATTGTAATTGTAAAGTGATAAAATCTGTTGAGTGAATGTGAGTGAATGACGATCATCAGTGGACAATACCCTAGCCCAATGAACTCCATTTTAAGCTAATCACGCTAAAGAACTGATTCTTGGAACTGAGCACTAACCTATGGACTGTTCCTGTAACCCATGACAATACAGCCATTATGTCAAGAAGGCAAGGGTGGACTCCCGAAACTTCAGGTACCAGCAGGCAGAGACTCCTGTTACTAACAGCTGCCAGGCACTACTCAAGACCTACGTGGGACAGCGACCTTCAGATTGGGTAGCCAAGATGATGCTAGGGGATTACACAAGTTTGCCAGAAAGGGATAAAAAGCAGTGAAGTGTGACCCTCAGTGGCACCCTCTCATCCAACACCTGACCTACTAAGAAAGAAGGACAAGCAGGTGACCCGCTTCTGGAGAAGACATCACCTTGAAGGAAACTGACTATCAACAGCAGACTCCAGTGCCTTGGATAGGTAACTATACTGACACCAGTGCTCCCACAATCATTACAGCAGCTACTATATACTATACTACCTGGGGTTGAATGAGTGTCTGTATGTGCTAAGGTGACCAGTATCACCTGTAACTCGAAATTTACATTTATGATTTTATTGGTAACTTCAGATCCTGTGCAATAAACTAGAATTTATTACGATCCCGTGAGTAGTCCTTTGTAGCCATGGGGCTTCCCCCCCGGTGTTGCATGCATGCTAGAAACTGCACATGCACCACAGGGAGCCCCACAAAACAGAGACAGGCTCCTTGTGTATTCCTTGCCACCACATGCAGCACTGGCTAGAGCCACGTGCCACTGGGCAGTGGTGCCTGTGTGGGCCATTAGCACCCTGAGCTCTTGCTTCCTGCTGGGGTCCCCACATCTCCTACCCTCTCTCATACTCCATAAGCCCCCACATATACACCCCCCAAACATACCCTATACCTCCCCACACAGCCATACCCCCTCAAGCCCCCCAACATACACCCCCTAAACCACACCACACCCACACACATTCACATATACACACACACACACACCGACCACCCCCTAACCCCAACATACTATATGAGTAAGACTATTTTTGAATCATTATGCAATCACCTCTATATATACTGTGCATATACAAATCATGACAAAAATGTTTTGTAATAAAAATATGTTATAGTAGGTGCTTGACTTCTTGTATATGATTTGGTTTTTTTTTCTGGTTGCAAGATGGCAACCTCCCCCTCCCAAAAGGAATACTTCCAGGAACATGTGGAAGGACTTCTAATGGCAAAGGTCTGGGGACTAAGAGCAGGACTTCTGGTCCCAAGATGGCAACCAGGGGGCAGAGGACATGTCAAGGGGGGGAGGAGGGGGAGGCTACCCTTGTGGCCCTCAACAACTCACCAAAACTCATTAAGCATTCCTGGAGCTGAAATAATTGCCCACTCCTGTCTTAGATCATTTCATATATTCCTGCCTGACTGACAGGAATTTGAGCCAAATAAACTGTTCAGGGAGAAGAAAACAGGAATTGTTAGAGGAGGATAAATAATAATAAAGAGAAGGCTCCTTAAGAGACCCATAGGTAATTGCTGAGGAATGTACCATATTGTTTCAACTAGCCTGCTATGGTTTACTATTTCCCAAGCTGAAGATCTAGGAACAAAAAGGATCCCAAGCATGGCAAAATGGGGTTCAGTGAGGAGTGGACTCTCAGTATCAATGTTTGTTCAGAATAAAACTCTGACTTAAAGCAGTACCATAGAGAATGCCTAAGATAGCTCTTTGTATGCTAGCTGTTGTGTCAGAAGGAACTGGAAACATCCCAGGAGCGCTGATTAGCCCAGACACTGTGCTACACTAATGTGGTTATTTTGCTTCTGTTTCTGGATTTTAGTGCATGCAGAACTAGCTATGGTATCTTTTTATGGTGGCACCCTGCTTCATAAAGACATAACCATAATCACCTCTGTCACAAGTCTCTCATAGTAATGGACTTAAGGGGCATCTTGGAGCCACGGTAATTAAAGCACCCACAGCATCTCATGTATTCAGGTCCCTGCATTTCAAAATGTTGGTAGGGATGCTTTAGTTAATGCACCCCTGCTACCATTTTGAAGTGGAGAATGCTAATTAACACACTTCTATAGACTCGATTAATTAAGTATGCTCCAACACACTCTAATCACAGTGAATCAAAGCAGCATTTCTGCATGTGTGTAGGTGCCCAAGGATACCAAGCCCAGCTGGATCTATGGAGTTAATTTAGCTGAAAATAGTAGACTACAATTAAAGTTTAAGGAATATAAGGCCACGTGGTTCCACCTAGTGCAGGGGGAAGGAAGAAGTGTGGTCTCCAAAAGGGGGTTCACTTAAGGGAGTTAAAATAAATAAATGCATTAAAAGACACTTACATGGCAACCGTTCATTTGAACTTTCAGACTATTAATTCTGTGGGGGCTGAGAAACACTGGCAGAATGGAGCCGCCTTTAGAGCAGAACTGGTTGAATAAGAGGCCGCAGTGGGTTGCAACAACAAGAAAAAAACTTTACTTACAAGCTGTAGTACACAGACTCTTGTCAATGCATACAGTGTAGGCACAATTCATAGACAGGAGACAGGCACATGATTGCTCACACTCACACGGGGATGGGATACGTTGTGGAAAACAGCGATGGGGAGTCGATGGTGGGTGATCAGGCCTCTTCTGTGGCTCCGCAACACACATGGGGATCTCTCCTCATGCACATTTGAGCACTCCTCTGATTTGGGCGGGCATTGCCCAAGCCTTTTATACGGCCAGTGAGCTAATTGCCGATTGCCACATGTGCATACTTTAGTCTAAGTCAATCACGAGCATGCACTCACTGGTGCAGCTGCAAACCTTTGGCTCTGATCTTGCACTATGGACTTTTCCCGCCTTACAGGGAAAATCCCTGCACCCGGGACTTGCAATGTGCCTAACACAGCTGTGCTGAGGCACCTTTTTAACCGATCTGCTCTGACAAATTCTAGCATTCTATGTTGATTCATTTGCAGTCAGATCTCACAGGTTCAGATGTGCAGAACTGTGACTGAAAGTGCAGCTTCATAACAAAAGTTGTAATGCATGCGAATGACTAAAGGATCATTCTGGGGGAAGATCTCCATTACCCTCCAATCCCACTCAGCCTACTTTGTCTGACAGGAGCTCTTTCTTTTATACACAAATGCCCATGCACACATACTTGTGCACACTTTTTTGTAACTGTGTTAGTCACAAAATACCTCCCTCTTGGCTAAGCATTGCTTTATGACCAGACTTGGTCATAAAACTTCCTTCTGAATCTGTCTTACGTCTTACATCCTTGACACATAAGTCGTTTATACTTTGGTAATTACATTGGTTTTATATACTCATGTAAATTATACTAGGATCCAGAGCAGACAACCAACAAACAATTCTATAGTAACCATTTACAGTAGCTGCTATGCCAGTCCCTTCCCATTATCTGGGTCAAACGGGTAAAAAAAGCTTTTGCTTGTATTATGTGGCTGTAACTGGGACAACTCCAAACTCAATACCTATACTAGCACAGTTTTACCCTGATTTCCCTTGGGTAATTCTCCATCAGACTCAGTAAATTACATTTGTTAAATGGCATGTGTCCAGTCCTTTTCCCACCAGTGTAAAGGTGTTGTGTCCAAGATCTCCTTCCTTTTACATTGGCTGTGTACACACATTCAAATAAACTAGGATAATTCTTCCAGGTTTATTCTCCTTGTAGTTAAACTTACCCAGAGATGTGTGTAACATTTGAATGCTAAGGCTCTGAAGAGTGTAGAGGTAGCACTGCACATCTGAGGGCGTGGGGGGAGGAGCTGTGTACACATTTTGTTCTGGGAGAAAAACCCTGAACATCTGTCCAGTTATGGTGAGCAGTGACTCTCCTGGGAAGAACTGAATATCTGTATGAGGCATTATCTTATCTTCCCACGTCCTCCTTATTTTTGGCTCTACCCAAATCTTTTGGATCCCAGTTCTAGACTTTTCTCCTTCCACATTGTCCTATGTCCCAGCCCTGAAAATTCCTATATTGCTTACTTTAATTCTGTGTCTCATTTTCACAATGACTTCATTGAGGTTGACTGATTGACTTAATGGCTGTCTATTTAGAGACTGTCTACATAGACACCCATTAGCCCTAGTGACTTTCTAATGATTAAATGAGAGATTTCAGTGGGGTGAGATACTGTTGATAAAACAATACATTAGACACAAAAAAATCCTTTTAGAAATAAGTCTCTGCTTTAAACAATGAGCACCCAGGGAATGAGCAACCTGCCAATGCTGAATTTCCTGCTACCTACAAGAGCCCATAGTGTATTGAACCAGTTAATTCAAGAAAAGAAACACAACCTCTTTCCAACCACATAACGTTTTTTTCAGTTGGCAGCATATTAGTCCACAGCTTCCCTAGACAATAATAGTCTCTTTGAACTCTTCATTTCTATTTATAGATTTTACTTGTACTAGTTAAGTCTTTCCAGTCCATGTATAATTTCACAGGCAATTGAAATGCTGTGTTTCATAGTTCAATCCTAGTGCTAACAAGTAAACTACTTAACTAGTTAGGGAAACCCAGTAATGAAATTACTTTTTCTACTTTGAAAACAACTAAACATTTCCATGCAATCTGAGTATCTTTTAGAGTCAAGTATACATTAACTGGTGCACTTCGTTTTTTTTCTGTAAGTGGGGTTGTACATGTGATGGGGGCTTATTCCTCTGGGTTTATTCTATGTTCCCTAAATTGAAATGGTGGATTTTTAATTGAAACCCACTGTTTCAATTTTTCTGTCATGTTACAGTGAGGTGCATGATCCTATTTTTTTTTTTTTTGTCAGAGCCAGAGCCTGCCTGTGGCTGGAGGGTGAGTTGCTGGTGGTCTGAGTGGCCCCTAAAATGTGTGGAGCCCAGGTCCCTACCTCTGCAGCAGCAGTGCCCTCTTGGGCCACCTGTGTGGGCTGCTATCAGGTCGTGTGCTACCTAAGCTTGGAGGTAGCACCCTTCCTGATCCAATTCTTCCCTGAGTCCACCCAGAGAGCAACACCCACTGGGTTTCCAGAGAGCAGGCTCAGAGAACAGTTGGATCAGGCTGGATCCTGCCTCTGAGTTGGTGCAGCACCTGACCTGCTACCAGCCTGCCCAGCCATCTGCAGGAGAGGTGGGAAGACTCCACCAGAAAAAAAAAAGAAAAAGGACCAGGCTCCTCACTGCCTCTGCCTTCAGCAGGCTTTTACTGCTGGAAAGAGAGCTGGGGCCATCCTGGAATAGGCTGGCTTGCCCCTGGGGCAGCACAGGAAGGTGACAGGAAGGTAGCTGGGTTTGCTGACAGCCAAACAAGGTGGCAGACATGGTGCATGGAGTGCTGGAAGCTCAGGCAGGCTCAGGGAAGTGTTGAGTTAGGCACCTGCAAACTGGGGCAGCACTTAACTAGCGTGCAGCCTGCCCAGGCTTCCAGTGCTCCTTCCACTGTCCCCGCTGCCTTCTCTGGCTACCAGCAAACCCAGCTTCCCTTCTGCCACCTTCCTGCACTAGCCCAGACGTGAATCAGCCCATTCCCAGGAAGCCCCAGACATCCTGCCACTCACAGGAGCCTGCTGAAGGCAGAAGCATTGAGAGAACCTATACTTTTTTCTGTGGAGCCTGCTTGCTTCTCCCATGGCTGGTGGGGTGCAGGGGAGGGGGGGGGGAGGGGAGCTGAGAGCTGCATCATTGCAATTTGTAATGTTGCAAACTAAACTATGTCGAGATGCAATGATGCAAACTCATTTAAAACCCCCAAACTTTTGCATATGTATAGTGTGATGCCATTAAGCCACACAAAGTGACCTTCTCATCATGTGTATATGGTAATATTGTCACATGTACAAGCACCCTAAATTACATATGTGACAAAGGGCCAGATTTTCAAATACTTAGTACCTGCATTGCATTTAGATATCTTGAAAATCTGTTCACTTATTTGGATGTTGAGATCATTTGAGAATCTTATTGATAGTGTATAAATAGGATGATAATTTTAAAAAGGAAAAGAAGTAATCGTAGCAAGCTTTACTTGGAGTCACTTCTATACAGTGGGTATGTCTACAGGGGCATTAGATGCAGGATAATTTTACTCATGACATGAGCAAAAGCTCCCAGGCAGGCATCTACATATGCAGGGTATCTTCAGCAGATATGTTGCGCATGGCACCAATCTGCTCCCACCCCCACTGTCCCTGCACTGGCCCCCTGGTGCTAGCTCACAGGCAGGCAGAAGCACTGGGCTAGAAGACAGCTGTCACCTGGCTGGTGCTGGGACACTTTCTGCCCCCCAGGGGGCTGCCTGCTTCTGGGGTGGGGACATTGTCCTTCTGCCCCGGCAGCAGAGAGCTCCTGGCCCCAGCTCCCTGACTGGGGGCAGGGAACTTGGAAAGAGCTACAGAACAGCAGATCAGTCCCCTGCCCTGATCTGGGGGCAGAGCAGCTAGTAATGAGCTCTCAGCTGGATGGGAATTCCCTGCCCAGCCCAGGGCTCACTGGTAACTGCCCCACCAACAGATTGGGGCAGGAGTGCTGGGATCTTCCTTACCCTTGCAGCTCTTTCCAAGTCCCATGCCTCAATCTCCCAATTGGAGCATGGGGCAGCAGTGGCGGACCTACGTTTTTGGGGCCCTGAAGCTTGAATTGTTATGGGGGCCCCTTCGCAACCAGCAACGAGGTCTGGGTAACCACTGTTATCTTCTTCAGTGGGGTTGTTCCACGACAGATCACCACAAATTTTTAAAAAATGTAACCACTACATCTCAGATTTTGATTAAAATTGCTGTATTGGATTATCTCACACGTCAAAGTCACTGGTGTGAATAATAATTTCCTATGCCTTATAGTTTTTGAGTTATGGAGGGATGAAAATTAGGGAAATGTTATATACATGAATGATGCATCATAGCCTACATGATACTTTAATAACCTTTTAATTTTTATTTTAACTGTTATTTTGTATTGAATTACACTATATTATTATTATTTTTTTTTTAAACTTCTTCTCATACAGTAGACCCAACATTTTTAAGCAATGTGGACTAAAGTTGCTTCTGGGGCCCCTCCGGGATTAGGGGCCCTGAAGCTTAAGCTTCATTAATTTCATAGTAGATCCACCCCTGTGGGGCTGGGACCTGCTCCTGATTGGGACAGTTTCTAGCCCCCACTCTGTGATTGCAGGGCAGGGGCTGGAGAGCCTGCCTAGTGTGAGCTGAGCCTGCCCAGCTGGAGAGCCTGCCCAGCTCAGGCTGATAGATAAGGATCTCCCAGTGCTGGCCCTGTGATCCTAGAGCTGGTGCTAGGAGATAAGGATCTTGCAGCCGCTCACTCCCTGATTCCTCTTGGACTCAGGCTCTGGGAGCTCCCTGCTGCTGGGGCAGGGGGAGATAGTCCCCCACTGGGTTCTGGTGGTTGATCCTGCCCTGGCTGCAGGCAGCTTCCAAGGACAGGGTGCGGTCTCTCACTCACTGCAGCCCAGCTGACAGGGAGCACATTTGCTCCCAGTCAGATGTCTACATGAGCTTTACCACACAGTAACTAATTCCAAGTAAATTTGCTACTTGGATTTGCAGGTAGCAAATTTACTCATGATTAGAGCAGTTTGCTGCGCAAATAAGCATGTACATGTACAGATAGGCACCCTTACTGTGCAGGAAACTGTTCTACTGCACAGTGAAGTGTCTTGTGTAGATGCCTCCAGTTAAAACCATTTAGTCTAGCACAGTGCTGTTATCTTGCTAACAAAGGAACATAAGGAATAAGGAAGGAAGTCCCTATTACTTCTTTTTCTTATGAATTATTCTTTCTGATTTTACAAATGTTTTTATACTGATATAACTCTGTGGAAGTCAAGGAGAAATGTTAGAATATAAAAGTGGAGTATCAGCACACCTCTCTGTATGGATAAGAGAAAACACAACTCTTGTACCTTCTAGATGGCTCCATGGCTCTTTCATGTGTTCTCTACTTCTGGTAAGAAAAGCTTGAGGTTAATCAGAAGACAATCTCTAACCGGCCACAGAATGATCCTAACAGCAACTGTATGGAGACTTGTGTTTATTCTGTTACTCTTCATTGCATTATAAGACTGTAAAACAACATATATAATTAAAGACTGTGTAATAGTATTTATACTGTTTTTTAAATATATGTTTATAGTGTGTGTATATAGTATTTATATAGGTATATAGGTTTCAAATGTGATAACATATGTGTTACATATATTGTGTGGGCATGCATCTATACATACACACATATAGTGTACATATATAGCATTTATATAATAATTGTATAATATTAGTACAGTAAAGTCTTCACTGTAAAATTGGAAAGCAATGTACATAGTTAAGGATGATAACCATAATTGAAATCAGAAAGTATTACAATTTAAAAATCCTATTATTATAAGTATTTGTCTGGTTTCAATAAATAGAGACATATGAGTATTGAATTAAAGGAATGGGAATGTGATAAAATTGGTATTTGAGAAAACATGAACATGTTCTGATATTCATCATTTTCTGAAATGATCACCTTATTAAGTTCTTCTAGATCAGTTAAGATGTCCCAGAACTAACCCCCAAATTAAAAAAGTTACCAAATATTGAGTAAAATCAGACTAAGATACAAACTCTTCATTTAGTTGTTCTCTGTGATAACCTGAACCACAACCTGTGAATTAATCATTCTTCAACCCTGGGTGACATTTGCACTTTTGACTTTATTTCATTTTTAATAATGAGCCTAAAAACGTGAAAAAACTAAGGTGGGAAAAACAAGAATGTTGTGTGAGAATAATGTTTTTGTCACTTCAACATATGAGGGCTTTTTATTATATAGACATGAGTTTTATTTTATAATGATTCACTGGCCTCAATCAAAAAGGATATCCTGTCTATGTTTCCTTTATTTTAAAAATAATAAAAACATGCCAGCTTGAAGGTTTGGAAATACAACAGCTGTATGCATAAACATATCATTTTGAATTCTCTGAGAGTGTAAAGTGTTCTTTCTTCTTTTTTTCCTACTCTTGATGAACACAAAAACCATAGCTGTCTTGGTAAGTTGTTCTGAAACAGTCACCCCCAGCCTTGCTCTCCTGTCAATCAGCAAGAATCAGTAGAAGAAACACATCAACAGAAGAGATGCAAGTTTTAATGTGCAGTTCATCTTGAATAAGACTGCCCCCTGTCACATGTGACTTCTTTCCTAGAGAATTATATAAAGAATGTAAAATCTAATGAACAATCTGAAACCAAGTTATATTTGCAGTGTTCATACTGGTAAGCTCATGTTAATAACATGAGGTTTTATTGTATTTTTTTATGTTTCTGAAATGATTTATGGGGAAATTATTATCACTTGTCATTCTGAATGTTTCTACAGAGCACAGTAATGATGTCTGCCAATTACTTTCCTGCACCTTTCAGAAATGTATATACATATTCTGCTACTGTCAAAACTGTGAGGATTGTATGTCATTAAGAGCTAGGTAGAGTTGAACAGAAGTTCGAGAGTTTGATGTGGATAAAGACAACTCTTGCTAAAAGTGGCCCTGCCTGAGTGAATGGATCCCACAACTGGGCATGGAGTGGTTGAAAACAAGCAAGTATATCATAAGGAGTGAGCATTTAAAAAAAGAAGAAATCAGAAAAAAAAGAGAAAAAATGACCAACTGTGGGCTTCAGTAGAACTGAAACTCTCCAACCATGAGGAAGAGAAGTGGAGGAGGATTGAGCAAAAAAATCAAATGTACATGAGGACAAATGGAGACATTGAGAAGCCAAGTGACAAAAGCTAGCTATTTTGCTGAATATAGTGGGTGCTGAGATACTAGCTGTATATAGCAGTCTGCCACTGTGCCAAGCAGAGCAGGATAATTATGAGACAATGCTCAAAAAGTTTAAGGAGTCCTGCACTCCAAAAAAGAGAATGAGACTTTTGAAATATATTAATTCCACATGAAGGAGATTTCAATCCTCACAAAAAAATAAGGAGAACCCTTTGGGGAATTTGAGAAGGGTCTCTGACTGTTGAGTCAACCCTGAAGTTTTGGAGCTTGCAGGGTGGGTCCAGAGTAGCATGCACATGCGGTATGCAGCACTGCAGACCCATCTGCAGCACTACACACCATATGTGCCACATATGAAGGCATTCCCTGTGCTGCTAATTTGCAGCTCAGGGGATTTTTTTTTTCACACCAGGCTCTCGTGGTGTCAAAAAAAACCCCACACCTGAAGAAAACAGGGTGGTTCATATAGTGATGGCAAGCACTGCCTGAAACCAGAGTCTGGCTGGCCACAGCCATGCTCCAGCTCAGTCAGGCTCCCTACTGGTAGGCTGTCACCACTGAAGCCCTGGTAGGCCCCCAGAACCCCAAGTTAGGCTACTGCAGCCAGCCCAGATACCCAGCCTTACCCCACCTGGGGCAACTAGCCACATGCCAGAGCGTGCTTGCACAGGCCTTCCCTGAGGACAAGTAGCAGCGGCATGTATTATGCTGCTGCTATTTATCTCCAGAGCAAAGCATGCGTGAGCTCATCTGGATATGCCCACAGGCTGCATCTACATGAGACATAACTGTACAGTAGTGTTGGGGGGCACTTAATCATGATACGACACAGCTACACAGTAGCATCAGAGAAAAAACTATGTGGGGACACTCTTGCACATTAATGAAGGTTACTGTGCAGTAATTTAGTACTCAGTTACGCAAGTACTAAATGCCTGTGCATTAACAAATCTGCAGTCCACCACTCATGTAGACTCTGCCACAGACTCCATGATTAGAGATCAGATTGTAATAGAGATAGGGATCAGAGACGTGTGGCTCAGGAAGACTTCTGGAGGGTCATGATCTAAAGAAAAGAAAATGGCATGTACAAAGCAGCAGAAAGCTAGCAACTAGCATCAAGTCTTTGGATGGAAAGCCAGATACTAAAATTGTTGACAGAATAATAAAGTCTCCCAGAAAAAAAACCCTGAGGCAATGCAGAAATTGCAAAGTGAAGCCTGAAAAATGCAACGAGGGAGAGCTTAAGAAAAGCAGCATAAAAAGCTTCATACACTGTGGTGATAAACATAGAGCACAGCAATATCCTGTGTTTAGACAATGCTGTGATAAGTAAAAAAGACTGAACCATTTTGCTTGAAAATGTGGAGGAGAGGGCTGCAAGCACAAAAAGGAACAGAGGGCACAGACAGAAGTCACAGTTTTTTTTCCCATTGTAGCCACAGAAAGCAGTTTATGGCCATAACCAAACATAAGCGCATGGCTGCATACTGCTTCAAAAATGGCCAATATAGTGAAAATCTTAACCCTCATTACATGAGAGTTCCCACAAAGATGTTTCATAAATAGCATCTTCTGTAGCTTGTGTCTGCCTGCCTGCCAGCCTGTTCCTGTTTTCAGAATGGCAGTGGGGAAGGGGAGCAGAGAGAGCTCATTCTGCGACCTCCCCACCTGGCAGTAGAGGGGGGGTGTATTGGCGCTCCTATGAAGTGGCGGGCTCCATTTCTTCATAAAAGTGTCTTCTGCCTCAGTGAGCTGCACCCGCATCACTAAAGGGTGCAGCTCATTTCCTTCTGAGGACAAAGTAAATAAATATTAATCATCATCAACTGTATAGAAAACAACATCTCAGACAAGGTAACTGTTGATATAAATCATATACTATACTTTATGATATTATCAGAAATTAATACATTCTTCTTGATCTTCATAAGATACTACTTTGAAGTGCCTCAGACAATATTTGAAAAGGAATGTATGAGTAGTAATTACTGGTCATTTTTGTTTGCTGTTAGTAATAAGTAATTGTTGGAGTCCTAAGTAGGGTGGCCTAAGTAGCCTAAGTATTTTGTAGTTATAATAATTAAATTTCAAAGGCAACTGATGTAGGCATTCAGGTTTCACGGAATTTCATTGTGACTTAAGTAATAAAGATAAAAAAGATTAAAGAAAAAAAGGCAATTAGCTGTGTGCTTTAAAATCCCAACCTAAATAAAAAGGTGGCAAGCTCAACAGAAGTTGGAGTGCTTAAGTTCTCTAGGGGGAGGCTCAGGACCTTTCTGGATTTGTCTCCTAAATTCCAAATCGGTTGAATAATCCTATTCTCATTGATTTCATTGGGAATGGGATTGGGCCCATTCAAAGTGGTGTGGGAACATTTAGCCATGCCACACTCATTAACTTTAATAGGAACTGAATAGTTACAACCCTGATAAAATTGAACATTTACACTTTTTTCTTATTAAGACAAAGGTTTCAGTTAAGCACTGTACATTATTTTTAACAGCATGTGTTTTAGCTATAAAAAAATCTTGATTAGAATCACAATATTAGAAAAGAAAGAAAAAATATTACAGTGAGTTCATAAAAAGTAATTTCAGATGAAATTTAAAAAAAATCCCAAATCAGTAGGCTTTAAAATATTGTTTCCATATAATTTTGAATCTTTCTTTCACATTATTCTGAAATTTAATTATTTTAAAATAAAAGTTCTACATGGGAACACCTCCATTTTTGCTCTGGGGCAGAGAAGTATGTTATCATTAGCTTCTTTAATTAATGTATTTCTAAAGTTAGCATCTATTTTAGAAAGGCAGACTTTCAGAAATCCACCAAGGGTATCTAAGCACTTGTTCCATTTATTTGGGGGGGAAGGAGGGCGCTGCAAGTTCATTTGGTGAAATATTTCTTTGTCTTCTTTTCCCATTATTGTTAATTTCTGAAACACAGCATGTAGGTAAAAACGAATATTTAGGAATGAACAAATACATGTACCATGGAGGCTAACCAAAATACGTTTCATGCACTAGAGTTGTTTTGTCACTGAATTAAAGTATTTC
Source organism: Caiman crocodilus (assembly GCA_030014935.1). Classification (NCBI taxonomy): domain Eukaryota; kingdom Metazoa; phylum Chordata; order Crocodylia; family Alligatoridae; genus Caiman; species Caiman crocodilus. The sequence continues at coordinate 39,452,944 of JAGPOW010001543.1, forward strand.
ACTCTAAATCACTTCTTTTTTTCCTCTTTAAAAAAAAATCTCAAAAGATATTAGAAGTATTTTTCTGCAATTCAACTAAAATTAACTGATTACTACACCAGGATTCATTTCCTCAGAAACTTTGCAAAAAGTATAGCCTACCCAAGATTGAGCACCATTTTTTTCACATTACAAATAATAATGATAACCAATATATTCCCTTTTTGTGAAACTCACTTCTTAAAAATTCTACCCACACCTGTCAATCTGACAACCAATTCAATTTCATTCTGTGACTGTTTCCCAGGTAACCAAACAGCCATGAAAAAAAGGAACATGAAGATATTCGAAAAAAAATGCCAAAAAAGTATGCCATCTTTCCACTTTGTTTAAAATATATCAAAAGTGTGAAACCCATTATGAAATGTACAGGAACTGAATTCTACAGTATTATAGATAATAGGACAAATTCTGGCTGGTAATACTTGCAAGGATATATCAGAGACTTGTGTGAAAATGTAACAGGAACTGGCTCCTTTGATTCCAGGTCATGAACATTTCTAAAAAGGTATTCCACATTTAATGTAATAGAAGGATGTAATGAAATATAGACCTTAGTAAACTAAAAATGGAGCAGTCTATATGTGCAATATTCTACTGATGTATCCTCCACGTAACATCATTTCACAATCATTAACTTCTGATAGTTGGTAATTTCCTTCTCATTATAAAAGGGATTTTCATTGAAAAACTATAGGATTTTAGCTGAAAAGTTTTAGGTTTATTGGTTTTGTGTCAAAACATGTTATTTTGTGGGGGAAGAGGGGCTAATAATTTTTTTTTCTGAAGAAAATAGATATTTTCCATATATCATACAGGTCAAAAACACATTTTCCATTGAAAAAATACCAAACATTTTATTTGGTATAAAGTCTTCACGAGAATCAAGATTTTTTTTTAAATGTAGTGTTAAACTCTTGAGATTGTGAAGTGAACAAATTATATTGAAGAAAATAACATGGTTCCCATTGTTTAAAACATGAATTAAATAAACGATGTTCATCTTTTTGGCCCTGCAGGCCGGATGAATGGTGTAAGATAAGGCCATGTGCCAAATCCAGTCCATGGGTTTGATCAAACATGTAGTGCGAGGGCCTGATTTGGTGCATGAGCCAGCTGGAATGTGGCCCCAGGCCAGCATGCTGTGTTGTACCGATGGCTCCAGTCCTGCACTCTGTATCAGGCCATTGACCTGCCTCATGTGTCAGACTGGGCCCTGATCCTAGCCCAATGCATTAGATCAGGTTTTATACTCACTCATGGACTGTGCCCGTGAACTGTCATCTGGCCCACAGGTGCTAGAAATCTGGTGGCAAGGGAATGGTGGCAGTGCTGCCAAATGTTAAGACTTGTGGGCCAGATGACATGGCTCCATGAGCACTGAGCTAAATTTATACCTTTCTGGTTAGCTTCTTGCCCTGCCTCAAAACTGATTGTCCCTATTTCTCTCTTTTTTTTCTCTGTGCATCTAATGTTCAGCCAGGATTTGAATGATAAGCTTTGAAATATGGGGCCGTATTCTGATACCCTTACAGATGTAACTGCTTATGTTCTGCATATTTGACTGATTCTGTGCTATAATGGTAGCTGTGTGTATTCCTTCTATATACCCTTATTAGTGGGTGCATCCAGACGAGATGCTTACTTTAGTACAAAGTGTGAGTAGGGAGGAGAAGAAGAGAAACACTGATAGGAGTAACTTTGCTTCTTGGCCTCTTGCAGGCTAAGTTCAAGTCTAGTTGCACCAGTCTGGAACCCAAACTGAAATGCATTTAAAAATGGCAGTGTGTAATGGAGGGTGCACCTCCTGCAAGCAGACAGGATTCTTTATGAGAGCCTCCCACTTAGCTTCCCACTGGCCAACTTCCAGTGGGAAGATCTCAGCTATATGCCAACTTTATGGAAATGGGAGACCCCTCCCTAACTTGCTCCTGTAGCCATATGGCTAAGGGCAAGCGGATCTCAGGGGCATCCAAATCCCCAGCCTCCAGACTGGGGCCCACATGTAGGATACCTGTCAAAGGATTTGGAAGTAACTGAAGCCTCAGGCTGAAAAGTCTGGGGTGGAGGATACTTATTGGTAGTAGGCCCATATAAAGCTTTTGAACGATTTAAAGCATTCAGTACTTTAGCATTCGGGGGGACAGTGATCACCAAATAATAGAATTTATCATAAGACATTGAATAGGTAAGGTAACTAGTAGGGTGAAAGTGCTAGACTTTAGGAAAGCTGATTTAAATGAACTTAGGCGATTAGTCAAGGACACACTGCAGAGTAGGAGTTTTGAAGAGATGGGAGCCCAGGTAGGGTGGCTGTGCCTTAAGGAAATGATCCTTTGGGCACGCAGGGAGATGATCCCGATGCGAGGAAAAAGAGGGAAAGGAGCCAGAAAGGTTCCCTGGCTGACCAGAGAAATCCAGAGCAGTTTACAGGCTAAAAGGGGAGCATATAAAAAGTAGAAATGGGGAGAGATTACCAAAGAGAAGTGGGTAGGGAGCACTTGTAGGGGGGCAGTTAGAGGGGCCAAAGCTACCATGGAGCTGAGGAAGGCATCACAAGTTAAGGATAACAAGAAATTGTTTTTCAGCTATATAGGGAGTAAAAGGAAGGCCCAGGGTGGAATAGGATCCCTACTAAATGGGCAGAAACAATTGGTGACGGACAGGGGGGACAAGGCTGAACAACAAGTTCTTTGCCTCAGTGTTCCTAAGCAAGGGGCAAGACAAGCCTCTCACTGGGATTGTAGAGAAGCAGCAGCAAGGTGCCAGACTGCCATGTGTAGACCCTGAGATGGTGCAGAGTCACTGGGAGGAACTGGATGTGTTTAAGTTGGCAGGCCTGGATGAGCTCCATCCAAGGGTACTGAAGGCACTGGCCAACATCATTGCACAGCCACTGGCAGGAATATTTGAACACTCATGGCACACGGGCCAGGTCCCAGAGAACTGGAAAAGGGCCAATGTGGTCCCCATTTTCAAGACCAGGTCCCAGAGAACTGGAAAAGGGCCAATGTGGTCCCCATTTTCAAGAAGGGAGGAAGGAGAACCCGGGCAACTATAGGCCCGTCAGTCTCACCTCCATCCTAGGTAGTCTTTGAAAAAATTATCAAGGCTCGCATTTGCGAGAGCCCTGCAAGAAAAATTATGCTGAGGGGAAACCAGCATGGGTTCGTAGCCAGTAGATCATGCCTGACTAATCTAGTCTCTTTTTATGGCCAGGTTACAAAACATCTGGACGCAGGAGTAGGGGTAGACAGCATATACTTAGACTTCAGGAAGGCCTTCGGTATGGTATCCCACACCATACTGGTGAACAAGTTAAGCAGCTGTGACTTGGATGACTACACAGTCTGGTGGGTGGCAAATTGGCTAGAGGGTTATACCCAGAGAGTCGTAGTGGATGGATCAGTATCAACCCAGAAGGGGGTGGGCAGTGGAGTCCCACAGGGCTCGGTCCTAGGATCGATACTCTTCAATGACTTCATCAGCAACTCGGACAAGGGAGTGAGGTGTACTCTGTCCAAGTTTGTGGATGACACAAAAATGTGGGGAGAAGTAGACACACCGGAGGGCAGGGAATAACTACAAGCAGACCTGGACAGGTTGAACAAATGGGCAGAAAACAACAGAATGCAATTCAACAAGGAGAAATGGAAAGTGCTGCACCTAGGGAAGAAAAATGTCCACCATACCTACTGCCTAGGAAATGACCTGCTTGGTGGCATGGAAGCAGAAAGGGATCTTGGAGTCCTAGTGGTAATTTCTTAGAGTTAAAGGAGCTGAAGAAAATTCCTGAACCTCCACTGGGGTCTAAAAGAGCTGGGGTTTAATAGCAACCTGAAGATGACTGACATAGGAGTGGCAGTGGTCCCTGGGAGTGACAGAGACCCCAGGTGATGGCACAGAGAAATGGTTAAGAAAGACAGAAATGGCAGCAGTGAGGAACGGTGGAGACAATGGCCAGGGCAGTACTCCCTAGCACTGGTCCCCCAGCATCAGAGTGGCAACAACTCCAGTGGTAGAGTGCCCAGAGCAGTGACAACCCCTGTCAGCAGGGAACAAGAGGTTCTCTGGGATAGGTCTCCCTACCTAGCACTTGCTAATTTGGCTGTCATAGGTGGTAGAGCTCCTGGGTGGCAGCCCTTAGTGAGACTCCCTTCCCAACTGACAAAGCTAGGTGGCAGAGCTCTGGGTTGCTTTCCTAGTGGCTGTTAACTACAGTCTGGTTTCAGCTACTGTGACTATAATCTGTTTTGAGCTATGGTTAAGGTTTTCCTTGAAGTGTATGCTTACTCCCCTTTTCCCTTGTAATAAACTCTGTTTCGGTTTAACATTTGCTTAAAAGTGAGGAAGTTTGTTCATGTTAGAACATCCCATTACATTTTGTTTTTCCAAGTTTCTGAGTTCAGCCTTGATCTTCAGGTAGTTAAATGTTCACTAACTGGGGAAAAGATTCTCAGGAAACAAGGACACGTGCAGTTTAGTTTACAGTCTAATGCAGAGTTGTTTTGCATGTAAACTTAATATGGAATGTCTTGACTTTTATGAACTTATCACAAAGCTTTATAAAAAGGACCCAGATTAAGGTTGTTGATGCAACCTTAATACAGACATTTCTTGAGTGTTGCAAACTTTTAAAATGATCAAAACAAGGATCAGTTAGTAATATTTTTATATTAAATTGGCACACATGCAATTATGTATGCATTGATGTATCCTGAAACTATAAATGTAAACATATTTATTTTGTTAATCAGTTGCTATCTACAGACTCTGTACATTTTAGAGAAAGATATCTTGCTTTGTACTTGCAAACAGCTTTAATGAACATTAATGGAAATTATTGGGGAGTAAAATAAACAGTGTGTGAAATTGCATCCATACTCATTTCTTTGCATCTTAGAGCAGCATCTAATTGCTCTAATGTCTCCATGATCAAATGACACTCAATGGCAGCAGATTTTTTATAACTCCTCTAAGAGCTATTTGTATACTTGCAATACTCTATACTACAGTTATTTGAGCTCTTATTTTACCGAGGCATCCAGTTTTTCTACATTTTTTAGAGAATAATCAATTCTCACATATAGCATTTAGTTGGGTTTTTTTAATGTAAAGTTATTTTTCTTTTATATCAATAGGCACATTTCTACATCACTTCCTTCTTGCGAACAGCACTTTCAACACTTTTGTGTTGTACTCTTGTACACATAGGGAGAAATTCCTTTCTAAGAAAATGATACGGTGTTTCTTTTATCATTGTCAATATTTAAAACCGCCTTCCAAAGTCAAGCCAAGTGAAGCCAAACAGAGAGCATAAATGATGGCGTGTAAAATGCTGGATAGAAATTAGCAGAGTTGAGAGATTATTTGAAGATCAAATAGTCAAAGACATAAAGAGCCAATATAAAATAAATCCTTAGATTTAACAGAAATCTGTGAGAGAATCAGTGGATCATAGAGATTATATAGGAAATGAAGCAGGTAAGAGCATATTGGCAACTGGCATAAATTAAGAAGCCTTCTGATTGCTATAATTTGCAGGTGACTTTAATTTGTATTTGGAATCAGACCAGCATCTGGACACCCAAGGATATAATTTCACAAAGATGTTTTGAAATAACTTGCCTCTCTGCTATATATTGAGTAGAGTAGGAAAAATCCCATCCTTGCATGTATTCCCCTTGTGCATGTTACCTCCCTCCATCCAGGGCTCGAAATATGGGGCAGATTAGGGTGGGGTGTGTGAAGCTGAGCCTCCTCCATAAGAGACAAGAGCTTCCCTGTAAGATTAAAAATCATAACCTGAGGGGATGTATTGAGGGAGCCTATTTTATTAAGCTATCTTGATGGGCAGCCCAATTTTTTTTTTTACAGACCTCCCCAAGGGTCAAAGTGTAATTTGAACCCTGCCTCCATCTATTGAACTTCCTACTTCAGAATTGTCTCGGGTCTATATTACATTCAGTAGGTTCAACACAAATGATCTTCCTATATTTTATTGAAGAAACTTGCTGTGGCTGCACAAGATGCTTAATTGTATTCCAGATATAGTTGTAGTTGGCATTTCAATGGAAAGACATTTTGTTTTACTGCAATGACACAAGGGAACTGTGTCTTAATGAAAGGCTTTTAAAGCTATAGTTGTGATAAAAGTATAAGAAGTATTTCTTAGGACAGGGCTATCAAACTCAGCTGGCCCCTCATGCTGGATGAGTGGCACAGGGCCAGTCTGGTGGCTGGTTCAGGCCCACAGACCCCCAGCTCTCTCCTTCCCTTCCTTCTATCCCAACATTTTGGATCCAGTGGCTGCTTCAGCTGGTTTGGGATCCATGCTGTGTCCAGCACAGATCTTAAGAGTGGTTGGAATGGGTATAGCATGCAGTGAAGTCCAGTCATGGGTGTGTAGTGCACCCGGAGCAGTCAGAGCAGGCACCACACTACACGTGATGCATTCCCCAACTGGATTGTGCCACATGTGGCATCTGCACTGCACTTAGTGCCTGCTCCCACAGGTTCAGAACCTGTGCTGCATGTGGCACTTGCAAGCACTGAACAGCGTGTGGGTCCCAGGCCAACTGGCGCAAGGGTTGCATGTGGTGCAGTCCCAGAGATGCCAGGGCAAGCACCATGTACAGAACGTGTCCTCAAAAAAGTGCCATGCATAGCACAGACTGGCTAGGGCCAACACCACACACAGCCCACTCTGCTGGTCTGGGATCTGCACTACACATCCCTAGCTGGACTGTGCTGCATGCAGCGCCCATTCGGGCCACTCAGGAATCCGTGCTGCATGTGCACATCCATGAAACACAGTCTTATGCCCTGCTTACAGGTCTGGCCTAGCAAATACAGTGTCCCCTGTCCATGAGATTTAGAGGCAGTACCAGGCACCAGATGGTGGGCCTCCACAGGCCAGATCAGGCTTCTGGGTAGTATGTTTGACACCTCTACCTTAGGAGAAAAAATTTCACCTTACACAACTTTGTTAATAATTAACTTGAGTGCTTCCAAGTTTCCACTAAATATAACAGCATCTTTGATTTGAAACTTGCCACATTCCATGGCATATAATTATATACTGATATGCTTACCCCTTAAATGGATTTAAGAAGGAATATTTCCAGGTGAACAGTGGTTAAAAATGTCAAGATAAATTATTCAACTTGATCACTATGCTACTGACTCTCATTCAGTGGTGGGATGCAAAGAGGGGGCAGAGAAAAGAGTGAGATTAAAGTTGTCACTGCACCATGAGCTTCCAATACAATTTAGGTAGGTCCCTAAATGAGATTACAACTCTTTACTCATGCAGACAAACTTCTATCTAGCTATCTAAAAGGTATACCTCTGTGTGTGTGTGTGTGTGTGTGTGTGTGTATCACATATATTATATAGAGAGAAAGATAGTTTGTTGCAGTAATGTTTAAGACTGTTCTTTTGATAAGAGAGAGCCTCATGAAATGTTGTCCATCTAGTACGTAGATATGTTGGAAGGGTGGAGGACCAACTGTCCTATCTGTTGTTTGTTTCGAGACTGCAAAAGGCTGACCTCTCTATGGATATCCTCTCTATGACAGGTTATCATTCCTCATGGGGAAAGGTGTCTTATGATTTTGCCCCACTTGTATGGAAAACTTTTTATGCCCCTACTTTCATGTTTCATTATTGTTTTCCTCTCAGAATGTCAAGAGGGAAGTCTTGAAGTTATCTCTTTCCTGAGGTCATCTCTTTCCTGATGCACAAATCTACAGTGTTGCTTGTGTGAAATCAAACCTCAGATACTATGTACAAAATAAGACCATTAACTTTGGCCTTATTGATCAAAGAGTAATGAAGCCTGCCTATAATGTGTATCATGTTTTAAATGGTTGTTGAATGTAACAGCTCTTGTTTCCAACAGATTTATATGTCATTATTTCTACATTATGATCCTAAGAGAGATTATAATAAGAAGGCATCATTTTTATTTAAACCAGTGTCAGACTGATTGATCTAGAAATACAGTTTGGTTGTTTGTGTTTACAGTAATAAATCGCTTTAATACAAAAGCAACAGTGTGGCATAAATGAACCCAAGGATTGCTGTGATCAGTGCCTGTGCTTTTGAAAATAATAAAAGCCTTAAACTATATCATCCATTGCTTGCTTTCGAGTTAATTGATAGAAATCAGATGTGGGTTTAGAAAAATCAATAAAGTAGCTTCCCAAGAGATTTTAAATCTGCTGGCATTTATAAGGGGACTATAAATGTGCTGTTATCTGTTAGATATTAAATGACATCCAGAAAGGAAAGGTTTAATTACATTGCTTCAGTTTCTGAATTTAGTTTATATTTATTATGTTACCATTCTTATTACAATTAATGGGAATAAATAAGGCATTCTCTATAATAGCTAAGCATTTACTATGTGAAACAGCACAGCACACACATTCTTATCATTGGCTTGCTAAATTGAGTACAGCATATTTGTGAATACTGAAGCTGTGAAAAAATTACAAGAGGCCTTGCTCCTACCAACCCTTGAGTTGAAAATGTGATGACTTTTCATGCCTCAACCCAGAAAACACTTATTACAGTTTGGTGGAAATAGGCTAAGATCATTCTTTGCAACAATGAGATTTCTAGCATAACTTTTAACTAGTTTTGTCAGTACCCACATAACACTTATAAATCACTTTCATCAGGCTGTTTTGGCTATTACTGAAATTTGGACCTCATGACTGGCTTTCTAAACATACAGTTCCCTTAGGCAGCTTCACAGTATCCTAGTTCTATCTCATATTCCACTCCTGTGAAATGGTTATATCAAGACCTGTTAAGCTTCTCTGGAACTCTTTTAAATTTGCTAGACAAATAAATAACACCTGCAACGTTGTAAGTCTTTTTTTTTTTTTTTAAATGAGTGAGCAATTTTTTTTACCTCTAGGGAATCTTTTTACGTTTTTATTATTGTGATATCCAGAGAATTGGGGTCAGGTTCTATTTGTGCCATTTCTGTTAAACCTGTCTCATCTGTTAAATGAGAGTTTTAGCAGAAGCCTCTAAGAACATGTATACATGTTCTTGGGACCAGATATATGATCACATGGCTTACTCTAAGCTGTGAAATCATATGGTCTGTGGAAGGGTTGTGGAAGGGTTGGTGGATTCACAGTTGAGCAGCTGTCCATCCAGGGATTGGAGGACTAAATATACCACGGTTAGGGAGTGGCAAGAAAATTGCAGCCTGAAGGCTGGAGTGAGGTGCTGGGCCAGGGCTATATTCCAAATGCATAATATTTGGTTAGATCAGGTATAGTTTAGCCCAATCTACTTAATGCAATCCTCAGGTGAATTAAGTTAGACTGGGCCAGCCATTTTTTTTGCCCAATCTAAACTTCCTGAATGTGTACAGTCCAGTACATAGAATGACCTAATTGTAGTTAGGTCAACTTAAGTGTAACATCTGCACATACTTTAAGAGAATTAGTGGGTTAGGCAGACTATAATGGAGAGTAAAAGAGTAAAAGGATTGTTGACATCTGACAAAAATCAGAGCAGACTTCTGAACTTCTGTTGTAATTTAGAACCAGATATAACAATAGCCCACTCCTGGGCCAACCTTAAAGAAAGGTGAAGTAGACAGCCATCTGTGCTAATTTCAGGAAGAAATCAGGGTGGTAAAAAGGCAAATTTGCAACTACAAAATATTTATTATTAATCAGAAATAACTTTTCTATAAAAATCAACAATAAAGAATTTGCTGTTAGACAATGACAGATGACAGGTGGTATTTGCTAATTCAATATGTTTGTACTTGATTGTTTAGAAGTTTCTAGGTTAGCTTGTGTTTGTCTACATGTAGTTGGATGGCAGTCTTCAGTGAGAGTGTAAATTGTCATGGTAGAAACTGAAAGCGACAGAAACAATCTTTCACAAAAACTGAAACGTTTTTTTTTCTGGAGCTGACTATCACAGAAAAAAACTGAACAAGAAGCCAAACAAAATGTCAATGTTCACACTTCTGAGTCTTCTGATAGATCTGAGAGAAGAAAACAAGAAAATACTGTCACCTATGTAGCAGCTCTATTTTTGGATGCGTTTGAGCACTAATAACCTGATGCAGTTGCACAGCTGTTCAAGGAATACAGAGGAATTTACAGAGAAAATTGAGCATTTCTCAGGATATGTACAGACAAAATGAGAGTCGTGTGTGCAAGACACTTAAAGCAGGCTAAATGCTTTTGCACTGCTTTTATGGTGTTGGTGTTTGCATGGCATCAGCAGCATATTGCACATTAATTCTAGCCACTGTAGTAAATTCAGGGTGTAATGCACCTGAAATGACTTGGAGTGCAGCAAACTAGAACTCCTTCAAGAAGTTTTTGTCTGCTGCCTCTACAGGTGTGGCGTGAAGCACTGGGCTCTGTGCAGCTCCATGGCTCTGCAGGAAACTCTTCAGGCAGCCTGGCAGCAGCCTGGAAAAAGCAGGCTCTGCCCAAGAAAAGTGGTGAGCCTGATTTCCACCCCCTCCAAGTCTGCCTGCCTGCTTGCCTGAGCTGTGTGGGGCCCCAGTGCTTCCCTCTGCAGCTGCGGTGCCCCCTGGGAATGCCCAAGCTGGGTGTTTGTGGGTGGGTGACACTACAGGGGGGCTGCAGTTTTTGCAGAGGGAAGTACCAGGTCCCCCCACAGCCCAGGGTCACATCTGCCTGCCAGCAACTTGCCCTACTCTCCCAGCTGGAGAGGCAGGTAAGTCAGCAGGCAGTGTGCATGACATAGAGATTTAAGCAGCCCTAAATTAAAGTGATCTTTTTTTAAAACCTACGGCTTCAATTTAGGGTCCCTGTTTTGTCTATGCATGCCCTGAAGACTTAAAGAAGCTCCCAAAACATCAGGAAACAGTGACAAGTTTTGCCTTTTGCTTGTGAATGCTGGTCTACCATGAACAATTTGTAAGTATTTTCGTAGGGATAGTAATAGAATAACGTGTTCATGCCTTTTATTTTTTATGCCAGCTGTTGAATGGACACTGACTTCTCTATTCTGCTTCATCTAACTCTTGTGAATTTGCTTGACTGCTTCTGTATTTTGTGTTAGTCTGGCATGCCATTTATCACTGGAAAAAAACATACACAGTAACCTAGTAAAATATGAGAAACTGGAAGATGATATAATCTAGCATATGGGGAGAAACTCTGAAATCAGGCTGAAACATAATGGTGCCATTAAATGAGAAGTGACCACATCTTCAGAATGAATGAACATCAAGCTCTTACAAGGCTTTTCATTAGAACATGCCCAAACATGACATCTTGTTTTTGCAAAGAAGATCAACTTCTGTTGCTATTTCCAAATGTATCCTTGAGGGTTCAATTGACTTTGTAATTATCTGCCTAGAACAGCAAACACATGTTTTCAAAATTTCAGCTCATAAAAAAATAATGGTGCTCCGTTATGGTTCAGTCTCAGTTGGAAGGTCTTGTAATAACAAAGAGTGTTGATGAGAAAGATGCCATCCACAACTTTATGTATTTTTAAAGGAAGAAAATTGAAATTCAGTTCAATAAAGGTGCTAAAATCTAGTCCTAATTCTTTATGGAGAAAAAAGCTTGAAAGGAATCCTTGAGTAATTTTTTTTCAACTTCTTCATTTTGTTTTATACTTGCATTATCATCAGTTAATGGGAGATGAAAATTATTTTAGTATTTTCTTGGGACAACAGGAAACTAATGACAGAGAACACTTCTGCCTACCATAGTAAAGTAACTAAAGTTATCATAGCTATTGAAGGATGACAGAGAAGACAGGAGGAAGGGGAGGAGACAAGGGAAGTCTTCAAGCCAATATTGTATGCCAAACTAGAGTTCTGGATCTACCAAAAATTAAAGAAATGTAAGCTAACTTTACATTCATATTCCTGTCTTTACATAGGTATACTGTAATAGAATTAATGTAGAGATATCTCCAGCAGTAATATAGAAATGTAGGAATGTCTGTAGTTAGCCGTGGCATACTACTGCACAGTAGTGTCATGTGGCAAAACCATGACATGATGCTACTGCACAACAGTATTAGGCAACTGTGTAGTAGCATCACGAAAAAGGTGTTTTTCATCACTACTGTGCTGTAACTCAGGTTACTACGCAGTTAGTACTTATTTATGCAAGTAGCAAATGACTGTGCAGTAATGACTTAATAATACCCTTCAACTACCTGAATGTTAAGATTTTTGGTTGTCCAAAGATGATTCACAAAATAAATCTAATAATTTTACATAGGAAATCATAGTGTTAAAAACATTTTGGCTCCTTCAGATGTCAAACCCTCCCTCCCTGCCCCCAAAATGGCACTTTAATCTTGATGTGTCCCTGCGCAAAGCGCAGTGCATGCCTGGAAGAAGCATTGTATTTTATCGATTGATTGTGTCCAGCCCATGGCTGCCCCACAGCACTCCACTGTGCTGCTCTGGACAGCAGTTAGCATGGAGAAGGGCAGTGAACGAACCCTGCTCGCTGTCACCTGAACACTTTGGGACACTTACTGGTGGACCGCACCACACCGAAAGGGAGAGGCAGGACGAAAGCGGCGCACTCACAGACCAAAGTGGCATGCTCACAGACCACTACTCCTTAGAGGGAACATTGTCTTTCACCATCTTAGCTGGTCACCTCCTCCCCAAACTATGCTGCCAGGTGCAGTAGACTGGGAGCTGACCTAATTTGTGAAGACTGAGGTGAAATAGGCGTTGAGTACATCAGCCTTTTTTGCATCCTCTGTCACTAGGATGCCTCTCTCCATGCTTTCCCTGCTCTTCCTTTTGTTGATGACACGCTTGTAGAAACCCTGCTTGTCACCCTTCATATTCTATGGTAGCTGCAACTCCAAATGCACTTTCTGGAGCACATCCAGGCAACCACTCCTGTGCCTATCTGCAGTGCCACATGCCACACATGCAGGTGTTCCCCACATTGCTAATTTGTATTGTGGGTGGGATTTATGACGCCAGGAAATCCCAGTGTCAAAAAAACCCATGCTTAAAAAAACCGAGGTGGCCCATGTGGCAGCAGCATGTGCTTCCCAAAACCAGTGCCTGCTGCAGGATTGCTATGTCTGCAGCTCTCAGAAGCCCCCAGGAAACAAGTAGGGTTTCTAACAGTGAAGCTGTTATTTACTTAGGCATCTAAGTATCTTGTTATACATTGCACTTTGAGCTGCTCAAATGTTGATTGGTTTCAGGGCTACTTTCAGTTTGGAGCAGACACATTGTAAGGCTAAAAACAGTCTCTGACTGCCCCCACTTGCAGCTGTCCCCCTTTCCACTAGTGGGCTTGTTAGCAGGGAAGCAACTGAAAGCTACAGCTGTGAGTTCCCACTACAGGGCTGGTGAGATATGACAGGCTTCTATCCCTGTTCTAGGTTGGGGTTTGTGAGAGATGGGTTATACAGTAGGGTGTGGGGCTAGGAACATGAAGCTGGGAGGGTTAATGGGCTGGGGATGGGTAGTGAAATGGCAAGTGGAAAGAAAATGATTATGGGAGAAGGGTGGTGAAATGGGGGAAGTCAGCCACTGAAGGATAACATAAAAAGAGTACATAAAAAAATAATTTGAAAAGAAATAAAGAGGAGGTAAATTAAAGGTCTCATGTTTTAATGCACTGGAATTCGGTATTGGGATATAGGTGTAGTGGTTGTGCTTCCCACAATGACTGGGGGAGGTGAGGGAAGGTACATTTGGGGAATCTATTTCCTCTGCCCTGGGAAGGAAACCCCAGATCACTGTGAACCAATGCAACTCTCTACCCTCTTCCGTTCCTCATCCCACCATTAGACCCCACTCCTGGACTGATCTTGTAGCAGAAAGCCCCCTTTTCTTCTTGCCTGCATTTGCTCTCCCCTCTTTGGATATGTTCCTCTTTTTCTACCTTTTCTTCCTTCCTCTCTCTTTCACTTTAAGATAAGGAACTGTGTTTTAAAATTTGTATGTGTGCATTTTGTATCTCCCCTTGTATTTTGGTATTTTTA
>JAGPOW010001543.1:39478480-39498623 GCA_030014935.1 Caiman crocodilus
CGAGGCTCGGGGCAAGTCAGCCCATGCAGGGCCCCACCCCTCCTCTGATCCCAGATCTGAAGAAGCTGCTGTCATCACCATCGGCATCACTGGCATCAGTGGCAGGGGGTGGTAGCGAATGGCTGAAGGCAGAGCCACTGCTCCACCCAGCTCCGCTCCACCACTGCTCCACAGGGCCCCCCAAAGTGCAGAGCCCAGGGCAGTGACCCCAATTTACCACCCCCGGAGACATCCCTGGATATGTGATCAGTGGGCACATCTACATGACGCGCTATTGTGAAGTCATTACTGCACGTTTCTTTTGTTCTTGTATTAGCAAGTACTTAATAAATGCACAGTAATGGAATGGAATTACACCACAGTCATGCCAGAGAATGTCTTTTATGTGACACTACTGCACAGAAGCCTAATAATACTGCACAGTAGAGTTTCAGCATCCATGCTGTGAAGCACTACTTAGCAGTATATTCTGGCTGCTAGGCAGTCACCATCTCATGTACATGTTCCCATTGTGTCTAAGCAATGCTATCTTTCTCAATCTATGTGGATTAGCTCTAACACAAATGGGATCATTCGCTTGTTGTTCTCTAGGACCATTATGACTCCCTGGGCATGTCTGCATGAAATGCTGTGTTACCGTAGCAGTGCACTATGGCAATGTAGCATCAGCAGGCACAAACCATGCTGCTGCAACTACATTGCCATAGTAATGCATTCTCTTGCTGTAGTGCATTCCTATGGTGGTGTAGCAGCTAAAAATAACCATGTGCTGCTGGGCAGTGCAGTATGGGCAGTTACTGTGCTGTCATATAGTACTTCAAAAAGGAAGTACTAAATGACGGTGCAGTACCAATGGCACTGCAGGGGTACATGCAGATGTGCTTGCTGTGTTATAACTGGAAGCAGGGAAGCCACACAGAGAACAAGGTATGGAAAATGTATGAGAGAACTATAACATAGAACAATGATTCTCAACCTATGGATCCACAGGCTGGATTCAGCTATGGAGGTCTGTCCTCTGGCCAATGGGGCTGGAAATGTGAAGACAGGAGGAACAGTGGCAGAATTATTTGCTTCAGAGTCACAGCAATAAATGCTGCCACTGATTCCCTGATGCCAAATTTCTGGACGTATGAGGAACCCCATGAGCTGAAGGGCATGACCCCGCTTTTTGGATCCTAAGGTCAGTCTGCAGCCAGATCCAGTGCATGTGGCTGGGCCAGCATACTGAGCTGCATCATGGCCAGAATAGGCATGTAAGGCTAGATCCATCCTACCAGATCACAGCCATGGACTGCCATATACCAAATCCACACTGGATCTGACTCGCAGATTGACCCTACGCAAATCATGGGGTGATTCCACACCACTTATATAGCCCTGGAGTCAGATTGAGCTGCACTGAACTGAACTAAAGCAATCATGAGAATATGGATGTTTATTAGATTTCCAGTTTTTTGACATATTACCATTTTGAACAAGCAGAAAAATATTCTTTTTTTTTTTTAGGAAGACTTCCTAGATAGCACTTCCATGTATTGTTCAATATGAAATGAGGATTGGGAAAGCAAAAGCTTGTTGTGATATATTATGGTGATGAAGACAACACATAAGTACCTGGATAGACAGATTGAATCTTCTTTGCCCCATCAGTAATCCATATCAGTCCACAATGCACAACAATATCTAAATCAAACAAAGCATGAAAGCATTAGGAAATCCCATTTAGCAGCAATCCTGTAAGCAGCCATAAGCCATATCAGTGAACAAAAACATTCACTGAAATGACAAAAATCTTCCAGGAGAATTGTTTGTCTTTCTTTTCAATTTCCTTATTCAAAAGTTTGCTGTTATTCAGGTGACACAGTCTGAGGTTTCTCCTTGCTTTACTTGTCAGAACAAAAAGAGTATAACTAAACTCTTCTTCTGGGGAAAATGATATATGTGTGTGTGTGCATGTGTGTATATATGTATGTATGTGTAACCCTTGGGTGCGATTTTACCTATGCCTCTCACCTGAATAATGGGATCCTGGGGTGCCAAGTAGCCGGTGGCCCTGCCCAGCTGCATGGATAGCTGTTGCAGGTTTCCCAAGAGGAGAGCCTCCCTTGACAAACAAACCAACTTTGCAGACCATAATAAACTCTTTCCAGAATGTAATTATTTACAGAATAAAATGTAACTAATGCTATAAAACACATCATGCTATGCAACATAAACTCAGCAACTGTGGCTTAAAGGTTAATGGCATCTCTGATGCACCTTATACAAGGGGAAGGCATAGAAATTGCCCAGGCTATATAATGAACTGATAAATAAATAGATCGATACACCAGTAATAGCCCATCAGGAACTTACTTAAACACTTAGTTTTATGCACAAAAGCTTTTATGCACAAGGATAACTATAATGCCTATATGTACACTGCCCCCTAGGCTTGGTGTCTGAGAGAGTGGTACTGCTTCTGTTCCCTCTCATGGGAGCCATGGGCTGGTCCCTGCTGCTTGAGTCCCTCTGTGCAAGCTTCAGGGGTCACGGTGCAGCAGGTGGTGGCTCCTTTCCTGCAGTCCCTGCAAGAGAGCTTAACCTGCCCAGTCCCACATCCCTTGGCACAGCAGGGAGTGGGATCTGGGTGTCAGGTTCTAGCAGTTCCTCCTGCTCAGCACACCCTCACACCACTCTGCAAATGCAGCCTGCCTTCCCTGCCTGACACTGGGGCTTCGGTGGGCTAGAACAGTCCCCTGTCCCCTAGCTCCCACCATCCCACACAATGCTCCCTCTTTCACACTGAGCCTGCTCCTCTCCCAGTTGCCATCTCACCAGCAGGGAAGACCAAGGCAATCTCCCACTGGTCCTGCTTTTTCTTCCCGCTTCTAGTGCTCATTCATGTCATACAGGGGCTGGAAGGAGGGTTCTTGCTGACTCAGGCACGTGCTCTTCTGGACCTGCCCTGGCAGGGCTCAGAAGGGGGAAGAGATGAAAGAATGCCAGGACACCTGGGCTTCTGCGCCTCTCTGGCTAGCCAGGCACCTCTCCCTCATTTCCAGGGACTTCAACAACAGTTCTCAGAGGGAGGGCAGCAGTGATGCTGTTTTTTTCAAGCCTCTGGCTTCTGCAATGCTCTGATGGGGCCTATCCGCCAGTCAGCCATGGTGAGGTCTTTTTCCTAGCTTCCAGCCTCAGTCTCCACTGTTCTCTCTCTCTTTTGCTCTTCTCCCAGGAAACTTCTGCCCCTTTTTAAATAAGACCTCTCATCCAATCCCAGGCTAGGGCTCTTCCCAGGCTGTTTGTTAACATTCACTCCCATTCAAAACCCCTGCTGGGGTTACATCACTGCCCCATTTCAAAGACAGCTGCCTCCAAAGCATCTTCACTTACCCTCAGTGCAAACAGGGTCCCCACTGCAATAAACTCCCTCTCTTTGCTCACATACTGTCCCTCTTTAAGGACAGCCCTTTCAGCCCTTCCTGTCCATTCAGGCTGGTACAATTTTAATGTTGCAACATATGTATATGCTTATACTTAAAAAGAGTAGCTTCTTTCTACCTTCTTTACTTTCAGTCATGCTCCTGCCTTTTATTAAAATAGAAAAAGTGATTCTTTTCAATAGTAGAGCAAGTAATCAATTGCATAATTGCCAAATGGTCACAATGAAAGATCATGTAATATTAACCTTTGCTACATTCAATCTATCTCACCACTTGGCCAACCATTTCTGCCTTGCTGAAGAATAATTGAAAACATTTTTCATATACTGCTATGTACTTTGAGTATTAATTAGGGAAAAAGCATTTCCCCAAACAATCATGTAATCATGACACCGAAACCAGGAACACTTGCATATGTCTACCAATAATGTGATGTATTGAAAAGAAAGATTAACTGAAGAAATTTGGGGTTCTCTTTAACCATTGTGAAATACTCATGTGCTGTGCTAATGAGCACCACAAAAATATCTATCAGAACCAACCCTCTCTGTAAAATTAGAACTATAATTATAGTTCATACTAGGTCTGGATAGAAATACCCACTCCCCAAACACACCGATCAAATCAAGGCTTAGGGTTTTGTTTTTGGCTCCTTTCTGTTAATAATATATTTGCCCATCAGCACCTGAAAATGAGGGAAATCATATCGTAACTTAGATTTGAACCAAGAACGGTAACTATGTTTCATAGAGGATTTTGACCATCAGATATTTGATTATATTCTATGCTGGGATGAAAACCTAAAATGTTATTCTCAAAAAACAGGATAGGGTGGAGATTTTGTTTCTTTGGGTTTAATTTTGATTTTTTTGGAGGGTTCTTTGCTTTTTTTCTAAATCCCAACTGCAGGACAGCTTGCTAAGCAGACTGCCCTGGATTTGGGGCTTCTAAATATTATGAAAGTCCGTAAGCTGGGGCACTTGTCTTGACAGAGCCAGGGTCCCTGGAGCCCAAAGACTGCAGTTTGTTGAAAAGCCATGAGCTTGGTAGATCGAACTTAGAGGGCCACTAGGCTCCTGCCTGCCTGTGATCCATCACCTAAGCATCATAGATCTGGGAATTTGGAAGCTGTGGGAGGTTAGGCTGCCAAAAAGCTGCTAACCTGGAAGTTTGGAAACCAAAGGCTCGTGAAATTTTAAAATCTGAAATTACTGGAATAGAAAGTTTCTCTGTATAATGAGAACTTAATCAGATTATTTGGTGATTGCAGTGTCCCCAGGAGAAGATCAAATTTGCCAGAAAACTTCTGAGAACTGTTTCAAAAGAAAGGAACCAGTTTGGGAAGCATCTGCAAAAAATGAAAAGGTAGATTTTCCTTTCCCTCAGGCCAATGCTTTCTCCATGTTAACCACTAGGGTAAGCAACATACAGCAACAACATTGGACATCTGCAAGTAACTTAGCCAGCAGCTCCAGCAGTGCTAACTATCGAAGCCAGTATATCTGCTGCATTATTTTTCCAACCCATCTACCAGGTTACTGAAGCTGAATTAAACTACAGGAATCACAATAATTAGCCTGAATAAGTACCGGTACCTTTTCTTGTTTGGTTCCGTCTTCCATCTTTTTAAATAGAGGGATACTTCTACTTGTTTGCACTTGTTTTCCAGTCCAGCAGACAGTAGTGAACTCCTCTGCATGGCTAGAACCTAGAGACTTTGAAATAGCACCTAGGATTTAGTTGTGTCAATACACGCAACAGCTCTATGTTAAAATATTCCTGCTGCCTCAGAGATCAAAAACAAATAGTTTATAGGCTAGAAGCTTCATGATTAATCCTGAGATCTATGTTATTCAAACATTAAATGTAACAAGTCAGAGAAGTAGCTGGATAGTACTGCATCCTGGGTAGTTGTGATGCACAGTGTAGGGGCAGTGGCTAGAGATTCACTGTTGCAAGCAGAGGGGTGTCACCTAGGGTGGCCATTACAGAGGACAGTCCAGTTGCACTCTGCCCTCTATTGAAACAAAGCCGGATGCCTTTACATTCTCTATTTTTCTCTTGAAGAGAGAGAACTGATACAGAACCCAATGCCTTTATGTCCTCATAATGTTATGTTATGAGGACATAAAGGCATTGGGTTCTATATCAATAAAGGACAGAGTACCAGAAAACCAGAATGCCCGCTATAATGGCCATCTTAGTGCCACCACTTCTTTGTCATCACTACTTGTCAGGCAGCCATTTTAGCACTAATTTTCAGTAGGTAAAAAAATGAAAGGACATTTTTCTCTCCCTCATAGCTCAACAGCAGCAGGAAACCTCTAGCCAATGCTTCTACACCAACTGCACTACTACTGCTGCTGCTGCTGCTACTTTGCAGTCCCTTCTGGCAGAGCTGGGGCCAGACCCAAGATCCTGCCTAGAAGGTTTAGGGGCAGAGGAGATGGAGTTGAGGAATGGGATGTTGAAGTGCTATCCCCCCATCCCGCAACTCCACTCCAACACCTCCTTTGGGCAGCACCTGGGGTTCATGACCTGCTTGCTTACCCATCATTATGCTATTATAACAGGTTGTGTCAAGCAAAACTGTATTGAATTGTTTTATTGTAAGCATATGTTATGTGGGCAGCAGTGAGAAGAAATTGGCTAACACAACCATTCATAATTTGGGCAGTCTACCTTAATTAACATCAGGTTGTCTCAGCATAAACTTAAATCTGGGAGTGATCTCTGTGTCAGCTGTTTGACTGAAATTTAAAAGTAGCCATTGGCAGTGAAACTGGTATTGTCTTTCTGTTTTTGGGTTGATAATAAAACAAGGCATGTTGCCTTTCCAAAATAAAATAGAGCCTGTAGGGAATGGTTGGCTTATTTGATATGATATATAATAATTAGCTTACTTTGATTATCTGAAATACCACATTTCTTTTAATTTGATGTGTTCCTATGTATTGTGTTCTGTAGTTCAGTTATTAGTTTTCCAATTTTATGTTTTATTAATTGTATTAATTGTTGTGATTTGGATGTTTCCTTCCCAGACATCAGATTCTGAACACTAGGAATCCCCAGAGTAAATAGAGACAATTCCTCCCTGACAAGCCATTCAGGGATTGTCTATGTTCAACGACTCTGTACAGGGTAAAGATTCTCAAGTTAGCATGGTAAATTAGCTGTACAAATCTCTGAGCTAATATTTCTCTGCTGCTCCAGTATTTGAGCTAGCTTATGACGGAGGAGAAATTACACAGAAATTGGTATAAGTGATCGGAAACTGACCTCAGCAATATGTAACACAACAGAAATTTAGTGCACATAAACTGCTTTCAGAATGGCTGAAACTGGTTTAAGATAACCCTGGATGGGTGTAGTATCAGACTTAACTGATTTAGGTAAAGCAGGTAAAGTTGGTTTCTTGAACTTCTGTCCCAGATCTGCTCCAAATGCAAATTAACTCACAGTCCCCCAACATCTCAGGATGTTTTGTACCTTCTTAGCAACCCCCTCACACCGGGAAAGTGGGCTAGCCTTGGCCAAGCTGTCTGCTCTAGCCCAGCAAGGTGGTAGGCTCTAGTACCCCTCAGCTTCTGGGCTGGGCCGCTGCAGGCCTGTGGCTGCATTTTCAGAATCAAAAGTGAATGCCTGCTCACTTGCTTATCAGTATAATCTACAGTTTAGACTAACCTGCAAAGATCAAATTGATTCAGCCTTGGACTTCTTGACTGTCTGTACTTAGCCTTAGAGTGCACCTTGGTACCTCCTCATTACATTTCAGTGTGCAATATGGACATAACTTTAGCTGAACTCCTTAGTTGCAAAGATCATTAATGTGTTGTACAACCTTCTTTCTCTTTAATCCAGAATCTTGGGTCATGAAGATCCTGGGGTGCAGACAGAAGTGTAGCTCTCAGGTGTAACTCAGAACAATTTCTGCAAGTGTTCAGAGTTATGTCACTGCAGATCAAACAGAAGTTCACTGTTGGTTTCAGAGAAGAGGGGAATCTAGCTGTGGGCTGGGAGCCTGAATCAGTGCTTGTTGGGAGCAAGAGCCAGGGGTTTCTGCCCATGCTTGCTGTTTTCAGAATGGGAGGGGGAATGCAGTGGAGAGAGCTCATTCTTGGAGCTCCCCTGCTGGTGCTGAAGAGTGGGGTGGGTGTATTGGGGTTCTCCACCTTGGGGGGCGGGGGCATTGTTCCCTCTAAGCTGCATGGCATGCACAGCCATGCAAGTGTGCTCGTGCCACAATGCTAGGCACATTTGCGTGGCCACACACGCCGCACAGCTTAGAGAAAATGCTGGGGGTTCAGGGGCTGCGTGCCACACTCTCGGTAGGATGGCTGAAAAGCCCCCAGACTGAACTCCCTCTGTTCCCTTTCCCACCTCCCATTCTGAAAACAGTGATAGGCTGGGAGCTTGGCAGACACAAGTTACAAAAGAGGCTACATTTTTCAACATCTTTATCTGATACCTCATGCAAGTGGGGTCAGATTTTCACACAATTGGCATTTTTGAAGCTGTTTGCAGAGATGCACTTGTGTTTGATCACAGCTATAAACTGCTTTTTATGGCCAGATCATTGTCACTTCTGTTTGCACCCCTGGACATGAGAGTAGGGAAGCCCTCTATACAGTTTCAAAACTGGCATGCATGTTTTTAATTGAGGAAATTAGACCTTAAGGCACACAGGAAGGAGGAGTCGTCCATAGACCAAAAGGGAAAGTATGGCTGACTCATGAGGATATCTAAATTCCTTACAACATCCAGAATATGTTCAAAAACAATAATGAGAGCTATCTATGTGAACAGCAGTGACACAGATTAATTCTTAGTACAGACAGCTTGAAGAGTTCAAATGTCACACCCTCCAAAATCACATTTAGTTTGAGATTTTATTTTAAAAGAAATCTTGTGATTGTACATTGCTCTAACTATAGAAGGGAGTCCTAAACCTAATTGCCCTAACCTTACCTGCAGGATATTTGGATCTGGTCCCAGCTCTGATACAAGGGAGCGCGAAGCAGTAGCAGCAGCAACAGCAGAAGCATGCACAGTGTAGAAGCATTGGCCAGAGGTTTGCTGCTGAGTTATGAAGGAGGGAAAGATGCCATCTCCTTTTCTTAGCTGCTGAAAATTAGTGTTAAAATGACTACCTGACAAGTACTGATGGCAAAAAAGAGGTGACACCCGTCTACTTGCAACAGTGAACCTCCAGCCACTGCCACTACACCATGTACCACAATGGCCTAGGATGCAGTACTATCCAGTTACATCTCTGACTTGTTACATTTAATATTTGAATAACAGAGATCTCAGGATTAATCATGGAGCTTCTAACCTATGAACTATTTGTTTTCTATCTCTGAGGCAGCAGGAATATTTTAACATGGGGTTGTTGTATATATTTATGCAAGCTATTTCAAAGTATTTAGGTTCCAGCCATGTTCACTACCATCTCAAACATGTGGGAGTCACATTTTCAATGTTCTGCAACCAGAAAGGCTACAAATTTACTTTTTAATAAAGAAAGCTGAGATTCTCACATAACGGTATGATTTTAGGAGTTAAGATTTTAAGGATATTACAAAATAAAATCACAAAAGTTAGTAACACTACATTCTTACTAACATGCTGGAAAGTTATTGCCATCCTCTTTCAAATTTGATTAAGGATGGTCACGGTATGAACCCCCTAATAACAATCATAACATCCAAGAAAATAAGTAGTTCTTGTTTGATATTCTATTATTTACTAATTTGTTCTCTCTCAGAGTTAGAACTCCTTCTTCTGTGTATTTCCACCCTCATCCTGAACAACCAAATATCTTTGCCATTCTGAAGATTTACTGGCTAGGAATTATTAAGTGGAAAGTTTGAGATTTGAAAATTCTTCCTTTTTCAAGTTGAGGTGAAATGTCAAAAAGCTTGAATTTAATATTATGGACAACTGATGGTTTTTAAGTGGTCTGTTGTTTTAAGTGATTGCTCTATAGCTGATTGTCATTTTTCTGTAGAAATTTCAAAATTAAAATACCAGTATATAAGGAATTGCTGTACTTGTGATGGTTTTAGTTGAGATTGGCTGGCCCACCCCACACATCATAAATTTAATTTATTTTGACGTCAGAAATTCACTATGCTCTTGCAACCTGAACTTCTGAATGACATGATAGAATTTCACCCAAGGATTTCTTCATCAATTCTCATAATATTCATCATAATATTCATCTGTTCTGCTAGAACAGATGTAGTTTTAAATTCTAGGTTTTTTCCTCCCATATGTCCTTCATGTTCTTTCTTTACCCACTACCTTTCAGCCTTGAGAACTGAGCCAACACAAACACCCACCTACATCCTGTGCAACTGTGGAGGTATTATTTTTGAAGTACAATGCGCCTAGAAGCTCCCACTAGAGTGGCACTGTTGCTGTCTGTAACACAATAACAAAGGTCATGAAAAAGAGCCCATTATTATTCTGAGAAATACATTATTATATCCTCAGCTAAGTTGCAAAAGTCTTGATTTTCTAACTCATCTAAGAAATGTGCTCAGACACTTTCCATTAGTAAGAGGGTGGCAAATAGAAGCCCTGCTACTATAGAATTAACCTTTTATTTACCAGCTTTTCTTGATATGTTCTCAACAGAGCGAAAATGTTGACAGTAATTAACTTCAATACAACACAACTACAAAAATGTATTTATCTATCTGGAACAAATGGTATGAACTTTACTGAAGTGATTTTTAAAGCTCTTTTCAGGAACACTTAATGAAGGAATGTGGAAAGTCAAGAGCCTAGTAGCTGAATGCTATATTAATTCTGCTTAAAATACACATGCATTTTCTTTCTATTCTATTTCATATGCATCATTTTGTCCTGCTGTTCTAAAATGTGAATACTTTCACACAACTTTGAAAAGTGTTGTCATTATTTTGTTTCACTATCAAACTGTTCAAAATGCATTGTGTCAAAGGCACTATATAAAATGGAAATTAAAATTGAATTGAATTGCAGTAAAGCTACTAAAAGAATTCATTGCACTTCACACAGTTTACAACTGAATATATTATGTAGTGTGAATGGACAATTAAATACAAAGGATTAGTATGTGTGCTTGTTTGTAATACGTGTTGCACATGTATTTATAAACACATGATTCAGTATATATAATTGCAAATGATAATGGCAATTAATACGTGTCAAGGACTGCCCCCCTATATTAAAAATCATTTCAGTGAGAATGTGTCTTATTTTCCCTATTTTGCCCACATGAAATAATCGTTTCTTCTATGTGCACACTTTGGTAATCAATGGACTCGGTATGCTATAACTTCCCTCACAACCATTGTTTTGTTGACAGTATCATAATGTTTCCGTATCTCCTATGGATGGCTTCTATAATTGAATATAGAGTTTGGCTGATGTTAATTTCTAAAAGGGGATCATACAATCATCTGCCCTTTAAAATGACTTACACAAATCATTTAGCATGTTTAGATCATTCAACAGATTTTAGATATAATAGTCCATTGATTTTGTTTCTAGGAAAACTGAAATTTTACAATAGCAGAGATTTATTCTATTAAAAAATCACTTCTTTAAAATCCAGACTTGCTGTTTTTAAGTGCAGCAGAATAATCTACTTTAATGATTTCACTTCTGTAACACATGTGATTTTTTTTTAGCAAATGGCTTGAACCTGTTAAGTACTGAGCTATCTGAGCTCTTATAATGCTGTTAGGGCACTTAGTCTTGCAAGAAGCATTGAGCACCTTGAAGAATTTGGATCTATGTGTTATTTTACACCTTAGCAAGGCAAGGCACTTACAAAAAAGTCCACTAGTGCTGGAAAAACTCTGGAGAGCTCAGTTTTCTCTGGCTGAGATGGAACAGGATTTTAGGGGGCATAGAGATGGTACAAAGTGAAGTCTCCATTTTTTTTTTCCACCTAAGGGAAATAAACCTGCTTTCCCATATTATGGCATTCTTTTTCTAGAGCTCCCTGACACTCTGACACATTGAGAGGGTATAGGTGAGTTGTAGATATTAATCATAATAGTGGCACAGGATTTTGAAGGGAACATGTCATAAGGACTGAATGGGTGAAGGGGGATCTTCCAGTCAGGGTACTCTGTTCTCTTAAAATTGTTTTTTTTTTTTCCCTGTAATATTCTTAACTGATTATTTTTGCATACAAAACAGAAAAACATAGAAAGTGCAGCTTAATAGCTACCCTTAACTTGAAATAAGTTTATTTATCTAGTTATTATGGGCCCATTAATAAGTGAAATCACAATGCAAAGCTGAAAAATGTCAATTTTCAGGATGCAATGGGTTACAAAAATTAGTAGCTATTTTGTATTTTCACCATTAGCTGTGAATATTTGGAATACCAAAGTATGTCATTCTAACCTTTACTTGGCTGTCTTCATGAACTTCCTCAGCAGTTCATATTAAGAAAATGATCACTTAAAAAAAACCTGTAGAGCACTTAAAAAAAAAACTGTAGAGACCAACCTGATTTGCAGTAATTTGAAAGGGAATTTTATTATTGACTGGATGAGCAAGTTTTTGAGACAAGAAATACATTTTTCAAAACCACGAGTGACTTAGCAGCCCCAGTGTATGTCTATACAGGGACATGAAGGTTTGATTGTACTCATGCTAATGTTAACTTTAATATAGCCAGTAAAAAAAAGGTATAAAGATATGGCATCAGGTGCAAACCCAAATGCAAACTGGTTGCTAACAGACTTGTATAACCCTTATCACTTTTACTATTATCCATGCTAGCTACATTAATTGACTGGTAATATGGGTGTACTTAATTCCACTCTACAATTATGCCTTCAGCTTCAGTGTAAATTTACCATATGTTTGATTTATGAATGTGATTGAGTAATCAGGCAATTTAAATCCCATTAGAATTCACTGTTTCTTAGGTTCCTAAATCTAGGGATGAATCTGGGAAGATGGGTGAAAAAGAGAAGTACAGTCACAGCCCCACTTGATTCTTGTTCCAAATGACCAGAAGGGAGAGTTGCATTTTTATGCAGGTAGAGCTGAGGGAGTAAACCAATTTCATGGCTCATTATTATCTACTTGATTCACACTAATCTCTTCATTCTGCAGGTATTAACTACCCTTGATTTTCCACTAATTGACCTCTCTTTTCTTCTACAACTATCCTGCAGTTATCTCCTCTTGTTAATGTTTCTGTGTTCACCTCCAAGCATGCCCAGTGAAGGCATGCCACTACCTAGGAACCTGTATTGTGTGACTTTGTTCTTAGTGGGTTTGGACCCACAAGAAAAATCAAAGATAGGAAGGGAAAGGACAGGACTGAAGACAGGCTGAGCTAGGCAACAATACAACAGTCAGAGGCAGCCTGGAGTTGTAGAAGGGAGACAAAGTTATAAGTTACTGAAGTTATCATTTTCTAGCTTATCATTGTAGCAGATGATGAAGGTTGTGGGAAGCTGAAACAAAAGCACAAAGTGGCATCAGGGCAGGCATGGGCAGATTCAGAAGGCTTAGTTGCCCCAGGTAAGAGAGCTGCAAGCAGCTGACGTGAACTCTTCCCTGACCTCAGCAAGTCATTTCTGTATGTTGAGGGTGGCAGACAGAGGCCAGCTACAGGTACACTGTTTGGAGGAGGAGGTAGGGAAAAGGAAGGGCAATTACAGTTTTCCCCACCTGTCCTTTAGTTTGGGGCTGTGACCCAAGTGGCAAGGAGGAAACATGTGGGAAGGTTTCTGATAAGAACATCCTAGGGGCTGAGAGGGGCTTGGGCATCATGAAGCTCTTAGGGACAGTAGGGCTTATAGGGCATAGGGCATGAGGAAAAGAGGTGCTGGGACATTATGGGGGGTGATGTAAGGAACAGGAGTTTGGGACTGGGAGGGGTGCTGGTTGCCATAAAGGTGAAAACAGGGTATGGCTGGAGTCGAGAGCAAAAGAGATTCTGAGTGAGGGCAGCTCAAGTGGTGTGAGGGGTTTCAGTAAGGTTTAGGTGCTCAGAGAGGAAAGGTAAAGCCTAGCAGAGTGGGGTAGTAAGGAATTAGAGGGCTGGGGCATGAGGATGCATCTGTGCAGTGCATTCCTAGGGACAGCTGGAGATCAGGGGAGGTCTCAGAAAAGTATTAGGGGAATGGTCAAGTCTAATGCAGGGGGGTTGAGCATGAAGGGGGTAGCAGTATGGGTCCTTAGGGTGACCTGGGTACCATTTTGAACCTGAGATGCATAGGGTGGCTATGATGCCCCTTGGTGGCCAAGCTACTTCTGCCCTAGGCTCATCAGGGTACCCTCTCTTTCTCTGCCTTACCTGCAATACCTTGATGGATGTTATAGTAACTAGGGAGACTGCTCCAGGGCCCTAGAGTAAGCCTTAGTTCATCTCAGCTAGCAAGCACTTCCTGCACCTGAGTGGCACCAATCTTCTCCCTTGGACAGCAAACAGTGGTCCTCCTGGCCATATCCATGCCTCAGGGTACAGGTCACCTTATGGGCAGTAATTGTGGCCTCCTACCATGCCCATACTCAGTACCTTTGTACTGAATTTCTCTGCTATAGAAAACAGGTTGGATGACTACGAGACAGTCACTGACATCATTTGTCAATGGTCCTTCTGTAATTTTAAAGGTACACTTTCATATTAAGATAGATTTCACTCAAAATAATAGCATAAAAATACCTGAAGTGGAAACTGAGATATTTTTCATCACTTAAGGGTCTGAAAAGGGTCCTACAGAATTTTCTAGAAAATTATCATTTTTAACACAAATTTTGAGCTATTCTATAGAATTTAATAATAAACTATAAACCCGCTACAACATTCTATGGTCCAATTTAACAAAAATGAAACAATAAGATCTATTGATTTTATGAATGATTTTGAAGAGAACTCTGTGAAATGTCAGTAAAATTCCATAATTTTACCCTTATTAAATATTAGTGGATTTTTCCATAATGGAAAGGAATATTAAAACGTTAACAAAAACCCACTTAATCCAAAATATCATATAAGTTCAGGAATTTTTTTTTAATGTTTAAAATAAATAATTACATGCCATCAAAGTTAGCATTAGTGGTACTCATGAATACTAAGTAGTTTGTTCAGCAGGCCAATTATTTAAATTAGCAAGGCTAACAACTGAATAACTGGCATCGTGAATACAATTTACTCCTGTATTTACTCCTTGCATGAAACAGTGCACAACCCCACCTCCAGTTTTCCACTTGAAGTGGAATTCTGCTCTAAAAAATGTTTATATATGAAGCATTTTTTCTCCTAGATCTGTTCTTTATCACTGTACAGTAATTCATTGAGCAGGCTGCTGAGAGGGTATACAAGAAAGCCTAATTTGACCCATGTAAGCTATTATTGAAGACAATACAACATTTCAAGGGCCAGATTAAGGTTTATGTTGCTTAGAAATGTATTTCTATGCTGTCAAAGAGAAGGAAGGGTAGAGATGCACCTTACAGAATAATTGAACCTGAGATGCATAAGTTTTTGTGAGCAAAAGTTAATTTCATTTTGCTAGAAAAGGGCATGCAGAGAGCAGAGTATCAAACAGAGAGAGTGATCTGAATTAAAAAAACAGGGAAGGGAGGAGGATAGGAAAGCAGTGCTTAGAGGCAAACAAGTAAAAAAAATCTGTCCAAAAAGTTAATCCAGGTAATTCATTAAGAATCCATTGTCTCTGTTTAGACCATGCTTAACACAATCGAGTCTATGAATGATTTCTTGTTACACAGTTGTTGTGTTCTAGTTGGCTTTTAAAGGTCCACTGTTAAAGAGCAACTACTGTGAGGTCACTGATGGGATGTTCAGGAAGGTTAAGGTGTTCTGCCACAAGTTTGCATGTGTTCTTTGACTTGAGGTCAGATTCATGTCCCCTCATTCTTTCACATTGAGAAGTGGTTCTTTGCCTTTTTAGACTCAAGGCACCCCTGAATAGACTCGAGGCACCTCTCAGAAAATGTCAGCTCTTAGTTCTTACTTCTTTTTGACTACAGAAAAATAATAGACAATTTTTTCTGTTGCCAAGAACTCAGAAATATCACAATAGGTCAGAATGTTTTTAGCTCAGTGGATTCTATATTGAAAACTCTGGGTTTATTTTGTGAATAATGTTCACACACCTAACAATGCGAACATTTTGTGGAACCCTGCAGTAGCCTTCAAAGGATCTCAAGGCACTCCCACGGCAGTGTGGTAGAGAATCAAAGATGTAGGGATTACTCCATTTGCCCAAAGTAGACAACAGAAGGCTTTAAGAAGGTGATAGTGTATATGTCCTTGGGAGAGGAGAAGGTGGATAAACCTTTTCAATGTTAAAATCCATATTATTTGGCCCAGTGATTATGTGATCTGTACCGATGAGGGGGTGCAGCTTGGATCTGGGTGCTTTGCAAGACCAGCTGCCTTAATGAGAACAGGAATTAGGTAGTCTGTTGCTTGTTGTATGCTACAAATGTTTGGCTTGGCTTTAAATTTAACCCTAACTCTGAACTTCTAGGATTACTAATATTTGGGGCTTGGTAACAACAATGATCCTGTAAACTATTTTCAAGATGTTTTTTCTGGAGATTCACACTTAAAATAGTGATTGTACTTTCATTATAAAACATAAAGGATGATACCATTTTTAGTTGATTAAATTTTAAAGACCATTCATTGCATACTGCATTTTTGAACTTCCTGAATATAAAGACAATAAATGGATCAGATTCTAAGGCTGTGCAAAATAATGCCAATACATTGATTCATTCCAACTATGCTGATTTACAGTAGCTGAGTTTCTGGTCTATATCTAAATGATGTTTTAAAATATTCATCTATCTGAAGAACCCTGAAAATATAGTTTTAAATGCTCTTAACAAAACAAAATGTATTTGGTATTATAGCATCATACCTTGAAACAACATTTTTAATGTAGAATACCTTTTTTCTAGCCCACTAGCATGTAAATTATACCAGGCATCTTATTGTTACCCCTGTTTAGTGCTGTAGAAATTATACCGCCACTGAATTTGGGTGGTTATACTTAATTTTGTACTGATGCTTATAAAATCACAATGCTCATTAAATAAACCTCAGAATACACTGTTTTTACAAATACATTCTGGGTTGCATCACTTATCACAAAATGACTTAAAGTTGGTCTCCTATTTTTGAGAGATGACAGAAGAGGTAACATTCCTGCCTCTGTAAGAATTGCTACTGGAAAGGATATCAGTACTGAATTAGTAATAGTGTGATCTTTGTGAAGTTTACCAATTAGTTACACTGAACAGTGACAATGCTGCCTTGTGAATGCCATACCTATTTGGCATATTAACTTGTCGCTGTTCGATAGAAAGAAGTTTGTATTTTCTGATCTGTAGCTGACCTCTTTAGATAATTGGGGTCCTTATTAAATAGCTGAAATCTTCACCCAGCCCTAATTTGGAATAGTCATGGAAGGACAAATGTAATAGATACTTATTTTTTAAAGGATAAACTCATGTCATACACTACTTAAACCACAATTTCCGTTAGCCTTTTGCTCTAATGTCAGATTTCTCCATGCATAGCTAACTGTGTCAATGAAACATTTAATATGTGTGCAAGAGTTCAGATTCAGAAAACAGACAAATGTATCATTTTCAGTCAGTTCAGAAATGACTTCTGCCCAATTTTGAACTGAGGTCAAAAACAAACAAAAAAAACAAACCAAACCAAAACAAAACAAAAAAGCAAACAAAATGCCAAGATCCATGAGCAATGGGTGGAGAATAATTCAGATGATATTATAAATAACTGCTATGTCCTCACCAGGAATAGTAAGTGCAGTTCAGGTCTCTCCATCTCACCAATTATACAGGGTATGCAGAGATGAGAATGAGAATGACTGAGGGTGCGGAAAACTATCCTGTGAAGAGACTGAACATACCGAGGCTCCTTTCTTTAGATGAAAGGCAATACAAAAAAATCTATAGGATATAAGAAGATTCAGAAAGGATCCACTTTTCAATCTTTCTCATAATATGAAAACAAAGGGACATTCATGGCAACAGAAGATGAAAAAATCTAGAAAAATGAAGTGCTTTTGTGCAAAATACACAAATAGTCTGTTGATCTCATTCTCACAGGGCATCGCTGGAGTCAAGAGCTTATTGGCATTTATTGGAAATGTATATGAATAAGAAGAATATGCAGAATTATAATAGTAAATATTCAGCAACCAGGACTAAGAAGGGGCTTAAGTGCTTAGTTTCAAGATATGACCCAATCTAATAATGATTGAGAGGTAGGCAGATAATTTCTCTGGAGCAGATGATCACATAACAGCTTCTGCAAGGAAGCATACCTCTGAATTATCTGGTAGTGGACATTATCTGAGCCAAAATACTTTAAAAGATGCATTTCAGGTCTGAACTATCCTAGCCATTTCTATGTGTGAAATAAAAGAAATAAGATATGACAAAATGATTTTTCCATTGCTGTCTGTAGTTGTTAAATTAGTACTCTATATTTTAGGTTTTTAAACTTTGTGTCAATAATACACAAAATATAATATAGACAAGTTAGTTCAACATGTGCTTTTTTCTACAAGATAATATAAAGATAGAATGATTTAAAAAGTGAAAGAAGCTACCCTAGGGATATAGAATAAGGAAAGGAAGCTAGAGGTGAGGACATACTACAAGGGAAGTGAGGACTCAAGAGCATCTTGCTTTAGGCATCCTTAGTTTGATTCAATCTTGCACAACTTTAAAGGTAATTCCAAAGCTGTCCAGAACTTTCACAGATAGAAGTAGAATCCTTTTATCACTGGGGAAAATAAACACAGAAATTCAAAATAAACTTTCCTGGAGGATCTCAGGAGACCAAGTAAGTCTAGAGGCAAAATATGTCAAGTAAATCCTTCAGTAGGAACTTACACTTTTCATTCCTTGATTCTTTTATTTGAACACTGCAACCTCAATATTGCATGACCAGTTTTTAGATGTAACTACCTGTTACAATTAAAATTATAGAAAGAATAGTAATCTTTTAATGGCCCATGTACAAGAATAAATGGCATTAAGTGGGCCCATATCCTTTTGTTTAAGTAGCTTGCATATGGAGTCCAGTGTGGTATGAAGTATAAAATCTGGTACCATTTCTACCAGATATATAAGGGCAAGTATTGGCTTAGCAAGAAGGAGCCTTTTAAAAGTGAGTATTAAGCTGCATCAATTGGCATCTATTTGCATCTGTGGAGTTAATCCAGATAACTTTCCTACCTGCAAGCGGGAATCAGAAATCAAACTGTGACTCTCTGAACATGCAGTTAATGGTCACAAAATAAATTTGTGCTCCAGAGTTCTTTGCATTTGGGCATGCTGCTTGAATGTGCACCAAGGAGCAAAAAACTCTGGAGCAAATTGCTCTGAATGTTTACTCATGCACAGCATGTACAGCTTGGTTGGAGCAGCCCAGGTTGTCAAGGGACCTGGGGCCAGCCTGCCAACCGAGGATTTCTCTGATTGGGCTCCATGTGCTCTGGATGGACTGGCTGAGAAACAAGGATGACCCCTGGGTCTCTTGCCAGCCCGGGCTGCTCCAGCTGGGCTCCATGTGTTGTAGAGTGCATAGCAGGGGCTTGAAGGTATTTCAGCACACCTGCTTTAGTGCCTGCCTGCTGGTTACCCCTGCACTAAAGCATTCTGTGCCCTAGACAGCCAGGGCAGCGTCTATACATGCACTGCTGTGCACAAAAAAAACTGCCTCCATAGCAGGGTAGTACTTGTATTTCACTGCTGCAGAGTTTATTAGTTTCCCTAATTGGGAATCACATGTAGGCACTGAGATTTTTACTGAACAGTTAATTAGCCAACTGCGCAGTAAATGTCTCATGTTGACACCCCCCCTGGGACTACTTGCTACTTGCTGAAGCTTGGGGGAAACCACAATTTGGCTCTTAGACCTTGAACTGCTTGCTGCACTGAAGTGCATATCTAGACTCACGCTTCTATTGCTAATAATTGCCGGGAGATGTTTTCTTCAGGGGCTAGGCTGGCAGAGCAACAGCATACCCTTATGCACCGATTTGGCTGAAAGAATCTTTTTTTACCTAAATTAAAATTTAACATCAAACTCAGCTTAACTTGAGAGAAAGCTTCTCATAAGATGACAAGTTCACTGCCAACCTTAACTCATTTTGTAGTCAGTGTAGAGGGGGTCAAATCATCATTAACATTGGGTCACAGGTTGGGAGAAAGCCCAACTGGAATCCTAAGTATAATCATAATCAGCTGAAATAATCTTAAGTAAATAGAGCTTCTCTCTGAGAGCACTGACAACAGAGTCATTTTTTTATGTCAGTATTATTGAACATAACACCTAACGGGTGTGTTCACAGGTGACCTAATTTTTTAAGGAAGAAGAATGAGAAGGGCAAGGAAACTCTTTCCAATTTCACTTGCAATTTCCTTTGAATCCCTGTGTGATGGAAGAAGGGGCAGAACTGTTCTTAGTATCAGTAAGGAAAATGACCCCCACCAGATTCTTGCATTGGTAGGTTAGGTGGCATGGCTACCTATTCGTACATTCGGTGATGCAGTGGCAGAGGAGTGACCGTGATATACACCAGCATGCAAAGGGTGCGTGATCACTCAAGACCTAGCCAGTCAGGAGTTACCCCTAGAGCATGACTGGCTGGACCAGCATGCAGAGGCCTCTAGAA
>JAGPOW010001543.1:39504921-39522469 GCA_030014935.1 Caiman crocodilus
TAGGTTGGACATTAGGAGGCACTACTTCACAGTTAGGGTGGCTAGGACGTGGAACCGGCTTCCTAGGGAAGTGGTTCTTGCTCCTACCATGGGCATCTTTAAGAGTAGAGTGGATAGGTACTTGGCTGGGGTCCTGTGACCCTGGCACTCATTCCTGCCATTGGTGGGGGGTCAGACTAGAAGGCCGGATCTAGACCCCTTCTGACCCTAGGCACTATGATACTATGATACTCGTCCTGCACTGCCGCACCCTTGTGCCTCAGCCAGCTCTGACGCTATCCAATGCCACCTCCTGGAGCCTAAGCCTGACCTCCCAGGTCCCCTGCCAGCCCAGAGCCACTCCACCCAGGTACAGCTGACTCTGACACAAACTGTGCGAGAGTATATTGTGTTGAGATAACTACGTGTAGATGTACCCAGGAGCAACAATATTGTTGGGGGTAGCTTCGGGAACAAAGCTAATTTGGAACTGCATTCCAAGGCAGTGGAAGGGACTCTAAAGTCAGGAGGCAAATGCATTTTGTATACATGTGTATATTTAATATACAGCAGCTTTTTGATGCAGAGTCAATGAAAATATTTAAAGATGCCATTTGGCAAATGATCATATTCATTTCCATTCCCTGAGATACTTTCAAATTGGAAATTAAAACTGCACCTTCTTATACAGGAAGAAAAATGCAGCTCTGCTATGATCTCTTTTGATGCATTTTTTCAGATTTTAATACCTTAGATTTTTTTTTTTTTTTTTTTTACTGTTTATCTATGGAATGCATTTAAACAACCTAATTTATCCTACCTGTTTGCATCTATCTTTCTCTCATTATCCTGGCTTCATCAGGATTCCTCTGAAGTGGATGCACAGGCACTAGAAAAGTGGGGAGGAGTGTGTAGAAGATCTTTATTTAATCTCTTGGTATAGGGAACCCAGCTGTCAACTCTCAGGAGCACCAATAGCCAATCAGAAGTGTTCCTCCTGCACGATGGGACAACTTGGTCAATTTTTCCAGTCCAGTGGCAGTCTTGCTGAACATAAAATATTAGCTTCCTCTAGCAGACATGCCTGTAGGGTTGTAAATGTACAGCATACAAAAAACCAGATGAATCCATTTCACACAACTTAAGCCATTGCTTCCTTATTTCCATTGTTTTTACCAATGTTATATATCTTCCCCTCGTGTGTGTCAGTGGTAAATGAAGCCATGTAGACAATTTTACCCACGGGTACACTCATGAGTAGGAAACTTAAAACTATAAACATAGAGTAGATGCATCTCCTAAAACAAAACATATCTTTAATGTTTGTAAAGGAGATCCAAAATATTAAGGTTGTAGCAAAACAATAACTGAAGAACTAAAACAGAATATTTCATACTGAATGTTCCAAATTAAATTTAATAAAACAATAATTTTAAAATAACATCTCTTTTGAGATTCTTTTTGGCTTCACTCTGTATAGAGAACCTTTATATGTGCCTTGTTTCCTTCTTCAAGTTCTCTTCTATTTCAACAACTTTACACATTAAAGTTAGTAGGTTTAAGTAAATCAGCAGCATTTTGCTGAAATAGGGATTTTGCATAATCTAATCCCTTTCATTATTTTCTCTTTCCATTGACCTTTGAGAAGGTTCACAATTTTTAGTCAATATCTTCATGAAATATTGTTCCCCTATAAGGCTAAAAGCTACATTATGATCAATCACTAGTATAACTTTGACTCATTAGTCTTGATTGTCTTGACTACAGTTAAAATACTTCGAGAATTTCATCAGAAAGCAACAAAGCAAGAACTATCTTTACTCCAATCTAAGATGACCCTGAATTTAAGATGACCTCCCAATAATTAGATTATAAAATTGGAATATTTATAATTTGAAAAATAAATCACTATGTATCGAATCTAATTATTGGAGGGTCATCTTTAACTCATTCCTCCCACTTCATTGGGGGACAGGCAGTTGGGAGCCAGGTAGCATGGGGAAGTCAAACAGCTTACTCCCTGCTTGTACCTAACCACTTACCGTCTCTACCCTCTGCCTTCTCCGCCCCCCTCCTCATCTCCTGCCTCTAGTGCCTCAGGTCCTGCATTTCTGGCTTGACCATTGGCTACCAAGTGACTTTAGACAAACCAAGTGACCTTAGGCAAATCACTTCACCTCACTCTGCCTTTGTGTGACCATCTGTAAAATAAACATCACAAACCCATAATTTCTTAGGGGTTCATGAAATATCATGCATAAATTCAGGGGGGTCTCCATTTATTGCTAATGGTCAACTATGTTTGAAGTTGTTATACAGTGTATAATCTTTATAGATAGCTAAAAATACTAATTCTAATTAGTAATTCTAATTAGTGTCTAATTCTATCATGTGTATGTTTTTATGAGCTTTGGTATTTGATATGAGCATATTTTATATAATTACTGAGGAAAGAGTAATCTCTAAGAATTTGCATCCAAGATAGCTGTGTTTAAGAAATATTCAGGTAGGCCTTCATAAACATGGTCCAAGGCACTTAAATCAGACCATTCCAAGTAATGATAAATTTATATTTTTTAAAAGGGAAGGGTAGCAAGTCTTACAATGGAAAACAGTCTAATCAGACACTGATATTTCTCACAGTGGGGAAAATAAGTGAAAAACTATTGCCCACTGGGATAATTGATATCTGAGGATATTGAATCATCTATCTCCATATCTGAGAGAATGTAAATATTCTACAGTTATAATCAGATTGGGTGTAACATGTGACCTGTCAGATGCCCACTGAAAGAGGAGAAGTTATATCCTTCATACACTTCCTGATAATTAAAGAGAAGTATGCAGGTAAGTAGATGACAATAAGTATTTAAGAACAGCCTTGGTAGTAGGCCTTTGTCTAAACTTTCCTAGAAAAAGAACTTGGCTTAGCTTACAGTCCAGCACATGTTCTCAGCTTTGTCAGAAGTAGAAGCTAAGATACAGAGGTAGGAACAAATCATATATCTTATAGCTTTTTGTTTGCTTATTCTTCTGTCTCTATCTGTATCCAACATATGGTTACTGATTATTAGATTTTCTCTTGTTGCGTATAAAATCTTTTGTTGTCTTTTATAACTTAATGACTGTCTGTTCGGTCACAGCATTTGATCAAACAGGCATGTCTTTTCTCCAGAAGACAGGATCTACAGTTCTTTAAAGTTTAAGCAAAACAGATTCAAATGAGCACACATTTGAACAAAATAATACCTGAAATCTGAGATGAATGTGTTAGTTAAATGGGTATGTGAGTAATACCCACTTGAGATGGACTGGTCCCCACCAGCTTTTTTATTTATTTATTAATGTCCATTACAGTAATTTGTTTCAAATTGTCCCATGCACATATAAAATCTTTGCATTTTTCCCTTGTGAAATATGGACCTTTTAGTTTCAGAAACCATATTTCTATATATTGATCTGCTGGGTATATTCCAAGTTGATAATTTAAAGGATGAAATATAAAATCTCTTTTGCTCAGCAGGTTTTTAAAAAATTGCCGTCACCCAAGGTACAGGATGCTCATTGCTATGAATCCAATTAATATAAAGTCAGATGAGATAGGACAAGACTCCAACTTCATATTCAGATTTTTTTGGGAAATAATTATATATAATGCTTTTTCTTGCTCATAGGTTCATATTATGAGAAAGCGTGAAGAAAGAGTTAGAGAAAAAGTTTTGAATGTGAATTTTGACATTTCAGAAATAAAAGTAATGCTCCTCTTTACTATTTTCTTGCTTTCCTTTTCTGATGCATTTAGAGATGCTTGAATCGTCTCTTTGTAGTGAACTCCTGCATGTATATATAGAGATGTGTATTATTTTCTATAATTTTATGGTGATGTTTCCTAAGGATACAGATAGGTAACTATAATTTAATGTACACAAGGCACCAAACTTGCTAACTGCCAAATTTGTGGCATAAATCTTGAAAGTCCTCCATACCTTTTTCTCATGTGCAAACTAATCTGGAGGAACATAAAATTCTTAAATACCTCAGTATTGTCTTCTGGAAAAGCTAGATCTTCGTAAGTCTTGACAATGGTAACTAGGAAGATGTTTATTTCCAATTTAATTCCTCCTATCTTCCCCTTGAGGCCAATGTGGTAAATGATCTTTATCATTTAAGAGAATTCTTAACAATTTGGGTTCCATACAAAATATGGCCAGAGGAGGGAATAATTAAACATTCATTAGAACAGAGGAAATGAGAATGACATTTTAGCTCAGTGGAAAGGAAATTCAATTGGGAATGGAAGAAAACATGTGTTTACAGTCTTTAAGATAATGCATATGCAAAGCTGTCCTGTTATACAAAGAGAAACAACTTCAAGAGTAGAAACTGAGGAAGTCCCTCCGTAGGGAGGGTGGTTAGGCCTTTCTTGTGAAAGATGTGAGGTCAAGTCCATTCTGATAGAGAAAATGTCAGGGACTCTGATCAAGCAGGCTTGGCTGGGCTAGGCATGTGTCATCACTCCTGCCCCTGATTCCTGGCTAACGTGACTGACTCAGTTCACTTCAACCAGGTTGGCTCCTGAAAGCACCACTCAACCCTTTTAAACATATCTGCAGCCTCAGGCTGCACGCGTGCCTTGACACAGCCTTAGTTTGTTCCAACAAGGGTCTCATTCACAGCTCTCCCTAGTTCTCCTGACTTCTGACCTGGATTTGGATTTTTCCAACCCCAATCTTGGATATCCTCTAAAACTTAACACTGGCTTTGCTCTCTCTTATTTCTCTGGCATTCTGTCTTACTTTGACTTCATTGACCCTGATCTCAGATTTTCTGTAGAATTTGGCAACAGTTCTCTGACCCCTGGCTCCTGACCTAGGCTTATGTCTCAGACTATGTCTCTTGGATCTCCCGTCTTGTCTCCCTTGAAATTTGTTCCCATGTTCTCTGTTCTGTTGACCCAGACCCTGACATAACTCTGACTTCCCAATTACCTTCCAGGGTCTATCTGCAGGCCTGCCACTGACATCCCAGCCAAACCCTCACAAAAGCGATTTGAATGTCAGTTCCCTGTGTCACTAACCACTGAAGTAATAGACAAGAGAGCAACAGCACCAATCCGTAGGAAAAGGGATGGTTTCGGGGTCTGCTTATATTATTGTGATGGTGGGTGCCAAAAAGGATGAAGCTGATAATGTGACCCACTCACCCATTGATGTGTTCCAAACCTAGGAAATTGCCAAGAAAGCCAATCTGAGTTTATCCCCAGCAGCCACTCAAATGCACCAGAAACTGAGGCCTCCATGGCAGGTTTAGAGGGGTGAACTCAAAGCAGGAATTTCCTGTTTTGGAGTGGGAGTGTCAGCATAGATCAGCAAGGTGTGTTCAGTTCCACCCTCATCAAGACTCACTGTCACTGTAATGTAGATAAGCTGTTAGGCTTCCATCTCTAGGAGAGCTTGGGGCTGTAAATCCCAGAGAGGAGCATCCTTGAAGCCTAGACTAAAATAATTAAACCTCAGGAAGAGATGGGGTAGCATCACTGCACAGTAGTATCTCATGTAGAGGTGCCTATGAAGTATGGAATAGATTCCAGATTCACTGAGATCCAGATCGTTGTTCTATCAGGTAGGCTAAGATGCCTCTTATCTAAACACAAAGTTTGAAATTTCCCTTTTGCAGGAAATTCTGATAAAATTTCTTCTATTTCATTTTTAAATGGAAAGGAGCCTAGGAATCCAAGCTCCTAAGGCTTGGAAATTGAAGCTCCTAACCCTTTTAGGCAGCAGCCTGGAAGCACTGAGTGCCAGCTCTTAGTAGGCTGTCAGGACTTTGAGATATCATGCTTTTGGACATCCAAATCTAGATCCCGAGAGTCAGGTAAGCCAAGACTTGCAGAGCTGCCAAGCTCCCAGATTCGTAGCAGGAGCCTGGATGCAGGGAGTGAAGGAGATGAGGAAGTTGTCCGCATTCCTACAGAATCTGTAACACCAGACTCCTCAGAACCCTTACTGATAAACCTGAAAAGTAAGCAGGCAGGGATGTGTCAGAAGATAATCAAAACTTAGGGTTTTGTGGAATATTTTGGTTTTGATGAATATTCACTTCCTATATAATAAACTAAGTTAGAAAATTTCCTGAAGAGTGCAACTCATAACACATCTTCCTAACAATGTTTAAAAAATAATATTTTATGATGGAACAGCCAATATAAAATGTCACTGTTCCTAATTTGCCCCACTTTATACATTCTTTGTTAATACAAATCCTACACATTTCATTTTGGCAGTATTTGCACTACTTTAAGAGAGACCAATACCAGATATGCATGCTATTACAGTCAGATACAGTATTTGCCAAATGATACATACCATAGTTTTATCCTGAACTCACATAGAAAAGATTGTGCAGTATCTCAAGTGCTATTTAGAGTTATTAATGACAAACACCCTACATTAGTTTCTATAAAGTCTATTTTTGGCTTTAATTTTTCTCTCCTTGATAAAAGGGCCATGACTTGCTATTTTATTTCTTTTCCCGGGAGGTTATATCTAGCTAAACTACCCTTTGAGAATATACTTTTGATTCTAAATTGATTTTATTACACCTTCCTTTACTTGCCTTTAAGGTAACTGAAGAATTCAATTTAAAATTCAATTTAACATTCACACATTATGGATCATTATCCAAAATTCATCGTTGGATTTCATTGTATTTTCTGCTTTCAAACTACAATAGGCATAATTCTCATTTTATGTAAACCAGTTTTACATTGTGTATTCTATTCTGTGTCAGTTCTTATAATCAGTTTCATCACTGTAGTATTTGAACATCTTTCAGGAGTGCATTAAGCAACATGACTAACATCTTTCATGTGTGTCATTCTCTCATCCTCTCCATTTCTACATCTATTGTAGAGTTTTATTTTTGGTAGGGTTTTTTGTTTGTTTGTTTTCTTTTCTTTGTGGTTTTAATTATATTAAAAATATTATATTTTATCATTATCTTATATAAAAATATTATATATTTGTTTTTGGTTTTAATTATATGTTCTGCAGTCATATTAGAGAAGACATGGTTTCAGAAGTGTTCCTTGCCCATGGAATTGAAGGTGCTATGATTTATAGTGGCCTTTTATTATGGTAGGACTTCATTCTGCAGTTTCACCTAGAACCCTTAGAAAGCTGAGTTTCCTGTACAAAGAAGCATTATTCTATGTATTCCAGTAGCAGCATTAGATAGAATATTTGCTGTCTGATACCATGGTTTTCTTCTGGACTCAAAAAGAAAATTACCATGCAGTTATCTCAAGTGTTATAACAGCAGAATTTTTAAGACAACCATTGCACATTATTTTCTATAAACTTTATTTCTGGCTCTTATTTTGTTCTCTTTGAGAAAAGGGCCAGAGTATGTACCCATATACTTTCTTGTAGTAAACCAGTGCTATAGACTGAAGTCACTAGTTGTCAAATACTAAATAAATGCACATTAACAACTACGCACTAGCATCTGGTTAGATGCGCCTAGCGTGTACCTTCAACCAAGGAGACTTAGCTGCCAATTTGCTTTCTTTTCACCAACATGCTCAGGTTTAGTTTCAATCAAATGTTTTTCCATCTATGAGTTGACTTTTCCAAGTACTGGTCTGGTAGCTTTAATAAAATTACTCCTGAATTATGCTAATGAGAAAGAAAATATTGATTTTAAAAAAAATACCTCTATATCTTCAGAAAATTCCTCAAAATAAGTTATGCTCTCATTGCATCCGGAAAAGTAAAAATATAATTGCTCTGATTTTTCTGCCCAGTTGACCTGCTCCACCTAATTAATTCACAAAAAGATTTAAATGGGCTAACACAGGCTTGAAATAGAACTTTAGATTTTAAATATATTAAGGTTTCCTTCCACAGGAAATACTAATTGAGGTCAGGTTGAATGAGTACATTAGGATTCAAGGAAATTTATACTACAGATCCTGATGAGACAATGCTCCAGCCCTCAAATGCAGATCAGCATTTCCATGCCACATATTCCAGAAAATTCGCTGCAAGGTGAATATATATTTCTTAAAATGGCCTTTATTACAAAACTTCTAGGACCAATGACATCTGACCATCTGTAATCTTCTTCAGGGTTGTGTTGCCTTGCATGGTTGATCTAACTTTCTTTCAATCAGATTTTGAAAGCCGAATAAATGTGGCCAAAATTAATTTTAA
This sequence comes from Caiman crocodilus, assembly GCA_030014935.1. NCBI lineage: Eukaryota > Metazoa > Chordata > Crocodylia > Alligatoridae > Caiman > Caiman crocodilus. The sequence continues at coordinate 39,513,114 of JAGPOW010001543.1, forward strand.
ATGTTCAAATATTCTTTAGGAGCCCACTATTCCCTATAATTTTAACCTAGAATATGAATATTGGCTTCACTGTCCCAAATATCCCAATTTGGAGGACAGGTACACCTAATGACAGACAATTTACATCTTTTACTATAGATAACTTACTTTTAATTATTGGCTGTCAACTCTGCTTGGTAAATCTTTCAGAAAGGGTTTTTCCCCTTAGAAAGAGTTCCTATATATTCCTTTTGTACTTCAAATATGAGAATTTCACAATAGGTCGCCTTTCTTCTATTCATCAAACCCTTTGAAAATCCTCAGTTGTTGCCAAAGACTAGAGCTCTTAGAAAGATAAAACAGAAATCAGTGACATATCAATGAATCAATCAATCCAGTGAGATGTCTGTGAGTAGCATCTTATCATTTAACATTTTTTCTTTAAATGGATGTCTACATTGACAAGTTAATTTCCCTAATATCTTTATTTCCTTTGGCTGGTATTAAGGAAAATACAATAGGCATGTGATCGACATTCAAGCTGCTTGAATCACCCTCTATTGAAAAGAGGTTGTAATGATTTTAAAAGAGACCTGGTTTAAACTGAACTGCCAAACTATCACTCAGCCATTGGCTGCAATGTGACTCAAAAAGGGTAGTGATAGTTTCTGTTGTTGAATACTATCATTTTTGTTCAGCTTATTTTGTGACTTATTTTGCATTTATCTCACTCTGATATTTAGAGTTTATGTATTTGATACGTTCTGCAGGCTTCTTGTTTATTTTATGACCTGTCGCTAAGGTTTGTTTTCATCACTAGTTGGTAGCTGAGATCCTGCAAATGACTGCTATATTTCTGGTTTTTCATCAAAGACATTTTCTCTGATTTACTCTCATATTCAGAATCACAGTCTCCATGTGATATTTCTATAAACACACTCTGTATGCATTCAGGTATGAGTTTATCTTTGGCTCTGCAGAGACTTTTTATTTTTAATAAAATGGTTTTATCCCACTGTTTCCTTAATATTTTGAATCTGATTTCTTCCTTTGCCATCTTCCTCCGTTTGCAAAAAGGAAAGGAAGTTTTTGTTATTTCCTGGGGTAATAATGATACATGTCTGAGAGAGAGTTTGTGCACTACTCTGTTTTTAGCTTTTTTGGTCTGGCTTTTTTGCCAGGTAGCAGGGTTCTTTGGGGCAGTGAGGTGTGCAGCTACAAACCACCCAGTGACAAGGAACCAAGAAACAGGCCAAATACCAGGAGAAAGGACTTTCCCTGTTTTTATTGCCTTCTCTTTAGTATTAAGTAGATCAGTTATCCATAGGGCTAAGTAGTAGTGAAGATATTTTTGTGTTTAATAGGATCAGACCAAACAACTTCATGCTTTCTGAAGGATGTTGTGCTAACAAAAACTATCACTGCTGCTAACAATTGCTCAGCCTATGTCTAATGGACTAATCCTGACCTGTGGTGCCTCCACCAGGAATGTAGTCTGCAACACCTAAGCAAAAAGAGTCAGGCAGGGGATTGTATCTGATATCAGAGATGCCTATATTGACAGATTTTGTCAGGTAAGGTAGCTTCAGGAGCAGATGAGAAGGCTGAACATGAGGGGTTTCTGGCATGAAATGTAAGGAGACCTCTGTGATTGAGGAAGAGACCCAGGCATAGGAGGCAGGGAATGAGGAAGAAATTGCTGCTCAGGAGGCAGCAGAAAGTGCTTGTTCTCCCTATCCTTACCTACCAAGGTGAGGAACTAGAATACAGCCCTAGCATCATAGAAGGAGTCAACCTCTCTGGCAGAAAAGATGAAGATATGTACTCCATAAGGTGGAAAGGTGACTACAAAGTGTTAACGAGGAAGGGGGTCAGGTGTGTGTGCTTTTGTATCATTCTGATCCAATTTAGCAAGAAGTGATGCATCTTGGAGGTCAGCACCTAACTGTGCAAGTGATTTTAATTACAGGGGTGGTATGATTTGATTATGGGGTGGTATTCCAAGAAACCAACTTTTTCCAGAAGAATTTGGATGCACCTGACCAGAAAAGGGGGAAGGGAATCTTTGCTATGGACTCATCACCCTATGAAGAGGACTTTGAGCTATGTTTGCAGGTGAAGGTCAGAGGCAAAGCTCATCAGCAATTTGCATCTTACTAAACTGGAAGAATTGGCTAAGAACTTGAAAGTAGAAAGTATCTTATTCACAGCAATCACAAATGATAGAAGAAGTGTTCCTGAGAACAGGAAGAAATAAAAAGTGCAGAACAAAAACCATGAACTTCAGGAAAGCAGACTTCAACAGATTTAAAAATGTGTAAGAAGGATTCCATGGGAACTACATTAAGTGATGCCTATGTGGTTAGATAATTGTTCTCAAAGAGTAGACAATAGGTGGCTTAATGTAAAAGTGAGATGCAATATCAAAAGGCGTTCCCAAGGATGTGTCTTGTCCAGTACTATTCAATTTTTTAAAAGATTTGGAAGGAACACTTAAATACACATTTATTAAATTTAGTTAAGTATATACTTACTACATTTAGAGATTGCATCAAGCTGGATGTCTAATATATTTTGGAAAAGACAAGTTGATTAAAATTATTTTGATAAACTGTAAAACAGTCTTTCCTAAACAGAATGATCCTGCCTTAAGTAAGGGGGCTAGACTGGATGATCTCTTAAAATCCATTACATCTCTATTTTTTTAATGATTTTACAGGGCATCTCATGTGGTTTGAACATTGTCCCTTCCCTATCTTGAACTGTTACAGGAAGTTCCACTAGTCTCATGGATTTTCCCTTTCTGTATGGAAATACATTTTCATTTGGCCTCTTGTGAATGTTCCTCCTGCTCAGTGATACGATCACCATGGCATGTGCTTTGAGGTGCTGTAAATGTTTCTGTTTTCTTTTTCAAGATTAAGCTTACAGATGAGGTGTTATTGAAAAAATTGACGGTATTCAGCACTGGCAATATTCACATTACATTATACTTATTCCAACACCATTTTTCCAAAACTTAGATATTCCTAGATTGTTGGTTGCTTTACAGGTTTCACATCCACATGTTAAAATGAAAATAACATTTGAGCTGAAGATTCGTATCACCCTTTTAAGATGCAGATATTCATCGAACACATTCCTATCTGATTATTAACTCTGTCATTTTTATTCAGTATTGGATATATTTTGAGTCTTTACTTTCATGTTGATTGTTTTTATACTTACAAGAGTAAGTATCAAGCAAAATCTTGATCTTTAGATGTGCTTTAGTTGAGCTGTGCAATACCTGCAGAACTATACTTTTCTCATAATTAAATCAATGGCAACAACATGTAGAACAAGTTACAGAGTGCATCCTTGTTTGATATCAGTGTCTGTTCAGCTATTTGTCATAGCCTGTTTACTGTCACTGTGCACGCATATAACTATATATATATATATATATATAAACCTATAACTGTGTTTGTGGTAAACACTGTCCACCTTTGCTCAAATCTCATGGTTCATGGCTCTTCATGTAATACCACCATGAAATCCCAACTCCCCTTTTTATAGCTGTCAGTGTCTGATGCTACACAATTGATAATAAATTACAAACATTGCAATATATTGTAAAATGTCATTAATTTATCACAAGAAATGTCCGCCTTTTATATATCTGAAAGACTTTATCCAGTAAAGTCATTATCCATTATCTGTCCTTCCCTTTGGTTAACACATTTCATAATGTATCTAAAGGTTTCATTCAACATGCTAGGTGCTTTTAGACTTGAAAGAGTGGGCACAGAACACTGAAGCAGGAGCTTCATTTAAACCTCATGAATAGAGAAAGAATTGTGGCCAAAGAAAATGACATTTAACGTTTGTTAAATGACAATGAAATCAAATGCATATTTATGTACTTTGTGCATGGCCCCCAGCAAAGGATGGTGTATAAACTCACCAAGTTAGCAGAACACCAAGGAGGGATTGTGATTATGACATGCAAAACTCTGTTTTTATTCTGTGGGGAGAGGGAAAGAAGTTTACTGAAGGCTTCCTAATGGACATGTCTACTTGTGTATTTATGCATGCCTAAACTTAATGTGCCTTTGTGCATTAAGGAGATTTAGGTGCATGTCTACACATGGACACACTAATGTACATTAAAGCACATTAATTTAGGTGTGAATAGCTAAGTCACATTAGGACATGAGCTAATGTGCATTAAAATGGTCTGTATCCTTTGATGCACACTGCATTAATGCAGATAAGTGTGTCTACACGTGCACAAATACAACTTAGCTATTTGTGTGTAATTTGATACTTGCTTTATGCAGGTATCAAGTTTAGGCTTACATAGACTTAAATTGCCATTTGAAGGTGCATTGAGGGTGTGCACATGTGGGCATGAACCCTTAAGGAAGCTTGAATTGGGCTAATGCACATTAAATGTACACATGTAGACACACCCAATATATATTGACTCAGTAAACCTAGGAAATGAATTGTAGGGAATGGGAGGGATTAAGGGACAGATTCACTTTCTGCAATGTGTTTAGATCCAAGAATCCCCCGTAGTCCATGTTTGGGCCTGCTTGCATATGTTTTATTTCCCTTTTCTCCCTACAACAGGTAAACAGTCCAAGTCACAAATTAGTCCCTTATTTGTCAATTTAAAAAGGGAGAGAAAGGGAGGCATGTATAATCAGAAATTAATATAAAGTACCTCATGATAACTCTGACCTTTGACTTCATTCATTGCTTATGAATGCTTATGTCAGGAGGATCAAGTTTTGTTATGGTGTGGCAGTAAAAATCGAAAGATACTGAATATTCCAATTAGCTTATCAGAGCTGAACAACCCTCTACATTAGAGTGTATGAGTAAAGACTGGGAAGACAGAAATCTAGATCTAAATATTTAACCTTCCAAATAAAGGTGATTTATACTTCCAAGTCTTTTGTTCACTGAAAAACTAAATCATGTCTTAAATCCATTTTAAATAAGTCAGATGACTATTCAGTCTAGACAAGAATTCGTTTGGCTTGGCATCCGATTGGCAGCATTTTTGGCATCAGTCTGGCAGCATTCTACTTGGTATCAGGATTTGCCCATGACTAATGGATAGGATGCTAAGTATGACACACTCTTGTATACACTGACTGCTTCGCATTATGTTACTGACCTTGACTGTTAAACTTCAGTTTCAAAACAATTTAATTTATTTTAAAAATAAGCCCTGAGTTTTTACTAGTTCTTTCAAAATTAATTTTAAATTTATTATAAATAGGAAAAAAAAACAAATTTTCATTCTCTATGGAACTAAAGAGAAGAAATAATTATACATCAACCATGGATAAATACATATCTGGATAATTTATCATTTTCAAGATATACATTTTCAGATTTTGTCATTTACCAGTGAAAATAACATGATTTTCTCCAGGTTTAGTCATACACTTATTTGGATCAAATGTAGGTACTGGACTGAAATTTCAACTAAGGCTATTATTTCTGTTTATACAATTTCTATTCATGAAACATTTCTGTATCACTTTCAAATTTGAGGAAAAGGGTTTCTTAAATGTTTTTATCTGTTATATTGAAGGGCATTAAAATCTGATTAAAAGCACAGATTATGCCACAACTGCTTGTAACACAAAAGGAAGGAAAGCAGATATCTCCATCATATTTTGAAAGTCTGTCAAGCTTCTGCATGAAAAATTCTTAGTCAGGGATGCAATACTCCATGACATTTTATAAATCTTTAATTTGTGACAGTTGTTATACATGTTTCAAAATCTCTAGACTTCAAATGGAGACACAACGGGAAGTTGATGTTATTCTCATAGGCTGCTTGCAGACATTAAAAAAAAACCCCTGAACAAATGACGTTTTACTTTAAACTTGGCACTTTCCCACACCAAGCCCTGCACATGTCCAGAAGAGGCAGTACTTTAGTTGGATCTGGCTCAGCCAGTGTCTGTAAAGATCAGGCACTTAAGTGGAGATTTTTGACACTTTTATATAACAGCTGATTGTATCAGTTTTAGCAAAAGTGGCAAAAAGCCCTGTTGAAGTACCCAGTCTATACAGGTGCTGCAGAGCTGGATCCAAGTAACAGACTGCTGCTTCCTAGAAAGCTTTTTTTTTATTATTTGTTTTTTTAAATGTCTGCAAGCAGCCTGACTTGAAAAGCAAGTTTAAAGACTATTAACAAGGTAATCTGTAATGTTATTCCAATTCATCATATTCATCTTTTCTAGGACAAGAGACTTCTGTACACATGCATGCTGATTAGCTGTATTAAAACAGATACAAAAAGGAGACTAACAAATGTTACTGCCATAAGAAGACTGAATATTTTCTCAGTTATGACAGCTCAACATAGTTAACAACAACCCATGATGTCAAACTACCACTAATTTTTTAACTGTGGTTTTATTCCTATATTCCCTTGGAAGAAGCAGCAAGATTTATGAAGGAAATATCAAAAGATATGCACAGTGTGTGAAACATTGCTTTTCTAGGGATATTAGATAACTCTAATTTTGTTTATGCTGAAGTACAATGTAATATAATATGGTGAATATATAATATTTGATGGATGTTAATGGTTGAACAACTAATGTATAAATTGAAGAGTAACTGGGTACTTGAGCAGCAGCCATGCATAGACCAGCAATAGTGGCTGGGTTGCACTGCCAGTGGCATGGTGGTGGCTGAGCCAGTATTTTGGTGCTTTCCCCAAAGGCTTGTCACCCCAGGGCTCTAGCCAGCCTCCTTCATTATGCTACTGTTGTTGAATTTGGAGAAGGTAGTGGCTTATATGATCAAAGGGTTTAGCATGGCAGAAGGGAGAATAATTTGGTGAGCCAATATGAAGAGGAAAGAAAGGACTTGTCTAGCATATGTCTTGGTTTTATTGTTTAGGTCATTAGTATACGTATTTGTGTGAGAAAAAGCTATTTGATAGGGGATACTTGTAACAGAGGGCCTCCTCAGGGTCCGTTTTCCCTGCAGCCCACCCACCTGTCTCTGGGCTAACCGTCCACCTGCTCACCCATCACGCCTTGTTGTTAATTAATTAGTTCTTTGATGTAATTAAGCGGGAGGCTGCCCATTACCTGCCCTGATGACAGTGGCCACTATCTGCGGCTCTATTCCTCTCCTACACTGCAGCCCAAGCCTCGCAGGTGGCATCACAATGTTCTCACTGTCACTGGCCCCACTCTGGGCCACAGAATCCTACTAATTGAAACCCACCTGTATTCCTCTCCTTGGGCGGTCTCATCCGCCTTCATACTAAGCATTATAGCTCCCTGAACTGCTTCCTCTTCCAGGTGTGGCCCCCACACTGGGACCTTTGGCTCACTAGCCCTGTCCCACCTCCAGGCCAGTTGGAACCCCAGGCACGCAGCTCTTGGGTATTCCTTGTGGTGGGCCCCCAGCCCTTTAACCCTTCCAGTCCTGGCCCCAGCATGGACCAGTCAGGGGAAGCCCTTTCTCACTTTCTGGGGGCCACCTTCCAGGCCCTTCAAACAAAGAGGTAACCAACCCAGTTGTGGGGGCTAGGAGTTAAGGCACCCCAGCCCACCTTTCACCGGGGTGGTAACTGGCCTGGCATTTCCTGGGGGCTCCCGCACCACTGGGAGCTCCACCAGGTCACCCACTCCCAGCAGGGTGCAGTTTTAGGTCATGCCCAGGACCAGGAGCTCCTGACCATCCCCTACAGCTTCTCCCTTATCTCCAGAACAATATCAACAGCCCTCCGGCCAGGCAGTGTTGGTGCCTGGCCTCCCGCAGCAGAAGTTCCCTGTTTATATGGACATCCCCAGATCCAAAATGGCTGCCATAACAGGCACCTGCCAGCTGCTGCCTTCTGGCCCTTCAAGTGGCAGGTACAAACAGTGAGATAGGAGCACAGGTGGTATTCTCCTTTGTCCTACCAGTGAGTGGCCATGGAAGACGACATGAGATCTGCATCAGAGAGATCAACTGGTGGCTTCAGGAATGGTGTCTTGAGGCAGGCTTAGGCTTCCTAGACAATGACCCACACATAGCATAGCATAGCATAGCATAGCATAGTATCTAGGGTCAGAAGGGGCCTAGAGCAGGCCGTCAAGTCTGACCCCATGCCAATGGCAGGAATGAGTGCCAGGGTCACAGGACCCTAGCCAAGTATCTATCTAATCTACTCTTAAGATGCCCAAGGTAGGAGCAAGAACAACTTCCCTAGGGAGCCAGTTCCACATCCTAGCCACCCTAACTGTGAAGTAGTTTTTCCTAATGTCCAACCTGAACCTGCTCTCCAGTAACTTGTGACCATTGGTCCTAGTTACCCCTGGTGGGGTCTGAGAAAAAAAGAGCCTGATCTATTTCCTGCTGATCTCCCCTCAGCAGTTTATAGGCAGCCACCAGGTCCCCCCTCAGCCTCCGTTTACTGAGGCTGAACAGGTTCAGACCCATCAGATGCTCCTCGTAAGGCCTATCCTGCTGCCCGCATATCAATCTAGTGGCCCTCCTCTGGACCTTCTCGAGGCCATCCACATCCCTCTTGAAGTGCGGCGCCCAGAACTGGACACAATACTCCATCTGCAGCCTGACCAACGCCGTATAAAGGGGGAGAATCACCACCTTGGACTGGCTCAAAATGCATCATTGAATGCACACTAGGGTTCGGTTGGCCTTCCCAACCACCGTGTGACATTGCTGGCTCATGTTCATCTTGGCATCAACAATGACGCCAAGATCCCGTTCCTCCACCGTGCTAGCAAGAGGAGAGCTTCCCAGCCAGTATGAGTGCTGGGGGTTGCTTCTCCCCAGATGCATCACCCTGCACTTGTCCATGTTGAATCCCATCCTGTTCTTTTCCACCCACTCATGAAATCGGCCCAGATCCCACTGCAGCCTCTCCCTCTTCTCTGGTGTCCCCACCTCAGCCCACAGTTTGGTGTCATCAACAAACTTGGACAGCTTGCTTACCACCCCTTCGTCCAAGTCAGCGTCGAAGATGTTGAACAGTGCAGGCCCAAGGACTGAGTCCTGGGGGACCCTGCTGCTCACATCTCTCCAGGTCGAATACGACCCATCCACCACCACTCTCTGGGAGCACCCCGTCAGCCAGTTTCTGACCCCCTCAACCGTGTAGGGGTCAATGCCACAGGTCCCCATCTTTTTAATGAGGATGGGGTGGGAGACCGTGTCAAACGCCTTCCTGAAGTCTAAAAAGACTATATCAACAGGGACGCCTGCATCCATGGATTTGGTCATCTGGTCATAGAAGGTGACCGGGTTGGTCTGACAGGACCTGCCCTTAACAAACCTGTGCTGGTTGCCCTTCAGCATAAAGTCTCCTGCCGGTCCCTCACAGATGTGGGACTTGAGAATTT
>JAGPOW010001543.1:39522569-39550237 GCA_030014935.1 Caiman crocodilus
TTTGCTCCCCACATACTTGAAAAAGGACTTCCTGTTGTCCTTGATCCTAGTCACCAGGTGGAGCTCTACTCCCGCCTTGGCCTTCCTAATAGCCCTCCTACACTCCTCAGTACAAGAAGAGTACTCCTCTTTGGAGACTGCTCCTCTCTTCCAAAGATAGTAAGCCTCCTGCTTAGCCCTCAGGGTCCCCTGAATATCCCTATTAAGCCATGGGGGTTCTGGGCACTTTTGCCCATCTTGAATCAGGCGGCAATGGTCGCCCCTTGGGCTTGGAGGATCGTCTCCTTAAGAGGAACACCCACCCTTCATGGACGCCCATGTCCTCAACCCTGCAGTTCCACAGAGCCTCCTTAACTAGCCTCCTGAGCTCACTGAAATTGGCCCTTTTGAAGTCTGGGACCCTAGTCCTAGTGTGGGTCCTAGCTACACTATGCCAGACAGCAAATTCTATCAGGCGATGATTGCTATCTCCCAGGGAGTCTCGTACCTGGAGCCCGCCAACCAGATCGTCCCCCAAGGCCAGGACCAGATCCAGCAGCGCATCCCCCCTGGTAGGGCCATGCACCTCCTGGACCAAGTGGAGGTCCTGCAGCTTTGCCAGGAACCTCCGGGACCTCTCGGACTTGGCTGACTGCTCTCCCAGCAGATATCTGGGTAATTGAAGTCACCCATGACAATGACATCCCTCATCCTAGCCGCCTCCTTAAACGATGAGACACATGCTCAGGTGGGATGGGCTTCACCTTTCCCCCAAAGGTAAGCGTGTTTTCTCTTCTAGGTTGGCAGATCTCCTCCAGCAGGCTTTAAACTAGGCTCATCAGGGGAAGGGGAAGATGAGGGTGGAGGAAGCCTTGGACCACTAAACCAAGTGACACGCACAAGAACAGCCCAGCCTAGACCGACAATGAGCAGAATGAATACTCAGGTAAGCAACAGGGGCCCAGGCAGTACTGAGATTAGGGGGCCAGTGCACACATCTTCAGGAGGCCTGAAATGCCTCTACACAAACACTGATAGTATGGGGAACAAGGAGGAGGAACTTACTCTCCTGCTAGATGACATGAAGGCAGACATAGTGGGGCTCACAGAAATGTGGTGTGACCCAACACATGACTTGGTGGTGAATATCAAGGGCTATAGGCTGTACAGGGGGGCAGGACAGGGAGGTAAGGTGAGGGTGTGGTGCTCTACATCAAGGAGGAATAAACATCCTCATCAAGTAGCACAAGGTGAGATGAGGAACACACTGAAGTGCTTTGGGCTAGAATACAAGGAAGTCGAGGGGAAAGGGACTTAACGGCGGGGGTCTACTACAGACCACCCAACCATGGGGAAGAGCTAGACCGGGAATTCTTAGGTTAGCTCATGGAGGTAGTTAGGTCAAAGGACATGGTCATCATGGGTGACCTGAAGTCATCATGGGCCAGCAAGGGACAATATGCTTAGGGGCAACCAACATGGGTTCATTAGAGGCAGATTCTGTCAGACCAACCTGGTCGCCTTCTGTGACTAGGTCACCAAATCCCTGGATGCAGATTTTGTGGCAGATATAGTCTTTCTGGACTTTAGGAAGGCCTTCAACGTGGTCTCTTATCCCATTCTCATTAAAAAACTAGGAGACTGTGGTGCCGATGACTACACAGTCATATGGGTCACTAACTGGATGGAGGGCTGCACCCACAGAGTGGTGGTGGATGGGTCTTATTCAACCTGGAGGGATGTGGGCAGTGGGGTCCGCCAGGGCTTGGTCCTCGGACCCGCATTGTTCAACATCTTCATCAGTGACTTGGACGAGGGGGTAAAATGTACCCTGTTCAAATTTGCTGATGACACTAAGATGTGGGGAGAGGTGGGCAAGCTAGAAGGGAGGTCTGCAATCAGACCTAGACAGGTTACAGGGGTGCGTGGATGAGAACAGGATGGGGTTCAACACTGACAAGTGCAAGTTGCTGCACCTGGGAAAAAGAACCAGCGGTATATCTACAGGCTGGGGAACTCCCATCTTATCAGTGCAGAGGCAGAAAAGGATCTTGGAATTATTATTGATGCCAAAATGAACATGGGCTGGCAGTGTGGGGACACGATCAGGAAGGCTAACCACACCTTGCCATGCACCCACAGATGCATCTTGAGCAGGTCTAAGGAAGTGATCCTCCCCCTCTATGTGGCACTGGTCAGGCCACAGTTAGAGTACTTATCCAGTGCTGGGTGCTGCACTTCAGGAGGGATGTGGACACCTTGGAACAGGTCCAAAGAAGGGCCACCCGCATGATCAGGAGTCAGCAGGGCAGGCCCTGTGAGGAGAGGCTAAGGGACCTGAACTGTTCAGCCTCCACAAAAGAAGGCTGAGGGGGGATCTGGTGGCCTGTTACAAACGAGTCAAAGGGGACCAGCAGGTATTGGGGGAGTCCCTGTTCCCCTGAGCACCCCCAGGATTGACAAGAAATAATGGTCACAAGCTGGCAGAGGGTAGATTCAGACTAGACATCAGGAGGTGCTACTTCACTGTCAGGGCGGCTAGGATCTAGAATCAACTTCTAAGTGAAGTGGTACTGGCTCCTACCCTGGAAGTCTTTAAGAGGAGGTTAGATGAACACCTTGATGGGGTTGTTTGACCCCAGTACTTTTTCCTGCCATGACGGGGGGTCGGACTCGATGATCTGCTTAGGTCCCTTCCAACTCTACAAACTATGAAACTATGAAATAATACTGCATTGAGCAAAAGGAAGCTGAACCTTTTGTTAGGCAATGGGCACATCTACACCTGCAAATGCTGCAGGATGGGATTACCAGAGCAATTTACTCTGGAGTAAACCCACCCTGGGCAGGCATCTACACATTTGGGGATTTGGGAGCAGATCTGTGGCTTCTGGCAGCAGTCTGCTCCTGCCCCCTCCAGCCCTGCACTAGTCCCCTGCAGAGGACTGGCTATAGCTGCCTGTGGCCAGAGGCCATCTTTAAAAACCAGCTCTGCTTCTTTGTCACCTGCCTTTCTGACCCAGATCAGCTTATAGAGCTCTGTGCCAGCATGAAGCAGCTCTGTTGTCAGAGCCTATGCCCAATGAGTGATGGCTGCTCCACCCACAGGCCCCAGGAGCAATATCCAACACTCTAGGCTATTGCTAACCACCCTGGTTGACTTGTTTCACCATCATGGCCCAGGTCAATCTCAGGCCCGGGCCTGCCCACATGGTGCAGCCACCAGCCCAGGCTCACCACAGCATCCCAGGTGTCCTGCTATGATTCTCTGCCACTTAAACCCAGTGCTGCAACCCAGACCCTGGCAGGGACACCTATAACACACACCCAGACACCACTACCAATGCCATCCACATGCTCCAACCCTGCAGCCTTTGGGACTGCTTGGCCATCCATGACTGGTGACTGCACGTAGGCCACCTGGATGGCCAGCCCTGGACCTACCATACACATCCAGCACCACGCTCACTGTGGACAGTTCTCAGCAAAGCACTTTATTCTCGTCCACAAACACAGACCCTCTTCCCCTCACTTCCTCCCCCACACCAGACCTCATTCCCCCTCACCTCCAATCATGATGCCCCTCCAATACTCTCTCCACCCACCAACAATAAAACACCCTCTTTCCATTGCAGACCCTGTCCAGTGCTGTGTGTTCCCTCCTAGGGTGGGGGACAACGGGGTGGAGAAATCTAGGGGGTGGGGCCCAGGGACAGATGCCCAGCACCAGAGTCTATGGCCACAATTGCATGGGTTCACATGCCATGGCAAGGGCAGTGGGCAGAGTGCTTGCCTGGGGATGATGACAGCCAGTGGTCTGCTGGTGCAGCGAGGTCGGCTTGCCCTGCTGCAGGCAGGTCCTGAGCTGGAGCTGGGGTGAGCAGTGGGGTCTGAGCCCAGGTCAGGAGGCTGACTGGTGGGAGACCTGGGGTGGGGGCCAGATTAGGGAATCCTTGACAGTGGACATATCACTGCATCTCAGCCCAAGTCAACTGGGAGGTTTGCTGCTGGGAGGCAAGTGGTTGCCTGGAGGCAGAACGTGAACACCAGGGCCTGGACAGTATCCAACACCCAGCAGTCCTCCTCTGTGGCCTCCACTGCCTGGGCCACAAGGGCAGCCTTCTGCTCCTGGGCCTCCAAATACCTCTCCTCAAGGGCTAGGAGCCTGTCTCTGATTTCCTGGTGTCCCTGGTCCCACCACTGGGCTCCCTCTTCCTTGTCTGAGCCCACCAACCACCATAATCTGCCAGCCCAGCATCCATGTCTGGTCCTGTGTCTGTGCTGCCAGAGCTGATACATATGCAGGGCCCTGGTCAAGACTGGCCATTACCCTGAAGATGCATCTTGGCTGCCAACTGGTACCTCTCCCCCATGTGCAGCTTCAGGTCCTACAGAACCAGGAGAAAGAAGCTGTTTGTGAGAGTTTGCATCATTTCTGAGATAAAATGCTTAATACCAGAAGGCTGTGCACTTCCAGGCCTCATATCAGGGGCTGTGCATGCATGGGTGCCCACAGAGCATACTAAGATGGCTGGGCAGATCCTGGTACATGTGACCACTGGCCAACCCCCCAATTCCTGCTCACTGCACAGGGGAGGTGCACTACTGGGTACTGACCTCAGGCAGCCTATCTTCCCCACATCCTTCCTAGGCTGGTACAGGCCTGGCTCCTGGCACCACCTGCTGCATGCCATGTAGATGGTGAAGTAATTTGAAGGTGAAGTAAGTAGATGGTGTAGACTGTGAAGTAATTTGTTCTACTGTGCAGTAAAGCATCTCATGTAGACAGGCCAATGTGTAGTTTCAGTATGTGAACGTGGATAATAAAACTGGTTAGATCAAATATAATTTGTTATACCTGAAATCAGGATTTGCTACAAATCTCAGTGGGCCTGTCTACATGAGATGTTTAATGCCCATTGGATTCGTTCTACTGTGCATTAGAGCATGTGGCAAAACCCATGTTAATGCACAGTAGATTAATCTAATGAGCGTTAAGTATCACCAAAAAAAGCATTTATTTGCACTAATGCACAGTAGTGCTGATTATGACGCACTAATTTCGTACTTGTTATTACAGGTATTAAACTTGATGTGCCATAATTACAGCACATTAATGAATGTGTTGAGAAACCCAGTGTAACCTTAACTATTGAATCAAAGTCAGTGCCTCTGTAATATAGTACATATGCATGCATACATTTGTCCTAGACATAACTAATAGTACTATTAACACACTATATATCATGTGTATGTTTTAATTCGTTACATGAAGGCATAGCAACAGATCCTCAGCTGTTCTTCAGCTCAGTTAATGGGGTTATACCAGCCTATACCAGTTGAGAATCTGGCCACAGGACCAAATCCATTCTGGTAGCAATTCTACTGCACCGCTGTTTAATTTGATCCATTAATACATGCTATTAATGTGCTGTAAGCTTAATGCACAGTACAATACTGTGCTATAAGCTTTCCCAGGCACAACATCTACATGTGTGCCCATTGGGAAGAGACAGGAGCAGTTCAGTGCAGGGCTACTCCAGCTATGCTGTGCCCTCCTACAGCAGCCAGGGAGAGCTCCAGGCTTCCCTGAGTGCCTGCCAGGAAAGGCTAAGGGTCTGGAGTCAGGCCTTAGTCTCTCAGAGGGCAACTGTAAAGCTGTCCCACCTTTGGAGCAACTGTCTTCTAGTCCCATGCTCCAATCTATGGACTGGAGGCCTGGGGCTGGGAAAGATGTTGTCTTCCCCAGCTGCTGCTTCCCACCCCATGTCCTGACTGGAAGATTGGCTCATGAGACTGGGAAAATGTTCCCTCTCCTGGGGTGCTGCTTCCCATCTTCATGCTCTAATCAGCAAATCAGGGCATTTGCTGGAATGCAAGTGGCTGGAAAAATCTGGAAATGGGGCTAGAAAGCAGCAGCCTGGGGGAGGGATATTTTTCCATCCTCCTGCCCTGATTTGCTGGGGGGGGAAATATACCTTCCTCCAGGCTGAGAAAATGTCCCCTCCCCTGGGCTGCTGCTTCCCAGCCCCATGCCCTGAGAAGCCCAGGGGAGGAGGGGACATTTTCTCTGACTGCTGCTGTCTGAGCTGACCAAAACAATTTGCTCCGGGTCGGCAGTCTACCTGCACAGTAGTTACTGCAGGGTTAATGTATTACCTGTATCTGTAGGTAGTAGGCAACCATGCAGGAGACTAATCTACTGCACAGTAAATGTTTTGCACATATAGATGGTGATGCTTTACCCCACAGTAGGTTAGTCAACTGTGCAGTAAAGCATCTCATACACCCAGGCTATATCAATTATACAAGCTAAATAGATGCTAGATGTATTCCATGAAAACATATATTACATATAAAGCCACATGAACTTGTATTTAAAAGATTATGAATAAAATGTCTATATGTCTACATGTACAAAAAGTGTACATTGGTATAATTTTAAAAGATAATAATTAATATATCTTATCTGATTTATCATTCTACTTGTTACCAGTATCTATTTTGGGATCAGAAAAAAATAAATCACATTAGTTCAAAATAATATGTCTGTTTTCCAAGGAAGCTTAACTGCAAATGTCATAAAAGAGTAAATATTAAGTTGGTTATTATAGTATATTCCTTCCTCAATTATTTGAACGAGTTTGCTGCTTAACTTCAAGTAAAATGTAAGCAATTTTTGCTTAGGAAAGAAATTAAATGAGAATAAACAGTTTCTAGACCACTGCAAGATTTTCACAAATATGTAGAAGCAAAGAAGTGTAGAGCAATACATCTGACCACAGTAAGCATTATGAAGGAGAGAGAGTAACAGAATATGCCTTTGTGAGGCTCAATATCATGAATAAGGAAAAAAAATATGGGCATTCTAAACATGAAACAAAACTCTATTATGAAATATAGGTTAATATGGGTCTTTGGCCTCAGGCAAAATATTAACATTGAAGTATTCTCCATATTGATATGCTGAGACAATCATGCAGAAAATAAGGAGAGAGACTCATACATAAGCTTAAATATTAACTGGGAGGAAAATTTTCCTCTACTTAATTTCATTGCTAGAATTTGCCTTTGCTATATTTTACAAAGTGTTTCTAAATTGTAATAAGAAAAAAAGAGAAATATGTTAGCATTTAATTTATGATACACACATACAAAAGTGAACTGATATTTCCTAGTGAAGAAAGCAAATTCTGAAAGTCTTTGGTTATTCTCTGGGCGGGCAACAGTAGCTGGGGTCTTTGACTCCTGAGACAAGAAAGACTGTACATTTCCAAGTATGGAGATACCACAGTTTCTCTATGTAGTCTGTTGCAATGTTTGACCACCTTCATAGTCAAAATGTTCCTCCTAGTCTCTAATCTAAATATCCTCTTGAGGCCATTACTTCTAGTCCTGTCAACTACAGCCACAGAGAAAAGCCTGTCTCCATTCTCTCAATTGGCCTTCAGGTATTTGAATATTGTTATCAAATTCTCCCTCAGCCTTTTGTTCTCCAGGCTAAAGAACCCTAATTCTTTCAGACTTTCCTCCTAAATCATGTTTTCCAGGCCCCTAACTATTTTTGGCACTCTATGCTGAACTACTTTGAATCTGTCCATGTTTCTTGAAGTGTAGGACCCCAAACTAGACAGAACTTCAGGTGAGGCTTTACTAGTACCGAATAGAGCAGAAGAGCCACTTCCCTTAATATGCAAGTGATCTTCCTGTTAATACAACACAGGTTGCTGTTGGCTTTTTTTTGCAAAAAGAGCATGGTTAGTTCATATTCAGGTCTGCTGTAATCCCCAGGTCCTTCTCTGTAGTACTGCACCCTAGTCAGTCATTCCCCAATCTGTACTTGTGCATGCACTTATATTGTCCCAAGTGCAGGACCTTGCACTTGACTTTGTTGAATTTCCTCTCATGGACTGTGGACCATTTATGCAATCTATCCAAGTCATTCTGAACCATAATCCTGCCTGATTTGCCACTCCACCAAAGTTGGTGTCAAATTTGTCAGTTATGTACTTGATCACACCAAGAAAACCTTTAATGAAGATGTTAATGACTAACTTGTTAGTGAAAATAGCATGAGAGGCAGCATCAAAAGTTTTGCTAAACTCAGGGTGTATCATATCTACTGTTTTTCCCCCATACATAATCACATAAGGAAATCAGGCTGGTCAGGCATGCCTTGCTCTTGGAAAATCTATGATGTCTACTCCCAATCACCTTGTTCTCTTCTACATGATTCACAATAGTTTCTGTGAGTGCATGTTCCATGATCTTTCCGGATATCAAGGTTGGGCTGATGGCTCTGTAATTTCCTGCAACCTTCTTCCATTTCTTAAAGATGAGCATTATAGTTGCTTTTATTCAATCAGCTTACAACCACCTAGCTTCCCTAAGAAATTCCTAACCTGGTCTGCCATTACTCTAGGTTGGTTGTCTCCTTCCCTATCTCTGTTGTCAACTGCCCAACCTTGATATCCGGAAAGATCACCAGTTGGTAGTTGCCCTTATTTATGAAAACCAAAGTAAAAAGGGCATTAAATACTTCAACCTGCATCATCTGTGACTAGATTGCCTTCTGCATTCCATCAGAGACCTATGGAGTCCTCTTTTTACTTTTGCTGTAGAATCTCTTTTTATTGGCTTTTATATCCCTTGCCAGCTGCATCTCAAATTGTTTCTTTGCCTTCCTAATTTTCTCCCTGCATGCTTGTGCAATACTCTTATACTATTCCATACTACTATGACTAAGAGTCTACTTTTTATAGGATATCCTTCTGAATTTCAGCACATTCAAGAGATTGATGTCTAGACATGCTGGCCTCTTCTTGCATTTCCCATTTTTCTGTCATATTGGGATAGCTTTACCCTGTTCTCTTAAAAACAATTGCTTAAAAAGTACAGCCAATTCTCCCAGACTCCATTTTCCCTCATATTTGCCTTTGAGTGGAACCTTCCCCCTGAATTTCTTAAAGTCTGCTTTTCTGAAGTCTTTAATCTGATGATTTATTTCCTTCCTCCCCTTAGAATTTTGACCTTTACAATTTTGTGGTCACTGTCACCCAAATTACCTTTCACAAATTCCTCCATGTCTGTCAGCAGCCTTTAAAGAAGAGCTTCCCCTGCTAATTGGTCTTTCTACCATTTATATCATAAAGGGATCCCCAGCGCACTCCAAGGACTTGCTGAACTGCCTGTGCACTTCTATGTTTTCCACCCAAAAGCTGTAC
This sequence comes from Caiman crocodilus, assembly GCA_030014935.1. Classification (NCBI taxonomy): domain Eukaryota; kingdom Metazoa; phylum Chordata; order Crocodylia; family Alligatoridae; genus Caiman; species Caiman crocodilus. The sequence goes on from JAGPOW010001543.1 coordinate 39,531,773, forward strand.
TGATAATTAAAGTCCCCAGGAGATTCAGGTCCTGTGATTTGGAAGCTTCCATCAGTTATTTAAAGGCATCATTCACCTTATCCCTGTTGGTGGCCTGTAGCAGATACTCACCATTGCATTTCCCTTGCTTCTTTTCCCTTTGGCCGTTACTGAGTCTGTATGAGAAGGCACTTTTCTCTCTCTTCATCTGGTAGACCCCATCTCTTCCCAGTAGTTCATTTTAGAAGCCCATTCCTGGTCAAAGAAACCAAAGTACAGCTGGTGATACCATTTACACAGCCATGTGTTGATCTCCAGGATGTGTCCACTCTTAGTGTCCACTCAGGCCTTTACCATTGGCTGTAAGGATTGATGAGACTATCACCTGGTCTCCTGTCCCTTTCACCCTTGTGCAGAGACCCATATAGTCACTTTTGATCTAGTCAAGGTTATCTCTGGTAGTATTAGTACTGCCCACATGGATAAGCAGCATAGGATAGTAGTCAAAGGGTCAGATCAGCCTCAGCAGCCCTTCCTCCATGACATCGCAGATGCGTGCTCTTGGATGGTGGCAGATCTCCCAAGACAACAAGTCAGGCCAGCACATGGATGCCTCTACAGAAGGGAATCACCACCACCGCCCTTCATTTATTCTTGGAAACAGTAGTCGTTCCACATTTTGGGATGCCTAGCTTGGTCTTCTTTCCACTGGAGTAGGTTTTAAATCTTTGGTAGACCTTGTCAAAACTCAATTAGATAAATAAATAAATAAAAGGTAAATAATCTTTTTTACCATTAACCTTGTGTTTTTTGCTTTTAAATCAATAAAGTTGTAAATAAGCTGAATCTTTGGGCAAGTGAAAACATTAAAGGTTTAAACCTCTTGTTTTGGAAGAAAAACTGGTATTGAATTTAGTGGGATGCTTACTGCACTTCCAAACATTCTTGGAAACAAATATTAGTGCAGAGAAATTGGAGAAGGTGAGGTATTTCATGTCACAATAAGTAGCAAGGATACAGACATTGGAAAAATACTGTGAATTCCAGTGGGAATGCATGAGGGTCTTCAAACTAACTCAGTCACAAATAACGAGATGGTCATTCAAGCAAGATTCATCTGGGAAAGTCATCCTTTATGAGAACCAATTTCTAAGTAAGACCACTGATGTAACAAACTTGGATAAAAAGTCTAAGTCTGTCAATCTGAACAGTTAACAGATAGATGTGCAAGAAGCAAGGTTAAATGTGGAGGTAGAATTAATAACTATGTCAAAGGAAGGAGTATGAAAGTAATAGACTTGTCTTTGCAATGACTAATGCTATTTGTTGAATCAAGCACATTGCACTCCACTCCACTCCCATGGTTACCAGTCCTCAGTAACATTGTTCCCTGTCATCTCTGCCACATAAATTCTGAAGTAAACTTACTATCCAGACTCTGTGATAATCCTATACTACTAGTGCATTGGGACATATTCCACCCATCAACAGCTCAGCTCCCTTCAAGACATCCAATATGGTCCACCCTTTCAAAACCCTTTGACTTTTCCTTACTTACTCATGAAGAATAATCAACCCTTTGACAATTCCTTACTTACTCATGAAGAAGCATCAATTAAACAACGCGTCATCTCTGATGGTACAGTCAGTCAACCAGGATTTAACTGGCCACTCCATTATCAGGCACTTCTCAACCATTTTTTAACTTGAGAGGACCACTGCACCTCAAAGCTATATCAATGGGGCCTTTGCCATAACAACAAGTGCCCTTGTGGACAAGTTCAAACCATGTCCCATATTGTTGACTCATGTTGAATTACTGTGCCACCTGGTGGCCTTCAAACTCTTCCCACTGATAATAACATCACCTTAAGATGTCTGAAACAATATGCGGAAACCATATATGCTAAATAAATACATTTGTTGGGGTGGTGCAAACTGTCCTTCCAAAATAAGCAAGTTGTAAGTAGTAGCAGTATTAACAAGCTGTAAGATAACAGAAATGCATAAATTTAAAGTCATATCAAGGCATATATGCATGTATAAAAATATAAAATTCTATAAACAACCAGAGACCAGATTTGTTTACAATAATTGCAGAGAGAATCATTTTATGACACAATGTTCTTTACAAGAGGTGCAATATCATGCAAGTAACAAGAGCAGAATAGTTACAGCACAAATTACTAGCAAAATGAAAAACAAAATATATTTCTGAGCTTAAAGCTGGAAGACAAAATGGATTATGATGCTGATGATACAGAAACAAAGTTCTTTGTTAGGTTACAAAGCTAGGCTTTACAACAGATTGGTTTGTTCCACCTGAAACAGCACAGCACAGATCAAAGAGGGATTTAAAATGTATACTAATGCTGTGCATAAAACATAGCAAGCAAGATTAGTCATTGCTGGATATTAAAAAAAAATACTAGGTGGAACAAGATCCTTATTCATTTGTGGAGGTTATGTATCTAGTAAGTGCCAGTACAGGGGAGGAAGCATTAGTAGCTGTTCATCTGCCTATGTAAGATGGGAAGGGACAAAGAGTGTAGTGGGCTTTTGTTATTGTTACTTCCTAATGAAACAAATAGCGCATTGAGTTAATGCGGTAGGGGACAATCTCCAATAGCAGAGAGTACAGTGAGATGGGAGAACAGGGGGAGCTGCTACTGTATGTTAATACTTACTAGGACTTGTGGGACAGTTACAGTCTAGCCCATTACATGTAAGAATGTTGGCTTAGGTGGAAAAGATAGGCAGAGAGAAAAAGGATCATATGTAACTTGGATTGAGGGAAATACAGTAGAAACAACAGGAGATGGACTGTGTAGAGACAAGTAATACTATCTAGGCAGGCAGTGACAATGAAAAACATTAGGAAAACCAAACAAAGGCTAACAAAGACTGCAGGTGGAGGTTGATATATATATATATGATTTCTCTGAAGGGAAGGAAAAGGGAAAGAGAAAGGAAAAGGAAAATTCAATGATAGCAATGGGAATCAATGGTGACTTAGACCTGCTATCTAATAAATTAACTTATTTGCAGTCATCATTGCGTCAGGAGAATTCTTAAGGGTAGTACATGAGCATCTTTTCTTGCATTCCTCTATGGAGCATTTATATCATGGCAACCATTTTAATGATACAAAAATGGTTGGGTTTTTGGGTCAGAGGCCTTGACTTGTGTTCCAGGATACATTTTCCTTGAGTACTCTCTGGGTGCATCTACATAAGACACTAAATGCACAGTAAACTAATTCTACTGTGCATTAGCACATCACAGCAAAAGCCATGCTAATGTGCAGTATAATCAGTCTATTGTGCATTCCCATCACAAAGAAATGTGTTCTGGCACTACTGTGTACTAGAACCAATTACTGCACATTCGGTACCTGTTATTACAAGCACTAAACTTAATGCACAGTAACCATGGTGCATTAATGAATGTATAGACTCCCCTCTGGGAGCATCTACATGTGCGCTTTACTGAAGAGTCAACTAATTAGTTCCACAGTAAGCATCACTGTCTATATGTGCACTGATATTAGAGTTCAGTAAATTAATTAAGTCCACCATAAGATAGTAAAACTTGGGACAGTACTATCTTCTGGTGCAGTTACTTACTCAATTGAAACACATGTGTAAGCAGTGACAGGGGCAGTTGGGGCAAAAAGTTGCTGAAGTATGGGGGCTACTGCTGCACAGCTTTGCAATTTTGGCTCTCACACCCAAGCCAGCCCTTCTGCTGCCTGAAATTGAACCCAAAGCTCAGGTTTGACCCCCACTGAGCCTGCTGGCAGCCCGAGACTGCTCTGCCCTGGCTCAAGCTGCTGGTGTCCCAGGTGCATGTACAGACGCTGTGTCCGGAACAGTTGACCCCAATGCAAACAGCTCTGAAGTTTATCACTTGCATTAATTGCACATGTAATTGCACAGAAATACCCCCTGTCTATTTCTATATTTATAACAATTGAATAAATTCTATACTCAGTGGGAGTTTGGGCTGAGTAATTAATTTAGGATTTAGAACAACACAAATAATTACTAAAATTTCATAAAACGGTCATTTAACCATCCCATATGTATTTTAAACTTATAACCTATTTAATAGTGTGGGAAAATAAATATGAAGAATTCCATAATACAACAATATTGTTTCACATACTTTAAATGCCTAATAGCAGATTTGTTTAGTTCACTGTTTGTGTTATATCAAATTAAAAGAAAATCAATTACAAACCTGCTAATTTTTAAGCAATTTGCATTTTAAGAATTTGGCTTTAAAATTATTTTGTTGGTTAATAAAGCAGTAAGATATTTAAACAGCATTAAGCGATATATTGCTGATCATTTGAAATAAGACATCCTTATTAGTTTAGGTAACTTCAGTCAGCTATTTGGTTTATTTTTTGGAAAGAAAGATTTTGTAATAACCAAACAAAGGCACATTCGTTACTTCCTTCTGCTGCATATTTCTTTCTTTTTTTTCCCTCAGTTAAAAGGGCTTTTTCTACCAAGGCTGCTAATGTACATTTATCATATTTTAAAAGCCCTTCAACATTAATCTAAATATTTGAATATTACTTTTTCTCCTCTTGACTGGTAAAATAGAACCTCCTCTGCCTGCAACAGTGAGAAAGCAAATAGTTTCTCCCTGTAGAAATTAACTGTTCTCACTGTTTAGCCAAAATAAAAATGTGTCTATTGGGAAATATTGATCATACTGTAATTTTACCTCCTATTTCCCAGAAAAATGAAGAAAAGGAAAGTTGCTTCCAAGTGTTTTAATATTAAGAAGGAAAACACACTAAGGTTGCATCCAGACAATCATGGTCGTGCGGTAGGTGACGCTGCAAACGGATTTGCAGTGCCACCTACTGCACAGTCCAGTGTTCTCCACACTCCGACAGAGTGCTGGCTGAGTATGCACTGTGCCAGGGTTTTTTCTTCTGCGGGTTTTTTTGACTCCTGGATGTCCAAGGGTCAAAAAAACATGGGGAAAAAACAAAACAATGGGAGCAATGCACATTCAGCCAGCAAACACTGCTGAAGAGCAGAGCCAAGCCTCTCAGAGCCACATTCTGTTGCCAGCCAGGCTTCACATGTCAGAATTGCCATGGCTGCAGCCCTGGGAGGCCCCCAAGACCCCAGGTAAGGCTTCTGGGGCAAGCCCAGTGCTGGCCCCAGCCTCCCCTACACAACCTGGGGCAAATTGCCAAGTGCCAAGACATGCATGGCACAGGAATTCCGCAGGGACAAGTATCAGCGTTGCAAGGTGCACCACCACTAACTGTCCCTGGGAAATCAAACATCCACGTACATCTGGACATGCCCTAAGTGTCCAGTGAAAAGCCCAAGGACATAAAAGCAAGAGTGGTTTATGCAGATATGTCCGTGTCTGTTACGACTGGCTTTAGATCAGATTCAAAAGGCAGAGTACATTTCTGTTTCTCACAGGCTCATTTTTTCCCCCTCATCCTGTATAATTTGGTCATTCACTGTGTCTTTAAAGTCATTGTAGGATGCCAATTTGTGTCAGGAAATATGCCCTTTTCCTGGCACAAAAAGTATGCCTAAAGGCATTAAAGCCATTTGTTCTCCTAGAGAACTGGTTTTGTTCTACAGGCATTAAAGCAATATATAGGGCATACATATATATTCCCACTACAAACTGCTGTATATGTGTATGTGTAGTGATGTGTAGTGATTCTCCTATAAACTGTTAGCTCTTTCAAACAGCATTGTCATTGGAGAGCAAAGTTTTCTAGCACTGTGTGTAATGCCTGCTCATTTTCACATAGTGGCAGCTCATCACAGCTTACCTACAGGCAATACCTAGGATATTCAGTATCCCACAGGCCTCTGCTTTCCCTCCCTCCTCACCCTTCTAGCGGGAGGGAAAGGAAGGGAGAGTGATTGGCTTCCTGATTACCACCTCCAGTGAGTAGCTTTTAAGAAATCTTATGGAAACCCTGCTTGAGCAGTCTCAGCTCTCTGGGAGTGAGCCATACAAGCAGTGGGACCAATTCCTGCCACTTCTTGAACAGTCCTGGAGAGTCCTGGGACATTTAAGTAGTGACACTAATTCTTTTACTTGAACCTTAACGACCCTCTCTTCCTCCCACTCCCTCCTCACTCCAACCTATCCACTCTGCTTGTAAAGGTGCTGGATAGTTTACTCAGGGCTTGCAAGCCCAATCAGGGGTCTGCATCATTAGGAAGAGGATTTGCAGCAGGCTGTGTACGTAGATATAGCAGCCTTGATAACCAGTTTGGAGCTGAAGGTTGCAGAATGCATACATGTGATTGGGCAACTGAAAGTCCTGGGTGAGAAGCCCAGGAGGAGGCAGGCAAGAGCAGCCGATATGCTGGGGAAAGACTGCTGCCAAAAGAACTGCTTTGGAGGGGGCTGCTAGAAGGGGTTGCTGCTGATTGAACTTCCCCAATGACAGCTGTTGCTGAGGTTGAAGGAGTGGTAAGCTGCCGCGAACGCAAGATCACCTAGTATCCCTTGCTAACAGAACAGGATTGTTCTGCAAACCTCCCCCCCGCTTTAATCTCCCAGGGTGTAGGGACCCAGTGGGAGGCAATCAGGGAAAGAGGGCAGCTAGGGAAAGTTCTCTGGGAGAACTAAGGGAAGTAAAAGGAAATCATGGCTTTGTGGAAGCTCTAGCAGAGAACTGAATGAGGTACAGCAGGGAAGGGGCACTCCAGGTGTCAAACACAGGAAAGCTGTTGCAGGGGCGCATGGGGAAGGGGGAGTATTTGGGAACGAGGTGATTTTTGCAGGAACCAAGGGAAGACTAGGCAGAGAAAAGAAGCCCCAGTCTCTGAAGCAGCTGTACCCAAGGGCCTGAGAAATGACTCCAGCTGCTGACCAGATGATGGCGCTGCAACACCTTCCTGAGGCAGAGTGGGCACAGTTCCACCTGGCGCTCAACAGTAGCCATCACACCAGGGGTGCTCAAATCGCAGCCCGCCCGCTAGGCCATTCTATCCAGCCTGCGGGGCCCCTAAACATTTAGAAAATTAATATTTATCTTCCCCTGGCTGCCTGTCATGTGGCCCTCGATGGCTTGCCAAAACTCAGTAAGTAGTCCTCCGCCTGAAATAACTGCCCACCCCTGCATTACATGGTGGATTATTTTGCTGCTGGCAGAATGATTTGTTTGTTATTTATGTGTTGTTGAACCTGTACATTTTTCAGCTACTATTGTATATAAATCAGTCCTTGTAAATAGTCAGTCAGTGTGTGATCCAGTGCAGGGAGAAACACATGAGCGCGCTCCACTGAGTGGTGGCTCCCAGCCCATAGATGGAGTGGGAGTTGACCAAAGCCCATTGGCACCCCAGGATCTTGGAAATGTAGATGTGGCCATGGGTGGCACTGCCACTAGGGTTACATGCTGATTAGCAGAGCAACTGTATAGACAAGCCTAGGGTGAGGTAAATGAGTAGAAAGGTGAAGACCGTGTGAGTGAATTCCTGTTGCCACTGGGAAAGCCCTGGGAGAAGCTAGCAACAGCAGTGTTGGGGGTGTCAGTGATGAGAAGAGAAGTTCTCCTCACTCCTGCCACCCTGGCAGCATGGAGGGTTATCCTCAATACCTCTGCATTTCAGCAGCTGCTGTGTGATCTGATCATTGACATTCTGCTTCCTTCCCTGGGAGGGAAGAGGCCAGGCTGTCAATTGTTGTATTCCCCTGGGGATGGGATGGAGGAGACCCAGGGAGCAGACCCAGACCCCTACTGCCACCTAGCTGGGGAGCCATTCTTTCAGACAACTGTAGCTTTCTTGTATGCCTCCCTCCATTTTCCTAGCATAGTAAATTTTCTGGAGATGTGCAATGCTGTAATTCCCTGTCCATAGCCTTAGGCTACATCTACACTACAGAATTCCACTGAGATAACTAGGTTAGCCAGAGGTGTGACAAGTGTGATCCTACACATGGCTATGTTAACAGAGGGCCTCAGTGCAGCAAGCAAGAGTTACACCAGCTTTCAATGACACCTTTTATGCTAGTGTGTCTCAAGGAAGGTAGTTTTACTGCAGTGGAGGCCAAACCTTTTGGCAGGTGTGGCAAAAATTAGCTCAGTATCTTCTCTGAGTGCCACTCTGATCCCTTTCTTCTGCTTGACTGGCTGCTCTGCTTTCTGTTTCCTGCCATTTCTCCCACTGTGCTGCCTGTCCCCTCCCTGATCTGCCACATGCCACACACGGAGGCTGTCTGTGCCACCTGTGGTATGCATGCAGCAGCTGGGTCACCCTTGTTTTACTGGATGGATAATATAGCACTATTTGCCAAAATACTTGCTTCTACTTTTCTGGTATTCTGATATTGGTAAAGCACTTCTATTATAGGATGAACTTGGTGGTACAATTAAATTGTATGATTTTAGTTTTAACTTTGCCACAGAGTTTGCAATTTCTGTCCCAGTTCTGTGAGAGACTGGGACTTTAAGGATGTGATACCTGGAGTTGCTAAGGGCCTCCAGTTTACATTAACTTCAGTAGGAGTTTTGAGTTTTCAGCTTATTTGAAAATGTTTTACAGCAGTAGATGTCAGGGTGGGAGAAGATGTAGGAATGATGAATTTCTCTTAGTGATAACTAGGACACATTTCTGGTCTACCACCTCAGTAAGTAGCAACCAGACCATGTTAAAACCTATTTTGATGTAGAATATCAACAAAATAATATAAAAAGTCTAAGATGAACACCAAATCCTATTTATCCAGCTTTCCTTTAATTTACCCCACAAGGGCAATTTCTCAGATGACAGACTGTTTGCTGGTGCTGTGCTTCATGAAATAATTGGACAGATTTTCCAACTGTGAAGAAGATCCATAAATTAATTCTCAGCCTAGAAAGTTATCTCACCAGTGGGATAAGCATTTGGACTAGCCTAAGTACCATACCAATTCCTCTGGCATTAAATAACCTTTCTTCTCTTGACAGACATTAATGGCCTTTCAGGTAGTATCATGTCTTTTTTCACCCATTTACCATCTCAAAAAAGCTCTCATATTGTTCCCAGTTGTTACAACTCAGTCTCAAAGTCTAATCCATACAAGTGAAAAGGTATATATCACTAAGCAATAGCTCCTTCAGAAAATCACCCAGTAGGAAACCAATGCTCAAAGAATATGACTTCAGTTAATTGCACATTTTTATTCCCCCTTAGTGAAGAGGCTATATTTCCTGTAGTAGGGTTAATATCTTCACTTGAGAGCAAAATGAGAGATGGGGGTAAATTCTTTTTGAACCTACAAAGGTTAGGTGATTCTTTTTTCCTCTTAAGCCCTAAATTAAATGCACAGCTCTGGGTGGGATCTTAAGGCAAGCAGCTAGAGCTATTCTACCACCTCAGCATGGCACTATTAAACCAGCAAATAGCAACAAAGGTAAAGAATAGCAGACACTAATGGGGATAGCATATGATCTGATAAAGAAGTTTCTTTCATTGAGAGACATTTACAGTTTCTTTTGAAATAAAAAAACCCCCAGCAAAATGTATTTGGTGAGAGTGTTTTATGCTCCCTATTTAATTTCTAAAACACATTTATGCTGCTCAGTCTGCAACACGTAATATTTAAATATCAAGGACTATTTTCACAACATTCCATATATGAAGGAAAAAAATACAATTATTTAGAGAGCTTTGGAAAATAATTTTTGCATATAATATTTTGCCCATCAATTATGGATTCTTATAAAAGAGAAAGCGAACACACCATTAACTTCTTATATGAAAAGTTAATTCCTTTTGCTGTAAAACAAAAGAACAAAGAACAAAACAAAACAAAACAAACAAAAAACCCCATTTCTCGTACCATGAAGGTATTAAGGAAAATTGAAAAAGCAGGTGTGAAGACAGATGGTATTGTGCAACTCAAGATATTGTGTTTAAATTCCAAATTCCATTTTGTTTAATTCCACTATACTATGTTCCACAGGCTCTTCATATTCATATGCCTTTGGGCGAGTTATATCATCTTCTGACTTGGCTTATATCATCAAGTCAGGTGTCCATACTGATTATTGCATATCATTTTTGTTTGAAAATTTCAACCATTAAATTATATTGACTTGTTTCTTCATTATTGTTTCAGCTTGTGGCTAAAGTTATAGAAGAAATATCCACAACTTTATTTTCCTCTTAAGCTATGTACGCAACTGTGTACATATAGCTGTACTATATACTGTCTACCTTTTAAACAAATTATGAATGCTATGAAAGCTCACTGATTTGGTAGCTTATTGGGTGTTACTTTACAGTTGGTCAAAAAAAGACTTCAATAGGATACTATTTAAAAACATAGTAAGTGCCATAATGGGCCATCCCAATGGTCCACCTAGCCCAGTATTCTCTCTCTGACAGTGACAGAAGTGAATACTATACAAGGAGATTATTGAACCAGATATCTTTAGTGACAAATCCCTTACTCAGCAACCTCCCTGACACCCACCCTTTATTAGTTTAGAGGAAACACCATCAACCATTCTGTTCAATTGCCATTAACACACCTGACATCCATGAATTTATACAGTCCCCTTTCTTTTGAATCTGGCTATGCTATCTGCCTCTACCAACTTTTGATAGGAAATATAGTTGAAATTAAAATGCTCCAAAAACCTGAGTCAATTTAATCATAGTATTTTTGAAAGAAAAGAGGGAAAAAGCACAGCTGATAGTATCAAATAGGATGTTTCAACATTATTGGAACAAAATCTTTTTATTTTTCTTTGAAAATATTATTTTGTTTGGGATCTTTTATATTTTATGTTGGTAAAAATCAAAATAAAAACTATATATGTATATATTAGAATTTTGAGGTGGAAAAAATAAATATTTCTGGTCTACATTTGCAATAGAAAGTAAAAGCCAAAAATCTTTAAGATTTTTGTCCAACAGATGGGCAGCTGGCACACATGGAACACAATTTGCTCTGTGTATAATTTATTAAATATTTTTTCACATTTCTGCACTTAAAAAATAAGGAAGGAAAGTGTTTATTATGCATGCATAGTTTTCCAGAGGGTATAAAACATTTTTTTTCTTCTGAAAATACTGTGTTAGTTTCTTGTTTGGAATACATGTCTAACACCTGAAAGGTTCTGTATGAAGATTTTAAGGCATCCAATTATCTTGTTCCTATTCTTATTTGTATTTTCTTTGAATTTTTTTTTTACAAATATATTTAATGTAATGTTATCCTTTTCTTATGGGGAAGAACCAGGAATGAATAAAAAGCTAGAAATAGTCCTTATTTAAACATTTTAATACAGGTCTGTAGGGAAAGAAGGAAAGCGAAAGGACAGTCTTTTGTAATATAACAAGAACAGGTAAAGAATCTCTTTTCATTTCTCTCTGCTCTGACTTATGTGGATGCAGCTCATTCTCATGAGTACAGCACAAAAATGTCAAAACCCAGAAGAAAAAAAAATCCTTCCCCTCCTTCCTCTTGCTCTTGTCCGTCTGCCAGCTTTTCTAGCCAAGAGCTGGTTAAACAGTGAAGAGATTGAGACACAACTACAGCAGTGGTGCTGGTGCCTGCTCAGTCTTTCCTATTGTGGAGAAGTCCTGGTCATCAATAAACTTACAGCTGCTACTCTGTATCACAGGTATACTATATTATCCTGGATCTGCCAGTGAACTTGCTCCTTAGTTCCATAACCTTCTTGCAGACTTCTTCTGGAATGGGCCCAAGTGAAAACAGTAGTAGGATCTTAAAGATCCTATGTGGGGAGGCACTGTATCTGTGAAGTGTTGAAGTGTACCATGCCTGTGTCCTTGCCGCCCATCCCAAGATGATCTGGAAGTGACATCTAGTAGTAGCAACACAAGAGCAAGCCCACCCAGCCTGGCATTCCCTGTACAAGCTGAACATAACTAGTGGAACATTTACATCTACATTACTGGAAGTTGCCATAACATTTACAGTTTCTTTCGAAATTAAAAAAAAAAACAGCAAAAAGTATTTCGTGAGTATTACATTCCAATAAATGTAAATGTTGGCAACTTCCAGTGGTGGCTAATGCAGAGGGCGCTTGCTATGGGCACTTTTGTTCACCATTTAGACTTGGCAGTGCCAGTGGCCTGCCATTTCTGCTAGGAGGAGGCGAAGGAGATAATCTTCCATGCCTGCCTGAACTGTCTCTGCCTGTGGCCGCTCTTTGCTTCAGTCTCATTGGACTTTTCTGAGATTGTGTGCATTTGCTCTAACCTATATTGAGTGGCTGAAGGGACCATGATTTACCAGGGCAATTTCTTCCTGGGTCAGACCAAGATGGTAACTCTGAAAAGTCACAGAAACTGTTCTGCAGAAACTGTCTCAAACCATGCCCTCCAGCTCTTTCATTTCTTGGTCTAAGCATGTGTCACATTTAAATCTGGACATTTCACCTTGCAACAAATATGGACCACGTTGTGTCATTCTGGGCCATTAAGGAGGCACTCTACGAGGTGAAAGATAGTCCTTACTATGTAACTTGATGAAGAGTACTGCAGGGGAGGGGTGTGATATGGTGGTCTGTTGCTGACAAGAGTTGCATGCTTAGTCCCTGAGGGGCTACATATTTTTGCACTTTTATCATTGTTTTTTAAGATTTTTAATAAACATTTTTAAAGGTCTCCTTCTTCCATTTCTTCTTCTTTTTGTTCTTCTCCTTATCTTTCTCCTCCTCCCTCTTCCTCTTCTAACTGATTTCTTCCATCTGTGACATTTTTGTATGTATTGTACTCAGACCCTGCACTGGTTTGTCACAATAAAAAAAAAAAAAAAAAAGATCACACACACAAGATATAAAATCTAGGAAATATGCCAAGTAAACTTATCATTTGAACAACTCGCCCATTTGCCTTCTTATACCTGTTACCTGTTTTAAAAAGAGCTGTCTGATATTTGTGGAAGAACTCAAATCATACTGTATGGTATTTTCTTATTGAGCATATATACAAATTGTTCCTATAAATATTTGACAAATGCTGACAGCTGGATGTCACAGACCTGAATACACTGACAACTGGCATTGTAAAAAGCTCATGGATTTTCTATACAAAACTCAATCCTCTTTTTTGGGTGAGTAAAAGAGCAAATACAATCAGGATTTTTCTTCCACCTCAGGAACTTGGTAGAATAGAAACTAAAATTGAGTTTAGCATAACCTGTCTGTTTCAGGTAGAAAAATCAGAGTGCAAAAAAACTAAAAAGAGAAACGTCAATGAGATATGGAATTATTACAAACAAGTGAAAATACCATATGAAAAACAATCTTGCATGACTCTCTTGTGGTTTTGCATGGGTGAAGGGGTCCACACATGGATGCTATTACTGTACCAGATCCAAGATGCCATTACAGAAGTGAGAACATTGTTTACTACGTTTACTATAGTGGTGTGAAGTCAGGGCTGGTTTGACCAGATGCAGCTGCACTGACTTTAAAGGGCTGTGTTTGGGCCAGTGAAACTTACCAAGAAGGAAGCATATAGGATCAAACAAAGAGCTTGTCACCTAAAACAAGGCCTGGATGAATTGGAGGCAATCAAATCCAAAACTGCAATCAGAAAAGCATCTGGTTAGCTGCTACCTAAACTTGAATGTGCCCAAATTGACAAGGCTCTATTTGACCTTAAAGTTACCTGAACATTTAGAGTTCTGTTTCTGGGCATACTCAATCCTGGCCTATGCAGGTCAGCACCCAGTTCCTGCCTCAGCTTTATCAGATGCAGAAACCATGTACCATTTAGCCTAAAGTCTAGGAAGGAGACAATGGTGTTGCCACCATCTTTTTATATGCCAGTTAAAGTAGCTGCCTAGCATACAGGCAACCTAGATTCAAAAATCTCCTAAGTTATAGACTAGGCCACATGTGGTATAGTTTTGGCTCTTCCTGCTAAAGAAAACTGTGCAGCCAAAAATGCAAGGTTCTTTTGGCCATAAGGAAAGAGAGCTGACTCCTGAGCCTAATGGTTAAGATATTCAGTTGAATGTGCTGGCATATGGTCCCTACTCCCATAAGTTCCTGTGCAACATAACTTTCATGGCCACCCAAGATTTAGGAAAGCAAACTAAAGCAGCTGTTCTACAGGTAACTTTAAGTCATTCTTGTTTTATTGAAAGAAATAGTTATTCAAATAGTATGGTTATATTAAGGAGGGGTCCTCAGCTGATGTAATTGAATGTTGTTTCTCAGACTTCACAGAGGTTTGGCAATAGGGCTTTGGCATCTCATCTTTATATTTCTAAATTAGCTATGCAGCTGCATATGTATCATGACACACATATTGTATTTCAGTTTATTTTAGAAACTGAAAAAAGAACATTAGTCCCATCTTTCCTTTGGGGAGTGAGGGAAACCCTCCTTTTACTGAGATACACACCTCTGCATCTTCTCTGAGCTTTGTTGCTGGATGTGTAAAAAGTCTACATTACAATTCACAGCCTCTCTTCTTTGCTCTCTCAGCAGGAAAATGAGATTTTCCTCAACAGACTGGAACAGGGCAACAAAAACCAAAAAAAAACCCTGCACAATTTTCTATTGGTCACTGCTGGTTGTTAATCTACACCTCTGCTGACAACATCACCTGCTGCGTAATTTCTATGAGTGATTCTCTGCACGTGCCTACACATATTTCATTTTTGAAGTTATGTCATGTTTCACCAGTATGGTGAAGATCTGTTTGATCTGGACTGTTTAACTCTATAGGAACTCCTGCTGAGAGAAAATGGTGTCTTACTGCTTCTCTGCATCTGGTGCCTATCAAATCTAGCCTTGAGCCTATAGTAAATTAATTAAGTCATGGAGGTGTTCTAGTAGGCACATGGAAAGAATATTCTACCTCCTATCAAACAACTGTTATTTTTTGTTCAGTCTTTCATGTGTCAGACACTGGGAGAAAATATTTGGTTACATATCTGACATTTTACTCCAGTAATCTATCATTTTAGCATAAAACAAACATTTGTAGGACCCAGCTCATGTTTAGGTGACTTAGTTTAAACCACCTAAACCTGAATTGGGACTGTTGCATGCATGCGTTGCATGCTTGCTGGGATAGACAGCCCGAGGAAAGCAGATTTTGGACACTCAGGAATACTTGGACACTCAGGAATTTAGATCTCCCTATGCTTGCTTAGAATGATCTAAATGTAATGCTTATACATATCCTGATAGAGGACTGTTTAATGCAGGGGTGGGCAATTATTTGGGTCTGTGGGCCACATAGGGAGTTTTCGGGATCTGTCATGGGCTGGGTTATCCTCCCTCCCTCTCCCCTTCCCCTATGTGGAATGGGACTTCAGGCAGGGAGGAGAAAGGGGAGCTGGTGTCGGTGTAGGCAGCATTTTCATCAGGTTCAGCCTTCCCCACCACTCTTCTACCCAAAAGAGGGGCTTAGGCAGACACCCTGATCCTCAGGGGAGAGCTGCTACCTGCATCTGCAGGTGATGCCAATGCCCACCTGGTGCTGCTTCCAATGCATGGGCCAGGAGCTGGTGTAAGCTGTGGGACTGTTCTGTAGTTGTGGGATGGTTGGGAGGGTAAGGAGGAGGTGGAGGAAGGTGTTAGATGGGGGAGACAGAAAGACAGAGAGGTGGCCATGCTCATGATGAGCAGTATCATAGAATCATAGAAGTAGGGTCGGAAGGGACCTTGTAGATCTTCAAGTCTGACCCCGTGCCTGGGCAGGAGGGAAACTGGGCTCAAGTGACCCCAGCCAGGTAGGCATCGAGCCAGTTCTTAAAGGCCCCCAGAGTAGAAGCCAGCATCACTTCACTTCCCTTGGAAGTTGGTTCCAGATCCTAGCCGCCCTAACTATGAAGTAGTTCTTATGGATGTTTAATCTGAACCTGCTCTCCAACAACTTGTGGTCGTTATTCCTTGTTATCCCAGAGGGTGCTAGGGGAAACAAGGTCTCCCTCAAACCCTTCTGGCTCCCCCTAGTGAGTTCATAGGTGGTCACAAGGTCCCCCCCTCACCCTTCTCTTGTGAAGGCTGAACAGGTTCAGGTCCCGTAGCCTCTCACTGTAGGGTCTGTCCTGCTGTCTCCGGATCACACGGGTGGCCTTCTTCTGGATCCTCTCAATGTTGTCCATATCCCTCTTGAATTGGGGTGCCCAGAACTGGATACAGTACTCCAGCTGTGGCCTGACCAGTGTCAAGTAGAGGGGGAGGATCACCTATTTGGCCCTACTTGAGATACACCTGTGGATGCAAGATAGGGTCTGGTGAGCTCTGCTGACCATGACCTCACATTGTCGGCCCATGTTCATCTTGGAGTTAATGATGACTCCAAGATCCCTTTCTGCCTCTGTGCTCTCAAGAAGGGAGTTTCCCAACTTATAAATCTGTTGGTGGTTACTACTGCCCAAGTGCAACACCCTGCACTTGTAGCGAAATGCATCTTGTTTTTGTTAGCCCACCCTTGCAACCTATCCAGGTCTTTCTGTAGTCTTGCCCTCCCTACTAGCTTGCCTATTTCACCCAAAATTTTGGTATCATCAGCAAATTTGAACAGGTTGCTTTTCACCCCATTGTCCAAATCACTGATAAAGAAATTGAACAGTGCAGGCCCAAGGACCAAGCCCTGGGGGACTCCGCTGCCCACTTCCCCCCAGGTCAAATATGAGCCATCTACCATGACCCTCTGTGTATGACCCTTCAGCCAATTTGCAATCCATCTGACCGTGTAGGCATCAATGCCACAGTTACCTAGTTTTTTAATGAGGATCGGGTTGGAGACAGTGTCAAAGGCCTTGCTGAAGTCCAGAAAGACTACATCCATGGCGACAGCTGCATCCAATGCTTTTGTGACCTGATTGTAAAAGGCAATCAGGTTGGTCTGACATGACCTGCCCCTAATGAAAACATGCTGGCTGCCCCTGAGCATCATCCCCGATGCCAGCCCATCACAAATGTGCTCCTTGATGATCTTCTCAAAGAGTTTCCCCAGGATTGAGGTAAGACTGATAGGCCTATAGTTGCCCGGGTCCTCCTACCTTCCTTAAAGATGGGGACCACATTGGCTATCTTCCAATCATCTGGCACCTGGCCTGAGCACCACGAGTGCTTGTAAGGCCATGCCAAGGGCCCAGAAATAACCCCTGCTACCTCCCTCAACACCCTGGGGTGGAGAGCGTCTGGACCTGCTGACTTGAACACGTCCAGCCCCAACAGAAGCACTCTAACCCAGTCCTCCTCAACTTTAGGTCTTCCCCTCCAGTCCGTCTTGAAACACAGTGGGGGATAGTCCTTGCACAAGAAAAGAGAGGTGAAGAATTTGTTAAAGATGTCTGCTTTCTCCTCTGGCACAACCACCAGATTGCCCAGCGTATCTTGCAGGAGCTCCACATTTCCCGGTGCCTTCTTCATCCTCCCTATATAGTTGAAAAAGGACTTTTTATTGTCTTTGATCTTGGATGCTAGTCCTAGCTCTATGTCTGCCTTAGCTTTCCTCACAGTTGCCCCTATAGGCCCGAGCAGTGGAGATAGCTTTCCCACCCCTTCCACCAGGTGTACGCTGCCTTTTTGGCAACCGGGCATTCCCCGACTTTGTTGGTGAGCCAGGGAGGCGTTCCGTAGGCCCACTGTGGGCAGTGGGGTCCCACAGGGCTCGGTCCTTGGACCGATACTCTTTAATGTCTTCATCAGTGACTTGGACAAGGGAGTGAAATGTAGTCTGTCCAAGTTTGCAGATGACACAAAGCTATGTGGAGAAGTGGACACGCCAGAGGGCAGGGAACAACAGCAAGGAGACCTGGACAGGTTGGACAAATGGGCAGAAAACAACAGAATACAGTTCAACAAGGAGAAATGCAAAGTGCTGCACCTAGGGAGGAAAAATGTCCAGCACAAGTACAGCCTAGGGAATGACCTTCTGGGTGGCATGGAACTGGAAAGGGATCTTGGAGTCCACTAGGACTCCAAGATGAACATGATTTGGCAGTGTGACAAAGCCATCAGAAAAGCCAATGGCACTTTATCGTGCATCAGCAGATGCATGATGAATAGATCCAAGGAAGTGATACTTCCCCTCTATCAGGTGCTGATCAGGCCACAGTTGGAGTACTGCGTGCAGTTCTGGGTACTGCATTTCAAGAGGAATATGGATAACCTGGAGAGGGTCCAGAGAAGGCCGCTCATATGGTCAAGGGCCTGCAGGTCAAGTCATATGAGGAGAGACTGGAGAAACTGGACCTTTTCAGCCTCCACAAGAGAAGGTTGAGAGACAACCTTGTGGCTGCCTATAAGTTCATCACAGGGGCACAGGAGGGAATTGGTGAGGTTTTATTCGCCAAGGTGCCCCTGGGGGGTTACAAGAAATAATGGCCACAAGCTAGCAGAGAGCAGATTTAGACTAGACATTAGGAAGAACTTCTTCCCAGTTTGCAGTGATGGGAGTCCAAGAAGGGTGGCTGTGCCTTAAGGAAACGATCCTTCAGGCACAAAGCGAGATGATCCTGATGCGAGGAAAAAGAGGGAAA
>JAGPOW010001543.1:39554092-39576032 GCA_030014935.1 Caiman crocodilus
ACAGAAAATCCTCAAACAATTGCAACCCATACTAGAAAGAGACCCTATTCTTAAAAAGATCTTCCCAGAGCCACCCATCCTAGCCTTCAAACAAGCACCGACCTCGCTAACCTCATCACCAGAAGCAAATTTCCTCAAGCCCAGAACACACCAAAAGGATCCAGACTGTACCATGACAAGAAATTCAAAACCTGCCAACACATCTCCACCACCCCCACTATTACTACAGTCCACAACAGAGCCATCAGCATCTCAGGATCTTACAGCTGCACCTCCAGAAATGTAATATACCTCATCCAATACACCAAATGCCCTGATGGAAAATATGTAGGAGAGACCAAACAAGAACTGCACATCAGAATGAATGCACACCAGAAATCTATCAAAGACAGGAATACCCAATTACCCCTAAGGGCACATTTCTCACAAGAAAATCACTATCTCTCCAATCTCTCAGTCCTAATCTTCAAAGTAAATTTACAAAACACTTCCCAGAGATGAGCCTATGAACTCCACTTCAGCAACTTCCTGGATATTAAACATCATGGACTACATATAGACATTGTATTTATGACACATTATAACCTGCCTGACATCTGACTCCCCAGGTATTTCTCCACTATTCATCCCACTTCTCTCTCTTCCCCCCACCCCAAGCCTGTCTCTCACCCATTGACTCCTCAATCTACATTTTCACTGACTGCCTGTCTTGTATGTGTGGGGGCCGAGAAATGGGCCGGAATGGGGCCGCCAATGGAGAGGAATTAGGCACAGCATGCACAGTGGTTGCAAAGAAAAAAAAATTACTTACAAGCTGCGATACAGGGACTTGCATCAAGGTATGCAGTGTAGGCATGGTTAGAAGAGTTGCAAACAGAAAAGAAAACTCTGTGTGGCACAGTAGGGCATGGGGTACGTCGGGAATTTATCGACAGGGAGTTGGTGGTTGATCAGGCCCCAGTGTGGCTCTGGGGTACACGTAAGGATCTCTTCGAGCATGCAAAACTCTCCTCCGTGCTTCTGGGCTCTCCTCCAACTTGGGCGGGTACTTCCCAAGCCTTTTGTACGGCTAGCAAGCCAATTGCTGCCTATCACGTGTGCATAATCTACATCGAGCCAATAGAAAGCATGCACTCAATGGTGCTGCTGCAAGCTTTTGGCGGAAGCTGATTTTGCACCAAGGACTCTTTCCCACTGCAGGGGAAATCCCTGCACCGGGTACTCACAATGTGCTAACACACAGCTGTGCCGAGGCATTTTTCAACCATTTAGTTCTTACATGCCCCCTTACTGACGGCACAGTTGTAGCTGGAGCACATGCGAGTCGGCTAAATTGTCACGTTGCCTGATGGGTTCACACGGTAGGTAGGTATAAACAAACGTGGACAATGAAACAAGTTTACTCTCTATAGATTGAATCAAACAATAACCTATGAACACACAAATACACATAACTATATTCGTTATGAACAGTTCAATCATCAGGACTTCGGTGGGTGTCATCGCATCCTGGTCTCTCAAAATATTGTCTCTCTCTGGTCTGGTCTGCACATGTCTCAGCGGACCTGCAGAGATAGTCTGGTCTCTCAAAATATTGTCTCTTTGGTATGGTCTGCACACACTTTGGCTGACCTGCAGAGAAAGAAACTCTCAGAAAAAACTAACTCATATTACAAAATTATTAAACATTTTCACAAGATGATTCTTCTTCTGGTTCCTCTGGATACCGGAATCCCAGCTCATAAGCCAGATTCCATTGAAATCTCCTAAAATTTGCAACTTCTTCTTGGAGACTCTGGAGTAGCGCAGGAGGAATCCTAACATGGCCCGCTCCTGCAGCTCTCTCTGCATTGGTTGTGATCATCGTGGGCTAGACTCATACAGTCGATGCTCTGGTTCGCTGGACTCCCTCTGGTCCGGCTTCATGAGAGGTTGCATTCACGGCAGTTGACGCAGTAGGTCACCTGCGGGTTGTCCGGCTAGAGGATTTAGCAGGATTCGGAGGGCGATGACAACTCTTCCTCCGTATGCTTCAGTGCAGGTCTCGATGCCAGTTAGCGTTATTTGAACAGCTCCAGGATCTTGCAAATAGTGCTGAGGCCATGGTCCTCGCTGCTGGGCTGTGGTCAATCCCAGGGCGTGCAATCTAGGATTTCACGTGCAGTGCAAAATAGCGATGATCGCTAACAAGATCTGTTCCATGCTGACCTTCTGTGGACATCCTTCGTGCCATGCATGTGATCTCTGGCTAGCTTGACCTGCAACAAGCACTGGTAGTGGGATGGGCCAGTGAATGTTGCACGTCACCATGTTGATGTCACTGGCTTGTCCTCTGCTCCATGAGGCCTGTCTGGTTAAAGAGCTTGCCTCATCTCAGTCCACTAGGTCGGACCCAAACTCCACAACCAGGTGTCCCATCCACATAGCTAGGGTTTCATCTGCTTTTATCTTGGACCTCTTGCACAAGGCTTGCAATTCAGTCCAGGTCCTGGCGTGACAGGCATCAGTAGCAGTGCAGGCCTCACTCTGCGCTCCCATCACTCGGCTTCTCACTGCCACAGGGTGTGTGGCCGTCTGAGTCATCGCTGCATCCGCCGAGGAACTCAGATGCAGCATGTTTCCCGTTGTTGCCTCACCAAGGCCTGAGGGGGGGGCCTGTGGGGATCAACATCATCTTTGGGGGGTGGAGTCGCTACTTCCGCCCGCCCGCCAATGTCTCTGCCTTTCTCCTCCATCCATCCGCTGATAACTCCGCCTTTCTACTCTACCCCTTCGTGGTGGCTCCCCCCCATTTTGTAGTCATCTTGCGATGACGGGGGACCTAGGCTTTTCTCCGTAGCTGCTGGCTGCTTGCCCATGTGAACGGCATGCAGTCAGGCCTCCAATTCCACCTTCTCCCTCATCAAAGTCGCAACCATGCGGAAGATAATTTACATTGAGCCAATCGAAAGCATGCACTCAACGGTGCAGCTGCAAGCTTTTGACGGGAGCTGATTTTGCACCAATGACTCTTTCCTGCCGCAGGAGAAATCCCTGCACCGGGTATCCACAATGTGCTAACATACAGCTGTGCCGAGGCATTTTTCAACCATTTAGTTCCAACAGTATGCATACCAGCCCAGCCTCTGGCTTCTTTTCATTCCATCCAGGAAGAGCACACACCAACTGCTGACACTTCCTTAGCCTGACGAAGGGTTTTTGAACCTGAAAACTTGCTTAATAATTGTTTTCCAACTATTTAAGTTGATCTAATAAAAGATATCAGATTCACCCAAAGAGCCTTGTCTTGCATTAACCATGAGCTCTGTTTCTATGCGGTAACATCTCTTACTCCACAGTGAACCTGCCTACATATAGCTAGAGTAACATGGGGGAGTTTATTGTGGGTATATGTTGCATTTCTTGTAAATCAGTAAATAAACATTTTTTTTTTAGATTTTGATCTTTTCAGTTTTGTTTAAATAAATCAAAAAAAACCTTCAAAGTCTATGTCCTTAAGTATGTAATCTGTATTTCAAAAAGATTATTATTGCATAGAAATGAAAAAAACACTATTTCACCTATCATAGTTTCCCTAAGAACTGTTTAGGAAATGAAAAGATCATAACAGATGCTTTCAACTATCAATTTAGCTAGGACTGTGATGCAAATGATTGTTACTATCATTATTTTTTAACCCAGATGTTTCACATTCCTGTGAGAGACATAAAACTTAGTAACAGTTTCTGTTCTGTTGTTAATATTTTAAAAAAAATGTTTTTAGACAACATTGCCAATTTATACCTGAACTTAGTAAGAATTTTACCAAAAAGGTGAGTTGAAATGCTGAGGAAGAAAAGGAAAATCATTTTTGTATATGTCATGATGGAGTTGCTTACAATTATGTAATTTATTAGTAATGGTCTTTATGGTCAGGAAGTGCTAATAAGAATCCATAAGTAAGGAAAAAAATATTAATTATTTCAGCAATATTCTGTCAAGTGAACCTGGTGTGAAAAACTATTAAATCAATTGCATGCATGTTTATTCAAAAAGAAAAAAAAAATCTCTGTGAAGGCAGCCCAGTGGCTTGGCAGTTGTTTTACTATACTGATATGAGACCCGCTTGAGGAAAAGAAAAAAGGTCTTTTAGTCAGCATGTCTTCAGTGGCTGAGCTTATTTGAAACCTGGCATATTTCCTGGGTGTTGGGAGTGCTAGCCAGGTTACACCAGAGCAACCTTTTTATTGCCATAGCACAAAGGACTGTGACTTTTGTTGAAATAATTACATTGGAAAGAAGTTTGAAATGAAATTGTAAAGAAGCTTTATTCCCTTTACAAGCCCTATTCCATCCATCCACCTCTCCACTCAACCAGCAGAGCACCCTCCCCCTTCCTCCCCAACACACACAGCCCCTCCACTACCCTCTTCCCAAACTGAAAACTATTATACAGCAGTCTCAGTCTTTCTCTGAGTCCTGGAGTGAGGGGGCTGTGCAGTGGGGGCATCCAGGGCACAGAACTCAGTGGCAGGATGCTAGCACTCTGGCCATGGACAGTTCACTTGCAGGTCTGGGTGCTGCACCAAACTTCAGGGATACCTGTGGGAGGGAGGCAGTGGAGTCCCTCCTCTGAGACACAGGCAGTGGTCTGCTGCAGAGTGGTGGGAAGGGCCCAGGGGCCCTGTGGGGTTGGGGCTAGGGCCAGGGGCTCAGTGTGGGCAGCCCTACACAAGGGCTCCTGTGGCCAGCACTGGCTGACCAATTGGTGTTGAAGCAGCTCCATGTGGTACTGGTCCAGGACCTCCAGCTGGGTCCAGTGCACCCACTGCACATGGTCCTATGCCTCCTCCTGGGTGGTTTTCCAGACAGCTTGGTATCTCCTAGCTAAGCCCTGGTAGGCAGGCCTCCAGCAGCAGGTCTGGCCAGTGCATGTTAGAAAGGGTATTCATATCCACTGATCATTACTAGGTGCTAGCCTTAATACCAATGACCATTTCTTGTAAATAGCACCTGGTACAGATGCTGGATTGTGGCATGCATAGGTAGTGTGGGCTGCAGGGAGGGTGTTCCTTCTCCCTGCCACCATTATTATTGGGCTGATTTGGGTGGCAATGGGGGGAGCTGCAGAGGGGCCAACTGAAAAGGCAAGGGCAATGATCTGGGTGATGAGGAGGTTGAGATTTGGGTGGCTGGAGAGATATGTGGTGGTGAAGATAGAGCAATGCAAGGGTCAGGTGAGTGATTCAGGGGGGAGAGGGTAGAAAGCTTGGCAGCTCCACACAATCCCCTTTCCCTCTTTCCTCTTCTCCCCTCACTCTTACCTTCCTTCCTCATTACCCACTTCATGCCTTTTCTCTCCCTCTCCGCTCACCCCCCACCCAATCACCTGCTGCCTGACTATCTCCAACATTCAGTCTAGGGCCACAGAGCCCTGGATGACAGCTAGCCCACCTAGGAGCAGTGCTTCCTGGGATACTGAAGGATGACAAATTAGTGCTTTCATCTCAGATGAACAGTCAGAATTTAGCTCCAGCATAGTAGCACAGCTCAGAGACAACTCTGGCTCAAGGTGACATAACTTTAAGATGCCTACAGATACTTAGCATGTATTAATAAAACTTAAAATGTAATCAATCAAGTTTTAAATGCTCTTAATATGGTCTAATTGTAATGTGTAATCTCAGTTTTTCCCACTGTATACTTTTGTATCAATCTAAATCTAGACACATACATCTTTATATTAATAATCCCCCATTTAACACTGTATTAAACACATTCCTGAAGTCCAGGTAAATTAAGTCTTATGCCTTTCTCTTGTTTAGAAAAGTCATCTTATCAAAGAAAGATAGCAGGTTACTCCAGCACAATCTACTTTTGTTAAACTCATGTTGCTTTTTCTTCCATTTTACTTTCATGTCTAACTATTAATTTCTTCAGGATTTATTCTAAATCCTTGTGTACTATTGAAAATAGACTACCAAGTCTTTCATTACCTAGATCATTTTTTACTCTTTCTTAAATATAGGAACTATATTTGCCATTCACCAGACACCAACTTTAATCAAGTGTTAAAAATCTTTACTACCAAACCTGTTATTTCACATACCCATCCTGCCCTATTAGATTTCTAGGATGAAGATTATTTAGGACCATCAATTTGATTGTGATGAACTTTTTTACTTTAGTTTTCATGTTGATCATGAACATTTCCATTTTTCATAGAATGAAAAATTCAGACTTTGCCTGAATAGTGACACTCAAACTTATTGAAATTTGCAAATTTTTAACTGAGTTTTACTTTATTCCATATGTATTATCTTACTAATGTTTAAGATATAAATACTCATACTATAATCCAGGTTGGGCAAACTGTAGCCTGTTGACTGGATCTGGCCTGTGAGGCACTTTCATCCACCCCACAGGCACCCACCAATGAATTTTACCCAACCCAGGCCTTCTGCCCATGAGGGTGGGAGCAAGGCACCCAGGTATACACACACACCACAGTATGCCCTATTGCACCTTGCTCCCACCCTTGTAGGTGAAAGGGCTAGGTCCAGCCAGCACCAGCTTCCAGGCAGGGCTGCTGCTGTTGTTGCTACAACCACCCCAGATTACCTAGTTGGCTTCCCTGGTGTCCCACTCATTCTGGGAAACAGGTAGGGAAGTGGTGGGGGTGAGAGGAGAGGAGCTGAAGCTGGGTGAGGCAAAAAGCATGGGGCTGGGGCTGGTGGCAGCACAGAGAATGCACCCACGGGGATGATAGGAGCATGGAGTTCAGCTAGGCAGGGTGTGAGTGTGAGGGAAGGTGAGAGAGGGTGTGCAGACCCTCCACACATTCCTCCATATGGCACACAGACCCCACAGCTGGTAGCAGCAGCAGGTGGGAACACTTGGGGCACTTGTGCCCCATGCAGCATTCATGCAGCACTGGGGGAAGCCCCATGCTGGAGCCAGCTGCCTTCCCTGCCCCCTGCTGTGCAAGTCCCAGGACTCTACCCAAAGAGGAAGGGAGCCCCAGTTCCTGCTTTCCCATGGAGTCTTGGGACCTGTGCAGCAGGAGGTGGGGAAGGCAGCTGGCTCCAGGACAGGGCTACTATCAGTGCCATGCAAGTTGAGGGAGTTGCACGTGTGCTGTGAGGAGCCCTCTTGATAAAGGGCTCCTCTATCATGCACTCCTCACCTCCATGCACAGGGCTGGCCAGAGCTTTGTGCCACTGGGCACCAGTTCCTGTGCGGGGGCAGCAGAGGGTGCACATCATGTGGGAAAGTGTTTAGAGAGGTTCCCACATACCCCCCACACTCCCTTACAACCCACAAACCTCACATACATATGGATACCTTCTCACAGACCCCCATATGCACCCCACACCCCACCACACACACATGCACACACAACCTACACCTCACCCTACACACACACACCTAACCATAAACACACACACACAGAGCATATCCTCCATACCATACACAAGAATAAGACTTTATTTTTTACTTATTATGCAATCACCTCTATATACAGTACACAAACACAAATCAGGACAATTAAAAAAAATAAAATTAACATATGTTATAGTAGGTATTTGACTTTTAGAGTATGATTCATTTTTTCCTGGTTCCAGACGGCAACCCTTCCCTCCCAAAAGGAGTATTTCTAGGAGGCAAGGGGAAGGACTTCTTGTGGAAAAGGTCAGGGATTAGGAGGCAGGACTTCCGGTACCAATATGGTGGGATATTGCAGGCAACTGTCAAGGGGCCATGCAGCCCTCAAAAGCTCACCAAAACTTGTTAAACAGCTCTTCAACCAAAATAATTTCCCACTCTGCTATAAGTCAAATAAAATACTAAAAGGACAAATAAAGTAGCTCAGGAAATAAATATTCAATAGTTTATGAAAAATGCATTAGCTTCCTGGGCAGTGCCACGTATGGCTTTAATAAATATTTAATTAGAAAAAGGAAATGTAGCTATCTTTGGCCTGAATTCAATATCTTTCTTGGGTATGATCCAATTGTTGGATCCCCCATCCTAGATATATTTCTGCTGGATTACCCCCTACTGCTTATAACTCAGCACTCAATACTGTGTTGTATACCATGATCCATTTCTCTCCCAAACCCAAGGAATTTTATAAACAAATACCTAATTCCTGTTCTATTTTACATCAATGTATCACTGGCTTTCATTGAGCATTGCCCATCACTTCTAACTAAAGAGAGATATTGCCACATCTTGCTTCCTTTCATTTTTATCTTATCCTCATGAACCAGTTCTTATCCACCTCTTCTTCCTGCAAGGAAGAGTTTATTTAGGGCTCCATTCTCATGAACTAGACTAGAAGGTGACAGGTGATGTCCCTGCCTGATTTTTGCCCATTTGAAGTACTGTGCATCCTCTTGTGCCGTGCTGGCTAACCATTTTTTGGAAGACATGCTACAAGTTAAGCCTCATCTCCTGCAAAACACCACTTTGATTTCCACCCCGTCCCCCCAGAGATGTACCTGATAGAGTTTATACCTTGGTATGCCAGAATGGGAGTAGGAGGGCTAAAGTCACCAGACCTGCACATCAGGGCAGAGATGGCAAGATTCTATTGAGAGAACAGGTATAATCATCAAAAGACAGGTTAAAACCTTTCCCTGACCCTGCTACCAGTTTTATAAGTTGAGTGAACTCTTAAATTGGCAGCATCTGAAGGGCCAGTGAAGTCTTAACCTGGCTTTGGCAGTGACACTACCTCTTGCTAAAACATCCTGTCATCTCTCCAGTCCATGTGTCTTCCATTCCAGCAAGTGCCTGGGGCTCACCAGCCAGACACAGCAGTTGTCTCTCATGTGGGAATAACATTGCTGTGTACTAACCATACACAGGGATCTTTGGCAAGGAGTCTCAGGTCTTGGGGGTCCAATTTTCCCCAGCTTTGTTGTTTTATAACCACAAATGTAAGTCCACAGACGGCCCTGCCTTCCTGACAAGTTGCTGCCTTAATGTCATATGCTCTGTACCAATTGATGGCTCCGTGCCAAGAAGTGAAGCATGGAAATGCTAAGGGGAAGAGTATTTTTGCAGGATCTCTCCACTTATTTGTCTCCTGTCTTTCTTTGCTTCCAGCTTCCAGTGCACAGAAGTGTGGCAAGTCTTTATTTGGAGGTTCTACTATTGTACTACTATTGTATTTAAAATTGATGGCCCTATTTTTCATTATGTAATCCACTTCTGAATCTAGTTCAACTGTCCACCTATACATCTTGTGGTAATGAGTCCCATAAGTTAATTGCACACTTTGTGAAAAAGAAGCTCCTTTTGTTAGTTTTAAACTTGCTTCTTAATAACATCCTTGTATGTACCTGAGTTCTAGTTTCGTGCGAGATGATAAATTGTATATCCCTCCTTACTTCCTTCACATCATTTATTATTTTATAGATCTCTATCATATCCTAACCCTTAGCCATTTTTTCTGTAAGATGAATGTTTCCTTCAGGAACTGAACATTTACAATTTTAAGGCTTACTTCAATCTTACGGCTTGTAAAATCCAAGAACACATTTGATTCAAATTAGTGTTAGAAGAGAAATATCTTTAATTTTTTTTCAAAACTATTTTACTAAATTAAGAAGTTTAATTTTAGTCTTAGGGCCATCTTAGGGACATTGTATCCTGGGATGCTGGCGGACTGTAACTTGGGTGGCTTATCTGTGGGGAGTGTCCACACATTGGTGGAATACAAGCTAGGTAACACAGGTCAGAGAAAAACCTGCCTTGGTGTGGCATAACTTTAAGCTTCTTAAAGTGCTCTTAAAACTCATTTCAAGTGTTAAGGTGTGGGCAAGTCCAGGGGTTAAGAACTCCAAGAGACACCTAAAATTAATGTGTAACAGGTCCCTTAAACAGAAACAGCTTGATTTTCAGTTAGAGATAATAAGGAAGCGGAGAAAGATGGGGAGGAGGAAAGTCTGAGCACACTAGCTCACATGGAAGTTTGAACACAGTGCTTGACTAACAGGAACTGAAACAATAGACGAGGGATCTGATTCCCCATTGACATGCTGTCATTTACACCTATGCAAAGGCAGGATAACACATTGAAATCAGAATGGAAGAGAAATCCTTCAAAATTAGTATTCAAAACATTAAAGTATAGTGAAACTGGCTTTCAGAAAAAATCCAAAATGGTTGCAGCCTTTGTAGACCTGTCATCAGCTTGCAACACAGTCTGGTTTAAAGGCCTACTGCTGAAGCACACACAGATTATACCCTGCCACTAAACTCTATGCCTGATATAGACAATGTTGAGGAATAGGCAGCTACACATCCACCTACGTGACAATCAGCTTACCTCACCTCTTCAGCAATGGACTGCCACCAGACTCAGTACTCACATCAACACTCTTTAATCTATACACAAGTGGTATGCTGTTAACAGAGTCATGCATATGACCTTGTTTGACAATGCAAGCAGTCACCTTCAATGACAATGAGTCCACCTTAAATGAAGACCTAAATACTATGGAGGGATATCTTCCAAGCCAAAACTCCACAAAACAACAGTCATTGCATTCCATCTTGAAAACAGGAACACTAAGCATACCCTGAAGTTAACTTTCTGTGGCAACATTGTGCAGCATGACCCTATTCCATCTTACCTCGGAGTGGGCTGGACTGCATGTTAAGCTTCCTTGACTACCTGAAGAAGGTAGTTGCCAAGACAAAAGGGTCAATTTGATTCAGAAATTGGCAAGCACAAGCTGGGGAACATCATCATCGGTATTACAGACATCAGTGCTGGCCCCTGCGTGCTCCATAGCTGAGTACTGTGTATGGACCAGATGCAATCACTCTCAACTTGTTGACATTCAACTGAACTCTGTAATTCAGCGCATCACTGGAACCCTTAAACCAGCCTTAACACCTTGGCTGCCCATGCTGTTAGACATCATTTCTCCATCCATTCATTGTGAAGCAGCACCTCTACGAGAAGACCAGCAAATTAAGGAAAGTAAATGTCTCCCCGTCCACCAGGACCTCAGCAATGCTCTTCACTATTGCCTAAAGTCACACAAGCCCTTTCTGGATCCACCCACTTAGCCTTTGATAATCTGACTTCAACCTGGATGAAGCTTGGAAAACAAAATGGAGTTCACAGGAAGTCCCAAATAAACATCTTATGATAGATCCAATGCAGAAGGTCCCTGGCTTTGATCTCCTGCCATGCTAATGGGCAACTTCGAACTGTATCTACACAAACCTTGGGAGATGAAGATACTTAGTGCTCAAAAGGAAAATTAAAAGCTCTCCAGTGTGAACAAACCAGGAAACATATAATGACTCAATGCCCAATTCACAAATATGAAGGAGGTATCACAGTGATATGCTCTGCTGCTCCTGATGCGATTGTTTGGCTCAGCGTCCTAAATGTAAAATTATAGTTGCTGTTCTGTATCTATGTCAGCCACATGAAAGGAGAAGAAGAATTTAAAAGTCCTTGGGCATTCCATCTCTGACTTCAGAGTGGCTGTTCTTAGACAGCAAAATGTTAAAAAAGAATTTGAGTGGGAAATTGCAAAGCAAGAAATCATCCACAGACTGTATTATATTAAGTATGATCTAATCCAAGACTAAAGATTCTTATCCCATTATCTGGATTAGCTTTATAAACTCTATGTCTCTCAATGGGTTAATTGTTTTTTCTCTCCTACCAATTTTGCCTCTTCCATCACTGCCTCTCCCTGCTTCTTGCAGTCACTTCATGGCATCAGATGAAGTAAGCCGTCTGTGCTTGTGAAAACTTACACTGTACATCTCTGACTCAGTCTATAGAGACACAAATCTAGCATGCCTTCTATTTAAAACACTGTCATTTAATTTTACTGAACTGTTAGTTTAGGACTGTATCAACTCTTTCACCTAAGACCCTACTAAGGCATTATGAGTTATTAGACCTCAACTATGCTCACCAGAAACATGAAAGGCATTACACGGAGTTTAGTAAAATTAGTCACAAGCAAAACCTTAAATGTGTTTAAGTAATTTGTTGAACTGGGTCCCAAAAGGGGTCCAGGAATTCAGGTTTTTTAACTGCTAATTCTTTAAGAAGTGACAAGAGTACATTTCACATTATGCCCAAGTCTGCTGGACAGCATTTATTTCCATGTTCCAGCAGACTCAATTAATCATGTCTGCTCTGATGTGCTGGAAATCCAGCGCATCAGGAATCAACCCCCTGCATGTGTATAGGAGCCCTTTATGACTAGGCCACAGACTCATCAGGATACTGTTTGCAACAAACCTAAAAACAACTTCCTTTCTTCTTTTTTTCCTCCCTTTATTTGATAATAGAGTGAAGCGTGATTTTCTTTTAATATCTCTTATTGTTGATTATCCAGGTAGAGAACGGAAATGCCAAGGGCTTAGGGACCAATGACACAATAAGTATAATGAAGAACCAAAACAAAGAGCTCATAAAAATATATAAGGTATTCATCAAAAATACAAGGCAAGTGCATATGTGCACCTAATATATTTGAAGGTAATTGGGAATAGTTTGTGAACAATTCACAGAACAAAAGGGAATCAATGAACAATTCACTGATTTGAAAAAAAATAATTCACTGAATGAAAAGTCTTTAAAAATATTAATAATACAAAAATATGGGTCCAATCCTTAACAAATATAAAAAAATCATTGTTCCTTTGCTCTGCTTTCTGATTGGACTGATTTCAATAAAGCTATGCCCCATTACAATTATAGATCTATCCTCTAATTCACAACAAATTTTACACCCTCTTTTGGGCTGAATTAACAAACTGGATCAAAATAAATGGAGGAATTGGGGATAACTAGGGCCAAGGCTTTAGTAAGTGACATTAACACACTAGTATAATGTCAGCACATTGGCCCTGTATTCCAGTTTTGTCTTTTATTTCCTCTTTAGTTGTACCAAATACAAACTAGAAGACTAATCCCTTGATTTTGAAAATTATGCTGGATAAAAAATTAATAGCAGCTTGAAGGCATGTCTAACTATGTGAAAACAGTAACACTGGGGCTCCAGATGCCCAGGATGTCAACAAAGTACAGACATAAAATTAAGCATTCAAAGATAGAATGAGATTCAACAAAAAAAAATCAAACATGCTTTGTTCCTTCTGTTTGTCAATAGAAAACTGCATCCAACTTTTAACAATAAGAAGAAAAATGGCTTGGGACCTGTGACTATATTGTATAGGGACCGATACCATAGAGAACAGTCTTGTTTGCTTTTTCCAAGTTGTTTTCTTTGAGCTCCTGCAACCAATTGTCAGTACTTTTTGATCACCTTTAATTAATTTCTCTCTCTCCTGGGTTGAGCAGCCATGTACCAACATGTGGCCATCATCCTCAATATACAGCATGTCCTGAGGCTGAAAATCCCTAAAAAGAAAGACTGGCTTCTAATCCCAAACTGAAAGGCTAGTAAATTGCAAGGATGGAGGTGAGTGAAAATGAAAAGAACGGCTATATTGCTCTGCAAGGACAGTAGGATTTCTCAGAAGTAGTGAAGTTTGGCTAAGTCCCTGCCAGATCTCAGCCTTCTCTTCATTTATTTGATCACAAATTCAATAACAGATGACAACTAGTTTCAACACTTTAGAAAACATGCTTCTCTGCCGTGACTCCTACACAATTTTTCTGTAAGACTTTGCAGTTACTGTAAAAAAGAAAATCATTCAATAGCCATTATAGTAACGGCTTATTTAAAAGTCACTGGATGTGTCTATACATGCATTTATTGTGCAGTAAATTACTATACAGTAAGTGGTTTGTAGGCTGGCATCTACATGTACAGCTGTGATGCCTTCTGGTGCAGTAATGCGGTCAGTTCCCTGGACTACCCCAGCCCCAGCTCTAACCTCCTTCCCATGCTCCTGCCTCCTGTCCAAGGAAAGTGGGCCAAAGCCCTGTGTGTGGGGTGGCGCACTGTCTCTGGGTACCACGGGGCACGCTGCTGCAAATGCTTGAGCCATGGTTCTGGCAGCAGGGAAGCTTTCCCTTGCCCCTGCAACTCCCAGCAGCACAGTGTGGGCAGGGCTGTGGTTACATCATCTGCTTGCAGCTCCAGTGCTGCTTTCCCTGCCCTGTGGAGTGAGCTGCTCTGCTCAGCTCAGTCCGGGCAGGCTTAGGACTATGTCAATTTCCAGTGCTGGTTTCTCTGAAACACCTACCTCCATTCTAGGCATGTGCTGGGCTTCTCTGCCACCAGGACACTGGGTATGAGAGAATCTGAGCACAGTCCAAGTAGGGGCTGAGCTGTGTGGAGCCTCTAGCAATGCATGCTGCTTCTCTCACAGGCAGAGTCCTGGTAACAGGGAAGCCTAGCACATGCCTGTGATGGAGGAAGGTGTTTCAGAGAAACTGGTGCTGGGAGCTAGGAGAAGATTCAACCCCAATCCTGCCTGTACTAAGCCAAGCAGAGCAGCTCACTCCCTGGGGCAGAGAAAGCAGCACTGGGGTGGTATAGACAGATGACACAGCCCTAGCCCTGCCCACACTGCGCTGCCCCATTCCCCTACAGGGAGTCACGGGGAGGCCTTTCCTTACTGCTGGAACCACGGCTCTAGCATGTACAGCAGCATGCCCTGCAACGCCCAGTGACAGTGCATTGAGATATCCAATTTACTCCCAGATCAGCATATATCACCATAGTTACTTCACAGTATGGACATGCACCTGTAGATACCACCTGTAATGTGCAGTAATTTTAGGTTACTGTGCAGTAACTGCGCACTTGTAGATGATTCCACAAAAAAGCTGAATATGGTTTGATTAATGAGGGCAAATTTCAACCAGATTAGTTATGTTAACAATCTGAAGTGAAATGCCAATTTTAAGATGTATTTGGTGTGGGTAACTTCTAGTAGAGTACCCATTAGGAGGACATCAGATACAGGCATCCATCATAATAACTGTATCTGATATTCAAGTCAGAGCTTCAGTTCCAGCCTATATGGCTCTGAAAAAAACTCTTCCATCACAGAGTCTAGCTCAGGTCTGCTTCACCTACAGCATATGTGCCACAAGTGGTACAAGGAGCCTGTGTGTGTGGCACAGAGCAGATTGGGGAGGGAGCAGATGACAAAGCAGCAGATAGGGCAAGAGAAGAAGATCAGAGTGGCATTTGGGAAGGGATCTGGGCTAATCTGTGGCATGTCTATCTCATATAGGCCTTTACTTGTCTAACCTTATTCCTCGCAGTCTAACAAAATGCTTCTATTTTGTCCCAGACATTAAGAACTGATGCTAAGGTTGGAGAAGTCAATGGAAGAATACATTAACTTTAATGGTCTTTGAATCAGAATTGAAGTACCTGTAAATGTTTAACAACATGAAATAATATGGGGTCGGTATGCATAATGCATAGGGCACTAGGAGAGGCAGAAGATATGTTTCTGATTTTTCCATTGACCTGACATTTAGCTGTACCACTGCTCCTCTAGCTCTGTCCATCTTGCCCCTTTACACCATAAGCTACTTAAGGGAAGGACCATCTCTTATTGAGTTTTGCTCAGGGCCTACAAGAGTGATCTGAGGCCTGAAACTCTGATCCCCATTAGGGCTGACAGGCAGGCTGGAAGGAGCAGAACACTTTCAGTAAATAATGAAGGAGTGAACTCAAGGCTGAGTAATGGCTAGTCTGATTCCCTTTTATGTCCCTGGCACGCCTTACCTTTGAAGTAAGAGAAATGATCTATAACAGGGAATTTTCATGAAAGAGTCGCTATATATATGTCCAAGGGTGAAAGTATAAGGAACTTACATTTACAACATTTACAAAATGTAAAGGTGTCAAAAACATGACAGCAATAAACATATTTGGTTAATGACAATTGTTTTTCTAGGCAGCCAACATAGTTGCTTGTGATTTTTACTGAAGAGTATCCATCAGTTAGCACAAATTTGTTTTTTAATTGGCCTGCACTGCACCTGCCGCATTCTGACTCTCTGTTCGCACTCAAGTTAGCAAAAGAGAATGAAGGTAAATATCTGGGGGGATTTAATCTTAATGCACTATAGGAAGGGCATGCACAGCAACAATTAATGTTTAAAAGACAAGAATAATGTGCAGTGGCATGAAGTGAAGAGGAAAAGGAATGGAACCTGGGGAGTAGCTAATGAACAGGATTAATTAGCCAAAGCAGAAAGATCACCACAGGCCTGCTCCAAAGCCCCTTGAACTCAGTGGAGAGGCTTCTTCCTGCAGACCTAACTGGGCTTTGGATAAAGCCCAAAGTTTTCAAGAAATGGAAAATCCAAGGATGAGAATACTTTTAACAAGGTTTATTTTTAAATTATGTCAAAATGGTTAATGTTGGAGCTAAACTGTAAACAGGTGGACAGGGTGACTTGAGGGCAGCACCAGTCAGCAGGCTGACAAGACAGCAGGACTGCAATTCCAGATAGCCAGCAGGTGTGCAAGGCCACAAGGAATCATGAAGACTTGCTGCAATATTTGACCTTAACTGAACCATTTGCTTTTTTTTCCCCGCTTTTTGATTTGAGAAAAGAACTCAGCTAAGAAACATATTAAATCTCACTGCTATTTAATTATGAAAAGCTGTTATCATTATTTGCATTACAATAGTGCACATGGGCTCCAGCCAAGATCAGAGCCCCATTGTGATAGGAACTGTGCAAACACATAGCAACAGGAAGTTCTTGTAGTAAAGGAGTTGAATCTGAATAGACTGAACAAAAACTGGAAGGTAAAACAGAAGCCCAGAGAAGCTGTAAAAAAGACAAGGTCATACAACAGGATTAAGAACAGAAATCATGACTTAAGGCTCCCACTGTAGCATCCCAAATAAAACTGCAGAGGCATAACAAGGCAGACAGATGCCTGGGGCAGCTGCAACACATGGGGATGGAAATGACTTCCAATCATTTGGATGTGGTGACAGCTGTTTCTTTCTACCTCTCCAACTTAGTGCCTAGGGTGGCCCCTGTTGCCCTGGCCTAGTGATGCCATTGGAAAACTGCCTTTGCGTTTAGCATTATTCTGCATTCTTAAAAGTTTCTGAAAATTGCATATCATTCTAGTGGCATATGTCAAAAACACATGACAAAAGCAGAGGGTGTTTCAGGAGACCTAAAAGGGCACAAAAATTAAGTTACATTAATCTAATACTTTCTTCAGGTGGAATTTTAAAATGCTAATAATGAAGTTTCACATCAAATAATGACACCCAGTCTATGTAATCCAACACAAATTTGATCTGCCTGTTTTGTAAATGTATAAACTGAGGCATGCAGCATTCTCTGTAGCAGATCAGAGACTGATCCATTTATAATCTGAAATGGGGTAAAATAAGAATGCATCATTACCCCAACTATGCTCTCCATTTATTTGACAGTTATGTTGGTTCTCATAAAGGAACATGTTCCTTCAGGAATTGACAATGAATGCTGAACAGATGAAGAGCTCTTTAATCTGGAACATTTTTGCTTAAAGACCAAAGTATTCAAACCAACAATGCTTGACCTTCAGTACACCGAAGACTGTGGCGTCCTTGTGCACACTGAGGAAAACCTTCAGACTATGCTGAATCTCTTCAGAGAAGTCTACCAATCTTTGGGCCTCTCCCTCAACATCAAGAAGACACCAGGATCCAGGTCTACAATACAGTCATCATCAATCCCCACCCTCCTCTACAGATGTGAAATTTGGGTGAAAAAAGCTGGGTAGTAAAGCAATACAAACTACATTTGGGTAAATGGATACTGACATTAAGAGTTTGGAGGAGTTGGCTGCCAACCAACTCCAGTGGTGCTGCAACCTCAACAAAATGTCATCCTGTTTTGAGGGAAAGTGTCTTCCCTCAAAACAAAGAAGAGAGAGTGAAGGAAGAAATAGGAGAGGGATCCCAGCCTGCACCCTGCTTTATCCTACAGAAAGATGTGTAGCTTCTATAAACAGATCTGTTGCTCAAGGATTGGACCCTTAAGTTACCTCAAGGCCCATCTATGATCAATGATAGAGATCATCCTCAGGCTGAGGGATTGCTGACAACAATAAATGTATCCCATTTTGGGGCCCATGCTTCAAGAAGGGTGTGATCAGATTCAAAGGAGTTCAGTGCAGAGTCACAAAAATAAGTAGGGGTCTGGGAAATAAGGCTAATGAGGAAAGTCTGAAAGACTAGGGCTATTTAGTCTGAAGAGGAGAAGGCAAAGGGAGGATTTGATAACAATCTTCAAATACCTGAAGAGCTATATAGAGAGGATGGAGATAAGCTTTTATCTGTGTCTGTAGGGGACAGGACTAGGAACAATGGCTTCAAGCCATAGGAGAGGAAATTTAGATTGGAGATTAGGAAGAACTTTCTGACTATAAGGCTAGTCAAACACTGGTTTAGGCTACCTAGAGACATTGCATAGCCTCCATCCTTGGAAATTTTTAAGAGCAGGTTGGATAGGCACCTGGTTGGGATGGTTTAGTTAAAAAGGATCCTGCCTTTAGTAGGGGCCTAGACTAAATGACCTCATGAGGTCCCTTCTGTCATGAACTCTGGGTTTTTTTGTGCTTCATGGCATGTCATAAATGTTCTGTTGTGGTTTATTGTACTGATATGGCATGTCCGGTT
Source organism: Caiman crocodilus (assembly GCA_030014935.1). Classification (NCBI taxonomy): domain Eukaryota; kingdom Metazoa; phylum Chordata; order Crocodylia; family Alligatoridae; genus Caiman; species Caiman crocodilus. The sequence continues at coordinate 39,572,693 of JAGPOW010001543.1, forward strand.
TCATTCAAAAGTGCATGTTATTCTTTATCTTTTGTTATCACTGTATGAATTATGTTATGCAGGCTATGTATAATATTATGGTTTGGGATATGGTTTAGTCAGAGGGATTAGGGAGTGCACAGCTTTGCTAATTATTCCTTCCCACTATGTTGACAATTGCTTCTCACAATAGCTGACCATACAATAGGGTCACTCACCCCTGTGCATTGTCAGCCTATGATGGAGCAATCGACTCTAAAATAGCAAGGCATCTGGGAATAATGGCCCATCAGGTATCCCAGGCACATCAGAATTTTCCTGAGGATTCTGGTGACTCATGAGAATTAGAATAAATCTAATTGGGCTCTGGCTTACAGGCTTTCTAGAGTCTAGCTAAACTAGAATATTTATGATTGAATCTTAGTGGTCACTGGTCTTAGTTACCAGGACTGGTAGAATCAGCAGAAGGGCTGATTTCTAACAACTCTAGCAAGAGACCTCACAGAAAGCTAATGGTAGCCAGATGAAAAAGTAAGAATCTGTACTTGTTTTACTTTTCTGACTCCAAATTTATGGTCTGTTTTGTGCGTATAACTCTTTCATCTTATGTAATAATTCATTCTGTAGTTTGTCTCTCTATTTATTGCCAGTGGAAAGAGTAATTTTCCGGGCTACCTTCTCCATGGAAAAAGGGAGCTGTAATTTCTTCCATAACACAAAGTGGGGGCCATGAGGCCACTTTGGGCCTGTGAAGATCCTGCACAACAGCTACAGAGTCCCTTGTAAAGGCAGAGAAACTGAGGTGGAGGGATTAGGGAGCTATCTCAAGGAAATCTTGGTCTGTTCTCTGAGGTGAATGGCAGTGCAGTCAAGAAAAACTTGAGGATCTGAGGATCCACCAGGGATGGGTTGCAGTCATACTTTCCCTATGATCATCCCTTGCGTGCTTGTTATGATCTGGTTCCCCAGGAATCACTTCTCAGTAGAATACATATGAAATGTTCCAGCTGAAATTTTCATCTCTTTTGGGCCTGAACCCCATCTGAACCTTTTTCTGGAGTTTCTGTGCATAGGCTGGCAGGGCCCAGGCCCAGGTGACCCTGTCAATCATGGTCCCCTAGGTGCCTAGGTCCCTGCAGGAGAAAATAGGTTTCCACTTGCAAGCAGACAGCAATCAAGCCTGCAAGGGATCCTGCCTGGAGCTGCTTGGCACGAGATGTAGGGGATGCCATGAGCCTGTATGTGGTCACACACATGCACGTGTCCTGGAACACAGGCGGGCAGCATGGAAAGCAGCTCCCTGGAGGTAATGGTAAGGGGGGAAAGTGCATGGGGAGGCAGATTGAGGCCCTCACGGTGATGGAGGAATTGGGGCAGAGGCTAGGGATGGGAGTGCTACCCAGCCATGGTAATGCATGGGACTTGGGGCTGAGGTGGGGAGCAGGACAGAGCACAGTAAGATACCATAACACAATAACAGTGCATAAAAATCAATAATGAGCTATATCAATTATACAAAGACCCAAGCATGATGCAGGAAATCAGAGCACAATGACTATGGTGGATGCATCATGCTGAAAGAATGGAAGTGATCTCAACACTGAAGAAATTGGTCCTACAGGTCCTGGGGAGGGCAGGAATGCCTGGACAACCAAAATAAGAATGGCTAGATGGCAATTTCTGTCAGGACAACAAAAATTAAATGTGGATGACTGGAGGATGAAAGCATACCAAAGTCAGGAATGGATGAAGATAGTGTAGGTAGCCAAGGGCCTCTGGTGCTAAATGATGATGATGATGATGATGACAATGTTGATGGTGATCCACTGACAGTTTAAAATCTTACAAATGTATGCTGGTTTAGACAACATTCCAGCTTTCTGCAGGCAGGGTTTTAATACAAATCTATTTGCTTTCCTACCAGCTTCCCAGGAGCCCAAATTCCAGGAATCATGGGTCTTGGCAACTGTTTTATTTGAACTACCCTAAGGATAGGGGACACCATTGCTACAAGAGCCTGGGATCCAAAGGAGGCTTGTTCTGCAAATTGCCCTTGAGCCAGGAACACAAGGATCTGAGGGTTTGAGGCACCAGAGGGAAGCTGTGGTTTAATCCAAGTGTTTTTTAAGCAGAATACTTCAACTATCTGTATTTTTAATTTCTATTATTTTGAAAGGAGATTTTAAATATTCTGGACTCTCTGACCCTCAGTGGAACATTTCTTTTAAAACTTTAGAATTTCCTGTGGAAAGAAAATTCCAACTAGCACTATTCCTTAAAAAATAATTTCATTTCTGTAGCCTTTCAATACCATCCTCCTCTAAAACTAAACATTTAACTAATTATTTCCTCTTACTTGAAGGCAGCACTTTTGAGGTAAAGACATCAGGCTTAGTATAAGTCTTTAACCTATATGGAAAAGTACCCCTGGGGTGATGGGAGAATGATAAGTATGCACATCTGGATATTTTAAGTTTTATGTTCACAACAATATTTTGTGCTAGAGTGTTTCCAGTATATTGTCATTCATTTCACATTAAAAGGCACAGTCTATCGTACAGCAATATGTAACAAGACATGTGCATTAACATTATGGCCCTGTTTTCTGACTGCTAGGCAGGAGGTATTTTGAACATTAGTTACGTTTGATATGATAAAATGTAAGTATTAATTGAGAATTTATTAATATCACTTACTTAATATTCTTCAATTTTCCTGTTAAAGCAGAGCATAAAAGGATCTTTGATTCAAAGTAAAAAATTATGAAATACTTTATATAAATCTAGAGCATCCGAGTTGATGAATTAGTATCTGTGTGAAAAACCAGGCAAGTGTTTATACACATGCTCCAGGAGTGGGATGGGGATGCTCTAGATTTCTAGATGCCCAGAGCATCTCATGTATCCATGTCCCTGTGCTTAAAAATGGCAGTGGGGGCCCTTTAACTAAAGCTCATTCAGTGTTAGTGCTAGCTTGAGTTTCAAGCAGTCACATTTCAGACCAGCAAAAACCTGGAGGACCAAAAGGTAAGAATCCCCACCTCCCCCCCCCGCAATATTCTGGGATTCCCCCTGCCCTCCCAAGGCTCCCCCAACCCCCAGGGCTTCCTTCTTCCCTGTTGGGTTCTCCCCATGCCCATTACTTGTAGCTGTTTGGCTGTCTGTCCCAGGGTAGCAGGCAGGGAAGAGTAAATTTGATAGCCCAGATGCCACTGCTGCTCTTCTTGGGACTGAAACAACCCACTGAACAGCACTGGTGGTGACTGGGCAGGCCCTTTCCTGTCTGCTCCAACAGCACAAGCAGCCAGAAGTAAAGGAGCGGGGGGGGGGGGGGGGGGGCCCGGGGGGGGCCAGGAGCCGCG
>JAGPOW010001543.1:39576132-39596341 GCA_030014935.1 Caiman crocodilus
CCCCCGGGGGAGGCAATGAGCAGCGAGCTGTCATTTAGGATTTAGGAGAGGGTAGGGGGGCAGTGGACCCAACCCAGGGCAGTAGGGGAGGGCGTGCAGGTGGAGTGTTTTACCCTGAGGCGTAGCCTAGCACAGCCACCTATGCATGCAACACAAGCTGAGTAGCATGGACCAAAGACAATTCTAATCTGAAGTAGCATAACTTTGAGCCACATAAGCAGTACTTAAAACTGGTTTCAGGTGTTAATGTTTGGGCAACCTGTGTGTTAGAAGCTCCAGGAGCAGCCCAAAATTATTGTATAATAAGGTCCATATTCAGGTCTGCATATCAGTTGAACTGTGGGGATTTTTTTTCTCAGAAATTAATTTCAATCATTTCCTTGCTCAATTGTCTTTCTTAGGAAACAATTACAAATTGATGGATATAAAATGTACTTGATTCATCTCATATACTGTACCCTGCCTGTCACATATGTGCTTCTCTGTTCCCTGCATATTTCCATTTTATAACCATTAAACATGTTCTTTGAATCAATGAAGATTCAATAAATATTATTTAAAACTGAGAGGCACAGTGGTCTAATAAATAAATTATTCTTCTTGTATTTTTATTCATTGGATTATGTATTCTTATTCATATTTTTGATACACAACAAGGCAACTATCAATATAGTTTCAGTGAAGTCAAAGGCCATGTGTAGACAAAACGAAGGATGTGTGCACAACACTTTAAAGCAAGCTAAATGTGTTTGCACTGCTTTAATGTTGTCAGTGTTTGCATGCCTTGGTGGTGTATTGTGCATTAATTCCAGCCACAGTAGGAAATTTGGTGGCATAATGTGCTTTAAATGACTTGGGGTGCAGCAAACTAAAATTCCTCTGAGGAGTTTTAGTTTGCTGCCCCTACACCCGTGAAGCAAAGCACCATGTTCTTTGCAACTCCATAGCTCTGCAGGTAGCCTGGCAGCAGCCTGGGAAGACAGGCTGCACCCAAGAAAAGTGGTAAGCCTGATTTTTATTTGCCCCCCGGAGCATGCCTGCCTGCCTGAGCTGCATGTGGTGTTCCCCAGAACCGCTCGAGCTGGGTGCCTGTGAGTGAGTGCTGCCTGGGGGGGCATTGTCACTATCACAAAGGGAAGCACCAGCCCCACCCCTCCAGCCAAGGGACCACTCTGCCTGCTGGCAACTCACCCTTCCCTCCCTGCCATTGGAGAAGCAGGTAAGTGTGGGGTGTGTGTATGATACAGGGGTTTACTTCACCTTAAATTGAAGCAGCATTTTCAATTTAGGGCCCCTTTTTGTCTACATGTGCCTAAAGGAGCTTTGACACGAGCTGGATATCTGGCTCTTTTCAATATTGAAATATACTCCTTAATAGACTTCTGTAAGTACAACTGAATATGTACAGAAGTGCAAAACTTGAAGCGTTAAGGGTAAAATTAGGGCAGTGCTCATTGTGTAATTATATGAATGCCTGAGATGTTTAGTCAGATAAGGTTGCTTGGGTGAATCTGATATCTTTTATTAGACCAACCTAAATAGTTGGAGAATAGTTATTAAGCAAGCTTTCAGGTTCAAAAACCCTTCGTCAGGCTAAGGAAGTTTCAGCTGAGATGTTTAGTGGCTTTTGTGGCATTACATTTATGTTCATGACTGTGTTAAATACGCTCTTCCCAATTTATATTACCTTTTCGTATGGGCCTTAAAACTGAACTTTTGAATGAAGTCCTCACATAGCTCCATTGCTATGAAAAATGTATGCACACCTATTTGCAGATGACAGGCAAATCAGATTTTCAGAAATACTTTAACAACATTCAGCTTGAATGCCCATGGCTCCTCATTCTGTACTAGGCAATAAAACAAAGCTGCAAAGCACTTTTTGTAATCCCTCCCTGAAGATTTCACATGGAATTTGAATGGGCATGTTTTGATTCCACCAAACCATAGGACAGGACTGTTAATTCCTGAGGTGTATGATCACAATAGAAAAGGAAATCTGCCTTGAAAATATAGATTAAAGAAATAGAGAGGATAAAAAAAAAAAGAAAATGGGGGAGATTATATGTTTTTCCTGATAAAGTTATTTTGCTATAATAACCTTGTTATGTGTAATAGTTGAATTTGGAACTCCTTAAATACATTGATAATCTTGCTAATATTTAAAAGCTATGCATTCCCATCTGTAATCAGCAGGGATTGTATTCTCTGTATTTTGTAATGCAAGCATCACTGTAAATATGGCACAGATAAATACTGAGCATAAGTCAATGAGTGGAGAAATCATTATTGGGAGCATACAATTCTTCCTACCAAAGAAGATGGTAGACTTAAAGAGAGAGAAAGGAAAAAAAAAACCCCCAAGATCCAAATCCTAACTTAGTGAAGGTCAACAGTATTCTACCACCTTTCTGCTGTTGGTCTGGCTCCAGAAGTGCACACAAAAAGTCTAAAAAACCCTTGCTTTTCTCAAGTGGTGTTTATTTAATTAAACAAAAACCAGAACAAATGTGGATGTGAGGTAAATTAGGCTTTGTGATTAGTGAAGAGACAGACAGAGCAGTGGAAAAGGAGAGAATGAGATACTAGTGTTCAAAAAAGAGTGGAGATAAAGGCTGAGTTAAAGCAGTAAGGCTGAGATGAGTGAAGGAAGGAAGTGGCTGAAAGCAGTATAGAAATTGGACATATTTTTCACTAATTCAGCAGTTTTCCTACGGCTACATCCTTTTTTTTCTGAACTAAGCTTCAAGCCATTTAAGTTCCCCTTACAACAGCAATCTGTAAATGACAAACATTGATCTCAAGCTACTTTTCCACCAAGGAAATGCAGCTGCACTGAACCTCCAAAGGAGCACTATCCATTTCTGTTACAGTCAAAGTGCCATGTGCATTTGGAAAAAACAAACAAAGAAACAAAAAAAGCCTTTGTTATGTGGTGCAAAGATAGACCAATTCACAGCTAAACAAATCTTGTACAGGAAATAAACCAATAATTTACATCTTAAGACTCACTCCACTGCAGCCGTTGAAAAGTCAAGCTACATTTTGTTACCTAGATTAACCTAAAGAATTATTTATACATGTTTCACTAGTCACTTTAAATCTTTTGATGCACATAAGTGACAGACCTCTGTGAAATGATTTCCACTCTATATAATACAGCATTTTGACCATTTTTCTCTAAGCGTGCATGTGCACATTCCAGCAGGCTATAATAGCTCAACTAGCTACAACCCTTAGTATATTCCACTTTCTACTTGTCAGCTTCAGATCTTGAGCATAGTTTGACATTTTTCCCTCTTTGCGAACTTCTTTAAAAATACCTCCTTTGTTTTACTTCAGCAATTATCCACTCTAAATTCAGTTCACATAACTCTGTAACTGTGAAGCTTGTGGAAATCTTAAGATCTTTTACTTTGTTCATTTCTAGTTTCTGACATAATACTGTACCTCCACAGTGCTTCTGGGACTCCAGATGATAAAGATCAGCTAGGGTCATTACTTCAAGTGTTTTCTTTCTTTTTTAGTGCCTTATAATGACAAGCAATTTTAGTGTTGCAACACATATCCAAGTACTCTCTTATAGAACTGACTGTAAATGTCTTCCTATGTTCAAGAATATATGTACAAACACAATTAAAAACTTAACTAACACTGTGATACTAAAGTTCCATGCCCCTATGATTATATACATACTTACAATTAATTTAATAGATATCATTCATCTGATGTGACAAAAATGGCATTGTCTCCTTTTTCTCTTGTCTATAAACTGAGAATTTGCTTGATGTAGTAAAAAAGTATGGGTCATGTTTTACAACTGAAAAAGAACTGTAAACTTGCATTAGAGAACTTGAGAAATTCCCATCAGCTTGACACAGGTTTCCTACTTGAGTTCAGTTGCTTCTGGTATTGCAATGTTCATTACGCTCAGAAAAAAAATAAAGGGTCTAGCATTTTCTATGTCCACATTTTTAATTCTTTTCTTTTTCTTGGTAAATAATTATATGAGTCTGACAATATTTTAAATGCAGTTTTCAGATTTTGCATCCACAACAATCCTTTGAGTCTGGAACAGCCCCAAAAAGCAGTATGTCAGCATGTCTTGGATCATCTATATGTTATCTTAATGTATTTAAGTTTTAGTTATATGACTATAAATAAAATGTGATGGTATACTTCAAACAGTACATTTCTAAAACAGTAATAAAGGGAAATTAGGGATTTTTTAATTAAAGAAAAAACTGTGGATGATTTTTGTTAATCAACATTATGAATAGCACATTTGTTTACTTTAGTTTATTAGCTTAGAGTAAAATGTCTTTGCATAAAGGATCACTTTGGGATCCAGAACTGACATTCCTAGTGCTCCCATGAAAGAAACCAACAGAAAGAACAATAGTAATAATGTGTGGCCCGTGCTATAAATATTAATAATTCCAAATGTGGACCTACTTAGAAATAAACCTGTAAAAGTTAATATTTCTTCAATTTTTTTGTCATTTTGTAACTATGCTTGTGCTCCCATGAGTGAAAGTACTGGTAAATGGGCACAGCTTAAGAGGACACACTTGCTTTCTTCCCCACCCATGCCTCCCCTACTACTTCTCAGTGGCTGAGCAAGTACCAACCAAATCTAGCCCTATGGCTACATAAGGACACAGGAATCTGCATAATGTCAGATTCTTATCCTCTACACTCTTCTTTGTGTACCTCTATTAATTATAACCAAGGTACTCCAGTTTTATACCATTGGTATTGTGATTGTAAATCTGGTCAATTTAAACTCTTTGCCATTTTAAGAACATTCAGGTCCCCAGAAGCTACTCTCAACTTCCTGAATCCAAACTTTTGGGAGTGATCCTGATGGTAACTGTGAAGTGGGTTCAACACATTTCCAGATGTAGAGCATGGAAGCAGGAGTGTGTGAGCAAGGAATGCTTGGGAGTAGCCCTACTAGAATGCACTGTGGATGAGGTCCAGACATACACAGAACATACTTAAAATGGCAAAGAGTTTAACTCGCTTATGATCAGGGATCCGGGTTTTCCATTCCCACAGAAAAACAGAGAAAAACATGGATTTCCCCCTTTGCCCAAGGAAACCATGGATTTTTTTTTTTCATTTTAATGGAGAAACCCATGGATTTCACACTTTCACAAAGAGCTCTCTGCAGGCTGGCAAAGTTCCAGCCTACAAGGGGCTGGAAAAGAGCTGGAGGAGGGCAGGCAGGCAGGGGACACCATGTGTACTTATATGACCTGAAAATGTAGGATCTCTTTATATTTTCATGTATTTTGGAACAAGATAGTAGTTTATTTTACATGAACAGCCATATCTTTTGGGGGTAGGAACCAAGCAGCATGAGAAGTTAAGGCAGAGGGGCCCCAGTGTCATGCCAGCCCAAGATGACCCCTCTGTGACCAGAACTTGTTCATTTTCTCTACTTTGTTAAACAAAAAACAAACAAATAGAGTATAGTTGGTAGATTTGTAATATGTTAATATTGAAGAGCTGCAACTAACTCATTTCAATTTTCAGCTGAGGCTGGGCTCATTGGGCCTGTTTTTGAGATGACCATTAAGTTATCTCACATTTTGTAATAGTTTTTAATTCTCAAACTTTCAGCACAACTGTTGAGTTTGGAAGGCAGTTCTTAGACAGGGCACTGTTTTACTCCATAGCTAAAAACTTTATAAAGCAAGCCATTAAAAACAGAATAATCGGTAGCTGAATTCCATCAAAGATAAATTGTAAAGCCATATGGTATATATTGCATGTATTGTGGATATAATCACATTATAAAAATGATAAAAATGATGACTACAGGACTGGTATTTTATAGGAGTAGCATGGGGCTGTCTGCATTGCTACCACTGTCATTCTTGAGGAAGGCCCCTCCTGACCATATCCAAGCTACTTCACCCTGCACGAGTGAAGCCACTCTAAAGGTGTCCTCCTGGATGCCCCAGAGTTCTGAGTTTAGGTCATACAAGTGGAAGCAGGTGAGCAGGGTACACTAGTGGCTATCCTTCTATAAAAGTCCTGTAAATTTTGTCAGTGTTGAAATGTGCAGTAAATCTGTGGAATGAAGACAAGGGTTTTAGCAATAATTGGATGATTAACATGTCTAACATAATCCAACCCTGTATTTGTCTCAGTACAAAAGGAATAGCATACGGCTATGCTTATTCCAAGAATTTGTAGAAAGGGTTTATATAAAAGTTAAATGAAAAAAAATCCAATTTTCTAAAGCATTAGTCCAGCTCAGAGATTAACTAAATTGGTGCCCCAAAAGGCAGAGTGTGCTTTATATAAACTACACCAAGATTATTGGGAACTGGGGGAATGTGCAGGAAGGTTACTAGCATATATAGACTGAAGAGTAAATCCAACCATAATGAAATATCAGCTATAAGAGGCTCTCTGGGAAATATGCCATAGAGATAATGCAACCAATATTTCAGTCAATTCTGTTCTATTTTATGCCAAGAATCTGAACGTTGCTAGTGAGAAAAATGAAATTTGTTGTGCAGGTATGAAGTTCAGGAACATATCAAAGATGAAGAAGGAAATTTTAGAAGCTCCCTTATCATTAGATGAAATAGATGTAACCTTTCGCAAACATATTTATCTAGGATTTATCCATATGGAATTCAGCTTGAATCCTTCTCATATTGCATTCTTACAATGGGCCTTATTAGTGACACACAGGATTATATTACTACATTAGAAGGGTAAGACATCTCCAAAGATCAAAATCTGGTACAATGAGATGGTACAACTAGCATCTATGGAGAGTGTCATGTTGAGCAGAATTAACGGTTTTGAAAAAGCTAGTATAATTTGGAAAGAATTTTTAGATTATTTTGATAATTAAAATATTAGTACTTGCACACTTATGTGTTCATCTTCTATTGTTCCCTCTTCCTTTTTCCTTCTTCTCCCCAGAGTCCATAGTTCATATGTAGTTATTATATATCTGTGACATATTTCTGATTTTTATTGCATTTAAACATCCATTAAATTAATTAATTAATTAATAATAGAAATTGGTACTCATCTAGAATAGGTACAATGCTTAAAATAACTGGGAGTTTTGCTATTTGACTGGTACCTGAGTGGGGTAAGAGATTTCAGAGAAATCACATCTCTTCCTGAAAAATGTACTTCCAAATTCTGTAACATACAGAGTAGGGAGTTATAAATTCTAAAGTTATGCTTTGTTGTACTGAGAACCTAATATTAGGCACATGTTTAAATCTCTCTAGGCACTTTACCTAATAGGGATTCTATTATTAGAGGATGAGGTCAGCCACATAGGGGCTAAAGGATAGATTCAGCCTGGAGAGCCATTTGATCAAGCCCATGAGCAGAGCAGCAGCAGTTGTTTTCCCTGTGCTGCCATAAGAAGTAGTAATCACAGGAGCTCTCCCTGCAGCCACAGAGAGAAGTGATAATAGTGCTGAGTCCTAGCACCCACCCATCTGCCTGCCTTCCTCTGACCCAAATGCAGGGTCCTTCTGGCCTGCAACATGGAAATGCTGCTGCCCACTGATTTAGTGCTAATAAAATGGTTTGAGTGCTACATTCTGTTACAGAAGGTGCCTGTATAAACCTTTCATATTTAGAGAACCAAGCCTAGTTGCTTCTCATTTATGCATGATCTAAGATTTTGGGTTCTCAGCCTTCCCAATTTAATACAATTGGGTTTGTTTTTTCTTAATGTCCCAGGAATATCAACATGTCAGAACAATAGTACTAGAGGACAGTGACATTTGACATTATCAGCAGGGATCCTGGTTTTCTCTAATAAAAAAATCCCCAAGTTTTGGTTAAAGAACGAACCCTAAATCCACGTTTTCCCGTGGTTTAAATGAAACACCACTAATATATAAATATATCTGTATAAATATATCTATATATTAGTGGTGTTTCATTTAAATCACAGAAAAATGTGGATTTTGTATTACTTTTTTTGTAAACCAAAAATTGGGGATTTTTTAAAATCAGATAAAGCCAGGATCCCTGATTATTGGGGAACTGTATTTGGATTTACTGATAAAACTCAGGCAAACTCTGCTTCTTTAGGATCTGTATCAGAAATTTAAAGAAGTCTCTAGTTTTACTACTTGTCTTTCTTTGAAGGATCCTAAATTATCATTTCTGTTCATGAATATTAACTTGTTCTCCTTTTAAATTGTGAGAGAAGGATGTTGATCATGCATCCTATTATGATTCCAAGTATTCTATAAAATGCTGCCGTTTAGTAGTACCCTTCTCTTATTAGCCTTAATGTTCTTTTAGTGGCACACTGTCCTTAGTGTATAATGACATTTAATACCTGGAATAAAATGCTGATATTAAAAGAAAAATCAGATGTCTAAAATTTCAAACAAACATTTACAAGGAGAATAAGGGAGCAAGGAATTTAAACCAAGATTAGCAAAAGCAAGTTATACAGTACTTTAAAAAAAACCTGGCTGAAAACTTCAATGATAGGTAATTATATTTCTAAATGAGGCAATCATTGTTAAACTATGAAGAATATAATTAGTTTTATCACATTCTGTAGTGTTGCAGTCAATACAGATAATAGACTTTTTGAGATATTAGCTGTCCAAATACATTCAACTAATTTAAAGCACCTCATTGTGCATTCCTTTAACTGGAGTCAACAGTAATAAAGACTTCCTCTCTGTCACTCCAAAAAACTGAGATATTCCAGCAGCTGAATTTTGCTTAAATGAATTAACACAGTTTGGAGAACCAGTCTAGATGAGCTTGATTGAGAGGCATTCAACCAATTCCTCATTTTCTTTCATGAGACTCTTGATTTTGTGAACACAGTGCTACACAAGATAATGGGCCAAATTTATGCCTGACATAATTCTACTGAGTGCAGTAGAAATACACCAGTCATCCATTTCATTTGATGTATTATGGGGAAAAAATATCAAGAAGTGATAAAACACCTCAGAGAGAACTAGTATAATATCTTATATATATTGATGACCCATACCACACTGTAGTAGGGAACTTTCCCAGGGCCAGTTTGATGTTTACCTGGCTACCTGTCTCTAGGCTAACCACTCACCTCTCTCCTGCCATGCCTTGATGATAAATGATTAGGAATGTTATCCAGGCAGGAGGCTGCCCATTTAAGACCCCAATGACTAGGGGTAATAACCCCAGCTGTGAACCTTCCCCTACACTAGGGCCCTTGTCTCTCAGGTAGCACTCCAGGCAACTAAGCTCATCTGTAACCCTTCACCAAATACAACTGAAGTCCCCTCTCTGGGACCTTTGGCCTTCTTAGGCCTTGGCCCCAACTTTCAGGACAGTTGGAATCCTGAGCCTCTTGCTCTGAGTATTCCTCACTTGTGGGTCGCTGATCCCTTTGACCCCCCCTCAGGTCCTGGCCCCAGTATAGGCTAGTTCAGTTGCCTTGAGTCAGTCTTGAGTGGCTTGCCTTCTTTTAACCCTCACAACTCCACTGGATCAAGTGAGCCTCAGGCCTCTCAAAGATCTCCCAAGTCTGGGTTTTCTAAAGCCAGGACTGTGTGGGGGCTGGAGATTATCAGGCACCCAGTACACGCCTTTCACCAGGGAGGTTCATAGTCCTGGCATTTCCTGGGGCTGCTGTACCACCAGCAGTCCCACCAGGCCTCCCTACTCTATCAGGGTGCAGTTTTAGGTCATGCCCAGGACCTGAGGCCTCCTCTGTCCCCATAGCCCCAGCCCATTTACCTTCAAGATGTTGTGAGTCTCAGCTCAGACAATTGATGTCTCTCTCATGGTAGCCAGAAGCAATCTGCTGCTTCACCCTATATATATCCTGGGTCTCAAAATGACCACTGTAATCATGCACCTGGCTGCTGATTGCTCCAGGCCTTAAAGTGTCAGGCACCAATAGTGCCCTGCCATACACATGCTGCAAAGAAAGTGCAAGTGCAAAGTGTATAATCTTGAAATATACTGACTGCAGGTGGTATGTTATTGCAGTGTCATTGGTTAGCATTTAACTTATGATCTCAGAAGGTAATGCACACTCATTTGGATTCTTTAAAATGGCTTAGACACCTAGGGTGCTTTTACATGTGATCTAGGGGTGGATAGGGAGGGTACTTTAATTACAGAAGCTCTGAGATACACTTTAATTAAAGTGCCCTGAGCATCCCATGTGTCAGCATTCGCCTCCTCAAAATGGCAAAATTGAACTAAGGCTTGTTCAACTGATACACAAGATGGGGGGGCTGGCTGAAATGCACCAATTTGCATGATCCACCATACTCAGTTAATTGAGTCTGCTCTGACACATTGTAAATTACAACACATTGGAACAATTTCCTGCAATGTTTATAGGCACCGCTATGTTTCAGCATTCTGGCCCTGAAAAATGCCAAATTTATTTCTAGTAAGGATCCTTACTATATTATGAAAGGACTTTACAATTCCACTAAAAGTCTTTCTTGGTAAATCAACTGTCAGTTTAAACTATAGTTTGAGTCTGATGTAAATGGAATAATAGGTAGAAATGAACTTGGAAACAGAGCCAAACATTGAGAATTTCACACATCATCTACTTCATGCCTCTTCTGGGAGTACAGAAGTCCAGGCTTTGGTTTAATGTTTCTCTGAATGTGAGAGAAATGTGCCTACCTAACTGAGGGGACACTAGCTCCTTAATAAAGTTTTGAGCAGCCAGTGCTGCCTGCCCAATAAGCACTCAAATTGGTGAAGACACCACAGTGGTTAGAGTGAAAGCCCTGCCACTTGTAGTAGGTGTGTTTGCCATGGGTTGTGGATCCCGTTTAAGGCCCTGATGCACTGAGGGAAGCCCGAGGCATGGAACCTCACTACCCCATCCAGGGTGTCATGAACCCAGAGCACAGTGTGTCCCAGCCTATTCTGGAGGCTCTTGGCAGCACCTGCTGCAGATATACCAGCCACCTCACTCACCACCCCTTCCATCTGCCTGCATGCTGTGAATGTGAACTCCAGGGGCCAAGCAGGAAGAGAGGACAGAAGGAGGTGTGGAGAGGGCCCTCCCCCAGTACAGGGCTTACTAGGTAGGCATGGAAGACATGCCCAGTGGCTCAAGTCTGTTCCTGCTGGTCGTGATGATATGTGGCTTCCAGCAGTGTCCTGAAGTTCAGGGCACAGTGTTAGACTCGGACTCCATGTGGTGCCCAATGACTAGGGAGACAACTATCCAATTGCCTATGGATCCTGTTACTCAGTAGCCAGAGCAAGCAGGGAACAAACACCAGCACACATTGCTCACAACAGATTTGTTCAGAATGGAGACAGCTTCGGACTAGCTCCCAAAAAACAACAAACTGGGGTTCTGCCCCAAACAACAATTTTTTCTATATTTATACACCCTGATTCATACTGATTAACATTCACTCCACCTCCATCTCTCCTTTTGTTCCATCCATTTCTCCTCCCACTTCAAGCTCTGCCTCTGTCTACTGTTTTCTTCCTTAGCATGGCATTGCTTATGCATTTCATTCATTTACATGCCTCTCTGCTAAGAGTGCATGTGTAAGACTTTGACCTCAGTCTTCTGCCCGTCAATTGTGGTTTCTTGCTGGTTCTTTCTAGTTTCTTGCTGAATTCAGCACCATCTCCAAGGTCCTTCTGCTTTATCTCCTGATGATAGCTGTTGGGCTGCATCTTGTTCTTCTTACACAATGGGCTCTAACACTAAGACTTTGTTTAGAAAACTGCTTGCCTAAGTATTTGCAAGGTTATTTTTAATACATCATTTTGCCTTGTGACCAGCAGCTCTGCTTAGACACAGAAACAAGCCTTCATTCAGCTGCACGCCCAGTATTCCCCAAAATTCATATGTTACCCTAACACACAGCATCTGGCTGGTTGGACAGGGGTCCCCTCTGGGGAGGAGCTGGAGCTAATGAGGGCAAGCAGTGCCAGCCCCAGGCTGACCTTCAGGGTAGTTTTGCACACCTGGAGCTGGCAAGGCAGGAACTGGCCCAGGTTGCTGGAGCTGCTGGACAATTCCAGGGGTAGAGACAGTGGGAGGATGGGCTTCTAGGGATCATCCCCTACTGATGTCTCATTGTCACTGCCAGGTTACAGCAGAGGCTCTGGCAGGCCACCTGTGCTGGACAACATGACATAGCTCTGCCCAGGTTCCTATGGTGCAAAAATGTGGTCCAGCTGCCACATAAATGGCATGGACTTGCAGGAAGTCACTGACTAGTTGTTTTGGTCTTAGTCTTTGGTCAAAGGCTTTGACATTTATGTGGCACTGGCATGCCAGCTGGTCATGCCCAGACTCCTGTAACCAGCCTGCCAAACCCTTGTAGATGTGTACATTGGAACACACGCTTTGGGCCAACTGGCTCTGGACCTCAGCCTTACCCCAGAATGTAACAAGGTCTGTGTTCTCCTTCTGGGACCAGTTCTGGCCCCAGGAGTCAGTGTGCGCCATCAGAGACAATGCTAGCATGGCTCCCTTGGCAGTCCTCAAGGGCTGCAGGCAAGAGTCCTGGCCTAGACAAGTGCCTGCAGTGCACAGCACAGGGGCATGGCATGGGACAGGCAGGCAGGTGGTGATGCTAGGCTAGGGGCCAGTGCCTGGGTCCATACAAGCTGCTGAAGCTGGCCTGGGGCCCAAGTAGTAGGACCTGGTGGCCATAGGCAGGTAGCAGATGCACCTTAGGGCATCACAGAGTTTTAAAGACCATGCTGGAGAAGGCAAAGAGCCACCCCAGTTCCAGTGCTAGAGAAGCTCCAATCCCCGTGGCGCTGGGGTTAACCCAAGGGGCTGACCAAGAGAAAATTGGCTCTTGCTTTCTGTCTACACGTGTGCTACTGTACAGTTATTATGGTGTGGTTAATTTACTACCTGCATTTACAGGTAGCAAATTAACCACACAAGACTAATTTGCTGTGCATTTAACACCTGGATATGTAGATGATGGCACTTGACCACACAGTCAGTTAGTCAAATGCCCAGTAAAGTATCTTGTGTAGATGTACCCTTTGTGTGTGTCTACAAGAAGTGCTTTACTGCATTGTAGGGTAGTTTACTGCAAAGTAAGTGTGCATGTCTACATGTGTGCATGCTTACTGCACAGTACATGATGCTACTCGTGAGTAAATTTGCTACCTGTAAATGCAAGTAGCAAATTTACTTGCAATTAGTTCCTGCACAGTAATGCAATTTTAGACACCAACTGGAGCAAATATGATCCCAGTCAGACCTGCCACTAGGCAGCCAAACATAACATGCTTTTTCAAGTTAGAAAAAGACAACTGTTGCATGTAGGGCACATCATCTACCAGTACCAAATGATTAATCTGAGCATACATTGTGAACAACAGAAAACAATGGAAATCAAACTATAGCAGTGTGAACTTTTTAAAAGCATAGCGCCAGTTCTAGGAAGTATAGTTATTTTATGCACACATTGTACTAAGTATGTGGGCATAGCGCTGATAATATTAACTTCAAAAACATGTATGTTTATTGGTTTTTATCTTAAAACATTTTGAAAGCAATCATTTAAGAATATATTAAAATGCTTTATTTCCCAACAAAGTGAGGCTTCGTATTTTCCCCTTATATAAATTAAAAATGTTCTTTACATAAATACTGTAATTAATATTTATACATTCTCTTGCCAGTGTCAACATTCAAATGCAAAGGTGGCTTTTTCAGTTTCTAAAACATACTGTTCTTTTTTATATACTGCTAATATGTTTTTTGTTCTCTAGATGTGCTGTTCTTTATTTCTGGGAATTCAGAGCTGTTACACTATGTTGTTACTTAAGGCTTAATCATTGTAGAGTTAATTTGCTTCCTAAGCTACTATGGGAGCCAATGGGAAACTGTCCATTAATTAGAAAAAATGTAAGATTAAGCCTATTTCTTTGAAAATGGCAGATATACTGGAATTAAAAGATTTGAATGCCATATTACATAGTGAGAGGCAAGAATTTTTGGAGGCGATATCTTTTACTGGGCCATATTATACAATATAATTCTAAGCAACATTTGTGTTGAAAAACCTATAACTAATAGTTATCAACATCTTGCTATTTGATACCAAACCAGCTTGATTGCCCTATCAATAAAAATATCTTACAGGGTTGGAGAAGAATATTCAAAGCAATAATCATCTAAAAAGGGGTGTGGGATTTCGGAAGCTAGTATGACATATGTAATTAAATGTTTTGTAACCGTAGGTGGCTTGAAGGCCATTTAGATGCACTAGAGCTGGCTCATACTTGGGAAAGGAGATGACAATGATAGGCATTTCTGAAGCATATATTGGAATTGGAGTACTTAGTTTCTGTAGGTAAGGAGATAGCCACAGGCTTTTTTAATTTTTTAATTTGTTTTGAAGCAGGCTGTTACTCACCAATATAACAAGCTATTCAGAACCACAGCACAAGAACTATATTTTTATTTCAGGTCACCTTTCTTTCATCTTTGTTTCCCTCATTTATGAAAATGAGGGAAAAATATAGACATTACATACAAATAAGAACTAGCAAATTGAACAAACCCAGGTAACTGAAGCCCAGGAAGAAATCTCTATAATCTTCCATAGCCCTGGAGGACTGAAGTATGCAGTGAAAAATCATAAGTTTCAATAGAGGCATCTGAATCGGATGAAGAATAAAGGTTATGGAAGGTTATTCCATTTAAGCGACTATACCATTATGCTTGTTAACGTGTAGCTTAGACTTTGAGGAACCTTCCAGGTTTCTGATGGGATCAGGCAGAATCTTGCAGAATCTTGCTATTATATCACTGTAATAGCAACTTGACAGTTTGCTTCATCCAATTAAGTGTTGTTCAGCACTTGTTCAACTTTGTCCGCATTCACAGAGGTTATTTTCTGTTAGCATCCCCTTCTCCTCCACTCAACTTTGTAAATACATCCTGATTTGAAGAGGTCCATTTTTGAGTTAGATTACCAACCAGTCAAGTGTTTTTTCAGTCAACTCATAGTTCCTTCTTCCAAGAGAATGACATGGGTCTTTTCAGAAGTATCTACCTGGCTAGGTAATTTGTACAATTTCAGTATTGAAATACTGAGGATAATTTGATAAAAAGGGGATTTTATATTCTACAGCTTTCTCTCCATAATTATAAGAGGAATAATTGGGTGAATTGAATAATTTGAAGGCTTTATCCTTCTTCACTACAGAATTTTAAATTAATTAATATGCACATTTTTATACATGTCATAGAGAGATGTGTGCTTAACAAGAAAGATTAAAGGTAATCATTCTACTTCTAGTAAACAATATGCTTAAGCTGTGGTGAACTTATGATTCAGTGAGAATGCCTTTCATTTAAAAAACTAAAGTAATGAATGAAACCGTCCTCACTGTTGGACAAGTATTTGGATCTAAAAAAAAAATTATAATTATTTTGCTTAAATCTCAGCTTTGATTATGAAGTTATGCCTCTACTATTTCTTTATAAAATCCTGTGGAAACTATAAAGGCTAGATTAACAATGGGTGGGTACTTGATGTCATGTTAAGAGTCAGTGGCATTCGAAATCTGCTTTTTTCTTTCAATTTAGCACTTTTGGAGGGTTAGGTTGGCAGGAAAATGAATATTGCAAGGCCTTACATTGCATTTCTCCCATTTTCCTGGAAGATTTTAACATTTTCACTGAATTTCTGCAGTTTTGGGAGGAGAGATCAAGATTTGTGAGATTCCTCCCTTTTTAGTACCTGACAGCTGAGGCCTTTCTATGTGTACCACCAGGAACTGATATCACAGCTTAAATAAACCAGAAACACAAATATTTTCTGGCATTTTTCAGGTTGGAAAGGAACTAAAAAGTTTTGGAGAGAAAAAAAATACATTTTTGTTTGGAATTAATTCAATTAAAAATGTTTTGGCTTGTATTGCTGAAATAAAGCCCACTAGACACAGTATTCAACCTGAACCAAAACAATGTGTTTTCCCCTTTTTTTTTTTTTGGCCTGCAAGAACAGCAAAGGAAATAAAATAACAGAATCACAGAACTGCTTTTGATGGTACCTGCCATCAAGACTTCAGAAATATCTTAAACAAACTGTGTTGGGTCTCATCTCCTTCCTTTCAAATCCCAATTTGGCTGGAGTTTACTGGCAAACTTGTTTTTCATTTGTTAACCAAAATCTTATTTCAAATAAATTGGTTTATGAGGAATGAGGTACTTAAAAGTCAGGAAGAACTTGCTCTGTAGCTTTATGTAGCTTTTCCCCGAATGTTGAATGTCTAAGACAGGGTAGATATTTTTCAACTAACTCTTTTTATTTTATTTTATCTATTTCAAGGAGCTCTTGAGTGAAGGCGGCCATAAATGATACAAAGATAATCTGCTTTGATGCAATTGAAAGTGGTGTTTGTATTAAGATGCAAGGAAACCACTCTGCCCCTCCCATTGACTAATTAATAGTTTGAAATAGAGAGCACACTCTTGCTGTTTGCACAGCACTTAAAGATCATAATAGAATTAGCACCGCATGCATGCAGCATTTAGAAAAACTGATGTATGATCACTCCTTACAAGTATAGACATAGGCTGAATATTAGGTTGAAAAGTAACACTGGCCCCAACTCAAGTAACTATAAATCAGCTCCAAGATATGTTTAGATAATAAATTAGAAGAAAGTTTTTAACTATTAAAGGAACAAAGTTTTAGAATGGGCTTCTAGGAAAACTGAAAGGGGGAAGAATTTCCATTTCCTTAAGCTAAAATTGAATAGGTTTCTGGAAGTGCTGGTAAACAGGGAGTTGTGGCCCACCAGTCAGTGTTTGGTGTCAAGTCACAAATTTCTGGTCCTCATGTTAGGATATCAAAGTAGCTCTTATAGAATGGAAGGTGTCTGGTACTTGCATAGCTCAGGACGTTTGGTGGTCACCA
Organism: Caiman crocodilus; assembly: GCA_030014935.1. Taxonomy (NCBI): domain Eukaryota; kingdom Metazoa; phylum Chordata; order Crocodylia; family Alligatoridae; genus Caiman; species Caiman crocodilus. The sequence goes on from JAGPOW010001543.1 coordinate 39,593,046, forward strand.
GTGGTTTTGGGAAGAAATCTACTTGTTTCTATAGTTTTTGTCACCCTCCATTGATTGGGATGTTGGGCACAACTAAGTTTGGTTTGTTTTGCTTTGTTTGTTTTGGTTTTTGATTGAAGTGTGCTTTTGCCTTCCAATACTCAAAAATCGCTAGAGGTTCATGACTTAAGATTTTTCTTCTTATGCTAAGGGTCGTACTAATCACCAATTTTGAAGTACATTTCCTGTGGGTCAAATTAGCATAGGCTATATGAGGTCTTGAATATGACCTCCTATATGAATCCTTTTCTTAGAATCTTCTGAACATAAAGTAATCAGCTACTTCCCTGTCATGGAAGAGACAAGACAGCAGTGTCCATACCTCTCCTGCTTTAACTATGGCATGTGCACTCTTCGTGCACTGAACCCTTATTTGTGGATGTCAAGGCTTAAGTGGTGATATGGGAGATTCCCTTAGGTATTGTCAGTGAATGCAGGGGACTGAACCTGATAACCCAAGAGGCTCCTTCCAGTTTTGCGTCCCTATGATTTTCAAGAGCTGATTAATGCTTATGCACCAAGAACCTAAAAAAGTATTTGCACCACAGACACTTGGTGCTACCTGCCATAGCACTAATTAATTTAACATTGTTTGCTTGAATGCCAGTTCATTCAATTATATCATTCTGATTTTTTGGTCTTTGGCCAGTATTTTGGCTTGCCAACTCATTTACTTGAATTTTCATGGAAATACACTTGCAAAAGAAAACAAATAGATCTAAAGTAAACTCATGTTTAAAAAAAATATTGCAAGAAATTTAACTTATTTTACTCAAACGCCTTGATACACAAAGAATACAAATTCAAAAAAGGGCAACGTTCAGAATTATACTCAAGTAAGCATCATAGTCATGATATCAAAGACTTACCATAAGGGAGAAACAGCTATTTTTCTGCGCATTGCATTCAATGTCACAAAACCTTTTTGGCTCTGTATTACACTCCCAGATAAATAGATGGTGCATAGGTTAGCTTGAATATAATGATGCATTATTCTTTGTTCTTGAAAATCGAGTAATCATATGCTCTCAACCTTTCTAATCAGATAAGATTGTCTTCACCTTACACTGAGCCATTGATAAGTTGAGCAGCTTAAATGTATGCCCTGTTAATACCCTGCAACCTGCAAAGCCCCCAGAAATAAGTGAAAGACGTGGTTAGCAAGCAGAGTATTTTTATAACACCATGCATTCTAATGCTAGTTCTACATACTGACAAATTCTGTGTATGTGCATGCACATATATTAATGCATGCATACCCATAGACAAAGATTGTCAATTCCTTATGAAACAAGTTCCAAAGCATTAGTGACAGTGTGTATTGTTAGAAACTTAATTCATAAATCATTATGATTGGAAGGTGGGAGAATGAAGAGTACATATGAAGCAAACAGGTCATTTCTGTTTTTCAGTACAGTCTAACGTTCTGGACATCCACAAAGTTCATGGGAAAAAAATACCTAGTATATCTGCTTTGGGGAACTCAAGAACAATTGTATATTTTCTGTATCAGTTTATATGTATAAAGATCTTAAAATCATTTAGGCCAAGCACAGAAAAACCTACATTCTTTATCATATAGTGCATCTGGTAGCAGTGCGCATACAAATAATTGCAGTCCTTCAAACATAATACCTTTTTGGAAGCTACACCACTGTTTCCACAAATTGAAGTTATCTGCAAACCACACTTCATAATTGCCAAGCAAATTGTAATTTATATGAGGGTAAGACAAATAAAACCTCAAAATCTATAACTTTCCTCTTCATGTCCTCAGGATCAGTATAATGGATGATTGAACAAAAAAAACAGAATATAGGCACAAGACAAATTTAATTAGAGTATGGATATGAGTTTACTTCAGGTTTAATTTCAAGGACCCAAAGCTATAATGTTCATATAATTTTCACCTTATTAAATTGTGGAAAAAAATGCAAGGATTTTTGTTTCTGTAAGATTCCAGATATTCCTAAACAACAATAAAATAGCAGTCCTTTTTGAGAAGACAATGTACATAAGACCTGGTTTCAAAACATACTGAAATGATTGGATTCATCAGCAAACACTGCTAATCAAACTGAAAATTGTGAATAATAATAAAAAAAAGACCTAATTCCTATTTTCAGTTGATTAGGCATTTTGGAACCTATATTTCATTGAAGGTTCTTGTGACTTAGGAACCTAATCAATATGTCCACTAAAAAAATGCATGTTTGGTGTAATGTTGGATAGCATTTAGGGACCAAAGTCCATAATTCAGATCCTTGAAAGAGCCTGCTGCCTGGAGGCTTGCCTAGGTATCTAAGTTTCTATCACATAAATGTCTGATGCTGTATGTTCCCAACACTACTAAAGTTTTGTGAGTGCTGTAAAACTAGGTATTTAGTTTATGGCCAAACCCTCTCATGGCCTTCCTCAACCTGTCATTCCTTCAGGGTCCAAGCTGGTAGGCATACTCAGAAAGCCTGGTAGATTAGTCAAGGCACAAAACAAAGGAGGCAGTTGAAGTGGCACACACTACCTCCTACCCAACATGTCAGTAGTTGAAACATTCATCCAGAGTATGGGAGACCTTAGTCCAAGGCCTCTCAGGACTAGGAGAATTTTAATTTATTTCTCTCACTTTCCAGGAGACTACCCTAATGACCAAACTGTGAAGTATTCTGGTTTGGGATGGTCACAGTCTCTTCTGTTGAAGCTATTCTGCTTTTTATGGAATAATTAAAAGTTTTCAGCCCTATGTAGGGAAGGGAAGGAATGAGCATGAATATAGACTTGTACCTACAGTAGCCACTTGTCAAGGGAGAGACTTGAGTTCTAGCTCTTGCTTCAGAAGCATTTAAATAAATAAAAAAAATGAAGTAGTTAGTAGAGCAGCAGCTATGTTCTCCCCACCTAACTTTTTTAAAGGTAAGTGCACCAGGTCAGAGTTGCAATGTCTCTCTAGCCTAATGAATAGTTAACTAATCTAAATAAAATGGAACCATTTCAAGAGGAGTCAATGAGATATCGTCACTCCAGAACATCAGATATTCAGGTGGGAAGGACATTCCTGTGGGACGTGTGTTCAAATCCCCACAGGAAGACAAGTATCCAGGTCATAGTCATAGTATCATAGTATCTAGGGCCAGAAGGGGCCTAGAACAGGCCATTTAGTTTGACCCCCTGCCAATGGCAGGAACGAATGCCAGGGTCACAGGACCCCAGCCAAGTACCTATCTAATCTACTCTTAAAGATGCCCAAGGTAGGAGCAAGA
>JAGPOW010001543.1:39596441-39620221 GCA_030014935.1 Caiman crocodilus
TTGCCCGACAAGTCCCTCAGGGGCCCGACATTTCCCAGGGCTCTCTTTTTGCTCCCCACATACTTGAAAAAGGACTTCCTGTTGTCCTTGATCCTAGTCACCAGGCGGAGCTCTAGTCCCACCTTGGCCTTCCTAATAGTCATATTGGTCTAGAGGAGAAAGCAATTAAAACTCATGGTATAGGTGATATCTTTTATTAGACTAACAAGATTTTTGCAAAAAAATCAATTCTTGAATTGCAACGTTTCAGACAGCAATGCCATTCATCAGACATCAGAGAAAAGATTGTAAAAGTTCTTTCATTTCTATCCAGGAGAACTGTTACAATCTTTTCTCCAACTTCTGATGAAGGGTATTTGTGCCTAAAAGCTTGTAATTAATTTTTTTTTCCTGTAAAAATCTTATTGGTCTAATAAGAGATATCACCTCTACCATGAGCCCTGATTGCACAGTATCACAGGGAGGAGCAAGGAGGGGACACTATAAAACAGAAGAAGGAAATAAACAGAAAACACTTACCTGCAGAGGATCAGCAGCAGAGCAGGAGCCAGAAGGGGAACCCACACGGCTCGTCAGCCGTATCTCTATTCAATTAAGACCAGCTGATGATGTCAGCAACAAACACTGTCTGGGGCAAAGGTAAAGATGGCAGCCAACAGCAAGGAGGGGAGGAGAGAGACAGAGAGAAGCATGTGGGAAGTAAATGATCCCACGGAGAAGCCCAGGGAGCACAGAACTTCAGAGAGGGAGCCAGAAGAGGCTCCTGAAGAGGAGCATGGTGACAACGGGGAAACACATGTCAGCTGGGAAAGAATAAAATTAGAGCAGCCTCTGGAGATGGCAGAGGCACTACAAACAGGGGAAAGAGAAGCAAGCCCGCAGTGACACACAGGATACCAGGTGGGAACTGGAGAGGAATGACAGAGAGGAGGAAGAGCTGGCCTTGTGGAGAAGACTTCAGGGGGAACAACAGGGAAAACCTGGGTAGAAAGGAACAGGGACCCTGAAGTTAAAAGAGAAATAGAAACGAGTGGGAAATACCCGAGGCAATGGACTCAGGACAGCCCAGAGAGAGGAGATGGCGAGGAATGACGGTGGAGCCGTGTTTAAAGGGAGGAGCCTTAAGGGTAGGAGAGTCCCAGAAATATAGATATGGGACTACTAGGGATCCCCAAGTGGGCCTACAAGATAATTATCTTTTTCTTTGTGAGTTTAATTTTGATTTTCCCCGAGTGAAGGGGAAAGTGAGAAAAGAAGTATAAGGAAAGAAGGAGTTTGAGGCCTCAGAATAATAGTGTAGCTAAACCAGTGGCAGTTTTGTTATTTTTCCTCAAAGGAAGGGGTTGGGGAAGTTAAGGAGAGGACCTTAATCACTCCGGGTATCTGGGCAGTGTAAAAGAATAGATCCTGACTAGGGATTGTACTGGTATCTTCGACAACACCAAGGAGGAGCAATGTGGTCCATACAGCCAGAAAGGAGGAGTAAGGATGGGGTGTAGGGATGGAGGAGCCCTGTAAGTGACCATCGAGTAGACTGCACCTGACCAAGTGACCCTGAGGAGGCAGGCCCCACTGGGAATATTCAAAGTTGTGGCAGGTAAGATACATGTAGTCTGCTTCGGGAGAGAACAGCTACTCGAGCAGCAACCAGAGCGGGAAAAGAGAACATCACCCACCATATGGGTTGAAGCGACTCGAGACAGGTTGTTTGAGTCTCAACGGTCATGCACATGAAGACAAGGAATTTGAACATAGCACTTCCATGTCTGGGTGACAATCTAATCAGTGGGGTATTGAATAGAAAGGAGAGAATTGATACTGACAGGGATGGCTGGTGCCTCCTGAGTCTAGGGGGGCACAATTTGTGGGCTGGCCCAGGGGCAGGCCAAAAGCCTTATATCTACTCCACTCCACTTCTGTGCTGTGGCTTAGTGTCCCTCCCCCTGCTCCCCCCCACATGCCACCAGCCTGCACAGCAAAAAATCTGCCCCATCCTGAGCAGCGCCGAGTTAGGAGTCAATCGCGGGCAGGGGGGGCACACACCCCCTTCCGCCATCAGTCACTTGTGGATACTGAGAACTGATCACCTTGGTACTGAGATGTGCAGTGCATGAGTCATTTTCAGCATCTAACCTTAAGTCACTTTTCAAAATAACAGTTTCCTAAATTCCTAGGTGTTGCAATAGTGAGAGGACCTATACTTAAACAATTTTAAAAATCTAAGTCTTTTCTTTGAAAATGGCACTTAAGTAATTCTGAACAATTTAGTTTATATTGCTTCCATCTGATCACAAACATATTTAAAGGAACACAGGGGGGGAACAAACAAACAGAAAAATATTTTCTGTGTTTTTACTAGCATATTTACAACTGAATCAATTATGACACATATCTATACTTTGCCCATCCTTTATGTTCCCTATACATAAATACCAGTAGTATCAATGCATTGTAACTATATTTTAGTTATATTTTCTTCTTCTTCTTTCCTTTTCCTAACCTGTTGTGAAATGGTATTGTACACTACTAAACACCACCAGCTGATCAAATTTCATTGACAGGTAAATTGAAACTCTTGGCAGTTGCTGCTCAATACCATGAAAAGGTTTTATAGTCCAGCTACATGCTCTCAAACCCATTGGTACCTTGGTGTTCTGCTAAGTACCTCTGACTTGTATGCCTAAAGCAATAAAGGAGGAACATTGCAATCAAATAAGACTATTTAGAGACTATTTAGAGCATCATGAACTTCCATGCCAATTTTACTTACTGATAGTTTTGTGATGGGTGCACACCCACATGTATATGTCTTGAATGAGGTAGACCAATATTAAGGGTCTAGTAAAAGCATCCCTTGGCTCTTTAAACAAGCACAGAGGCTTTCTTTTGCATTCATGAACTTGCAGCTAGATAATTGTTCTGCACTCAATCTGTACCTTTCTGAATTACTCAAAGAAGAAAAATAAAATGTTTTTATTTAAAAGCATTTTTGTTATTTCACTCATCCAAATGTGTATGGAGAATTTGATTTTAAAAGCAATTTAATGATAGAGTTCAGGACAGATGTACTTGTGGGTTTTTTTATTCTACAGTAAATGTAGATGAATACACCAGACAGATTGGCTTTTGAATGTATTAAATCAAACAACAGACATTTGTACCCACAAAGTTAGCAATATACCCTTGTGCTAATTTACAGTGACCAATAATAACTTTATCTGAAGGGGGGGGGGAACCAAATCTTATTTTTTTCCCCCAAACAAGACATTTTTCTTTCTGTTTTCAATATTGTGTAAATTCATGGAAAAATCCTTGTTCTCTCTATTACCCTTATTTGCAACAATCATTTAGCTCTGCTCAGCAGCTGAGCCATAAATATGAAGTGGCACAAGAAGAGACAAATACTTACTACTCTATTTACTTTATGGTTAAGGAAAGGCAATGTCAGATCTCAGTTGTGCTCATCTTCTGCTTAGTTTCTCAGTGTATTACAAACAGTTGCATGCTGTGGGCAGACAGTCTCTTTTGTGCGAATCTGATCACATGAAAAAAAAAGTAACATGAGGAAGCAACAAGATGGAAATAAATTTAGAGTTCTATGTGAGTGCTGATTTCTCTATACAAGTGACTGATCATTATAAGAGAAAAAAATCCTTGCATTTTAAAATGATCCTTTTATAAGGGGTTACTATATTTTATAAGGGTCCATTACTATATTTCCAGTTCCAAAAAAGAGGACACTACCACATGGGGGGAGGGGGTATATGACTGTGGCGGGGGGCAGTGATATGCTACTGCCCTGCCCCTGCCCATTCTGTTGCCCCTCACTCTCAAGCCACACACCCCCATCCTTGCTGATGCCCCTTACTCCTGACCCACAGATCACCAGTGCCGCTCATTCCCAAACCATGGTACCCTGCCCCCCTCTGGCTGGTGTCCCTCACTCTCAACCCACAACCACCTGCTGCTGCCAGTTTCCTGCCCTCCTAATGTACAGTCCCCTGCCCCCACACCCGGTGCCCCTCACTCCTAAGCCACAGGCTCCTTATCCCTGCCAGTGCCCCTTACTCCCAATTCACACTCTCCTGCTCCTCTCCAGCCCAGCCCCTGAGAGTACAGACACCGGCCCCAGAGCTTTCAGGCTAGGCATACAGCTCCTTGCTGCCCCTGAAGGGGCCTCTGCCCCCTTTTCCCACTGGAGCAGCAGGTTCCTTCCCCACCCTACTGTAGCCCCAGACCTGTCCCCCCCCATACATATACACATATGCACCGCCCCCCTGCAGCCCCTGCAGCCCTGGCCATCCAATGCAACCCCCCGCACAGACTTACCCACATTCAGCTGCTGGGCTGCTCCCACCCCATCTGGCTACATGCCAACCATGTGTGTGCACCCTGTCTCTAATCACCCTGCCCCCCTCCCCAAACAGCGCCTTGCTAGGGAGCGCCAGGAAGTTCCAGGAAAAACTTTGAAGCTGAGCAGAGCAAAATCCCAGACATTTGATCATATTTTTAAAAACCTCCCAGATGGATATTGGAGGATGTAAAAAGAGGACATGTCTGAGAAAGCCCAGATGCATAGTAACCTTATTTTAAAATATAAATTTATTTAAAATATTATGTATGTAATTTTCATGTTATGTATCTAGCTTTTAGGTCAAATAAATCTTTTTACTAAAAAAGTCAGAAAAATAAATAAGAAATCTCAATTATGGAATTAGAAAAGAACTATTTGAAATTTAATTTTATGTTATTTTAGGCATTTGTTAAATTCTATTTATGTTCTCTCCCATCTTTTAGAAAAACAAAACCACACCCAAACACACACATGATGTATGCGGGATATCATTCATACTAGCATAGAACAAAAGAAAAAAAAAATCCTTTTTACCTTTTTTTTCTTATCACCCACCAGCTTAAACTGTACTGTACTTTAGAGTCAACCCTTTTAATGATATTCTTATGTTGGATTATGTGACGAGCTATTGCTAAATGTTCTAGCCATCAAAGGATAAAGAAACCAATTTATAGATGCTAAGCAATGCTTTGTCTGTGACACTGTGTCCTGCAGGGAAGATAGAAATAGAAGTGGAAGCATTTCTCAATGTCATAGTACTTTTAGAGAGTGAAGTTGTTGAGTGTTTAAGCAAAGCTACAACTCTAATTTAAAGGAGGGTTATACACTTGCAAACCTACTGCACGCCCACACACAGGCATTTACATGTGAAAGCCTTTAGCAATCATTCAAACAAGAATAAAAAATGTTCAATAGATAAATCTAGAGCTGGTGACTGACACCTGGAATTTAGCACTTAAATGTTTTCAAAGAGAGACCCAGCCCAATTTAACAGTGCTAATGCTTACACAAGTCTTTTCTTGCAGGCTGTGACAGGTCATCACTCTGGGCCGCCCTCAATGTGACCCGCACACCTGTCTCTGGGGCAACCACCCGCCTCCTCGCCTGCCACATCTTGATCTTAATTAATTAATTAGCAGGAGGCTGCCCTTATACTGCCCCCTTCACTAGCGGGAGCTATTTGCGGCTTCATTTCCTCCTCTACACCGCAGTCCACACCTCGCTGATGTAATCACCATTGTCTCACTTCTCTCACTCCAATTTTCTCACTATTTGGTCCCTTACTGTTCTCCCTGGGCCTTTCTTCCTTTGATACATGCTCCTTCTGGTGCTAGGACTCCCTCTGGCCCTCTCTCACTCTGTGCCCTCTTCTCTGAGGTTTTCTCTACAATGCTGCCCCCTCCTGAGCCTTTCCGGTGCCCAACTTGGGCCTCCCAACAATGCGCCCCCCTATCACGGGCTGCCAGTGCCCAAACTTGGACGTCTTAAAAATACCGCCTCCTATCTGAGGCTCACTGTGCCCCACTCGGGCTTCTCAATGTTACCCCCTTTCTGGGGTTCTCCGTGCCCACACTTGGGCTTCTCAATGTTGCCCCCTTCCTGAGGCTCTCCGTGCCCACACTTGGGCTTCTCAATGTTGCCCCCTTCCTGAGGCTCTCCGTGCCCACACTTGGGCTTCTCAAAGTTGCCCCCTTCCTGGGGCTTTCCGCGCCTACACTTGGGCTTCTTGTAATGCTGCCACCCTTTCTGGGGGCTCGCCATGCCCAACTTGGGCTTCCCAATACTGCGGCCCATTCTCTGGGGCTCACCACATCCCACTTGGGCTTCTCAAACGCCCCTCTCTGAGCCTGGGGTCTATGCACCCCGTGTGCTATGCCTGCTGGTGCTGGAGTCCTCACACTCTGCTGTGAGTCCCCTGTGAGACCTCCTCCAACCCCTAATAGCCTCACCCAAACCACGGGTCTTGTAACAACAACACAACACAAACTCCAGCTTCTTGGCTACAACTATAAGCTGCCTGGCTATAACAACACTGCTCCAGCATCTTGGAGCTGCTGCCCTTTTCTATTAACAGTACCTCCCATCAGGCTTCTTCTCGCATCATTGCTCCCCAAGGTCCTGCCTCTCTGGCTGCTGTTTTTGAGAACAAGGCATAGTGCCATGCTTTGGACACTACATATATCTTTCAGGAAGTAAAGCCAAGGAGTTGAAAATTTACACAGTAAGCTCCTCACCTGTACTGTGTGCTCTGGCTGCTTTGTGTCACACAAAAGAGTTAAAGCACTAACAGCTTTACAAGGCCCATGTACAGGTAGAAAAAAATATCCTTGGTGCAGATACCATGAAAATGGCCATAAAGCTGCTTCCTGAGGACCCCTCTTACCAATCCTTAGGATAAACATGTGCTACAGATGGGACAGGACATGACTAAACTGTGGTGGGAATAGTGGTATCTAGGAAAGTTTGAAGAGGGCTTTGGAACTTTGATGGGAGCTGTAATTTTCTACACCAGAAATCTCTCCAGCCCACTAAACAGCCCAATATTATGAGAGTAGAAAGATGGCATATAGGCCTCTTTAAGTCACTTCCTACTGAATATACTGTGTCTCAAAGTGTGGTAAAATTCTCACTCATAGAATTTAGAGATTTCATAAAAACAACACTGAACTAGGTTATATCATCACATTGATCATAGAAAGTAAAATAATTTCACTGAAACCTGATATAACATGCTGAGCCTTGAGGATAAAAATATAGAATCACAGAATTAGGGTTGGAAGGGACCTCAGAAATTCATCTAGTCCAACCCCCAACATGTTATAAATACAAAAAAAAAAATCTTGGCTAACAAAAAAAGATAGTTAGCTAATGGATGAGTCCACATTCCATTGTAAAAACAATTTTTAATAACACTTATAATTGATATCATCTGTCACATTACCTGATTCCTTCTCACCAATACACATTTTCCCATTAGAAAAGGATTCCAAGCTGTCATTTTAAGCTGATCAATTCTGTTGAAAGTTCCTCATTAAAAATGCTAAATATATGGTTTTAATATGCTCTAGAGTTCAACTTTTATCCAAACATGGCAACTGCTTCCAAGATGTTTGTGCAGATCAATGCAGAAGTGCTTTGAATTTAAGCTTTTCCCTTTTGTACTGCTAACAGGGTTAACATCTGCTTTCCAAGGACAGCTAGTATGGTGCCAGTACAGAAGAACAAAAGATAGATTGAGGTTGGCGGGACATTAAATGGAGTTAAATGCTTTCAGGTGTATAACCATGCCGATAGAAACTTTTTAAAGTACATTTATATACCTACCCTGCCTTTGAAAATCTACCTCAGATATAAACCTGCTTATTGAATCTTTCTCCTCTGTTTCAAATTCCCTGCCCAGTCTTATCAAGATATTGCTTTACTCTAATAGGTATGGAAGAGTTGCACTTGGTTTTTGAGACATGTAAAAAGTAGGAGTAACAGAATTATGCCTTGACTTTATTAAAGAAAAGCTTTGACAAGATACTCTATAAGCATGTTACCAAGAATTGTTGCCATGGCACCCTGGAGTTCTGTGACATCCTTTTAAGGATGTTACAGAATGACTCACAATATTAAAACTGTTAGTTATGCAAACACTGACATAATTTAACCCAGTTGAACCCAGAGATTTCAAATAGAAATCTAATTTGAAAAACACTCTTACCTCCTGAAGTCTTTCTGAGCTCTTTGCAACAAAATGTTATTTTTCATCTGCAGTGAAAAACCACTAAAAGCAAAGACACTGCATTTTTCTGAGGTATGCCTTAGAATAGCTAGCAAGGTGTATTTTGAGCCTCAAAAAGTTGAGAACCACTGTTTCTAGGTCAGTAAGAAAGCTAAAGAATGGAAGAGGACAGTTCTAGGAGACACTTTACCATTCACCTTCAACAACTAGCACATTAAAAATATGACCCATGAGGCGTAAAATATGAATTGCTAATTAGCAACAGGCAAAGTCTTCATAAAATGTATTTTAATAAGAAGCTATATGGACTTAATAAAACAACATTGAGAGTGGTTTTACAGGTTACCTTTAGATGGCCATAAAGGTACTTAAAATGGGAGCATTCACACAATAATGGGTATTAACCTGTGCTAAGTACCCTCTAAATGTATTAAATTTATGCCACTTCAGGTAAATTTATATTTGATCTGTTTTACCCAGGTTATTCCACAATATTGTTAATCTGCTCTGAGAAACCAAAGTTCTCTTTTTTTCATTTCTCTACCATTCCCAGCTCTTCCCACTCCTTTATCCCGGGGCAAGCTTTTAACCCTCCTGTACTCCTCTTCACAGGGGGTGGTGCTAACCTGAAAGCAACAACCCTTAGAGGTTGCAGGCAGGGTCCCAGCACACCCTGACCACTCTGAGTACCCAGGTGTAGCTCATCAGTTTTCCACTCATTCTAGCATCCCTATGCAAACAACAATAGCAATCCTACATCCTTCTGGTGTGAAGAGAATGGCCTCTGTCCAGTGTGCCATGCATGCAGTGAGCCCACTGGGTCTTGGCTTTGCCCAGCAAGGCATGCAGATATCTCACCGGTTCTCAGATCTTCCCTGGTATGAGCGTCAACCCAACTACTCACCTCTCCTGCCACACTCAATCTCAATTCAGTGAAAAACATAAGATTTTGGTCCTTTATTTTTTTATTGTTCTTTTTTAATTCCTTTCTCTTTACTTATCTTTACTGTTTCCCACAGCCCAATCATTTCAATTTTTTTTTCCAGGACTCTTCCCTTCCCACCTGCAGCTCTGACTGGCTCCTGATGGCTCAGTACTGAGGGAAGAAACAGCCCCCATGATAGTTGCTCCATTTTTGCTCCATGGCTAAGGACAGAAGTTACACATAAACTGGTTTATGTAAGCAGAAACTGGTTTAAATTAGCAACAGAACAGAAGTTCAGTGAACATAAACCAGTTTCAAAGTGGCTAAAATTGGTTTAAGATAAGTATGGTTGAATGTAGTACCAGACTTAATTGATATGGGTCAAACCAGTTTATGAACTTTCTGTCTCAGATCCCTTCCTAGTTTAAGTTAAAGCAAAGTCCCTCAGCATTCTAGCATACTTTGCAGCCCTGAACTTGGCTGTGCTGTGCTGCCTGCTCCACCAGATGCTGTGTCCTCCAGAAGAGAAGGGTTAGGGAGGAGGGGGTAGGGGTGCCGGGACTGCTCCCCATAGGCTGGGGTCTAGAGCCAGGGATGGAGGTTAACCACCCACCCTCCTTCCCCCAAGTTCAGAGCTGTCCTGCTCAACTAAACTTACTGAAAATTAATACTGACTGTGACTGGAGTACAAATCTCAGAGACACCTGGAAGCAAGAAGAAGTGATGAGCAACCCTGCAGAGTCTTGTGCTGTTATTCTGGACAGCAAATCCCAGAGACCTTGGGGGCTGCAGGAAGAGGAAGTGAATACATAGCCCTTGCTGGCTACAAGCCAGAGAGCCATGCTGTAGTGCCCCCTGGCATCTGGCCTGAGCCACTGCAGGCCAGAGGCTGCATTTACTGAATTAAAAGTGAATATGTGTCCAGCTGTTTCTCCGTTTAATTTCTGCAGTTTAGATTAACCTGAAAAGACTGAACTGGTTCAGCCGCAGGCTTTCTGACTGCCTGTAATTAGCACACATTATGCCCACCCACTCTCCTTTTCCACCTCAGAGTTCTGACTCCTGTCTGTCCACACCCTTGCTCCCCAGGCCCCAGGGAAGTCACAGTTATGCAGGTCTGAGAGGGTATTAAACCTTAACATGTGAGTGGTCTGATACAGTTCTAACTTTAGGATACCTTAACATTCCAGAGGTTTAAAAAGTTTTAAAGGCAACCTATGGCAGCCCTTTAATTTTTGCATTCTCTTTGGAAAAGTCAAGGAATACATGCAGTAAAGAAGCAGTATACATTTCTATAATTTGACAGGCTTTCAATGTTGATCACCCTGTCTATACCTTTATGAAGCAAACCAGTTTAACACATCACTCTAGTTCTCCAGTATATTTATGCAAAGAGTTGGGAACATGGACATATTTTATATTAGGGATTGAGCCAAACAGGACTTTATTTCTCCTTGGTGAAACAAGTGATCCAACACCCCTGGAAATCTGAATCAGGCATGAGACATTATTTCCTCCAACTACTATTTCCTCAGAGAAAGGAAATATTAGTAATATTCAGGGATAAGAAAAACAGAGGTAGAGGAAATCCATGGATTCACTAACAAACTTCCTTATTTAATAGTTGAAGTTCTTTAGAAAGTAATTTCTTATATTGTATAACATTGGAAGACTTAAGGATAGAAGCACAATTGAGAAGGAGCTTGATGGACTGGAAAGCTGGTCTAGTGCCAACAGCATAATTTCAGTGCTGATAAATGCAAGGTGCTACACTTTGGAAAAAAAAAAAATTAAAAATTAGTACAAAATAGATGGCAACTAGCTGGATGGGACTACTACAGAGAAGGATCTGTGAATCTTGTGACTTTCATGCTCAATATGAATCTGTACTGTATTGCAGCTGCACAAAATGTGCAAGGCACATAAGGTTATAGTTCTTCTTTAGTTGGCACTGATTAGGCCTCATCCAAAATACTGTGTGAAGTTTTGGACTCCAAGTTTTAAAAAGAATTTAGAGAACTTAGAAAGTATCCAGAGGAAGGTAACAAAAATGATCAACAGTTTGGAAGGCAATGCAGAGGAGAAGAGCTTGAAAGAAATAGGCATGTTTAGCTTGCAAAAAGGGTGCTTAAGAGGGGGAAAGCATAGTAGCATCAAATATCTGAAGGGGTTATGTGAAGAAGAGGGGAAACATTTTTTCCATGCTGCAGAGAGCGGAATGCATACCAGTGGCTTGAAGTTGTTTAGACTGGATATCAGTGAAAGAAACTTCTTCACTGTTGAAACAGAAAGGCAGTGGCATAGGCTGTCTAAGGAAGTTGTGGAATCTTTAACACTGGGAGTGTTCAGGAGGAGGTGGGATAAGCCTTGGTCTGGGATGATGTAGGGCTAGATATGTCTGGAAAAAAGCCCTGAAGTCTAGAGAAGGTTGATACTGGACAGGACCATGCTCAGAAACAGGAAAAATATTGAAGCAGAGCTCCACAAAACCTTAGTAATGAAAGAAAATTAAAGCACTAGGGACAAGTTTATGGAAGAGATACTGAGGAGTTCTGGCTGTTTAATCAGAATGCATGATGTGTGGAGTCATGCTTGCAGCCCATAGGTTGCAGAACAGAATGGAGGGGAGGGTGTTTCATTTTTCCTTTACCATCTGGGATTTGATGATAGCCAAAACAGGAGTGAGGAAGGAGATTTCCCTGCCCCTGTCCTGTTGCTGCAGGGATTATGTTTGTTTGTTTGCTTTTTTCTACCTTCTTCAGAATCATTGGGTGTCTGACTGGTGTTGGCTGCAGCCAAGGCTGGAGATTGTGACTGTGGTGTGGTGTGTGCCATTGCTTCTGTTGGACGTAAAACAGAAAGGGCACTTATACATGTGCGGAGGACTGCTCTGAGACCTGCTAATTAACGTGTCAGAGCAGACTTGATTAATCGAGCACTATTTTGAAGTGCAGAATGTTCAATACAAGGGCTGTGCAAACCTTCGGTCCCTGATTTGATTTGGCAGAGATTCAGCCTGAGTTGGTGGCTGAATCTCTGAATCTGAATAGGGCCCTTTAATCTCTCTGAATTGAATCAGAACCCTCCCACTTGTTTTGGAACGATTCAGAAAGATTCAGAGATTTGGACATAGACACACCTTTAAATGTTTTTTTCTACATACCTCTAGGTAGCAAATGGCTTATGAATGCTGTGATGCTGGGGCACATGGTGTGTCCCACAGAACTGTGGACAGCTCCCCCGTGAGCTTGGCAGCAGACCCAGAAGTGGACCAGAAACACTTCCAGTCCACTTCCACGTCCACTAGGGAGTGCACTGGGGGACTCGGTGGCTGGTGCCTCTGGGTCTGGGGGGGCACCTGGGGTTCCCCCATGGCCACTTGCCAAGCCAGGAGGGTGCATGGGGGGCCCACTACACGCTCCACAGTGGACCAGGAAGTGGACTGGATGTATTTCCTGTTCACTTCTGGGTTTGCTGCTGAGCACGTGGAGCCCCCTCCCCCCCCGTTGGATGCTCCATGCACCTCAGCATCGCAGCATTCCCAAGCCACACTGGTACCTTGATGTATGTAGAAAAAACATTTAAATCTGTGTCTATGTCCAAATCACTGACTCTCTGACTCAGCATCAAATCTTCAGATTCAGCAGAATTGAATCAGGGCCAGTGATCTGAATCAACAAATTGAATCACTGTCCCTGATTTGGGCCAAATTTGAATCAGATAGGGCCTGCTTCACACACCTCTACTGAATACACATGATGCTGTGAATGCTTTACTTTGAGCAGCTCTGAGAGTCCCCCCTCCGCCCCCTGAACATGTGTAAAGATGCCTAAAGGCTCCTTGTTGGAGCCCGCTGCTCAGGATCAGCCTGAATGCCACATTTGGGTTCAAGAAGGAATTTTACCCTTGGTCAACATATAGGATATTTTTTCCTACATGTAAGTGTTCCTCTGTAGCAGGGGCAAATTCCTGTTTCTTGGATCTCTCAAGTGCATTTTAACAGCTTTTGTGGCAGTGAAACATTGACAGCCCTCATCCCCATGCATCACCTGTATCATTAGGGTGTTTCTAGGCAATGTTCCTTGCAGGTAGGCAGCTGGGTACACTGTGTAGTTTTAGGAATACGTCAGGCAAGGAGCTTGATTGCATGGACAGGGATGATCCTGCCTTGAAGATGTGTTAGATTAGATGACTTCTGAAGGTCCCTTCCAGCCTTGCTTTTCTCTGTTTCTATGAATCTATGACTGATTTAATAAAATCTGAAATATATACAATAAATTGGAAAATAGGCTTCTAATTTGAATGGTCATTTCTGTGCATATAGGCACCTTGAGGGCAAGTGCATTTTTACAGTTTACAGTCAAACATGCAGAGCTGAGTATCATTACCTGCTTAACTAAGAGAAAAAGGATGTTTGTTTTGAAAAAATAGCTTTGGATCTACACAGATCTCCAAGATTTTAAGTTTATTGTCTTATCTGAAGAGAGGTATCTGGCTACAATATGTAGAACTGTGTAGTAGTAGCAGCAACTTAAGTCGCTTGCTCCCCACCCCCAGGTCAACAAGGAACAAGAAGGATACAAAATGAGAAAATCCATTTACTCTATAACAATACGTTTTAAAGTTTTGAAGTTGATGAACCCAGAAGAAAGGGCAAATTATAATTTGTGTAATAGAATTTTTGTTTTTTCTATTTACATTCAATCATTCAGGAAATATATGAAGAAATACTTGAAAACATATAAGGGAGAAACATATTTACCTACATGTCACAGTTCACACAGTTGTAAATATATTGTAACTGAACACACAGAAATGAAAACCACTAAAACATTTTCTCTGAGCAATTTTCTCCTAAGTACATAATAGAGACTTTGGAGCAATTTAATAGGTTGTTACAAATTAGCACACTGCGTGAGAGGAAAGTCTCATGGCTTTCATAACTGAGTGCTCTTTAGCTTTGCTCTACCAGGCCAATCAACTGGAACTTCAAGACAAACACTGTATTCCACTCTTCTCAATATGTTTCCATTGCATGCTAAGTATTATCCAAAGTATGATACAAAAGATTTCCATCATGTATCATTGTTTGTGTACTGTGCACAACAAAACTGTTTTGAATACATCCACTCTCGGTCTCATTATTTTGTTGTTTTGTTCAGGAAGCAAATCTCATCCTAGGACATATATACAATATCTTTGCTTATATGACATGCAGAGGTGTTATGAGCCTTGGGCAAACACTGAGGAAGGGGGAGGGAGTGGGTGTGGAGGGGAATGCTGAGGGCTTAAGGTGTGGGGGTTCCAAAAAATGGGAAAGCAGGAAAAGCAAGGAGTCTTAACCTATGCTGGAGATTAAAACCAGTCCCCAGCTAGTGCTGCATTTGCCACTATAACTGCAAAGACATCTGTCTGCCCCAGTTCTTGCTCCTAAAGCAGCAGCATGATGTCTGTACAGCCAACGGCTGCTGCAAGAGCAGCTCTAGGAGTAACTCTTCTGCCAAGATATGGACTTCATGGAGATGGAGGCATGATTCTGGCACTCCTACTAAATTGGCACTTGTGGCTGGTGCCTTGCCCTCCCACCTCAAGTTATGCAACTGTAGACACATATGGAATTCCCCTACTCTACTTTATGACAGTGAAGGACCTGATGGAGTATGGCATCTCATTTGAGTACTGCAACTTAAATGAAGACAAATTAGAGAGTCATGAGAAGAGCAACAGAAATGAAAAAAAAGTTTATAAAACATTATCTAAGAGGGAAAGTTCAGAGAATTGTGTTGTGCAAGAAAAACTAAACAGTGGATAATTTTCAAATGAGTAAGAAGCTGCTATAAATTGGAGGACAATCAGTAGTTATTTGTTGCCACTTCGGATAAAAGAAAAAAAAAACATTCAACTTAATTTGAATCAAAGTTTGTGAATTTCTAAATGGCAAGGTGCTAAAGAACTGGAACTGGCTACCTAGAAGGTTATAGATATCTTTCATCAGAGCTTTTCAAGAAAAAGTTAGACAAACAGCTGGCACAGCAGGTCTTGATCCTGCCCTACTCAAGGGATGGACTAAATAAGGTCTTAAAGTCCCTTCTAGACTTAAATTCCTATGAGGTTCATATTTAGATGTATTGTAATCACTCACCATAGCTTGAAGGCTTCACAACTCAGTGAGGGCAGACACTTTTTGCCATGCTCCTAGACTAAGAGTGACAGAATAGAGGTTCCAAAAATAGTTTTCCCTCCATCACTTTTTCTTGGATATTTTGGGATTCTCTTCTCTGTATATCTGTGTAGCTTCCTGTAAAGCAATAATGTGAACCAAGAAAAAGATTTAAAATGAAGCAAAAATATTTCAAAACAAAAATGTTTGCTTCTTATCTGTAGAGTTACATCCTCATGAACTAAAACAGATAACACACCTGAGTTACACTGGCAGAGAAAGATGGGGGAGGAAAAGTGACTAATCATCTTTCTTGAAAGCACGCCCCTTGACCCTCTGGTCAGACAGCTAGTCTGTCTTGCAGGTGAGATTTTAATTTTTCTTTTGACTAAAACTTTCCCTTAGCTTAAAAATAAAATCTGAAAATTGAAAACTGCACACAATAGGGATCAATGAGCAGTTTTATGCTCCACTCCTCACAAGCTGGCTCTTTGGGCAAAAAACCCAAACCTCAGTAATGCCTACTCTCACTTGCTTGATGACCTATTTCATTTCATAGACCAAGCTCTAGATGTGGTATAGTTTCACTAGACTCATTATTAAGCCCCTCCAAGGCAAGTGGGATCAAACACTTGTTATTGATCCAGACTAAAACCTCTCTCAAGTTTAGGAGCATTTTGCATCTTTTTTTCCCCCAAATCAGAGCCATTCCTGATCACTGTAAGAGAACCTATTTCCATGTAAAAAAAAATGCTTTTTATCAGGTTCTAAAAAAATATAAAGCCACAGGTATAGGAGAGCATTGCAGATAACAAAGTTAACCAACTCAACCATTAAATAAACTTACACAAACATAGTAATGATAGCATCTGTATAGTAGCCATTTTGAGCAATTTAGTTCTGACTACCAACTGGAAGGATTTCCTCTGGATAGAAACATTATTCCTCATTTTCTTCTTCTAAACCATACTTCTGAACTAATAATAGATGCCACATTTGTTCCCATAGATAGCTGCATTGGAGTATACTATGAAGTGATCTCAACAGACATATAACTGCTAATTCTGCCACTTTGATATTTGCAAAGGGTAATGTAGAAGCCATTAAAATAATACAAAAAACAGTGAGCAAAATGTTACCGAGATAACTGAAGAGAAAACAAAATAGCTTTGGATATATTTTATTAGTTTGGGGAAGACTTATTCTATAAATTCAAGGAAAGGGCTATCTGAAAGGCTATAGAAATGCTATTGTTCTAAGGAACCCTGAGCACTATATCCCCTCTAGGGAGTTGTGATAGACACGTAAATAAAACATTTATATCACCATCATTTGCTCTGATTTCTTCTCTTCTATAGCAGATAAGTATATTTCAGCAAGGAGATGTTTTTGTTATTCCCCAAATTCACTTTTCACTATGTTTCTATGATGCCAAAACTAGTTTTTTTCTCGCTTTCTCCCTCTTTTCATCTCTGTATGTATATTTGTGATTGTGTCTTTGAAAAGAAAGAAACTGGAAAACGAGACGGACAAAAAGACATTTTCTCACTTTCATTTTTTACAGCCTTAGTGTCTAGATGGCTCCATCTGCTTTCCAAAACGTATATGAGATATACACTGTATTTACTAACATATCATATATATATATCTTTTTCCCAAAAACTCAGCATTCCAAAATTGGGAGGCATATCTTTGGCAGGGAAGCTGATTTTTCTTCACCAGAATAGAAGCATGCAAGTGTTGTGCACTAATACTTGGCAGAATGGCTCCTGGTTGTCTCTGGCCCAGCAACAGAAGTGGCAGTGTCTACTGTTAGCCTTCTATTAGCCACTAAAGGTGTAGCAAAACTCCCATTTGTTTCCTTTTTTTTGGTATTTATTTAAAATGCATTCCCTCCCCTTCACCAAACATTTCTGACCTTTTCTCTCCCACTCTGTTCCCTATAGATAAGTGTAAGTGAGCTCAGATAGGCTTTAAACATTTTTTTTTTGGTAGCAAGTTTTTGGTTTTGGATATCCACTGTTTTATATTGTATTATTATTAGGTTTGTATTGATTCTTACAGTTGTATATTGTATTATTATAATTTTCGTATTGATTTTTATTGTTTCATATGGATATTGTATGGTTTAGGCCTGTGTTTGTAAGTGAACCAAAGTCATGTTAAGTTTCCATTTTATATGTCAAGCCTCCATCTTCTGTCCTCTGCCTGGGCATCCCCTGTGTTGCAGCTGTATGAGTCATGTACCCCTTCCATTTAAATTGGTTCCCGGATGAATGGGAGCGATTGCGAATGATTGAAATACAAGGGTAGCAGGCCTCTACTGAATGGCCTGTAATGACTGGGCCATCACCTCACATTGATTCAGCCAGGAACCATGGACCTCACCCAGGAACAGAGACAAGACCAGCATTTGAAAGACAAAAGACTCTGCAGAACCAGCAATTCTCACCATTACAGACACCCGAAACTGCATATCCCTGCATGGAGCACACAGGCTCAGTACGCCAGGGGCTGACCCTTGCCTGGGCACACCTCCTGTCACTAGGGTCACACAAGGTCTGCCCCTATAAAAAGGGGCACTGAAGACAGACCCAGTGGGATGCCCTTTCCATCTTGACCAGCACCATGCCACACCACCTATCCACCCAGAGGCCCTGCCGGCAACCCCCCTCTGGACAACACCTACTGGACAAAGACCCCTTTCCAGCCTGGATAGATAGATATTATCTGCACACCTCCACCTACAATTTCTCTGTCTGTCTCTCTCTCTCCTTCTGGAGTTCAGTGGACTTCAGCCCCTGCACCAAGCCTCTCTAACCCCTGCTGCCAGTATGGGTGGGTTCAAGGGAACCAATTTGACATTGTGTTACCATCTCCCCTGTTCAATAAAACCACTGTCATTTGCAACCCTGAGTTGGGTCATGTTTTACTAAATCCCAGTCTCTTCCTTATCTTAAATTCCAGCCTCATTCTCTCTCTTTCTCTCTCTCTCAGCTTCAGTTCCCACCCTCTCTGCTAGTTTCCCGATCTCCTCCAAATTCCATCTCCCCTTTTCTGCCACCTCTCAGCCTCCTCTGCTCCTACTGCCTTTTCCCTGTGATTTTCTGCTGCCTTTCTCTGCTTTCCTGCTGCCCTGCCACATGCTGCTTTTCCTGTGATTTTCTGCTGTCTGTTTCTCTGTTTTCAGGCTTCCCCCGTATCTTCTGTAATCCTCCCCCCCTGCAACTTCCCAGCTCCTCTTAGCTGCCCTGCAGTTTACTCCAGCAGTTGGAGCCTTTCTCCAGCTTCCAGCACCCCCTGTCACTCCCTGCAACTTCTCTAGCTGTCCCAGAGACATCCTCTGGATCCCCATACCCACTTTAACACCCACGCTTTCCCTTAGTTCCACTTTCCCTCTCGAGCACCTACCTTTTCAGCTCCCCCGTATCTCTAGCTTCAGTCCTGCCATTGTTTCCCTGCTCTGCAGGCTTTGGGCATTATCTTTTTAACAATTAAGATCAATTAACCTAAAGATACCCCCAGCCTTAGTTCTTCAGACCAGGCCCCTGTAGTCTACCAGTTCTAATCCCAATCCTGGTAACTTTAACTCCCTACACTTCTACTTTCTTACCTTAATGTTTCCCCAGGTATCCCAAGTACACCAAGCACATACATACATACACATCACAACGCCCAACTTAGGAACACACCTGTGTGTATGTGTAAGTGGGTGGTATGTGTGTGAATTAGTGAATACACATATATATATACATATATAGATATTATTGTGTGTGTGTGGTATATGAGTTAATAATCCATATATGTGTATTGGATGTGCAGATGTTCATAACTGGTAACTGATTCTGTCTATATTTGGTGTGTAGCATGTATGGACTTCAACTGGTGATAGGTGTGCATGAACCTAGACTAGTTATTTTGAAAGTGTGTGTATCTGAGTTATGAGTGTGTGTGTGTATGCGTGTGTGTGTGTGTGTGTGTGTGTGTGTGTATGGCATTGTGTGCATGATATATGAATTAGTGATCTGTGTCTAAACTTTGCAGTGTATAGTGTATGTGCTTGAACTGGTGATAAGTATACATGTGCCTAGGCTAGTTTGGATGTGTGTGTGCCTGAGCTGGTAGTGGGTGTGTGTTTGCATCTAATTGATTTGAGTGTGTTTTGTAGATGTGCAATAGTACACCACATCCTCCTGCAATATTGAGATCCTGAGCATTGGTCTGACCCCTCAGGGCAACAAGGGAACATCCTGATGCGTGCATGTTTGCTTCTTGCTGTGTCTTGAATTCGCCGTCCAGCGCAGGGTGCCAAGGGCCTGCAGGAAGGCAGTAGCCCTAGACTTTAGGAAGGCCAACTTCATTGAGTTGAAAAGATTAGTGGGAGAGGCACTGGGGTCCTTGAGAGTAGGGGAATTCAGTGCCCAAGATGAGTGGTCATTACTTAAGGAAATGATATTCGAAGCCCAAGGGGTGACAATCTCAACAAGAAGCAAGAGGGGCAAGAGTGCCCAAAAGCCTTCCTGGCTCACCAAGGGAATTTGTGAATGCCTGATTGCCAAAAAGGTGTACACCCAGTGGAAGGGAGGGGCTATCACCAAAGAGGAGTATACCTCCACCTCTCAGAACTGTAGGGGGGCTGTTAGAAAAGCTAAGGTAGATATAGAGCTAGGTCTAGGATCAAGGATCAAAGATAATAAAGTCCTTTTTTTAAATGTATAGGGAGAATGAAGAAGGTACTGGGTAATGTGGGACCCCTGCAGAATATGCTTGGCAATCTGGTGGTTGCACCAGAGGAGAAAGCAGACCTCTTTAACAAATTTTTCACCTCCATTTTCTTGTGCAGGGATTGGGAATCCCTGATCAGGATTCCAGATGGACTCAGGAGAAATGCCGCTAGGCCCAAGGTTGTGGAGGACCGGGTTAGAGAACTCCTGGAGGGCTAGACATGTTCAAATCAGCAGGTCCAGATCCTCTCCACTCCAGGGTGTTAAGGAATTGGCTAGGGTTATGGCAGGGCCCCTGGCACAGCTTTACGAGCACTTGTGGTGCTCTGGCCAGGTGCCAGATGACTGGAAGAAAGCCAACATGTTCCCCATCTTCAAAAAGGGGAGGAGGGAAGACTCGGACAACTATAGGCCCATTAGTCTTACTTCAATCCTGAGGAAACTCTTTGACAAGGTCATTAAGGAGCACATCTGTGATGGGCCAGCAGCAGAGATGATGCTGAAGGGCAACCAGCATGGTTTCATTAGGGGCAGGTCCTGCCAGACCAACCTGATTGCCTTCTGCAATCAGGTCACAAAAGTATTAGATGCAGGTGTCGCGGCTGATGTAGTCTTTCTGGACTTTATCAAGGCATCGTTTCCCACTCATTTTCATCAAAAAACTAGGTGACTGTGGCATTGATACCTACATAATCAGATGGATTGCAAATTGGCTAAAGGGTTGTACTCAGAGGGTAGTGGTGGATGGGTCTTTTTTGACCCAGAGGGAATTAGGCAGTGGAGTATCCCAGGGCTTGGTTCTTGGGCCCACACTGTTCTATTTCTTTACTAGTGACTTGGACGACAGGGTGAAAAGCAACTTATTTAAGTTTGCTGATGATACCAAGATTTGGGGTGAGGTGGACATGCTAGTAGGGAAGGACAGACTACAGAAGAACCTGGACAAGCTACAGGGGTGGGCTAATGAAAATAGAATGGGTATCAATACTGACAAGTGCAGGGTGCTGCACTTGGGCAGTGGGAACCAGCAGCATGCTTATAAGCTGGGAAACTCCCTTCTTGAAAGCATGGTGGCAGGAAGAGATCTTTGAGTCATTATTGACTCCAAGATGAACATGGGCCAACAATGCAAGGTCACAGTTAATAGGACTAACCATACCTTGTTGTGCATCCACAGATGCATCTCAAGCAGAGCCAAGGAAGTGATCCTCCCCCTTCTATGGTCACAGCTGGAGTACTGTGTTCAGTTCTGGGCACCACACTTCAGGAGGGATCTGGACAACATTGAGAGGGTCCAGAGGAGGGTCACCCACATGATTCGGGGACAACAGGGCAGGCCTATGAGGAGAGGCTGCAGGACCTGAACCTGTTCAGCCTTCACAAGAGAAGGCTGAGAGGGGACCTGGTGGCCATCTATAAACTTACTAGGGGAGCCCAGCAGGGTTTGGGAGAGACCCTGGTCCCCCTAGTGCCCCTCAGGGTAACAAGGAATAACGGCCACAAATTGTTAGAGAGTAGGTTTAGACTAGACATCCGAAGGCACTACTTCACAGTCAGGGCGGCTAGGAGGCTTGATGTCTACCTGGCTGGGGTCATTTGAACCCAGTTTTCTCTCCTGCCCAGGACAGGGGATCAGATTTGATGATCTACAAGGTCCCTTTGAACCCTATTTCTATGAATCAAACCCCTTTGAGGCAGGGCAATAGGCACATGGGGGAATGAAAAAAAATGTTCCCCACACTGCAAACTTGCAGAGCAGGGAAGAAACTAGGTGCCTGGATGTCCAGGGGTCTAAAAAAACTGAAGTTTATAAAAGGGATGCAGGGCATGGACCTGGACTGTGTCCTGGGGAACTGGAGGTTGGGTCCTCCATGGAGATGCTCTGGCTGCCAGAACATCTCTATAGCTGGCCCTTGTCTTAATGCTGAAACACATGGCTCCGCCCACTCCCCTAGCCCCTCCACAACCCCTGCCCTGGCAGGCCCCTCCCCTCCACCAGCCCCCTGAACCTCCTGACAGCTGCTGTGGCTGGCCCTGCCCCGTGCCAGTCCCCCCAACCCCTGCCATGGCCAGCCCCTGAGCCCCCCACCCCCTGCCATGGCCACCCTCTGTTGAGGGACCAGTTCAAAGCAGGCCACCACACCCGGAACATCTTCCAGGTGATAGCTGCCCAGATGGCTGGGCAGGGGGCACACATAACAATAGTGCTGCACAGAAGCTGTAGAGAAAGAGGTC
This sequence comes from Caiman crocodilus, assembly GCA_030014935.1. Taxonomy (NCBI): domain Eukaryota; kingdom Metazoa; phylum Chordata; order Crocodylia; family Alligatoridae; genus Caiman; species Caiman crocodilus. The sequence continues at coordinate 39,618,567 of JAGPOW010001543.1, forward strand.
TGTTTTCTTTCCACCCCCAGCAGCTGATGACAGTTGTGCACTGTTGAGGGGGGCCAGAGTGGCCACTCCACTGCAACAGTCTCCTGGGAAACACGAAAGAACAATCCAAGCAGCCAGTGTGGGCACATTCTGACCACCCCCCCACAATAAACATCTGTTCAGTTCACTTGCACTCTAACTTATAGTATTTTAAGTAAACCATGTTAGCCAGAGCAGGAGCTTTTTGAATGTCTCTATTTAGCCTAAGTCTCCATAAGGACTCACTGTAAGCCACACAGTCAACCATGACTTTAAAACAATCTTTTATTCCTACATTCTGCCTTTCAAAAACAAAATGTGTGTCTTACTTGGGTGTGTGATATTTAAGACAATTATTTTTTATAATGTTCATTAACAAAGATGATATTTGGCAACAGGTTATAGAAGATTCTTTTTTTTTTTCAACACTAATGGAATTTCTTCAAATACACAAGCATGGACAAGACAGAAAAAATGAGTTAATGCACCGATGAACTAATTCTGTAAGTGCTTACTTAACCTAAACCTTAATGGGATGACTATCATGCTTAAGGGGACCAAGACCCCCAAAACAAAAAGAGACCATGTATGAAGGATCAAAACCAGCTTGTAAGATTTGTGACCAAGGCAGCTGTTTTGATTTGCAAAGTTTCATATAAACTATGAGTGTATGACTTGGCAACATAAGTAAGGCTGGAGGCAGGAATGAGGATGGGGGAAGAGTGGGGCAGCAGGCGCAGGGACCACAATTTGAAGGATGGAGATGCAAAAATAACTCCCACTGCAGTTGGCAGATCACTGTGTCACTGCTGCCAGCAGCCCAGCAGCCAGTGCTACCTTATGCACTGCTACTGTCCAGGACACACAGCTGCCCTGTTTCATCTGTAGTGTGAATAGCAGAAAACATTTTCAATCAGCAGTCTTAACACACTATAAAAGAAAATTCCATTCAACTGTATTTTCAACCATTTATAAGGCCTGAGAAGGAATCATTCTAAGTTGCATGGTTTTCTGTAAGCAGCATAGTTTAGACAGGTAGTGAACAGAGCACACCTTTGCCTTTAGGGGGTGGGGAGGAGGGCAAAACTTAGACCGGGTTCCACCATTTTTAAACATATCTGTGTGCACCAAACTTCTGTTATGGCTATAGACCAGTTTCTGTTCACTTACACCAGTAAAAGTATAATTCTATTCCTGACCTTAGTGTCTGGTGAAAATATATGGGAAACTGAATTTCTAGTGCACGTTATTCACTGAACCTGCATTTTGAATTGTATATTTGAATATATTTTTTCAAACTTGTATTATTCTTTTCAGTCATACAAAGAAGCATACAGTAATACCTCAGTTAATGAAGAAGACAACCTACACCCCTGTTAACGAAGAAGATGCATTCCATGATGTCACTTTTATCAAAAACTTTGTTACCAGAGGTAGAAAAAACATAGAAGGCATAAGGATGCATTCCTGGACTTCAGAGAAGGTGGGATACAGTAGAAAAATATCATTAACCACTCACATAAATAAGGTCAAATGCGCCTGAAAACATGAACTATGCATTTTAAACACACACACACACACACACACACACACACACACACACACACACACACACACACTAGCCAATTGCCCATCAG
>JAGPOW010001543.1:39636116-39650031 GCA_030014935.1 Caiman crocodilus
AGAGAGAGAGAGAGAGAGATTTTTTTTTAAGTGCCAGAATGTGGGCCTGGGCAGGGCAGCCATTGATGGGGCTGGGAGAGTGGGCAGGGATCAGAGGGTGCTTAGGGGGCTGGGACAGCAGGCATGGAATAGGCCCTGGTGCGATTCCCTCCATGGCCCCCTTTCCTCCTCCTCCACCCCTCCCCACACTCCATACTTACTAGCATGGAGTCTGAGTCCAGCTCCCTGTGGCAGCGAGTAGGGACTGCCTGAATCTCTGAATCTCTCCAAAGGTCTCCAAGTCTTTTCTGAATCAATTCTGAGAGCTTCAAATCAGTTCAAACCCTTGTATTGGTCTCTTGATTCAATTTGGATTTGGAGATTCAGCCACTGAATCAGGCCAAATCTTCTCTGAATTGAATCAGCACCCGAAGCTTTGTACAGCCCTACTGACCCGCATTGTGTGAGGCACTATATAGTTAATTTGAGAACTGTTCAGATTTAAATCCAGTTTTACGACGTGAAAGACAGTTTCTGTGATGAAATGTGGGCCACATTGAGACTCTGTCTTACAAAGGTGCAGAGTAAAAATATTGCCTGGGCCCAAATCCACTTGTTAATTCAATTACTAAATTACCATTATAAGATCATTATCATATTAAAATTAAAAGAAAGGGTGAGCCCATTGGATTTAAGATCCTCTTCTTATCCTTGATTAGGGAAGGTATTTTGCTACCAAGACTTCATGTACTATTTATCACCCATGGCACAAATAATTGAGTTTAGGACCTATTTAATACTTGGGCACATTACCTGAAATAGGATGGAATAATGAAACTACTATGAAAATATTACCCTTTTGATAAAAATAAAAAGGTGAAATGAAGAAATTTTGTCCCCTTAGATAGCATGTTGAGATGTATATTGTTCCTTTTCTGTGTTTAGTTAAGCTCATCCAAAATCAGCAAGTTTTTCAGACTTGAATAACAAAGAAAATTAATTTATAAGCTCCTGTAGCTTATCTTGGCACCATAATCATCTTTTTATGTTTCATACCACATGTTATCTGTCCAAGAGCCATGTAAACAGTTACACAAGAAAGCCAAAAGGTAATAAAAACTAATAGACTGTGCTCATTCCTTGACTTGAGTTGCAATTTGTTTATATACATTTCATTTATGCTCTTAGGCTTCCTGGTTCATATAAGCAAATCAAGAGCTGTAAATGTTACTATACAATGCAAAATATATAAGTATGTGAATGAATTTATACAATAAAACATTAACAGCAAATTATTTTTGCTACACCATTATTTCTTTTAAAAGACATTTAGGACTTCCAACTCTGAACAGTCATAAGCAGACTAGTCAAAATTGTGTACATAGCCAACACTGCTGGATATGTCTTTCTCATTAGCATATGGGAAGAGACACTTTTAAAAGAAGTGGAAAAGGGATGTGGATAACCTGGAGAGGGTCCAGAGAAGGGTCACTTGTATGGTTAAGGGCTTGCAGGCCAAGCCCTATGAGGAGAGACTGGGGCACCTGGACCTCTTCAGGCTCTGCAAGAGAAGGCTGAGAGGCAACCTTGTGGCTGCCTATAAGTTCATTATGGGAGCACAGAAGGGAATTGTTGAGGTTTTATTCACCAAGGCGCCCCTGCGGGTTACAAGAAATAATGGCCACAAGCTAGCAGAGAGCAGATTTAAACTAGACATTAGAAAGAACTTCTTCATAGTTAGGGTGGCCAAGGTCTGGAACGGGCTCCCAAGGGAGGTAATGTTCTCCCCTACCTTGGGGGTCTTCAAGACAAGGTTAGATAGGCATCTAGCTGGGGTCATCTGAACCCAGCACTCTTTCCTGCCTATGTAGAGGGTCAGGCACAATGATCTATTGAGGTCCCTTCTGACCCTAGCATCTATGAATCTAAGAATCTATGAAGTATTGAAACTCTGCTGCCAGGTGTTAAAGACAATTCAAGGGGTAGGTTCAATATGAAGACTATGGCTTCTCCTAGTGTTTCTTCTCAAAATAAAGCTATGGCAGGCCCTTTCACACACTGAATTTAGGATGAAATAATCAAGTGCATAAATACAAACTGGGGAAGAATGGCTACGTTGTAATACTGCAGAAAAAGACATGGGCTAGAATGGACCACAAGCTGAATGAGTCAGCAATGTGCTATTATTTAATAACAGATTTAAAACACCTGAAAGATGGTTCAAAATGGTATAATAATCACGATAGACTATTTTTTGTAGTCATAGAGGACAAGACAAGGAAACAATGATTTTGAATGACAACAAAGTAGGGGCATCTACATGTACAATTAATGTGGAGTGATAAATTCTATCACAGTTCATACGGGAGTTAACATCTTCCAGGCACAATGTCTATGCATGAGCTTGGGACCACAGCAGTTTGAACTAGTGTGGAGGAGCCCTGGGCTGGCAGCAGTCTCAAGAGGTCAGCCCCAAGCTCTGGGTTGCAGTTCTGGGCAATGAAGGGGCTGGTTGGAGCACAAGAGTGCCCAAAGAGTGGAGCTATATGGCTAGGCAACTGGCAGGGATATGCCCCCTGCTGCCTGGCAGGGGATGACTTTGACTAGATGACCTTTCGAGGTTCCTTCCAGCCTGATTTTGCTAAGATTATGATGGCATGCATTCCTTTATGAATAACAACCACAACATACAAACATCACATTTATTATAATACACTCCACAGGAATTACTGGTCCTAGTGACTGCAGTACCAAAACTCATGTTGATTTTATTCAGACAAAAATCCACTCATTTTCTAGTAGTATTATCTATTTATTCCAGGGGATGGAAGGGTTTTCTTTAAAACATTTTCTTTATTCTTTCTATCCTACCATATATTTTTGATTAGCTACCAACTTCTATAGGGACTTTTTGGAAAAAATAAAAATTATTATTTTATTGCAAGACCTCTGCAGGTCATTAATGTTAATATTTTACTGTAAAATAACATCATTAAGGCAGGAAGAGGCAGTAATGGTAATGAGAAATTAGCAACACATATCTGAGACCTAAATTTAAGAGTGTGATGGAAAATTTCACTAGCATGAAGTACTTATCAGCAGAAACTGGACCAATTTTTTTTAGACCAGTTAGTCGTTATCTACAACAGTGTAAGAATATTTGCATGAATTATATTTTATTGGTCTAGAAGAAAGCAAGAGAGTGTTCTCTTTCAAATAAGCAGTAAAATGCTAATGTTTCATTCCTATGACAAAGGTTCCAATGAGAACAGAAGATGGCAACAGCTTTAATTAGAATAATAAATGGTGATATAATATTTCCTATTCAGGCTTTCATTTATGACACTCCTTTACTTTGGTGTAAGTTGTTCCCACTACATTTAATTTCCACATTGAGTTTCCATCTTCTTTGCTAGATTTAGAAGATACTTTCACTAAATATAACACTATAGTTGATGCAGAAACACTTAAGGATCTTTAATCTTTCCTTTGAAAATCATTTAAACTATTTTTAAAATGAGATTTTAGTGCCAGTTAAAAGGTACTTATTGTTTCTTTTTTTTTTCTCACTTGAATATTAATATTAGAGGTACAGTTCTGGACTTTATTGTTCCTGTGTGCCACATCTGAATGTGCACCTGGGACTGCAGCACATTGACCTGGAACAGGGCATCCCTAGCTGGCAGGGGGCCTCAGAGGTCCAACCTGGCTCAACATGCTGTGGAGGGGCTGGCTGGGACAAAAGGGTGGTTCACTCTAGGACCAGCCAGCAGGCAAGCCTCCTAGGCAAGCACCCTACTGCTCCATCCTGCTCTGTCAGAATCTACACATGCATTGCATCTGAGTAAATAATTCCACTGTAGGATAATATTGGTAGTACTCTTTGACATCCATCCTGGAGGTCATCAATCCAGGGTGGCGTACTGGCCTTCAAAAAGCAGTGCATGGCAGACACAGTGAGGAAGCACGTGACAAGGAAAATGAAGGCCTCCTGTGGCCAGTCCTCATTGCTTTCCTGCCCCTGCTGATTGTTCAGGGAAAAGATCGGGCTTCCAAGTCATCTGTGTACCCATGTGACCTAGCCTCCACCTCCCTCCTCTCTCTTTCATCTCTTCTTTCTCCTTTTTCCTCTCCTTCCTCTTTTCCCTTTTTCTTTCCTGCTTCCTTTCTCTTTTCTCCCCCCGCCCCAACCCCACTGGATGTGGTCATCTTCACTTGCAAAGGATGAACAACATCTTACACTGGGGTGAATTAGTTTAATCTGTCCTAGTAGCACCACACACATAGACAGTGATGTTTTACTGTGGAGCTAAGTAGCTAGCTCCACAGTAAATATCTCTTGTAGATGCACCTGGTAAGAGTTAACCAGGATTTCATTAGGTTTTTCTAAGAAAACAACACTGTTCTTCTTAATCTTATGCTTAATATCTTAGCTACTTTAGTAACGTATACTTCTGAAACTTTTTTTGTATGCAAGGATTTTTTAGGTTTGTAGTAACCAAATTTCTGTTCCAAACAAGGTTGGTAGTAACTTCTTATTTCGTCTGTCTCCAAATAAACTTCTCTTTCAAGTATCTTTGACTTACTGTCCACTTATTTGGCATAACTGTAAAACAAAAAAGTTCCACTGGGAAGGGTACTTGCAGGCATGATTTACAAACGTATTGGCACAGTGTGACAAATAATATGTAACTGACTAACTTGGTTTTATTTCCTTAGTGATCATTTTGATGTCAAATGCAGATCTGTCTCCTAGTACCATGGACATACAGTAGCTCTTTTATCTCATGGTTTCATTTTCCATTCTCTTTTGTCACTCTGTCATACACTGTTCAAAGATTGTACTATTCAGACTAAAGTGACAAATCAGTGACATAGTAATACCAATAAATGAAAAGAGAGATGCCTAGAAACAACTAGAAGGCTAGAATTTGAATTTCAATGAAAGTTTCTTTTTTTTTTTTTTAAAAAAGGAACCATTATACTTTTCACATTTTGATATACTGTGATCCATCCAAAGTTCTTTACAAAACTAATAAATTAAGCCTTATACCACTCCATTTAGAAATATAGGAATTCCTAAATGGAGTGGTATAAGGCTTAATTCCTAAATTACTGATTCATTAATGATGGATGGTTTGACATATTTCATTTATTGTTGCAAGGTCAGAATTGCTCATAAATGGATTACTAGATTCTAGGGTGTATCAGTTATTTAAAAGCTGTAGGTAATAAATTACTCATTCCTGGCCTCCCATTCCCAACATTTCTCAGCCTTGTCTGGCAATGTAGTTTACATAGTCTTATTGTTAAACTACCTACCATGTTGCACCTGATTTTCTAGGTATTTGCAATTCATCTGCTTTTTCTGTGTCACATTAGCTTTCACTGAAAATACAGTGAAGTCAATGGGTTTTGGATTAAGCTGATTGTGTTTGTTCTCTTCCTAGACAATTTGAAGGTTTATACCATACATGTCTGTAGCAATCACTTATTGCACAAAGACCATACTTTAAACAGTATTAGTGTCACATTTATTCTCTTAGGCCCAGGTCCACAATGGTATTTGGGTGCTTCTATTTTAAAGGAAAGAGAATTAGCTACCAAATAGAAGCAAGACCCCTTAAAAAATAGCTTTTAGGATCTGGCCCTTAAACTTCCTTTTTGTTACTAAATAAATTGACTTTATGTTAATACTTCTTAGTAGTGGTTGTGTAATACTTGATAATCTCATTTTCATTTTGTCCAGAATTCACAAACAATTCATGGCTCCCTCAAAGACATACGATTACCATATTTACTTTATGATAGACATGAAGCTTCCTCCCCCCTCCATTTAATATAGGGGGAAAAGCCCCTCAACTTAGAAACACATACATGGATGTTGGCTGGGGCAGGCATCTGCTATGCCTCAGGCTCCAGCTCCTACCCAAGATTGGAGCTGTTACCATAGCTGCTGCCTTCCCCCTTCCCTCACTTCCCAGCAACCTTTGCAACCCCCCATTTCCCTCCTCTCCCCTACCCTGTATCCCCCAACATCACATCTGTTCCACAGCCTGCCCCTTTCCCTCCCCACCATACATTTGCTCAGTACCAGCAGGCTCCATCCATGGTGCAACCTGGAACACTGGGCACAGCTCCAACCCAGCCCTATTGCAGCAGCATGCATCCTGCATGGCTATTACAGGGGCCAGGCTTGGGCCATGCTCCATGCCTCAGGCTAGAATGGATAGAAAGAGATGGAGTTTGCTGGCATGGAGCAAGGGTAAGTAGGGGGACTGAGGAAGAAAGGCTAAGGAGGAGGGGCAGAAGGGGCCTGACACTGTGGAGGGTAGGGTGCAGGAAGGGGGCAAAGGTGGCAGGAGGGCAAGCACAAGCAGGGGGCAAGCCTCTTGACTTCCCTACATCACCTGCCACTCCCCTGCCTATCTCTACAGCCATGGGGGGAGGGGGAGATTTAAGACAAACACCCAATAATTAGATTCTATGCATAGGAAATAACAACTTTATACATTTTCCATGTATAGAATCTAATTTTGAGGGTAGTCTTAAATTCAAGTAAATGAAGTGAAGTGTTTGCATTTTATAGTGTGATTCCACAGGCAGGGATGAATAGAATTCAGGCTGTCATTATGTATATTTTTATTTTCCATTGCTGTCCAAGTGTTGTTAGACCCCAAAATTGGTGGTTCAGAAAGATTCCTACTGTCCATTTGTTCACACTTAAAAAGCATAGCTTTGGTTGCCACATTTTAGCCCTCTGTATTGATGGTTTCAGTAGAGAAGAGAGAAGAGAAACAGGGAGTAAAAAGAAAACTTTCTTTTCATTTACATAAATGGTCATAATAGGTAAAAATTGATCTTTATTGTGAGGCAATATGGGGGATATTTTACTGCCACTCTACATGCTTAACTAGTTCTGTAAATTTCAGATTACTTCATTTTCTACAGTTCTCATGTTAGAACTACTCATATATAAAACATTCAGAAAGACAACAAAAGGAGAAAAAATAATTAATACATTTTAGCATTTGAAAAGAAAACGTTGTGCAAGGAAAAATGATGTTAACTTTCTTTTTATGGTGTACAACAAGTTGTCTCCTGCTAGTATAAAATCCTCACATTGAATCATTGTAGACTGGTAGTTAAAGGAGAATTCAGAAATCCTCTTTGTGAAGTGTGTATTTTATGGAAGCTGTTGTTAGAAGAAAAAATAAATTTTGTGATTATGAATCCCTTGGTACCACCTGCACAATAATTGCTTTTTGAGTGTATTGGATACACATTTCCACAACTCAGAAACACATTCTGTTTTGCAACAAGGAAAACTAAAATACAATTAACTTCTGGAATAATACCTAAAGCAACAGATACCATGCACTGAAAGCCATGTCATAGGTTCTCTTTTCAACTAACCAAAAACATACTCTTGATATGTAAGTATTATAACATGAAGATATGTTGAAAGACTAGGATAATACAGAGTGAAGAGAAGATTTATCTATAAGCCATCCATAAACTGTGTCACTGAAAAGTTAACAAGCATTAGGAACAGACAGTCACTGCAATTTTTAAGTATCATTTTAATATTATTAACTTAAAGCTAAGAACTGTAGAAACTGAAGACCTTGTTTAAAAGTTACAAGATGTGTACCAACTGACCCTAAGATAAAGAACATAGTTTGCTACTTAGGTAACAAAAAATGTATAGACAGAAGTAAATGGCATGCTTTTATTACACTAGAATATGTTGTCCAGGCTTCTACATGTAAGAAAAGGTTATGTTCACACAAGCAATATGATAGTATAGAAAATCAATGAGTAAGTGGATCAAGGATGAAGAAAGGAACAAGTAGGGAGTTATAGTATTTGCACAAAATAGCTTATTTTTGTCATTAGCTGAAGGAATAGACATTTTCAATGCCCTCCCTTTTTTTTAAACCACATCACTGGAAGCATATGACAACTCTACAATATCATGTGGGGCTCTTAGGTTTGACTTCTGATCTTTTTTTAGGGGCTAAAAAACCCAAAAACCCTTTACTTCTCAGTAGTTAATGAACAACATGTCTGTGGGATGACTCAGCAGTAGATAAACTTGAGACCATGGAATGAATCGGGTTAAAGCAGCCCCTGAGAGGTTTGTTGCTTACTTGCTTGCTTATTTATTTAAACATACAAACATTTTTCAACATTGTGTATTCCCCTTGGTTTTATATTTCTTTTACTCATTCCAAGCCATAAATGTGCTATGATTATACAGGAACCAACACTTCAAATGCCTTTTCTAGTATTACCACATGTCCTGGTTTCTAGACTTGCAGAGCACAGGTATGTGAAAAAAAAACTCATTATGCATAGTAATGTATATTCATGCTTAATGTTGGGTGCATACAAGCATTCAAAAGGTCTGAAACAATTATACTAGGCTTGCTCCCCCAGTTTAAAAACCTCCGGGGAGTGCACTGTACAAATGTTACAGGGGCCAGATAGACACTCCACAGACAGCCTGTGCTGCTAATCCAACAAGCCAGGTGATCCTATGTACCCATCGAGCATGCTTTGCAAGTTCCCTTGGCTGCTGGAGGGGAAATTGCCAGGTTTTAAAAGACAGCAGATGTGGTCTGAGTCTCCTGTCTCACAGTTTAACCTCTGGAGGGAGGGAGGGAAGGAAGGGGTGTTGTGGACAGTGGGAGCATGATCCCTTGGGGCAGCCATCCAGTTAGTGCTGACTTGTGCCCTTGGCTGCTGTCACTTACAAGAAACATTATGGGCCATTTCTATCCTGTTGGAGCCACCAGGTTTTTATGCTGGATCCACCATTTTTTACCCTGTAGCTGTTCTCAGGGGTGCATAATTGTACCCCTAGGCTAGGGACAGACATTACACATAAACCAATATAAGTGATCAGAAATTGGCTTAAACTTGTAACAGAACAGATGTTCAGTGCACATAAACCAGTTTGAGAATGGCTGAAACCATTTCAAGATAAACCTGGTTGAATGTAGGATCAGACTTAACTGATTTGGCTTTAACCTGTTTAGGCAATGTCTTTCCCAGGTCCCTTGCTGGTTTAAGATAAACCAGACACCCGCAGCATCCCAGCATGTCCTCTGGGCTGGGTGGGGCTTTCTGCTTTACAGCAGTGCTGGCACCTCCACTCTGCTCCCTGGCTGGAGCTCCAGAGACTGTAGACTGTTCCCCCCTCCTCCTCACCACTGCCTGCTAAGCAAGAACTCCCCCCACCTCTTTGTCTTTCTGAGGAGGTGTCTGTGTATTAGCTAGCAGACCACATGCTGACTCAACAGGTAGACTCAACAAGTAGCTGGTAATGTCCCTCTGTTGTTTTCTTAATGGGGTGACAAAAACTGTTATCAATTCCCTACTGGGCTAATCAGAGCTCCTGCTGGAGCCTGTTCACTCCCCACTTAGCTCCATGCTGTGGAAGAAAGCTCCCTTCCACAGCATGGAGCTAAGCTCTAGCATCCCCGCCCCCCCCCCAGCTTCTATCTTGAGTCACTGCAGGCATGTGCATGCATTTCTGGGATGTCTGTTTGGTTACAAAACTGATTTAGCCTAGCCAGGCTAGACTAATCTGCAAAGATTGAATCAGTTCAGGCTCAGGTTGAACTGTCCCTAGCCCTAGGGTTTCTACCAGAGAAACTGCAGTTCCACTGGTAAAAAACATAACTCTTGTAAGCACGCTTTGAGTGCAAGGAACCCCACTGAAGTCATTGTGTTTTATATAAAAGTGTGTGTGCAAATATGTGCAGAATTGAGGACCATAGGATATACTAGCAACCATTTAAATGTACTGCAAGAGGCATTGCTTATTTGCCAGAATGTTTTAATCTTTATTTCAAGGGATAAACTGAAATTTAATATAAAGAGCTGTAAGTTAGCTAAATGACAAAATAGATGATATCTTAATTTCATTCCCTTGGAGAATATGAAGGTCAGCAGTTAGCTAAATTATATCTTTTCCATATGCTACACTGTTTATACAGTATGTTAAAACTACAGATAGCTTTTTGCCAAACACTAAAATGTACTAGTTATCACTAGTCTAAAATTGTACTTTCAAAATTGCAAATGATAATTGCCAAAGTTGTGCAAAAATTATTTATCAAGAGGCTCAATTATGTTAACAGAAAGTTTAACTCAGGGTGCATCTACATGTGAAATTAATGCAATGTAATAAACTTCAGAGTAGTTCACACTGGGGTCAACTGCTCTTGGGCACAGCATCTACATATGTACCTGGGACTGCAGAAATTTGAGCTGGGGTAGAGCACACCCTCAGCTGGCTGGGCTGACTGGGCATAATTTATGCCCTCAATCAGCATCTAGATATGCATTTCAATACAGTGAAGTCCTCCACCATAGGGTAGTATTGTCCTTAACAGTACTATCTAATGGCAGAGTTAGTTAGTTTACTGAACCCTAATACTAGCATATGTGTAGATTGTGGCACTTTACTGATGAGCTAATTAATCTTTCCTGTAGTAAAGTGCATTTATAGATACCCATAGGTATGTTCCACATAGGATACAGTAGTTTGTGGAAGATTAGCTGTTCTCAGGGTAATTTTCCTTCTTCTACCCTAAAGTCCTTTGCATTTCAGCACAAAAATCCTTTAAACTGTACTTATTTTTTTTTATTTGAATTCCTAAAACATACCCCCATACTCTTTTTCAAGGCACCTAAAATACAGGGTAAAATTTTACACTTAAAGCGAATCACATTGGTGTTTAAGTCCCATTAACTTAAATGGGACTTAAGCTCCTGGAACACTTCCATGCTCTTGAAAAGTTTACCCAAAGGCCTAGATTATGTAGTAAAGCTACTGCCTAATGCCACCACTGAGAAATCTGGATTGATTTAATGAATGAAATCAGGGTCTATAATTCACAAGAGATGAACATACCAAAACTTCTATGCTGAAGAAAAGTTATTCATGGATATAGAGTTATTCTACCAAGTAACTTTTCACAGGATTTAGGCACAAACTTTGTATCCTAACACGTGAAAGAATGCAATGTGGGAAAATGTCAAAAAAAGATATCCTTATGTCTTTTTCAAATGTTTTTGATGAAAAAATTGTTCACAAGATTTTTCTATCACTTATTTTTACCTCTTGTCATGCCACTGATTTACTTCTGAGGTGATGCAATGGAGACATCTATTTTCATTTGTTCCATGATAAAAAAAAATTAGCAGACTGGGCAGCAAACAGCTGTATGGGGCAGTGGTACAGGTGGGATGCAGGGGCCCTGGAGGTAGGACCATATGGGAACAGAGAAGGCCACGAGTAGCCCTTCCCTGAACTGCTCCTGCTGGACCCAATTTGCTCCTAATGGGTGCATGTGTACATGCGCTCTCAAGGAAAGCTAACTGCACAGCATTTTACTATGCAGAAAGCTTTCTATGCATTAATTACACATGTAGATATGCCCACTGTTTCCATAGCAGGCATAAAATAATTTTTTTCTCCTTCTAAAACTGACCTTTAAGTCAATTTATTATAATATATCTGTCCTTACTAGATTAGGAAATAAATGTCTGAGTATAATTAATGTACTATTTAAATTGATCTAAGAGCTCAGATAGTAAAAAAAAAATTACAATGATCAGGCAGGGTTCAATCAGGAGTAGACCCTCACTACACTAGGTCTGTGTGACAAAATAGGTGTTTGTTGTAGTATTTCTGATTTAAACATGTTCATATTCTAATAATGTCACATGCCTCATTTTATCTCAGGCAAGAGTTTTTGTGACTGATATCTTTTATTTGACTGACTGCATGGTTGGGGAAAAGTTAGACAAGGTATTGAACGCAAGGCATTCTTCATTAGTTCACCAAGTGAGCAATGCCTTGCATTAAATAGCTTGAATAAATTTATTCCAACCATGAAGTCGGTCCTATAAAGTATAATCACTCACAAAAATCCTTACCTGTTACATAATTTCTGGACCATCATGGCTACAACATAAATTGCCCTTAACTTGTGCATGGACGAATGAAGAGGTTAAAAGATACTGAAGCCAGCTGTTTTGCCTACATGAGATGACACATCAAACAGGGAAGAATTGAAAAGCCTCACTGAAACTTTAAGTGGGCCTGGTAAACATCCTCAGGAAGTGGCACCCAGAAGGTATCAAAAGCTGTAGTAGAAGTGATTTTTTATCATGTGATTGGCCCACTGAAGCACTCCACATCTGTGCCTTGACTCAAGTGCATGGCTGCAGAGTGATTTAAACATGCCTGATCATATGACAATCTGAACCCTCATTATATGGGTTCAGATGAAGGTGCTCCAAAGCAGAGAACCTTCATTAACTTCTGTCAGTCCCTCCTGGGAGCAGGGCTGGGCTGATGCAGTCAAGCCCTATCCCTAGTGCTGCCTTCAGAATGGGAGGGGGGGAAAGAAGGGGAAGGTTCTCAGCCTGAGGTTTGCCCAGCCTGTGCTGGAGAGAAGGCCAGTGAATTGGAGCTCCCACATCTTAGGGAAGGCTCCAATGCACCGGCCCCACACTCCAATGCAAGCTGGGCAAACCCCAGCCCAAGCTTCATCTCCTCCCTTCATCCCTCTCCCATCCTGAAGACAGCACAAGAGCTAGGAGAAAGGTGGGGAAGGATAGGGAAAAGAGGCTGCAGATATTCAGCTGCTGCAAACTGGAGCTCAGTCCCCCATCCTTCCAGACCCAAAAGCCAATGTCCATTAGGTCACAGGGGTCCCTGTAAGACATGGCAATTCCTGTGAAGTGCTGTGAGTTACAGTGGGGAGCTGCACAACTGTCAGCACCTCAGCAGAAGCAGAGATAAACATCAAACAAAGAACAGAGAAGTTTAAAAAGCTGTTGGTCCCTGAGGATAGAGACAGATGTTATCTGACTGCTGATTTTTTACGGTGGCACAAATTAAAATTGACGTCCCTACTCTTCATTGCACCACAACAGAAGTAAATCAGTGATGAGACAAAAAGTAGTAATAAATTGTGTCATTGTATTGGGGAGGTTGTTTATTTGCAGCTGTCTGAACTGTCCAGGGTCCTGGAGATGGTGTCCTGGGGCTTGAGGGGCCAGATCATGAGCAACCTGATAACTATGCAGAATCAGATCACTCACAATTTCAGAAAATCTACTTGGCTTTCTCTGCTTACAGAAATGCATCCCAGGGGATCTTGGGCATTTTTCTATAACCATAGGAAGTTGGGGTTCCCTGGTTATGGAGACTGCCCTAGGATCTGCAGGGTCATGTCTCTATAAGTAGGGAAAGTCTGTGCAAATCCTGGAATGGAAGGATGAGACCTGGAGAATCCCTAGCATGCCATGACTCCATACTAGGACCTGCTTCCCCAGACCCTAACCCAGGGTCTCTGGGGACCCATTTAAGTAAAGTGGGGAAAGACAGGGTTTCCCCAATTACCCAGACACTCCAGAAATTACTGGGACCCATCTTGGTAAGTGGCGAAAGCTGGAATTTCTGTGTTTTACTGGATCTGCCCTTGGAATCTCCAGGGACCCATCTGAGCAAGCAGGGAAAATTTCTGCAGTGCTTAATCTTTGAGGAGGCAAAGCCATCTTCTGTGTGGACTTCGCCCAGTGAATGCCTTTATTGAAGAGAAGAAGCCTGCTTTGCTCTTGAGGTGTACTCCTTTCCCTTTTGAAGTCTTTCTCTCAGGGTAGCCAGGGGGACTCAAGGGTCAAAAGTCTGGGTACTCAGAGTCAGACAAAACCAGGGGTCACCCCACATCTGGGATGGCTTCAGTGGGTAGTCAGAGATGCAAGACAAAGCTGGGGGGTCCTGAGAAAGTGCTCCTCTGGGGGTGTTGTGAATAACCCCAAGCCATTTCTTTGAAGGCCTAATAAATGGCCTCGAGCCATCCTCCCAAGACAGAATACACAGCAAGACTGAAAGGTTGTTTTGTAAATT
>JAGPOW010001543.1:39650131-39687825 GCA_030014935.1 Caiman crocodilus
AAAAACTTTTTTTCTTTCAAACTTCCAACTGGCATTCATATATTGGCGCTCATGCATGCCGGGCAACGAATTCAGACTTGGGCTGAAGCATAACAGGGGAATCTGTGACAGTCCTATATAAATGTATGCAATACCACAGGGACAAACAAATCAGACTATATCTTTAGCCTTCCTAAATACATTGGAGTGTATCACTGCTGTTTTTTGGAAGTCCTCAGGCAGTTTTTTGTCCAGGCAATCGGACACAAGATAGTTTGAGCTGTTTTCAGAGCAGATTTCATTCAGCAATATCCCATTTCTTACTAAAACATTCTTATCTACTGCTTTCCCTTAATCTATTACTTTCCTAATTCTATCAAAAGGCAACCAGGCTTACCTAATATAATTTGTTCCTATAAGCCCACACTGCTCACTACACATTGTTCCATTATTTCTCCTTTCAGATAAATTTTAACCTAGTAAGAGAAATGTATAACTAAGAATTGAGTAACATTCTAAAGGGGAAAATAAATGCTTTCCATGTCTAACTTATAATGGCCCTAACTCACAGTCTTTTCCACTGCTGTCTCAAGTGACACAAGATGTAGTTTTAAGAAGATTACCTATTTAGGCCCTGATATGAAAATAAACTTAAGCACATGAGTAAAGATAAGCATAGACTTGAGTACTTTGCCCGATCCTTAAAGAATTTACCCATGTCTTTTAAAAGCTTTATATTGACAGGGAACCATAGAGAACAATGACTAAGTATTTCTAGTTAAATAATCCTTTATAGTTGTGTATGTATGGAGGGGGAATTATTATTGCTGTGCTTCTTTTAACCTTTACATAATTGGCCCACAGCTGTCGAGCTTCATTAGTAACTTAGAAAGATTTTGATCTGAGCTTGAAGAAACAGAACCAGTTTTTTTCAGGAAAAAAAGCATTGTGCTTCTGTCTACAAAAAATGAAAATACCTTGTTTATTACGTGATGAATCCCAAGACCCAAGTGGTGGTTCTGACTTCAGGTGGAGGCCAATGAGTGCTCTCAATGCGTCTCAGGAGACAAAGTACTTTGAAATTTTAACCTCATTTTCTAGCACTTTTTCTTCAGTTATTTAAAGCTTATCACCTAACTCACAATCTGCCTATTTTAATAGACTCTGAGTTAGGTGCTAAAGAACCTATTTTATTTTGCCTTGCTTATTTTGAGAAGGTTAATCTTAGAACCATAATAAATTAGAACTACTGGAATGGGCTTTTTCAACCCAGCTTTTTGAGAACTCTTAGGAAAATTTTAATATTAACTATACTGGGAACAGCTGAGTCAACAGCGAGTGCTTTTAAAAATAATACTTTGGGTTTTCCCTTGTTCCTCATCCAGGAAAACACAAGAATAGTTCTCAGATGATTAGTCAAAAAGATAAATAAGAGGTAAAGACTTCCCATTTTCAGACTATTGATGCAGGGCTTCCAGATTTTTTTAACCTCAGTACAAGAAGGAGATGTGGTCAGCATCATTCTCCAGCAGCTTTTTTCTTCAGGTAGCTCCTGGTACTCATTGGATGGGAGGCTAAGTGGGCCACAGTGGAAGTAGAAAAAGAGTGGAAACCCACAACCCCCACTTATGAACAAACCCACATCTTTCCAGTCTCTAGCTAGCTGCCCTACCAGTTTCGCTATGAAGGTCCCCAAGAAGCTATGTAGAAGATTGAAAAATCCAAAACTGCCTGTAAAACAATGCCTGGAATCATTTCTGCATTTGTGTAGTTTCATTCAAGAGAGTAGTCTTATTATTAAAAGTCAGTCAGTCACAGTCAGGCCAGTCAGGCTAGCATCTGATGAAGTGAGCTCTTGCTCATGTAAGTTATGCTTCTCTGGTGCATTTAGTTTATAAGGTGCACCTCTACCCTGCCTTTAGCAAATTATGCTTGTGCATAATGGTTTGCAAGATTACGTCCTAGAATGGTCAGATAAATCTGACGTTAGGACACTGTTAAATCAAGTCTTGATTTGATTTGTATGTATATGAGGACAACTCAGGAAACCATAACCTTAGAAGTATCAAAAATAGGTGCCAAAAATAAAGGCACAATTCTTAAAATTTAGTATTAGTATTAGGGACATGCGACTAATTTCTCACTGCCAGGATATATAAACACACACACACGCACACACACAATTCTGTTTGCCTGAAAAGAAATCTCTTCAATTTTTTAAACCTCACAGAAACAGAAATATTACATTAAAAAAATTAAATTTCAAATTGAAAATTAAATTTAATTTTCTTCCAATTCGTCTGTCTGCCCCTCCCCCTCCCTCCATTAACACAATTGATCAAGTGTGACACAAATTGTGGATGTTTTTCTGTTACTAAATGTTGGTGGGTTTGGGGTTTTTTTGCTTTGTTTTGTTCTGTGTTGGTGAAATAAAGTTTTGTCCACCAAATCTCTTCAGCCCTGACTATGCAGAACAAACTCAGAATGCCAGTACCTGATTGAACAATGTACTACATATGACTAAGTACATGAATTGGTATACTGCAAGCATGTTTGAAATCAAACAAATGCTTAAGAATATGCCAGAATCAAGACCTGATTGCTTCTTGCACTTTTGCAAGAGTGCAGAACTGTAATTTTACATTCAATTAGAAGTGCTCCCTATTTTAAGAAGTAATTTTAAGCAATCTACCTAGACATTCATATTCCAGTAGGGGTCTGCAATGGAGAAAGATATAGGGCAATCACAGCATAAGGCTGAGGAACACTTTACAGAAACATAAGGCAAAATCAATGCATCTCATGAGAAGGTTTGGTACAAAGCCTAAATTCCCCAAAGATAACGATTCTGCATCCTTTATTTCATCTACTTCTAAGTGTCTTGGGTGGCCAGAGCTGTCCAGAGGATCGCTAATTTAATTGGATGTCAGGTGGGCCGGTGATGGAGAGGCGAGACAGCTTATTGGTTTTAAAAGATTATTTTACTTACGCCGCGTGGAATGGTAGCACAGGCCTTGAGGTAGCTTGCTTGCATTGTCACGGTTAAGTAAATGAGTTGCTAGTAAACAAGTTTTTGAATGAAAAGGAACTTGCAGGATAATGAGGGTATGTCAAAAGGACCCGGTGACGGGGAGATATTGGTGGGTGATCAGTCCGCCAAGTTTCCTCGGTTGCACTACAGAGTTCTCCGTGATTACTCTGTCGCGTGCTTGGAGGTCTCCGACTTGGGTGGAAGCTACATGAACTTTTATATGTCTGGAGTGGCCAATAACATACTGCTAGGTAGGAATAACTAATGAAGCAGAACATGACCAAATTTGAGGTAATGGCTCCATGCAGTCTATTGTGACTTGGACACTCAACTGATTTGGTTAAGACAGTAAGATCCTTCCTTTGGTGGTCAGCAGCAGTCTGGAAGTTGGCATATAGATATATGCACTGTCACCACAACTTATAGCAGCCACAGCTTTTTTTTTTTTGTCATCTAAGTGGGGTATTCCCCCATCCTGCACCTTTCTTTGATTCCTTTCTTTGCAAGTGCTCCCTCCTGCTTATTAAATAGAACTCTGTCCACATCTTATGCCATCTGAACAGGGTAAACAAGGAAAACTCCTTCTTTTTGTGCATCTACATAAAAGTGCCACAGTCTGGGTTTGGGAGTATATTTGTTTGTTTGTTTTTTGGTAGTATTTTTTGTTTATTTATATTTGTGTTATAATATTGTACACCCCAGTTTCCCTGGAAAGCTTGTGCTTAAAAGGTTAGCTATGCTTGAGGCAGAGCTGTGGGAACCTGTCAGAGTGCTCTGTCAACAGGAAATGAGCCAGAAAGAAAATAGCGTGCCTGTGTAGATGCAGCATACACCAAGTAGACGCCAATCTCAGCACCTGATCTTTTTGGAGCCAATGAAAGGCAAAATAGCAATACAAAGAAATACCTAGAGACAGTGGTCAGGGAAGAGCAGAGTGCTAAGGGGCTAGAGGAAGAAGTTTGGGGCTATTTTTTTTGTGACAGACTGCTTGGGCTTTGAGGTCCATGGACTCTGCTCGTGACACTGTTGTTGACCAAAAAAAAAAAGTTGTTTTCATTTTAACAAGAGCTGTCTTTCACTGCATGTCACTGTCCCTTGAAGACATAAAATACATTACCAGGAGCTGAGTAAGAATGTAACTTTGTCAGCGGGACAAGAGTAAACTGGGAAGGATCAGGGACCAAAAGGCCAGGTCTCAGAGTCCCTGTCTGGAAGCTGTGACTCTCAAGCAAATTCCCCATCCGGCACAGATCTATGACAAAATGCTAGTGAGAATCTGGTCTTAAGTGAGCCGATGTATGTGTGTAGCACCCTCTGCAGCACTTTATCATTTCAGTGAGGTAAAACATAGAAGTACTTAAAGAAACTTACTATTATGGAGATCTGTGCCCACTGAGCCAGCTAGCCATCACATGGCTTTGGGCAATCACCGTCCTAGGCCAGACTCTAATAACTGCACGTTTCACAATAAGAACACTGAGCACCAAATTACCTGAAATGTCATTTTATTAAGGGTGAATTTTCAGAGCATCACAGTGGATTTTAACTTCACAGCTTGTGTAAGTTACACGTAATGCTCAAAAATGATGAGTTTGCTCACTTTTCCATGGTAAAATTTATTTAAATGCTGTTTTTTGAGAGAAAAAGCAGACAGACAAACTCAACAAACCCCAACACATACTTTGTTTTGGAGTACAGGGATTAACAATTTAATTATTTCCACAATGGTATTTGTATAATGTTATGCCGGACTAGATTCTGAACTGATCTAAATTTCTGTAACTGCATTGAAGTTAGTGTGGTAATGGTATTTACATTTCATGAGTATCTGATCCTTTGATGTTAATGAAGAACCTTAATCCAGGGATTATAAAATGCCATCAAAATATTGGGTAGGTATCAGCAGAACTGTAGCAAAGCAACAATAATGCACAAGGCAGTACTAATTTTTGTGCTGTTGGCCATGGTAGCACTGCAGAGGTAGATATTTTTGCTCTCCCTTCCCCTCAAAGGCATTGCTCAGGGTTGCTCTTTCAGTCCTACCCCTGTTACACTACTGAGATGCCAAACATTCACGAGGGCCAATTGAAGCAGCACTTAATACTGAGGAATCTAAATTTCATTTCATTTCTTTGAAACTTGGGCATCTACATTCTTTCTGAAAACAGGGAAATAAAAGTCTAAACCACCTGAACACTTATCAAAAATTAACCTAGCATGTTTATGTGACATATGGCAAGTCAAAGGCAGAGCTAAAATTGAATCTACAAATCCTGAGAGTTGACGTCTTGGTCTAACTGGTAGGCATGACATACTAGTTGACTATATCATGCTTCTCATCATATGTATCATAACATACTTGGCTAGACCATCTATAAATAAATGATATAATTCAAGGTAAATGAAACAGTCTGAAAATGAAATGAAAAGTGTCTCACTTGTCCATTCAAGAATCTGCAAAAGTGGTACAATACGTTATATAAGCATGAGGGCAAGTACTCACTGAGGCATTCAATTCTTCTTGGAATCTATTGAAAGAGGCTGATAAAGGACATGTTTTACAAAGCTACAAAGAACCAGTTATCTGTTACTAGGGAGAAGATGGTACAATTATTTTATTTGCACTCCTCACCCCATTTCTAATTCTTCCCTGTAACAGGCAGACTAAAACTTTTAAATAAATCAAGATCGATATTATAAAAAATGATTGTTTGCCACTTGATTCCTGGAAACATATTTACATTAGAGATGTGTCACTGAATAAACACAATAAATTGCTTTTCCTCAAAGAAAGATTTTATTATTCTTCTTTACCCACAACATTCATAACGGAACATTCTTTCTAGTGATCAACATCATAAGTAGTTGAGAAGTAATTCCAAAAGGATTTAGACCTTAGCAATTAGGAAAGTCAGTGGTATGTTAATATGGCGTTTGGGATATATTTTGACTATAGAGGGTGGCCATAAATAGATTAATACAAAAACCATGATTTTGTGACAAGTTATAAATTATAACATGCACATATAATGGCTTTCTGATACTTGCCACACATCTGTAATTCTTAGTCATAAAATTACTTGCAGTCTTAAAAATAATTTTGAAACATACTTGCACAATGTATACGTGTCTTGCTGTTGCTAGACAGGGACATGGGGAAAATAGAACCTCAGCCAGATGCTTTTCTAATCCATACTCCTATGCAGTTTCAAGACTTGAGCAAGTTCCTACTGACTCCCAGCAGACATGTCTGCAACTTAAATGTTGGTAAGCATGCCATTTGCCATAGGCCACCTGCACATTTTCTCCAGGCCATCTCCGGAGACAAAAAAGAAAAGAGAGGTAATTACTAGGACTGTGCAAAGCTTCAGTTTCTGATTTGATTCAGCAGAGATTTGTCCCAATTTGGTGGCCAAATCTCTGAATCTGAATAAAATCAGAGGACCCTTTAATCTCTCTTAATAGAATTGGAACCCTCTGAATTGATTCAGAGAGATTTGGAAAGATTTGGAGATTTGGACATAGAGACAGCTTTAAATGTTTTTCTACATACCTCTAGGTAGCAGGGACTCATGAATAATGTGATGCTGGGGTGAATGCAGTGTCCCACAGAAGCAGCAGCAGACTTCTGGTCCACTTCTGGGTCTGCCAGGGAGTGCACTCCCCCTGACTTAGTGACTGACACATCCTGGGTCGGGGGGGGGGGGGAGGGCACTGGGGTCCTCTTGTGGCCAAATGCTGAGCCAGAAGGGGCGGGAGGGGTCAGTCCCCCCATGCACTCCCCAGCAGTGGCCTGGAAGTATTTCTGGTCCACTTCCAGGTTCACTCCCAAGCACGTGGAAGCTGACCCCCCCGCATTCCTTTGGGATGCTCCATGCATCCCAGGATTGCAGTGATCATGAGCTATGACGGCTATCTTAGGGTATGTAGAAAAAACTTTTAAATCTGTGTCTGTGTCCGAATCACCATCAAATCTTTAGATTTGGATTCAGCTGAATCTAATCAGGGACCGTGATCCAAATCAATGAACTGAATCACTGTCCCTGATTTGGGCTGAATCTGAATCCAAATTGAATAGGGCCCACTTTGCACACCCCTACTAACTACCAAGAATGGACATAAGTTGTCAAATATGAACTAAGGTGGAGGTTGTTTGGATTCCACATTTATAAAAAAGTTGTTATTTTAGGGTTCTAGAAAATCATTCCTGGACCAGAACTGCAAAGAGTGATGTAAAAGATGATGAATGGATACCTCTAATTTTGCTTCACTACATGGCTAAAATCTGGCATTTATTCAGATTGCTAATTTAGTCAACACCTCAGAGTCAAAAGGCAAGATACAGGAGTAAGTGAGGGGCTGAAAATAACTTAGCAATAATTTCCATGAAGTTTTACATTATAAATACTTCCCAGTTCACTGAGTCTTGTCACCCTTTACTCAAAGATCAATTATTTCATAATAATGTTGTGCATAATTTCCTGAGCACAGCAGCTGAAAAAAGCAGAATATAGGGATTTAAGGCAGGGAGTTTGTGGAAGCTTAAACATCATCCATTACTTCTCAATATGAAGCACAGCAGGAGAGAGAAATTAAAGGAACAAAGAAAAAAAACAGTGCCTCTTAAAGCAACAACCATGTTTATGAAGAAACCAGCTAAGCACCTGGGGAAGACAGTTATGTCTCTTTCACATTTCATGTTATTATGATGTTATAAAGATGCTTTCTGCCTGAGTTTCTGTATATTCACTATCTAGTATTTCACATTGCTAGTGTAGGGAAAAACATCCAACTAAACTAAATAAAAAGAGATTAAAGGAGAGAAGTAAGTACAACAGACACTGTTTCATGCCCAATTCAGGCTTAAGGTCTTTTTAAGGCCGGTCTTTTTAGGTGATCATCTATTCCACTGGCATACAGTTAAGAGTTTTCTTCTGCATGGTGACAGGAGTCGGTGAATAATCAGTTGTTATATAGCAAAAGTGGTTATTTTTGCAAACATAGCATATTTTAATCAGTGATGTCTCAGTACTGTGTCTATCTGAATCTCAATATTCTTGAGACAGGAAGCATTAAACACAATTTGCTGGTGACTCAATCTAGATATAAAGAAGTAACATATTTCAGGCATGTCACAAAACTGTTGCAAAACTACTAACAAGACTTGGAAAATCAGAAACCAGAAGATGTTCCCAGTGGAAAAGTGTTATTTTGTATAAATAGATTTGCCTCCTCTGGTTTCATCACATCCACTCCTCAGTATCTCTTTTGGGTGTGGCCAGATGAGCACTCAAGTGCACTTTGCAGCACCTCAAAGGCTCTTGTGGTGCTGCAAAAAGCATGCAGCACATGTTAAAAGGTTCTCCTCACTGCAAGCACAGAGCCAAAAAAATTTACTGTGGGAAATCACAGTATCTGAAAAAAAAAAACCTTCAAAAATTGGGATAGTGTGCAAGGCTGCTAGGGCTGCACAAAATTTCACTGGCTGTTTCATTTCAATTCCATTTTGACTCGTTTTGAGCTCAAAACAGTGAAATCAAAACAAATCAAGAGCTTTGAAACAGCCTCACAACTAAACGAAGGTAGTAAAAACATGTTGAAAGTTTCAAAATGTTTGGAGTTCCAAAGGTGAAACTGGGCTTTTCTGCAGGGAAAAAGAAGTCTATGTTGCGGGGGGGAGAGGTTGGGGAAGGACACAGTGAGAGCACACCTTAGCACATGTGCTGGAGAAGCAGCTGCTGCAGGACAGGAGAAAAAGGCTCTGTCAGTTTGGATGCCTGAGATGCTGCTGATGCTACTGTGCTGCTTCTCACCAAATTATTATTTTACCTGTTGCTATTTAAAGTGGTGGACTGGATGAGTCTTTAGGGGAGGTGGAAACTTCATTGGGGTATACTACCGTGTCTTGTAGAGGCACCAGCACCAGTGACGGTGCATCTTAACACACACAAACATGCCCCCCCCCCCAGTTTTGCTTGTCAGCAGCTTGAGGTGCAGTTTCCCAGAAACCCCTGCACCTATCTCCTTGAAACCTGGCAGGCTTCATGACCTCAGAAGGCGCTACCATCTCTGCTGCATTCATCCTAATCTGCCAAAAATGACAAAGTTGTAGGCAGTTTTGTGCTTCCCCATTATAGCCTATGGGCAAAACATCAAAACAACGAAACAGTTTCAACGAAACAAAAAGGAACTGTGGTTTCAAAATGAAACAGAACTTGTAACAAAACACTGTCCCATCAAAATGGTGAAATAGAAATTGAAACAAAATGGTGCTGTTTCACACAGTCCTAAAGTCTACAGTGTGTGCTACCTTAAACCAGAGCAATGCCAGCAAGAGAGAATTTCTGGCTGCCAGCCAGGCTCCACATGCTCAGATCACCACCTCTGCACTCCTGGGAGGCCTGCAGGTCAGAGGGAAGGCTGCTGGGGCCATCCCAGGTCCTGGCTCCAGCTTCTTCTATCCCACCTGGGGCAATTTGCTGTGTGCCACATTGTGCATACAGGAGGATTCCCCAGAAGCAAGTAGCAGCAGTACACCTATGTGTCACTGTTATATGTCCCCAGGGAAGTGCACATGCATGCTCACCTGAATGCACCCTTTGAGGTCCCTTCAGACTTTTAGACCTTGTGCGTGGGTATAATGAATAGCCAAATCTTACATTGTGATTTTCCTTTGTCAAGCTTATTTCAGAGTACTGCTTTACACTATCACATACATTTAGTCTCTGGAATGCCTGAGGGCTCCTATTACCCAGTGTTATTCTCTCCAAGCTGAATAGCTATGGTAATATAACATATATCCAATTCACCAAAACACATTGCTAAGAGTTTTTTTCTAAATCAGAACCCATATTAGCAGTTGTATTTCTGTTACAAGCTCCTTAGACACAGACTGTCTACTATTGTTAGTAAAGTGCCTAGAATGATGGGGTCCATTCTTGATCACTACAATAGAAAAGCACTACAATAATAGTAATGGAAATTATAATTTCTGAAGTTTCTAAATTAAACAAGGAGTCATTTCAACCCATCATCTTTTCTCCATAAACTGAGACTGCTACAGTTGTTAAAGTTCTGCCACCAGCGAGGCAGCATTAAAGCCACTGAAAAGAATTTAGATTGTGAGGGCTATATTGACCATGAGAAAATAATAGACTAGTAGTGACAAAAGGCTTCTTTTTCAAAAGGATTCAGCACAGGATGAATAGCACAGAAAGACACCATAATGTCCACTGAGCAATTCTCTCTCCTTATTGTATGTAGTTCATTTTGTTTTTTCAAGAAAGGATTTTGAGAGCTCCGGTGTGAAGGAGACAAAATGGTGGATACAGAAATATGTGCTTGTCAGAACTAAGAATGCATTATCTGTGTGCACACAAAATAGGGATAGATATGATATTTCCTTTTATAAACCACAGATGAAAATCAAAGCAATAAATGAGCCAGTTACCAGTAATATCATTTTATTAAAACAGTTTTAAGTGCAAAGACTTCAAAAGTTTGCAATTTATGTCCTTATCACTTAAGTACCATGCTTTAATTAGTCCTGTTTTTCTTCATTAAACAAGGTGGCCAAAGAAGTGCAGTTTTTAAATAATATTAGCTCAAATAATTGTTTCCTTCTTCTAACCTATTATAAACATGTGTCTTTTAATATGATCACTGAGTATATGAAAGCTAAACTTTTTGGCCATTTTATTCATGGATACAGTCTGGTGATAGCTCTTTCACAGTATCAACTGACCCTTCAATATATTTTATTAAGATAGCAACTCATAAGAACAACTAGACTGACCTTTCTTTTACAATATACTATATGCCATCCATAATATTAATGGATTATTATGAAAATGTGCACTTTGGATGAATTAGGATACTGCCATTTTACCTTTTGAAAACTTGTAGGGGTTTTTTTTTTCAAGAAATGCTCTTTCTACAAAGATAGTCTAAGTCAAATTTATTACTTGAGCTAGATGGAAACATAAATCTCTTCTTTGTACAACTTCATTTTATTTAAAAGATGTTGATCCCCTTATTTAAGAAACAAAATCAGTCACCACATATCTTTTTCTTTTCCACATAAGCATCTGTTATTGACATGTTACAATGTATCATGAAGAAATTATATTCCCTTGATCTCTTTTATAAAAAAAGAGAAAGAAAAAAAACCCCCAAAAAACCCCTTCAATTTGGTTTGACCACACATTGTACTGTTGTCTGATACCTTGATGGTAAGCTCTTGGTGATCTGACCAATTTTCTTCCTTTTTTACAGTACCTAGTCCCAAAAAGCCCACATTTCTGACTGGGTTTCTTATGGCTTGCTAATGCCACTTGTTCTTGTGTGTCTACACCACATTTGACCATTTTGTTCAACATGCTTGTGCTCATTTATATGCCGTGAATGTGGTATATGCCAGCAACAGTACTGTGAATCATATTTTGTCCACTGCTTCCACTTTTCATGTGCCAAATCCAAGAAACAAGGACATTTATCCACCTTTGAGTAACCCTTACACCTATAAGCATACCAGAGACAAAAACCCCAGGCATAGCTCTCTGCTTACTTGGAACCATTCTTTTTAGGGTGCTGCCTCATTTTAGGGAGTTGGTACATCTAGATTGGGAGCCACCAAGAAGTGAGTTTTGTGACAGACAGCACTAACAGATTTGGGACAGAGGCAATGTTGACTGCACTGGACTTGTGTACTATAAATAAGGAGGGATAGGTTAAAGAGGGAGGTCCTAGAGTTCTATTGGATCGTTGCTTTTAGAAATGATGAGTTTTTAGAAATAGGAAAAAATAAGTATTTCTTAATGCATTCACTAAATGGTCACTAAGAAAGTAGTGACATGGAGACATTTTGATTATCAAAACTAGCAGAGTACATTATAAGAGATGGGCTTGATTCCCTCCAGCTACGTTTTAAAAGAAAATATATCAATTATTTCAAAGGACAGGTCAAAGGCAGGTCCTAGGCTGTGGAACCCACATAAAAGGAAGCACATACTTGCAGGCCAGCTCCAATTCAGACACCTAAACTCTGGAGAGGGGTGGGATTTCAAAGAGAACCCTTTGTTTAGTTTAATATTGGTTGGTTGTAATTGGCTTCTCAAATCATCCATTCCAGTGTTAATAGTTTTGTGGTGGCATATTCCAACCGGGCCATTTCTGAGCATGCATACACATCTCCTGCACCCTCTGAGCCTCAAGTTACCTTTAGTGTCCCTCTGCAGGTTTAGAGCATGATTTCATAGAACCACCATCAAGCACAGCACAGAAAGAGGACAGATGCCCTAAGAACCTGTTTGAATCTATTAAGTCTCTATCTATCTATTAAGTCTCTATCTATCCTGGCCCTCCCTTTGTAAAACTGGGTAGAGTGGTACTTTTATATTTCACAAGACAACTACAACAAGGCTGTGAGATACTATGGTATAGAATATAAGTATCCCAAGAAAGAAACATTTAAAAGGTGTTCAACTCCTGCTGCAGCTAATTCATTAATTGAACCTCTGACTCCTAGGTTGTCCGTACATTCACTGAAGGCACATCTAAAATAATTTATACAACCAAAGGAACTCTGAGTTCTCCAGTCAAGTACTACTACTTGATGGCCCCTGATTAGGAGCTTTGCCATTAAAAAAAACATAGGAAATAAGCCTTCTATGAGCTCTCTTTCAGAAGATTTTTTTTCCCTTTCTTCCAGAGAAAAGAACTTTACATCCAGAAACAGTATCTTGTACAGCAAACTAGAATCAACACATCAGCAGGAAATAAAATCATAAATAATGCTACTCTACATGCACCAAATAATGGAAAATAAGATTTCTGGTGCAAATTAGGAGTGACGGAGGTGAAAAACACAGCCGTGTAACCCAATTTGCAATAAAATGGGGCTACATATAATTTAATTTTGACAGAATAAAATCCATGAACTAGAAACCCTTGCAGCACATTCTGGATGGGACATGTTTTCTTAGCACAGATTCACAACTATTCAAAAAAGTTACAAGGTTGTAACAAAGGTAAAACAAAATTGCTTTAAATTCTAGAACTGAAGAAAAATATAACATTTCACTGTAAGGCTTATTTCATAAACATTTTTAATTATAAAAAGCTATGACTAAAATGAGTGTCAGACACTTAATAAAAAGAATTACTAAAATATGTAAAGCACAGTAAAGCTATGATCCTGTAAACTTAGACATTATAGAGAGCCATCCATTTCTGTGTTAAATCTACCTGGCTCGAGGAGGGATGCATGCATATAGGAGACTTACCAACCATATCAGTTTACGGAAGCAGGCTCTGGTTTTCTACCTTCACCTGTCCATGTTTCAATTTCACCTTCTTTAAACTAGCATAATAGCATGTCACTCACTTGCGAAGAGCCTGCAATCTTTAATACACTATATGAGAATAAGAGATGACTATAACAGACTGCATTTAAAACAATTTGGTATTTGGAAATTAGATGTTTTTAAGCGTTAGCCTATTTGGTGCTATAGAACAGGGGATAGCAGCGTATACCCCATGGGCCAGATACACCCTGCCAAAGTTTTAGGTCCCCCCTCACAGTTCTGTGATTCTACAGACTGCAAGGGGCATCCCAAAGAATAGTGCACTTTTGGAGGTGTGAGGGAGCCACAGAGGACATGTGGTCTGTTCTGCACCATGTGCTAGGCAGTACTTGCAACAGCAGAGCCCAGGGCAGAGACACCAACATCTGTGACCAGCTTAGCACATGGTGCAAAACAGCTTTGGGATAGATAAAGAAACCACAGACATAGCTGAATGGTCCATTTTGTGCTGTGTGCTGGTCTGGTCTGGAACATGCTGGCACCCTTGTCCCAGACCCGGCTGCTGCAGCTACTACCCAGCGCATGTGCAGAATGGACAACATTGCTACTGCAGCTTTTTAATTCACCTGAATTAATTCTGTATTTTGGGATGGTCCTTTCAATCTGTCAGGAAGTAGAATTTAGCAGGACACAGACTAAGCAGCAATAATGGGAGGAATTAAGACAAGGACTCTAACAAGCAACTATAGGCCAGTCAATCTCACCTCCATCCTTGGCAAAGTCTTTGAAAAAATTATCAAGGCTGACATTTGCGAGAGCCTGGCAGGACAAATTATGCTGAGGGGAAACCAGCACAGGTTTGTAGCAGGAAGATTGCGCCTGACTAATCTAGTCTTTTTTTAAGACCAGGTTACAAAACACCTGGACACATGAGTAGGGGTGGATGTCGTATACTTAGACTTCAGGAAGGCCTTCCGTATACAGTATCCCTCCCCATACTGGTGAACAAGTTAAAAGGCTGTGACTTGAATGGCTACACAGTCTGGTGGGCAGTGAATTAGCTAAAGGGTCGCACCCAGATAATCGTGGTGGATGGGTTGGTACTGACCTGGAAGGGTGTGGGCAGTGGGGTCCTGCAGCACTCCGTCCTTGGATCGATACTCTTTAATGTCTTCATCAGCGACTTGGACAAGAGAGTGAAGTGTACTCTGTCCAAGTTTGTGGCTGACACAAAACTGTGAGGAGAAGTGGACATGCTGGAGGGCAGGGAACAGCAGCAAGCAGACCTGGATAGGTTGAACAAGTGGGCAGAAAACAACAGAATGCAATTCAACAAGAAGAAATGCAAAGTGCTGCACCTAGGGAGGCACACCTACTGCCTAGGGAATGACCTGCTTGGTGGAATGGAAGCAGAAAGGGATCTTGGAGTTCTAGTGGACTCCAAGATGAACATGAGTCGGCAGTGTGACGAAGCCATCAAAAAAGCTAATGGCACTTTAACGTGCATCTGCAGATGCATGACGAATAGATCCAAGGAAGTGATGCTTCCCTTCTATCGGGCGCTGGTCAGACTGCAGTTAGAGTACTGCATGCAATCTGGGCACCACACTTCAAGGGAAATGTGGATAACCTGTAGAGGATCCAGAGAAGGGCTACTCATATGGTTAAGGGCTTGCAGACCAAGTCCTACGAGGAAAGACTAGAGAACCTGGACCTTTTCAGCCTACGCAAGAGAAGGTTGAGAGGTGACCTTGTGGCTGCCTATAAGTTCATCATGAGGGCACAGAAGGGAATTGGTGAGGTTTTATTCACCAAGGCGGCCCTGGGGGTTACAAGAAATAATGGCCACAAACTAGCAGAGAGCAAATTTAGACTAGACATTAGGAAGAACTTCTTCACAGTTAGAGTGGCCACGGTCTGGAACAGGCTCCCAAGGGAGGTGGTGCTCTCCCCTACCCTGGGGGGTCTTCAAGAGGAGGTTGGATATGCATCTAGCTGGGGTCACCTAGACCCAGCACTCTTTCCTGCCTATGCAGGGGGTCAGACTCGATGATCTATTCAGGTCCCTTCCGACCCCAACATCTATGAATCTATGCCTCCAACTAGACAGGGACAGGTGAGAAGTCAGAGGTAATAATACAGGTGGAGCTGTTCTTGCTAGACTGCAGCACATGGGGACATGATTGGGTAGGAACTTTTGCTACAATTTGAAATGCAAGTGATGGGGGGTGCTCCATGATTCTTTCCACTTCTAAGAAACTGCAAGGAACTGGAGCACGTCCCATAGGCCTTGTACTGCTCTTTGTGAATCAACTATCCCTTCATAGATTGCAAAGCTGGAAAGGATCTCGGAAGATCATT
Source organism: Caiman crocodilus (assembly GCA_030014935.1). Lineage (NCBI taxonomy): Eukaryota > Metazoa > Chordata > Crocodylia > Alligatoridae > Caiman > Caiman crocodilus. Next base: position 39,665,807 of record JAGPOW010001543.1, read on the forward strand.
GGGTCTAGGCCCCTGCACCAAGCACATTGTTCAAGATAAACTCCGTAATAAATTATATTATCTGGCACTTCTCACAACTGAGCTGTGTTAATCCAGTCCTTCGTTACAGAAAGGTTGCAAACCTTGCTATAGAAGAAACAGAAAAAGTCTCTGGTTCAAGGGGCTTACAGTTTATGGTCTCATAGGAAACACTTTGCAGTATACAGTTTCTTAACTCTTTTTTTTTTTTTAAGATAGGAGACCGCCAGCTAAACATACATACCAAGTAACAGGTTAGTTATGAAGCTCCTATTCAAAGTATGAATATATAATAGGTAATCATGTGCTTAAGCACTTTGTTGAATTACAGCCAGAGCATGACCAGGTACCAAAAGCAGAGAATTATTTGTGAGAAACAGTGTGCAGTAACAGTGTCATGTAGATGTGGCCATTATGAATGAGTTAAATATAAAATTCTATCCTTCATTTATGCCAGTATTAGATAGGTACTGCAGTCCTTATGGTATATTAAATTGCACAATGTCTTTTCTTTTTTTTTTTTTCAGAAAAAAAGTGAAGTTATGGTGGTAAGGGGGACGGGGAGCTATTTGACTCAACCAGGACTCTTTGGTTATAATAATTTAAGGAAAAAAATGTATGGTCAGTCAGATAAAGTATTGAATATTGAAAAGGTCAATGTAATAATTCACATTATTATAATTCTTGTTCTGCATACTAGGGACAAAGTTGTTGGTTTTTTTTTTCCAAGTGCAGAAAGTGACCTAGCATTAATCCTTTCTTCTGTTAAAGTTTAAGAAGAAAATGAAAAATTTGCAAAAAATGAATACATTAGCATTCCAATCTTAATGTCACAATGTAATGACCTTCTCTGCCAAGCTTGTAACATTACCATCTATGGCCCTAAACAGATACAATGATACACTGCATATCCTAGATGGAACTGTACACTTTGCCAGTTAGCTAGTAACTACAGCATTTAAAGGTTTGTGCTTATTACAAATAAATGAATAAATAACATTTAAAGTCATTTTAAAAACCTTAGTACTTGGCTTGTTATTAGGAGTGTAGCACTGTCACACAAGCAAAAAGCCTATAATATATTGTTGGGTTAAAGCAAAAAGATAACGTCTAGCATAATGGTGCTTCTATTACCTTGCTACCTTGTAGAATGTAAACAAAATATAGAACTGGAGAATCATAGTGACAGCCCATTGCACAGAAAGATCAACACATTTTTTCCCCTCCAAGTAGCATCTTTCTCTGATGTTGACAGCAATTAAATCTGAAGAGACTTAATTATTTCATAATGAGTTTTGCTTTTGTTTCTCTAATTAGCTTCCTGGGAAAGGTTCCAAATTGACATCTTTGGTGACATCCAGGGCTTCTTGTCCACCAAAGTCACGACTTTCTATTTTTGGCATATGGGAGTGGGAGTAGCTTGGTCCCCATATGCAATTGACCCTTGCCTTTCAGAACTAGCAGTAAAGAACCAATTAAAAAGTGACTTTACTTTCTGTTTTCTGTTTAGAGTAGGACAGTGACCCATGTTACATATGAGATGTTGAAGGGGATCAACAAAACAGTTTTCCTGGGGGCATAGAGAAGGTTAATAAGAACTTATTTTCTTTCTCTGCAGTATTTGACAAACTTCAGGTACAGATATGATTCAGTTTGCAACTTGTATTTAAACCATTTTTATCTTCAACTAGTGACTGCCCCAAGTGCTTATTAAAATGGGATAAATTACACTTTTCTTGAATTTTGTCATTCCCCAAGATACAGAGAATGTTGGAAATAATTCTTACCAGAATTACTGACTGTGGATCCAAGCTCTCTCTATTAGCACTATCCCAACTGGGAAATTAGTTCTGTTTCAACCATTGACTTCTTCGGGAATGCAAGGGAACTCTTGCATTTAGGCAGCATTCAGGGAGTATTTTGGCAAGACATTGTAACCTGTAGTCAATCATGAAGATTCTCATCCTTCTGCATCAGCCTCCGAATAGGTAAGGTAACTAACACACAAAGAAGGGGAGATCTCTTTGATCTTTGTGACTTTAATATGGGTATAGACATGGATCAAACTATAGCTACATAAATAGTACCAAATTGGTCATGTCTGTGGGGAAAGTGATGATGATAGAATGCACCTTATTAATTAGTGCTATAAGATTTCACACCAAACGCTATTGCACTAAAAAGAAAGGGAAGTCTCCTGCTCATGCAACCTTTGGCAGTAGTAATGAAAAATCAGACAATATAAGGGGGTGCTCATTTCAGTGACTCAGTGTCTCAGAAATGACTGAATAAACCCAAAACACTGAACTATTCCTTTATCTGAACAAATTATAAGTAATGATTAACAACCAAAGTTTGGAAGTCTTTGGGACAATTTGGATTAGGACTCGTAGATCTAACTTCAAACTGAATGAATTTTCATTGAAGGGATCTAGGAATTAGGTTCAAGGCTATATATACCTAATAACTATTTGATCAAAATTAATTATATCTGGAATTTGTGGTCATAGGAAGAGGAGGGAAGAAAAGAGTGGAAAATTGCACATTGCTGACTTTATTAAAATGATAAGTTAGTTTTTCTTTGGTAAAAATAAATAAAAAGTCTTTTGGGGAGAAAGAACCTTCTTACAAGTCAAACTAATTAACTGCAGTAAATTCTCCTATCTTGAGATGAAGATACTCACTAAAAACGATACACAATGGGTGTATCTACATGTTCCTTACATATGCAGTAGCTACTGTGTATTACTTTAGTACTTGCTTAATGAAGTACTAATTAAATGCATTTAATTACTACAGTTAATGTGCAGTAATGCCAGTGAATGCATTTTAGAGACACTATCACACAGTAGCCTAATAATACTACATGTGGGGGACGAGAATAGCTGGATGGAGCTGCACTGATGGAGTGGAATTAGGCACAAAATCTTGTCAGTTGAATTCAAAAGAACTTTACTTACAAACTGCAGTACAGTGTAGGTATGCTCTGTACAAGTTGCAAAAAGGAAATATCAAGTGGCACACCAATGTCCGAGCATGCAGGGTACGGGGTACGTCGGGATGAACAGTGACGGGGAGTTGGTGGTGGTTGATCAGGCCTCCAAGTTCACTCCGAGATACACGTGGAAGTCTTCTCCAACGTACACGCAGATTTCTCCAACTTGGGCGGAAACTTGCCCTAGCTTTTATACAGCTAGCGAGCCAATTGCCAGCTGCCAGGTAGGAATAAATTACGATAAGCCAATCGGTAGCATGCATGCAAACAGTGCAGCTGCAAGCTTTGGTGGGGACTGATCATTGCACCAAGGTTTTTTCCCAACGTATTGGGGAATCTTTTGCACTGAGTGCTCACGTTGTGCTAAGAATTCTGCTGTGTCGAGGCACTTCTAATCACTGAGCACAGACACTACACAGTAGCATATTAGCACTGTCTGTGCTGTGAGACACTACTGCACAGTGTTATTAGGCTACTGTGCATTAAGCATCTCATGTAGACGTGCTCAGTGGTATTCACTGATACTAGAGGAAAGTGTAACCATAAGCTGAAAAGTAGGGCTTGATATAAATTGCAGGCTCATTCTACAGCATGGCAGCTCCTTTAATTCTGCAGTTCTCCTCATGCACCCTCCCCACCTCCCCACTGCTGAGGCCCCATCATCCCCACTGCTTGCTCCCGATGGCTGGGAAGTGAAAACCATGGTTTTAAATATACCATGATTTTTGTGTCCTGCCACTTGCTGTTAAACACATGGGATGCAAAAACCAAGGCATATTTAAAACTGTAGTTTTTACCTTCTGGCTGTCATGGGTGAGCAGAGAGTGGTGAGACTGATGGGCTCCTCCACCAATAAGTGTGGGGGAGGGTCACGTGGGGGGAACTCCAAGATTTAAGGAGCTGTTGCACCATGATCAGGGCCCACAATTTAAACCAGGCCCTACGGATAAGTGAAAGCTAACAAAAATATCAGACAGAATAAAAATTGTAATTAATGTTCTTGGGAAAAAAAAATCACTCAATTCCATTATATAGCAAAGGTGTCCCCTTTATTAACTTAGAAAACTAGAACATATAGCACTACAGAAAATATTTGCTTTAGTTTTGAAGGAGATAGGGTGTTTGGATGACACAGTGGTTATGCTGTTTCCTGAGGTCCCCCTCTACACTTTACAGGCATCATGCAATTAGCTGGCTAACTGTACATTTACTTTGAGACCAGCTATACATGCAAAGGAGCTATCACACCATTAAAGGTTACAATCAGCTATAAAAGTACACCTCAAAAATATGTGCAAACTTTTTAACTGGTTGCTATCAAGCTTTGATCTGCACATGTAGCAGTCTCCCCCATAGCTGGGAGCTCTGTCAGGTGATGGTGTTCCTACCCACAGTGGTGCACCATACTACAGTTTGGGGAGGGGACAGGTGCAAGTGCTCCAGGGGTGTGTGAAACCCCCAAGACTGTATCATACCTACTGCAATCCCCCAGCCCCAGGGATATGTGGGGCACCCCTGAAACTGGGTGGGCTCCCAGCCACAAGATCTTGTGATGTGGGAGGAGGCATGACTGTATGCATCGCACATTAGATCTCATCATGGTTTTACCTGCACTTGTAGAGGAGCCCTTAGGTCTCACACATGCTGAATTAAATCAGTCTGAAAAATGGTAATTTCAATTAAGTCTAAAAGCTGTCAAGCAGAAAACTGTTTCAGAAGACTAAATATGGTCTTAATGGTCAATTAATTCCACTGTGGATAAAGTGAGCTTCTTCAGAGGCATCAATCTTTTTATCCTTAGCAGGATGTGTGTGTAGTACCATTAAGTATACTTGGAAAATAATGCCTTAAGAAAATAGTTTTTCTACATTGTCAGTAAAAAAAAAATGACTGGTCAGCCACCAGCCTAATGTTGCAAGGTATGGAATGCTGTATTGCTTACTGGAATGTGGATTCATACCAATCCTACTTTGTGGAATTATGAAGTTATGGTTGTAAACATATTTTTGCAATGATTGGCTGCCAATAAAGAACACAAACAAAACAAAAATAAATAGAAAAATAAAACAGTATAGGAAGGACATAATATTGGAAAATTTAGATCAAGAGAATGAGGACTTTACTTCCTGTAAAAGTTGCAGCACAGTGTGTAGAAGTTTTTTCCTCCTGTAATTATGGATGGCTAAAAGTCATCAGCATGGACATGAGTGTGCCCACTCCATTTCCCATGGTGTTGCTATCCGAATTTCTGAATTAAGTAAGCTATTATACAAGAAAATGTTTAATCATATTTGTTTCTTTTGATGAGAGAGTGAGAGAAAGAATAGGAGAGTGAATGAAAAAAAGAGAGCTAGAGAAAGAAAGCGAGCAAGCATATGAGAACAAGCACAAGAAAGAACACAAGGGGAAGATCTTAAATACCTTTTTAAGGTATTGAGCCAGATCCTGATATCTTTGTACATGCCATGCATCTCAGAAGGAAGGATGCAACAGGGGCTTTTTAGCTATTCTCACCCCATTTTCCAACATAAATGTCCCAGTTTTAATATATTTTTTTTTCTACAATTTTCAATGCCAATGCTGTTTTCTTAGGAAACGTCACTGTCCCAGGACCTGGCTCTAAACTGAAAAAAAAAAAAAATTCCTGTTGCCACAGCTTCCCTCAAACAGACACTGAATAATAAGTAAAGCAGTTTAGCACTTTGCTGCTTCCATGAGGGCTGCTCTCTGGGGTGGGATTAGCTCAGAGAAGAGCAGTAGTGGTGGTGGTGATGCTGGGGACCGAACAGGGAGGTTAACCCTTCCCTACCCACTTCCTCTGGGACAGACAGCACAGGCAGTCACAAGTAAACAGAGAGGTGGGGGCTTGCATTGGCAGGGACAGGGGCAAACCCAGAATAGAAGGGGATCATGGATACTTATATTTCACTCTTCCAGGTCCCTGTTGGCATGAGGTGCAACTGATCTGAACTCAGGCTACCACCAACACTGATCAACATTTGTGCAGCTCACAGTGTAAGGTATGACCAACTGCTCTAAATTTTCCACAAGTTTCATGATAATTCAGAGGGATTTTTTGGTCAAGATATGTTGCCTTGATTATGTAAAAACTGACTCTCGTTTTCATTTAAAATAAATTTCCAGCTTTCCTAATGGTAGTAAAAAAAACTTAAACCAGAAAATAACCCCAAAAGAACAAATATCAGGGAATTAAGAAGAAATAAAAATATGTTTTAAATCCCAAGGTTTTAAAGTTCTCAGGATTTACACATGCTTGTTGTTTGTAATCAAGTATTCTAGCAATCTGCAATAATTAACATAAACCTAGAGGGGTTTTTTTTCCCCACATATATCCTATATGGGGCACCATGTATCCTGGGGCATAAAGACAATATGGCTATTTCCCTCTGCAAATAGAGGAACGATGCATAATCCACTATGGCCATTCCAAACAACACAAAAATCTTCCTGCCATGTCTTTTTTCTGTCAGGTTTAAATCTAAACTTAATGCATCAAAGTATTGAGGATATAGTTATGTCTGATTTTTCAATCTCTAATGTGTATGTCATAGGAGATGAAATGAGGACATTAAATAAAAGATACTAAAATGATAGCTGTTACCTGAAAATTAGCTAGCACCACTGAGAAGTAGAAGGCCATGACAAAAAACAAATGCTGTACATCAAATCAATCCAGGCAGTTAATTGCATTGAATCCAGGACCGACACACAGTAAAATAGTTTGTTAATAATGAGCTCACGTGATTTGCAGCTTTCTGAGCATAATTCCAAGGCTACCGTGAGATTTTTGGGGGGGGCGGGTTATTAAAAGATTTGCCAGCAGTAGTAGGGCAATACGTCTTGATTTACCATAGATGTCCTTTACTTATTCTTAGTATTGAACACTCTAGATAGCAAGAATGAGATCAAGCTACTGCCTTGACTTTGGACGAATATGGTTCAATTGCAATTAATGACAGTTATAATTGCTTAACACATCTCTGAGCAGGTCTAAGTCATTATTCTGTGTTTATGTCAGGAATATTTAAGTTAGATTATTGACTTTTGCACATAGGTATTTCAAACCTTTATCTGTCTTCATGAAGATTAAAATATTTGTTAAGCAAGTCATCCTTATGCTGGGATTCTGTGTATATGTTTAACTGGCTAATTTGGTACAATTAACTGTGTTTGATGTTATGACCTGTTTTGGACTGGGGGGAGAGGGCAGTTTACTAAGGGTACATTTACATTGTGCTTTACTAAGGGGAACAAGAACGATTATATCAATAGCTTGAAATTATTACTATTAGTTTAACTGAAGACTACCAGGCATTCAGGTTTGTTACATTTTGCTGCATTCCATTTAATTACAATGGATGAAATAAACAACGGTTCATCTGATGTGCTTAGTTAAATCGATATGAAAAATGCTGACATTTTAACTAGTTGCATAGCTGACGAATGGTTAGCGGTATCCACTCAACATTCAGAATGCTGCTTTCCAAAGCAGTGCTTTTAAAGGTTCTTAGTTTGGTAGAACTAAGTGGGTTTATTTTCATTTAACATGGTTGTTGGATACAGGAGATGGAGATCTGTAATTTTTAAATACAAGTCACATCTCATAGCTTCAGACTTCCCAGTTGTAAGATTGTGGCAAGTCTCATTTCTTTTACTAAGGGATATTTCAATATGTCACAATACAAATGGAACAAAAAAACCCATTAAAAATAAAAAGTCTCAGAAAAAAAACACTAATTACTTAATCTTACAAATAATATAGACATATGGGATACTAGATAGGCAAAAACTGGAGATACCTAGGTGAGGGGGAATAGCCAGCCTCCAATCAGGCCACAGTATACAAAACTGGCTTGAGAATTTTAGGGTAAGAGATAGATTTTTTTTTAAATTAAAAAAAGATCAGGTTCATATTGGCTTATTATAGTTCAGAATTTAGAATCCATTCAAGTGGAATTTACAATATACTAAATCGAATATCCAAAAGAATATTTTTTTCTGGATAACCAGACACTATCGTATGATGTGCTGAAAACTGTAGAATAATTATTGTACTGTATAGCAAAGATTAAAAACAACCAGAAATACATATATGGCACTGGGCAAATCTACACATTCATAAAGGTGCAGTACCTACTGTGCATTAAATGTAATACTTGTATAAGCAAGTTCTATATAAATGAGCAGTTGGCTGCTGTACTGCACATTAGTAAAATTGCACATTTTGTTTGTGATAATGCGCAGTACGCTAATACTACTGTACATTGGTGTATTAGCATGAGTTTTGCCATGTGCACTAATACTTAGTAGAATTAGTCTACTGAGCATTAAGCATCTAGTGTAAATGCACCCATTGTGTAATGTTTTAAAGTCTTATAGCACTAGTAAAGAATCCACTATTGCCTTGGGCTCGGGACAGACATTTAAAAAACTAAAGCCTAAATCAATTCAATACTTGCAGGTTAGTCTAACCTGCCTATATTGAACCAATTTGCAACTGAACAGTCATCTGGATTGAGGAAACACAGGAACATGCCTGCAGCAGCTCAAGCCAGGAGCCAGGGATCTATAGTATGCCCTCAGCTACAGAGCAGCTGTGTTGTGGGGGGGAGATGGGGATCTTTTTTTAGGTGGGGAGACCGGGATTGCTTCTTCAGAAGTAGCCTGGAGTGAAGAAACCAAGGGGAATTGAATTCCTCCCTCCCTGTCCCACAAACCCAAGCCAGGGTCTGCCTTGCTGCTGCAGGGACGAGAGCATAACCAAAGGCTGGCCAGCATAGCCCCCTGAGGTAGTGGGGGCAGGGAAGGGGGATATTCTCCCCTCCACTCCCAGGGGACTACAGAAGCCCTGAGCACCACCACCACTGCTCACTCCTTGGATGGGGCAAGCGTTGGAATAAGCCCCATCCTGCTCCCTCCATAGGGAGGGGGGAAACCCCCTCTCGCTGCCCCCCACACCTAACGGGCCATGCTGGCTGGTCTCTTGTCACACCCCCAGCCTGCCATTGGAACTGCAAAAGGGCAGGGCCTTGATGGGGCAGCAGACCCTGTCATGGTGTCCGGGGAGCATGAGCCTCTTCCCGGCAGGGGCCTCAAGCAGAGGCCAGAGCTGCAACAGACTGCATGGGGTGTAGGGCAACAGCAGGGTGTGGTCGTAGCTCCCCAAAACCCACCAGCACCACCCTTGCTCCCCCCATACAGTCCATGGTAGCTTTCAACAGTATGCTTCCTCCCCACCACTAAGAAGTGGCCTGCACTCCCTGGACACCATGGCAGGGGCTGCTGCCCCCATGATGGTTGTGCCCCCTTCACCACTCCAGCAGCAGGCTCTGGGCATGGCCAGAGCCCGGTGAGTATAGCCCCTTAGGCAAGGGGACAGGGACGGGGTTTATTTCCGCCCCTCTGCCCCCGAAGGACTGAAGTGGGATCTGCCCACCCCAACTGCCATCACTGCTCATTCCCCACATGGGAAAGCCAAAGGATGAACCTCCTCTTTCCCCCTCCACCAGATGGCTGAAAGAGGAGGAAATAACCCCTCCCCCTGCCTAGGGACCCACGCCAGCTGGGCTCTGACTGTGCCTTGGCCCTGTGGCTGGAGCAGTGAGGGAGGAATGATTGTGATAGGGGCATCATCCTTTGTCATGGTGGCCTAAGTGTGAGCCTCATCCTGGAAGCAGGGGGGGAGGGGAAGAGGGGAGCCTGCACTGTGGGGCAGGGAAAACTGAGTGTTGTGCAGGGTGAGTGGTGGCACTGGGTGGCTTGGGCAGATTATGGTCCCCTCTGGGCCCCAGTGCAACCCCATGGCCATGCAGTCCCCATCAGTTCTGATCCACACTCATGCTCCCCATCCCACTCCACCAGGAAAAGGCATACACTCCTCAGACACCATGACAGGGACTGTTGCCTCCATTGACAGCCCTGCCTCTTTGGTCCAGTGGCAGGGTAGGGGCATGACTAGAGACCAGGCAGTATGGCCTGTAAGGTAGGGGGACAGGGAAGGGGATTATTATCCCCTCCCTCCAGCATCTAGCAGAGGGGTCAGGAAGGGGCTTATCCTGCAGTCCCCCAGGGGCAGAGGGAACCTCCCCTTCTTTCCCCCTGCCTAGGGGGACCATGCCAGTCAGCATTTTCCTGTGACCCTGCTTCAGCAGCAAGGGGGAGCACCTGGCAGACCCTAGGTTTGTTTGTGGGACAGGGAGAGGAGAGTTCAACCCTTTCCCTAGCCAGATCACTTCAGCTTTCTGCCTGGGTTGGCTATGCTCCTGCCACTGGAGCAGCCAGAAGAGAAATGCAAGTCATGCTCATGGGACATGGGAGGGAGAGCAGGGAATGAACCTCTTCCCTGCTCCCTTCTAGGGCCAACATCTGGCCAGGCCCCATGCCTGTCACTGCTCCATCTAGGGACCAGAAGGGCAGGGCCTGGTGCAGAGAACACAGCCTAGAAAGCATGCCAGAATTTTGGGGGACTCTGGTTTAACTTAAACCAAGAAGGGGTCTGGGATAAAAGTTGCATAAACTGGTTGAAGCTCAATCAGTTAAGTCTGATACTACATTCAGTCAGGTTTATCTTAAACTGGTTTTGGCTATTTTGTAAGTGGTTAATATGCACTGAACATCTGTTTTGTTACAGGTTTAAGCCAGTTTCTGATCACGTAAACAGGTTTGTGTGTAATGTCTCTCCCTAGCCTTGCTGACCAGCAAAACCCAACCGTGAGCTGATGGTTTTGTCAATAGAAAGTCTTTTGGTTAACTGACTTCACAGATAATTAACTCAACTGTACATTCACTACAACTAAAAGGACCAGAAATTCCTTAAAAAGGCCAAATGCTTACATAATCATATAATTCTAGGAGCTGTGGCTTTACCAATAGTGCCAAACATTATAACAATTCAATAGCAAGAGTTAACCACCCCATAGTTGAAGTTATTTTACAGATAATGTTTTTACATATGGATTGTAATGTGTGGGCATGGACTGTTAGGCTCATGCTTCTCTTCTCCTCAGGCTTCCTTTTGCAAAAACAGAGACCAGCTAATTGAATTGGAATTTGGCTAATTGTTTCAAGAAACATTTCAGGGATAATTCTATAAAGAGACTGGGAGTGTGGGACACTAGTTGGCTGGGAAGTCTCATGCATGGCTGATTAATTTCAGATGATTACTATTACTACATTTACTATTATTATTACTATTATTATTATTATTGGCTTAAATTTTCAGTGGTAGTTAAGTAGTAGCTGCCAGGTGCTGAGTACCTTTAGAAGTAGTCAGCTACATACCATGTTTTCCTGCATAGAATACACACCTTCCCCCCTCATCCCCCAAATCAGTCCCACAAAATTGGTGTGTGTGTATTCTGTGGGGAAGCTGATTTCTGCCTAACACAGAATTAGTCTGATTTGATTTATCAGACACAGTGCAACAGCTCTGGTATGACTATTCAGGCAGCTAAAGCAGTCAATGGCCCATTAATACAGCAGATAATTTTTCTTCATTTCACAGATATTAAAAGTCATCTTTTTTTTTTTTTTTTTTTTTTTTTAAGGTAGTCATTTCACTAATCAAGCTAGCCTTTTTCAGGGCAGTTTTGTTATCTGCTAGGGTTTCAGATCTCTTCTCCCGTTTTACAGCTTTTGACTTTGTTTCAAGTAGTGTAAGAATGATGTACCTGTGATGGGCCAGAAATTATGCTAGAGAAAATAATTTCTTAGAGTGAAATTGATATTATTCTGATTGCATAGTTGTTCCAAAGTTAAACAATCTTTCAGATGCAGAGACCCGACAAAGTCTCTTGCTTTCAAAATCTTGTCTAACTTTGGACCAACTATATAGTTGGGACAAAGTTATTGCCCTGAAAATCCCTGCATATCACTCTTTTCAAGATCATTGTTTTACATGGGTAAACCTGTCTTCAGCTGGGTTTTTCATTAAGCAGGAAAGGGAGTAGGAGCCAGCTGAAGATTAGGCTCCGTCCCTGCTCTTGGCAGCCATAACTCAAAAAGAAAAAAAAAATCTCCATAATGCCTTTCAAAAACAAGGTGTATATTCCATTGGGGGCATACTATGTGAGAAAGTGTAGTATGGTCCCAGGTGTGGAATGTGAAATTAAATTAACTACCTAATGCAAAATACGTTTTGACACTATGGACAGCACTTAATCCTCCTCCCGAAAAGTGAGAAAGATGCATATTATTGTTGCATTCATTTATATATGTGAAGTTCCAGACATAGATGAAAAAAGAGGAACGCATTCAAATTTAGTTGCTTACTTTACATCCTAACCTCTCAGAGACAATCAACATGGTCATAGGAGTTAACACACACCTGACAACTTACAGAATTATGAATGTTATCATTGTTATTTAACACATACATCTCAACTTGATTGGGACCCTGGACACTTAAGGAATCTATACATGTGCTCCGAGGTGGAGAGGGGACACTTTAAAGCAGCTGCCAGCTGCTCTAATTAAGTAAAAAGCCCATAATGGCATGCGTATTGAGCATCCTGTACTTCAAAACAGCATCGGAGAACTTTAACTAAAGCTTACTGCTATTTTGAAACATGCCAATTAGCATGCTCCAGCAGACCCACAGCAGACTCAGTCAAGTCTGCTCTGAGGCATGCTAATTAGCATGTCTCAGAGCAGAGGTCCATCACATGTACACATACCCTTAGTTGCTTTATCATCAAGGTTAGTGCTTTTATTCGGTGGTTCTGATTAATACAACAAGAATGAGAGAAGTACACAACTTCTAAATGTCCCAAGTTAGACCCCTTAAAATGGAGTCAATTTTTTCAGTTTTCCATTTTAAAAAGTTTCTGTTCCAAAGTCCTTCAAATCAGTAGTTAGAAAGGGGCCAGATTCCACAATTTGGGTCACAAAGATTAAATCTCTGAATGCGTTACACTATAAAAATTTGTAACTCAACAGAAGCTGACAGGTAACAAAGACTGGAGAAAAGAACAATGGGAGACGGTTATTGAGAAATTGCGTGTATTAGTAGCTACATATAATATTGTAATTTTTAGTTATTTCTATTACATATAGGGCTAATCGACAAGAGGGCTCTATTATGCTAGGCATTACCAAAATTGAGTAGTAGGCAAACTCTACTCCATAGACCCTGTAGTCTAAATTGATATGATAGCAGGTCCTACACACACAGAGGAAATGACAGGGAGCCGCGTGTAGTATGGGCCCAAAGGGCAGCCATGATGCCCCCTGGTGGCTGCCTTAATCCTGCCCTGCTTACCCATTTAGAGTCTTGCCATGCTGCCTTGCTTGCCACTTCTTGATCGTAAACATAAAGTAGGAACGCTACCCCTTAGAGGCCAATGAGGTCTAGGTGCCCTAGCTTGTTCTGCTTCTCCTCAGGTTTAGATCTTAGCCCTGAACAGGACTCATCTTCTCCCTCAATCTTACCCCAAATTGGCCCCTTTGACCCAGGGCTGTGACTCATCTAGACACCAGCTCCCCCTATGGGATTACAACCCTCCTGCTGCCCCCATAACCATACCCATGTCTCACAGATATTACTTAGACTTCTTGTATACCAAGGCTTTTGACCTTACCCTCTTGTAGTCTGGCCCACCAGATCACTGACCCTGGCCAGACTACTTCCTCTTCCTTTAACTGCAATTTGGACTATATGGGGACTGAATCCCTAGTCTTCAACTAGGTTGAGCCTTAAGTCTCTAAGGCTGCAGGGCTGCTCTTTCACACCTCAAAACAGTTTGGCTTTGGCCCCATGCAGGACTCCCTCTCTGGACCTTAGCCTCTCCTACAGCAGGGTGCCTCCCAGGCATCCCTACATTTTCCTCCACCCCCCACCTCAAACCTCCAGTTTTATGTCAGGTAACAATTGCACATAAACCTCTCCTGGGTCCCAGCAAACTTTCTAGCTTTCTTAGATAGCTGTGTTTCCCCTCTCTCTCTCTGGCTGCATAGGCTAAGAGGAGCTGTGTCCTCAGCAAGAATCAGACCCAGACTAAGGCCTCTGACTCAAGAGCCAGGATTTAGTAGGCTAGGGCTCCAGCCTTTTTAGTCAGATGGTCTTCACCTTGCCCAGGGGTTTCTAATTAGCCCAATACTCAGCCTGCTTTCAGGCCTGCAGCTTCAATCACTGACCTGTAGCTTCTCCCCAGCTGCACTTCAACTCTTCCTAGTTTTCCCTGACTGCTTGTTATTCTGCAGCCCTTTCTCAACTGCAGCCTTCCAATTCTGGCTTCATATCCCTCAAGTAGCAGGGGTTAGGAGCTACATGTGGTTACTGTGGTTTTCTATATGAAAGGGCTCCTTCTCTAAACAATGTTCCCATTCTGCAGTACAGTCATGGGATTCACATGTTCAACTGGAACAATTCAGGTGGAAGAGAAACAACAGTGACTCATTCGAAATGCAATCAGGCCACAGATTTTGGCACCTAAGGTACAACTTTCCTGAGACTATGGCATCTCATCTGGACACAAATAACTTGCAACATAATGCATTCATTCAGTTAAAAAAAAGAAAGTATTTCAGTCTGGAAGGAACTGAAAGAAAATATTTCATTTAGGTTTTATAAAAAAAATGTTTGTTTGTGGACATCAAGTTTTCCAACAAAAATTGTCTAAGAATAAATAAACAAACTATACCCATGAGGCAGTCAAGTACTTCTTAGGGCTAAATTGTGATAGTGTCACAGAGATTGAAGAGTTTTCCTCTGCATCTTAAATAGTCCCTGTAGAATCAACATGACTGTTTCTAACTGAGTTACTCAGCGTAAAGCAAGCTCTTATAGTATAATTATTTGTACAGGTTCCTATGAAAAATTAGCAGTGTTTCTCAAGAAGGAGAGAGAGTTGGAAGGATTAAGCTACAAGGAAAACAAGGTGGCAAGAGTGGGATGAAAATCTACATTTTATCTGCATAAGATTTCTACTGTAATTACATTTCTCAGTAGCATGTCACCACTAAACATCACCATACAGCTTGATATAATTTATCATGTCGGGCATTTTTTGATTAATGTATTCATTAAAGTTATGTCAAAGTTATTCTGGGTCTGTCCTTGGCCAGTGAGAGAATTTCATTAGTTTGTAAGAAAAGTTCAGGCATCTGTCAGCACGTGGAGAGGTATTTATCATGTATTCTCTTTAAGAGCTTTCAGAGAAGGGATGCTTTAGAACTAAGTATTAAGTCTAGCACTTGGACCAATATCATAGTGGTGTGAACTGGCCAGTCAGGAACTATCATGTAATTATATCAGGTTTCTTAAAGGTTACTTAGAGAAGGCCCAGAGCGCCCCCATTGCCCTAAAGCCCCTTCCACACCCCCAACCCTTTTTCACTTGGGCTGCAAAGGCCCATTTTGTAAGTTGTTGCAATTTTACCCTTACTTCTCCTTCATTTGCATCCAGGAGGGCATGATAACCAGGGATCCTGGTTTTCTTTGTTTAAATATGGCAAATTCTCTTGTGAAAATTTCAAATTCTCTGATTGAAAAACCCAAAATCTGTGTTTTTCTATGATTAAAATTGAATGCCACTATATATATAGATATCAGTTGAATATGATATTTTATTGATACATTTATAATTTTAAAGCAATTTGGAGGCTACCAGTGCTTCAATCACTATAATAAAATACTTTCTAAATACCTATACATTTTGGCATTTCATTCTGGATTTTTTTATCATGGAAAATCGGAACTCTTTCTGCCCCTTCACTCACTAGGACATGGGTGACCCTTCACTCACCCACCACTGCTTTGTGGTATTGAGCAACACTCATGCCATTGCCCCACCATGCCACAGGCCCCAACCCTGCTGGTGCCCTTCACTCCTCAGCCACAGCCCCCTGGCCCTGGCAGTGCTCCTCATTTCCAACCCACAGCCCCCTGGCCCTGCTGGTATCCCTTACTCTCCACCCACAGCCTCCTCACCCCTGCCAGTGACCTTCACTTCTGACCCACATCCCCCAACCCCACCCCACCCCAGCCCTTATGGAGGGGCCCCTAGCTGCCAGTACTATGGGGCCAGGGACCCAGGTCCACAGCTCCCTGTCCCCCAAGAAGCAGCCAAGCCTTGGCTGCTGCCTGTGGGAGGCAGTGACTGCTGTTGTGGACCAAAGTTTGGAGCCCAGCTACCCCACCCCTATGGATGGCATGGCTGGAAAGGAGCCCATGGTGGGGTGCAGATGTGGCCTGGTGGTTGCAGACTCAGGGCTCCCCACCCTGGTGCCCTTCTGAGGCCTTCACAGCCCAGCCTCCAGGACCCAGCAAGGGAGAGCAGAGTAGGGTAGGGAGGCAACCCCTGCTCACCGGCAGCATCAGGGTTGGCAACACGGACTTGTTGCTGCAGGGGAGGTGACCCCTGGGTACGCAGCGGTCACTTTGCCATGGTAGCATAGGGCTCTGGCAGCAGCATTGAGCCTTCAAGCCCTACTCTGCTCCACCATACCAGGTTCTGTTTCCTGGGCTGTGGAGACCCGCAGAGGAAGGGCAGCAGGCTATGAAGCCCTGAGCCCACAGCTGCCAGCCCACATTGTCTCCCCACCATGCGCAAATCTGGGGAGCGCATACCCCCATGCTCCCCTCAGGAGTGCACGCAGTGGTGGGGAGCCAGCCCCTCTGCCACCAACTGGATAAGCTACCCATGGCTCCATCCCATTACCTGTCTAGGCCTGATGGTTGCACGTGGCCCTAGGCCCCAAGTCCCATGCACCACCCTAGCTAAGGAGCAGCCCCACCCCAGCCCTGCCCAACTCTCTCCCTCACAATAGGGGGGTCTCAACCCCCCTCCCCCAGACTTACCCGTGGAGAGCTTCTCTCCAGACTGCCTGACTGCCATGTGCACGCGTGAATGAGCACATGCACATGGTGCCCCTGCCTGACCACTCTCCTCCTACTCTCCCCAACTCCTTGCAGCCTGGAACTCTGCCAGTTTGTAGAGGGAAACCCACTTTTCCCCATGTTTTTCTCCTTTAAAGGAGAAAATCTGGAGTTTTCTCTTTCAAATGAGAAAAATCAAGTTTTCCTGTATTTTTCTGTGGTGAACAGAAAGCCTGGATCCCTGATGATACTCAACATATAACAAGAACAGAAACACGTGGGTCCAACTTTCACAACATGCTATTTTGTACAGCTTAATGGAAATGAAGTTTTACTTTTAAGGGAATAGAGTTTTCTCAGAGGTTAATTTAGCCATTATCTCTGGAAGAGATTTTTTCTAGGGGTAAATTGATGACCACAGTTTCATCTATTAACACATAATGATAAGTGAACCTAAACCCAAAGCAAGTGTTCATTTTTTCTCTCTTTTATGATACAAGCTGTTTGTGTTCCATGGAGCTGCCATGTACGGAGCTGCTTGATTGGCTTTTTCTTTTGATAGCAAGTGCTCTTTACCATCTTCTTAATTAAGATTCTTTTAAAAAGCAAGAGTGTTTTGGGTATCATTTTACTAGAGAACAGTGTATTACAGGGGGAGAAAAAACCCTCTAAAATGGACAGATAGAAAAATTAATGTAGTTTTTGGGACTTTTTTACTGTCACATACAGCACCTACACTAGTAGGAGGCTGGTAATTAAATGGGGAACCTATTTGCTATCATGATGCCAGTAAATAAGGAGATGGAGAAGAAAAAGGAAGAAAGTAATCCTGAAAGGTACTTCAGTTGTACAAGAGCTTTTCTTTGAGGTCTAATAAAGGCAACCAGGATAAAAGAGCTAAGAACTGAAAACAGTATTCTCCTTTCTTATTTTCTCTTAACCCCAGAAGATGATCATGAGTACTATTTTACCCCTGGTGATGCTTTCCTACTATGTATTATGATCTCTCTCCTACCATCTGAATTTGATTCAGGTGGGTCAAGCTTATAACACAAGCAATTTATAAATGCACACAGTTGATTTACGAGCAGAAATTACTCTCTGGCACTCAAATTCATAAGGAACTAAAATATCACTGCAAATAAGTTCATTCTTTCTCATCCTTTCCCTCTGTTTCTTTAATTCTGCTTGCTTTGTTCTGAATTAGCAGATGGCACTGGCAATCATTTGTTTCCTGAAGGCCAGAGATGTTGTTTTAACAGTTAATTTTAAAATCTTTAACAAAGCTTTATATCTATAAAAAAAGAGGGATTGTGGTAGAACATATCAAACTTAAGGGTCATGATTACCTTATAGAAAACAGAAGACATATTAAGGGATTGATGTAGTCAGTCTCAATCCTGTACTTAAGCTTGTATGTCAAGTTTTGTAGAAGAGTTAGTGCTGAATAATTTTTTATAGGACTGATGCTTGCTGGAGCTGGACCAAAATGAATTCTCTATCAATCTATGTTTTTCCTCAGATGGAGTTTTATATTACAGCAGACTTTTAGAATTGCTTTTTTTGTCACTGGGGGACAAAGATGAAGGGGTGAGAGGAGTAATATCCTAAATAATCTTCACACTAAGCCATTAGAAGTATTCAACTCAGATTTAAAGATTACCCAGCATTACTGTGTAACCACAGTACCATTGAGCAGGATTATCAAATATGCAACCCAAAAGACAGATGTAGCTCATAGAGGTGCTCCATTTGGCCCACTGGGCTATCAGTGAGCCAAGGAATATGCAGGTGTGGTTAGTGGTGGCCTACCACGGAGTTCAGAGGGACTGAATGGAGGGTCCAGTGCTCTGGGATCCCAGCAGATACAGCCAATGATGGCAGAAGAGTGAGCAAAGGATATGTGACACAGCTGTTGGTTAGCTGAAGGTGTCTGGCCCACTGTCACTTGCACATTCCCACCATAGCCACTTGCCCCATTGCAGTCATGTAGACATCATCACAGCGTCTTCTGGTCAGGGCCAGACACAGGCATGGGTGAACCAGGAGGCCACCCAGGACCCAGACAGAAAGGAGGTCTGAAAGTGATTATTTTTGTTATTATTATCAACATTATCTCTGGCAAAGGTGGGTCCTATACTAAAATTTTGCCTGGGGCCACCAGTAGTCTAGTTACAGCACTGCCTCTGATGCCATGGTAGTCACCATTGCCATCATAGTGGCTCTTGCTGCCCAGATGCCCACTGCCATCTACCAATCAATGCTGGATCTATCCCTCAAGCAGCCTCATGAACTAGATCCACCTCTGCTATAGGGTCATTGTCATGATAGTTAAATACTCACCTTTATTGTTATCTAATTACAATTTATTGAGAAATAATATTTTGCTTGGTAACATACAAAAGGGAGAGAAGGTGAATGCCTTCAGGAGAACATATTGTTTCTTGTCATTCTTTTTTGTTCCTTTTTGTAACCTTCCAGCCAAAAAAAAACCCAGCTTCTTTAAGTTTTTACTGCTAGTACGCAAAAGGAAACAGACTCTGGGATAAGAATTTATTGTGATGTGGTTGAAGTTGATGAGATTTCACAAGTGCATTGGGAATAAAATAGGAGGATCAGCTGCCGTTTTCTACACTAGTTCTTGCACAAAAAAATGATTGAGTAATCTGAATCATTTGCATTAGCAAAGAACGGAATAAGAAACTTCAGCAGGAAGAGGAGCTCATTTGAAGAGCTCTTGAAATGGTGTTAAAAAGCATTTCCTTTCAGCAGAGAGGGACTGAATGGAGTGAGGAGTGTGCTACCTTATTCTTCAAAAAGAAGCCAGCTTTTTTTTTTAAATCAAATCCATAAGCATTTGTGTTGTTGACTAAAGAATCAGCTGCTTGTCTTCCTTTGTAACTGCAACAAAGTTATGGAGGATAGAGGGTTATAAGAAAAATAGAAACCTAATCTAATAGAGAAAATGTACAGCAAAATATTCATACTGATGCTAAAATTCTCTTCATGGAAACTCAAAAGGCTTTGATTTACCCGCATGTCTTAGTTTGACATCTGTCACTCACATCAGGTAAATACTTTAGAGTCTTCTTCAAAAGAGTCAAAGTTAAGTTTAACATGTTTTTTTTCACATCCCTATATATCACCTGTTTTATCTTTATATTTCCATTTCTCATTTGAAGGGAGGAGAGAGAATGATTTTCTAAAGCCAAATTTTAAATGCCAAAAAATTAACATACAAATAGGAGCAGATGTTGCTTTCATAAAGGTTTTTAGTAAGAAAAGTCAATCCTACACACTGCATAGGTTTTGTTTCTGTTTCCCTCTGGATTTTGAAAATAATTTGTAGTACACCGTGAGAGCCTTGGTGGATGGCCATCAATTAGGCAATCCAAGCCTGTCTTTAATTTTCTTTCTCTTGTTATCTTTACTCCCAAAAAACAAACATTATGTCCTCTTGTGTATGTCATGATCCATAATCTCTAGCCAGCTTATTCCCATGTACCACAGTTAATTTCAAAATTAATTCAAAATGCCAGTTTGAGTTACAGCATGTTAAGTACAGCTGGCTTTGTCTGTATTTGGATGTGCTAACCCTGCTGTAATTCGGAACCATACTCTAGTGAAACCTAAATACATTTGCTAAATTTTATGATGATGTAAGGAAGCTTTTCTTCAGTAAATCCTAGTAATAAAAAAGCAGGACGTGGAGAGGGGAAAAAAACACTTCAAATTTTAACTGGAATGGATAGCATGTTTAGGATTAAGTAAATAAGAGGCCTTGAACCAGGCTTAAACCTCTTCTGAGGCTTGAAAAAATATTCGTTACCTTTTCATTTTAGTATTTACACAACTCTGTTTTCTGGGCTTGATTAAACCAGACATAGAAGTACTCCAAGTAAAATGAGCACTAGTGTCTCTGCCCTATAGTTTGGATAAATTAGGTCTGGAATCAGCTGAAGGGAAGAAAAAAGTCAAAGTAAAATGAGCATATGAATTGCCATATCAGATGAAAGGAGTGGTTCATCTAATTCATCTCATTCAATATCCTGTCTCCAACAATGGCTAATACCAATTGCTTCAAGGGATGATACAAGAAATCATATTGTAGGCATTTTTTTAATAATCTGACCATTGGGAGATTTCCTTTCTAACATTATTATTTACAAGATAGCTTTTGCCATGGTATGTGAAGATTTATATCCCAAATATTTGCAATGTTATGCCTATTGATATAACTCTGGGTGGTTTCATTATTTTTATAATATATTTTTATATATATTTTTATAATGCAGCTGGTAACCCACAGGCCATATGTGACCTCCAGGAGAATAAGCTAAAGCTCTTGAACTCCCAGTTTGGGTGCTGCTACCCGCATCCCTCCCCTGCTGCTGGGGTCTCCATGCTCCTCCCTCCTCTAGCTTCTGCTTCCTGTCCATGTCCCTACCCCTGGGGGGGGCAAGTTGGTATGGCCAACAGGACTGAAGGACCCTACATCTGAAGGTCTTTGGGGATCTGCAGATCCCACATATAGCACAGGGGTGCTGGCATGGTGCAGCAGTGTGTGCTTATGGAGAACAGAGCAGAGGTCCCAGTGTAGCATGTGGCCAATGCAGTGTATGCCTGCAAGCTTCCAAATACTCAGTGGTTGGAAATCCCAGATTTAATCTTGTGGCAGTTATTTTTGTAGACTATCCATGTATTATGTGGAAAAAAAAATACAAGAAAGAAAAGATGGACCATGCAGGGGTTCCAGAAAGCAGTTGTGCAAAAATGAGCTTGTTCACGAGGGGAGCTTCCCAGCTAGTATGTGTGCTGGGGGTTGCTTCTCCCCAGATGCATCACCCTGCACTTGTCCACAATGAATCCCATCCTGTTCTAGTCTGCCCACTCATGTAGTCGGCCCAGATCCTGCTGCAACCTCTCCCTCTTCTCTGGTGTCCCCACCTCCACCCACAGCTTGGTATCATCGGCAAACTTGGATAGCTTGCTTTCCACCCTCTCGTCCAAGTCAGCGACGAAGATGTTGAACAGCGCAGGCCTAAGGACCGAGCCCTGGGGGACCCCGCTTCTCACATCTCTCCAGGTCGAGTATGACCCATCCACCACCACTCTCTGGGAGCACCCTGTCAGCCAGTTTCTGACCCACTCAACCGTGTAGGGGTCAATG
>JAGPOW010001543.1:39701059-39755212 GCA_030014935.1 Caiman crocodilus
AAAAAAAAGAATACGGATTTACAGGGATAAGATTTTATGTTAGACCAAATGATTTTAAGGAGTCTAGAACCAAAATAAGTTCTACAATACAATGAAGACATCTACAAGGAAATGCAAATTTATTCATGTAGGGGTTAGATTTTTGCTATAAGGATTTCTGCTGTAAGACAGAGTTCATGTATTTGAAACAAAACAGCAAGAGAACAATCTTGGTGTACCAGGTGATGAGGATGGCTGGAGCAGTCAATGTTACACAGCTCTGAAACAGAAAAATAGTATAGTAGTTATTTCCAATAAACAGAGAAACATCAGTGGCATTGCATAAAGATTTTCTCAGACATAGTTTTAGGTGGATTATCTAACGTAGTTGCCTTCAATTGCAAGGGACTAGACTCAGTTTCACAAGAATCTTTTCTGATGTTTTGACCCAGGACAAAAACACTCATCAAAATAGCAAAATTTCCTGTGGGACAAGTCAAAATATGAAAACAAGGGCAAGTTGTCCATGAGACTTTCATGATGCACTGGGGTGAACCACAAGAAGAGAAATGGTGCATCAAGGAATATGGAGTCCCTCCAAAGAGTAGGCCTCACTGCAGGGGACTAATGAGAACATGAAGAAATCAAAGCTTTAACCCCCATGAGCTGGTGTGGATCAGAAAGATATAACAATTAATACTGATTTAACCAAAAATGAAATGTTCACTTATATTTTCCAGAGGAAAATTACCAGTAAATGTGTTCTTTTCTCGCAAAACAAAACAAACAACCCCCCAAACCCCCCAGCATATTACAGTTTGAAATAAATAAACATTTCTGATCGTTCTAACATACGGCATTTGAGAAGTTGCTTAATTAGTTATTTATCAGTTTGTTTCCACATTTGAGCTTCTACTCAGATACAAGTAGACATCCTGCTACCATTCATTTGAAGTGGGAGTCTATTAGCAAACCACTGTAACCTTTTAAATAAAAATTGCTATTAATAGAAAAATCCACTTTTCTTTACGATCACTCTAATTTTATTTAGTTTATTTACATTTAAGTCTAATTATTTAATTATTTCTGTGCCAATATTCAGGAAAAATGAAAGATTTTTTTTGGTGGGAGGACCTTCTTCAAATATTGTTTGATGTGCATATAAGTATTTGGTGCAATTCTATTTGCAAATTTAACTAACTAAAAAATGTGGGTCTACTAGATCAAAATTAACACACAAACAATCTTCTCTATCTTCAAAACTGAGTTTTCCCCAATCACAACTTAAAATTGTCTGCTCCTTGAAATGTTGTGGTATGGCTCTCCCTCTTTGCCTAAATTCTCTCTTAAGAGATAAATGCTATTTTAGGACCTTGTTAGACAGTAATTTGGGGTAACTCCTGGTGTTCTTAATACCTGAAACTAGTTCATGGATTTTTCTCACATTAAAACCTAAAACTAGTTTTAAGCACTTCTTAGGTGGCACAGTTATCCCATTCTACAGCAGGATTATCTCTCATCTGTGTTACCCAGCTCACGTTACACTAAAACGTAGCCACTCAGGGTTACATCTTAGTGTGAACACCCCACCCCACTCCTCCTTCTCCCCCTTCCCTGCTGGCTTAGACTGGGCCTCCCTCCCTCCCTACCCAACCCAGCACCCCAAATCCCTACTCACTGCCCCCGCCCCGCACCCAATTGTGCCTGCCTGTGATGTCTGTCCTGGGGGAGCAGGCAGGGAAGGGTTAATCTGCCTGTCTCACCACTGCTACCACTGCTGTTCTCTCGGCCAGGCTCAGTCTCGAAAAGAGGAACTCAGTCTGGAGAAAAGCATCTTGGTCCCACCCTCACCCCCATCTCATCCTCCAAGGGTGGGGACCAGGCAGGCAGGTGGTTTAACTTTCTTTGTCTGCTTCCCTGGGGCAGACAGTGCAGGCTTCCACAAGTAAGCAGTGGCAAGGGCAGGAGGGAGCCCTGGGGTTGGGAGAATCAGGGGTAACCCCAGGGGACAGGGAGCAGAGAGGAAGCCTGAAATGGGAGGCAGGGGGATTCTTACCTTTCAATCCTCCAGGCCCCTGCTGGCCCAAATGTGTAACTGCTCAAAATTCAAGTTACCACTAATACCCATCAAGATTTGTGCAGTTCACAGGGGAAGTATAATAAGGACCTTACTTTGGAAGGATCTAAAGTAAAAACATAGGAAATTACATACTAGGTGTGATTAGTGATTTCTCACTATCCCAGAATCATGTTCCTGGTAAGAGCAAGAAGTTGAACAACCCTTGCAGCAGTTATAATGGGATAGTTTTCTAACAGAAAATGCCTTTGATTTTAAGGCCAATGTATGGACATTAATAACCATTATTGTAATCTACTATGACTCTTACTTATCACTGGTCAAAACAAATTCAGACAATAAAATCTGTTTGAGCTACAGATTGAGGCAGGGAGGGGAGATTGTGAGGGATTAGACTAGTTTCTCAAAAACTCCATTACTTAGAAACCAAATAACACCCTGAAGTATAGTTTAATTTACCTTCCAAAGCAATTTTTCCCCTAGGAGATATTAATCTTTGTTTATTCTTTCTTATGACAATAGTAAATAGTCTAGTTATCTATATAATTATCTAATTGATTTTTAAATTCTTCTAAGTTCTTGGCTACCAAGATTTAAAAAAAAAAAAAGAATAGGCCATGTCTTAATTTTTAATTAAAAATTCCTAAAACAATCCAGTAGTGTTTGTACTCATTTCTACCTTTGGTATGTCCTTCATAAGAAAGGTTAAAAGGATAATTTATACCTGTTTCTTGAAATATGGCTATTGTTGCTGAATTTATCTATTTAGTCATCACACAGGAAACATTATCGATTGCTGTGTCCAGACAGTCTATGCTACACTTAGAAAATGTAACTTTACAGATGTATAAACAACATATTAACTTTCCTGCTACTTATGTATCTAACAGAACTTTGATAATTTTTGTTTCTATATTTTTTTTCAGAAGTCCCTAAAACTCTGATCTCATTTTAACAAAGATTTTTTTCCTATCATTCATTTCCTGCATACAAGATGTTCATTTTATGTTAGTTCTCTTACTCATACAGTAGCAGCTATGGTGACACTCATTATTTTTCTTCATCAGTTATGAACTTTACATTCTGCCAAGAAAATGAACTTCAATTTTGCGACATACAAGAAGCTTAACACTAATTAAACTTCAAAATACCCCATCTACATATAACTGCATGAGCCTTTCTGCTTCTCCAGAAGCCTGTATTGGGCTCATTTACATAATATGTAAGTTACATTAACAAAATACATACCATCAGCAAAAAATAAGCTGTAATGAGAACAATTTCTTTCCTCCTCTTAAAGTGAGCTCAAGTTATTTTTTTCTTTGTGATCAATCTGCTTAGATTTTAATTGTTAGGATACCATTAAAATGTAAACTACACGTTAGGAAGGGTATTGTAAAAAGAGAACTGTATCTGATATAGCTTGCACCATTTAAGCATTTCATTTTCTAAAAGGTAGTAAATAAAAATATATACATGGAAAGCATGTGAAGATATTAAAGTCGACGCCGCTGGGGGGTAGGAGGTGGGAAAGCTTTTGAAGCTCAGATGCTGATCACTTTCTTCATGTTAAGTAGTGCCTTACTCCACTTATAGGTTTATTAGGAATTGATTATGCTGCAATGGTTGTTTCAAAAGGAAGTTAACTCAGGAATTTGTAAAATGAAATGTGGAATATGCTTGTGCAATTTACAGTATGGAGTCACCTTCTGATAATTTGAATACTTTTACTTTCTATTTACTAGGTTATGTTTATTTATTTTTCTGATAATTTCTTTAAAATGTGTGGACTAACCTATGTGAAACTACATATTTTATCTTGAAAGTTACATATGGCCACTTTCTGTGCAAGTTAACTGGTTGCCCTTCAACTATGTAGGGACAAGAATAAAAACCCAAACCATAATGTTATCAATAGGAATACTCAGACATTTATTATGACATGAAAAGAATATGAAGGATTTTTAGGTAAAATGCAGGCTATTTGTCTTATATATAGCCACAGGGCATATCTACACAAGGGGTTAACAGCACAGGAGCCTAATAATACTACACAGCAGTGTGTCACAGCACAAACATTGCTAACACACTACTGCACAATATTCTTAGGCTCTTGAGCAGTGGTATCACTTAAAAGGCATTCACCGGTGCTACTGCATGGTAACTCCACATTTATTTAGTACTTAATTGTACAAGTACTAAATTAAATGTGCAGTAATCACTGCACATTTATGAATGTATATAGACATGCCCACTGGCACTTATACTGTACATGTAAACAGTCTTGCATGTTTTTAGATCACATATTTTAACACACATAAAACATTTATTACCTCCCTAAGCTTAAAGATTGTATAGCACTTGATTTGTGCTTGGACAATTATTATATGCACATAAACTACGCTACAGTATGCATAGGTACATGTGCAGTTCTATATACCTAGCCCTAAAAACCCTGTCTAGCATACTGAGAATACAGAGAAGTGAAGTCAGAAATAAATATCCATTCTAGAAAGCTTTATTTAAGTGAATTAAGAAAACTTAGTTCTTATAAATGACTGGCTTCCTAGGTATCAATATGTATTTCCTGTGATATCTAATACCTTCTGTTTCTATTAAAATTCCCTCAGACACTTCTTTTCATATGAATGTCAGCTCCTGTCCAGTGCAGAATTATTTTGATTGTTATGTATTGCTTCATTCCAGGAAACTTTCTTTTTTTACTGTGGCAAGACAAGTGAATCATCTTGACTCTCAGAGAGTAAAAATCAAAATGTTTCTGATTTACACATCTATAACAGCAAGGAATAGAAATGACTGGGCCTTAAGCCAACCCCATTCCCTCTATTGAGAATGGACTTAGAATTGGATGTTCATTTCTATATTTCAGAGGCTCCAAGAGAGGTATCCATCAGAGACACCAAGATGATCAAGATTGGAGAGGATGCTTAGATCACCTCTCCAAATGAATGAGTGTTCCTTCTTTGCAGTTCCTTCTTGTGAAAGGATTAATGGGCTTACGAGGGGCATTTCCTCAGCAACATGGGGTACCATGAGTACAACAAACTTATTATCTGCTCTCTATACTGGCTTCCTGGAGGATGTCCAGTCAAATTAAGTGTTTCTGTACTTACCCTGCAGAACTTTATGACTTTAGCCCTACATAATCAGCTGAAATTTTAGGCTGAAAACTGGAGGTACCAGTTCCATCTGTTGTACCAGCCAAATGCACAAAGGACATAGGCTTTGGCATAAGTCTAGAACAGAGCACAAGCTGAGAGATTCTTGCTGAGACATGTTAACTGCCATTACCAAGAAATTTCCCTTGGTAACCTGAATCTCAAGCCAGTGTATTA
Source organism: Caiman crocodilus (assembly GCA_030014935.1). NCBI lineage: Eukaryota > Metazoa > Chordata > Crocodylia > Alligatoridae > Caiman > Caiman crocodilus. Next base: position 39,706,472 of record JAGPOW010001543.1, read on the forward strand.
ACCACAAGGCCAGCCCTGTTCTGACTGACATACTTTTAGAACTATCTGGAAGGTATTAGTGGGCACGTCTACAAGTGCAAATTTAAGGTGCATTAGCCATTTTTAAGGCCCATTAAGGACACGGGTCTACATGTGCACACTTAATGTGTTTTAAAAGTGGCGATTTTAGGCTAGGCATGCAAATAAGTAAAGTGCCTTAGTGCATGTGTAGGTATGCTAAGGTGCATTAATGCTGTGCGTATCGACTGACCTGGGACTAAGTTTAGTTCCAAGTGGATCCATACACCATGTTAATGTGCCCGAATGTGCGCACGTGTAGATGTACACCTAAATTGCCTTAATTCACATTAGGCAAATGTGCATTAAGTTTAGGCACACATAAGAGCATGTGTAAACATGCCCAGTTTCTTCATTCCTCTCCTCTTTTTCCAAAGAGAATTCTTATCCACTATTCTTGCAAATCCTGTTGCTTCCACATTTTCTACAGTTTGGCATATAAAACAAAGATGCAAGAATTCTTAGGAGTGATAGCTTGTATTGCACCTACTGCATGCTTTAGCAAGAAATAGAAAAGCTTTTGGGTATCGCAATATTCTTTCTCACTTGCCTATGTTTATCTCAACCATAAGTTGATAAGTTGATCCAATAAAAGATATCACCTACAAGAATTCTTGCTTTCTACATATTCCCTGGACATCCCCAACATCCCTCACCTCAATGCCTATAAGGCGTCATTTACACATTACCCTTAAGATATGATCAGCCAGTTAATCATGTCTTACATTGTGACCCAGCCACACATTCAAGCAAGTAATGGCATGATAAAATAAGAAATAAACCACAAAGTTATTCCAGAAAAAATATTGAACAAATTTGTGGCTTGTTCTTATCAGGCTATTAATGGAACGTGTAGTCACCCCTGTGGCTTAGAGTCCCATCAGCTGACAGAGCTCCCAGGCACAGAGGTTCAATGCATACTGCCACAGCTGTGACACCCATCAGCTGCAAGACCCGCAGCCACAGCAGAAACACACACATTGCCACAGTTGCATTCCTCATCAGCTGATGGTGCCAGCAGGCACAGCAATATGTGGGAAGCTGCTGTCTGTAAGTCTCATCTACTGTGGGGCTAGCAGCTGGGGGAACTTGCTGCTTACCAGTCCTGGGGTCCCCTTGCACCAACAATTAGGCATGACCAGATCTGATGCTGTATCCTACAGTCACACCTCCTGCCATGCATATGCCACTAAAATATAGATATATATAGTAGAGTTTAATTTTAATCATGAGAAAATGTGGATTTTGAATTACTTTTTTTAATTAAAAAATTGGGTATATTTTTTTAATCAGGGAAAACCAGGCCTCCCATTCATCAGATCCTATCACACCCTTACCTGAACGTTTAGAGGGGCCCTCTAAGAAACATATTTCTTTATATCATAGATATGGCTACAAGTGGGAACAATAATGGAATGGTAGTGCTGCTTCTCCCTCAGGTTTGGGAGGTGCACCGTTTGATTTTTAGGTGCACTGTTCTTTTTTAAGACTAAAATTCACTTGTGATTGCACTGTCAAACCACCAGATCAGGGATTAGCTATGAGCCACAACACCTCTCCTCTTTGCCTTTCACTCAGGGTGAGGATTATGTACTTGGAGCACTTCATTTTTTTTTTTAGAACAATTTCATCCCACTGTACATTTCATTTACCCTAGCTACACTAGCCAGCAAGTAGAGAGGTGATGTTAAAAACAGAGAAGGGTAACCACTCAACATATTGTCACCTTTTTTTAATTAGGTATTGTGTCTAGGTAGTAGCTGGTTATTTACAAGCTGGAAGCATTTCACAACTAGTATACGTCAACTAATAATCCCTCTTTACTGACCTTTGTTAAGGTAGGCATTCATATTTTTCTATTGTATATGTATTATCCTTATCTCTCTCCTTTTTTGTAATTTTTTAGTATATTAAAAAGCTTTGTTGCTATCTGTAAGTTTTCCTTTGTCACAACAGATGCTCACTTGCTGTATCTTGTAAGCCCTTCTTGTGTTAAGATGGTAGAAACTTATCAGTGGGTATGTCTACATGAGATGCTGTGTTGCTGTAGTGACAAGCTGCGGCAATGTAGCTTGTCGCTATGGCAACATAGCATTGGCTGGCACAAACTGTGATGACAACACTATATCACCATAGCAATAAGCTACGTCACCATAGCTCTCACTATGATGACATAGCATTTAAAAATAACTGCACCGAGACTGCGCAGTACTGATGGGTATTACACAGTCACTTAGTACTTGCTAAGGTTTTTTTTATTCCAAGTTGAGCAGAGTTAGTAGAAAGGCCTTTAAAGGAAGAAGGCTCTAAACATGGTATCTAATGACTTCTATCATACTGAAGTTGCAAACAGATGTGCCTTGTGTGCTGCCATAATTTTTTTTATGGCAGTATGAGATATTCACACCCTTTTTTGTACCACAAATGCCCAAAATTATGTCTGCAACAAAAGATGGTATTAATTTGTGCTGGTATTTTGTGGTGGCTGTGTTTGTTTTAAGAACAGCCTGGTATCCAGTGGCCCTGGGCAGCAACTCCTAGGGCCTTAGAGAGCTGAACCCACATACCCCAGGAATTCATCTGAAAGTGAGTGGCTCTAATTTCTGATTTTTACAAAGATGTGCCCTAAGTTAAAATTGAGGTGCACCTCTCTATATCAGGTCTGGGCTTCTAAGGGTGGCTGTGATACTCCCAGGGACACCTCAACTCCTGTTCCTATGATGGCTCTTTGGGGTACCCACTCTTCTTCTTCACCTGCTATGCCTTGAAATAATTAATCTTAGTGTGAAAGGGAGACTGCCCCCAGGATCCTAAAGTGAACTCAATCCAGTTTGCCCTTGAGATACTTAGTCATAGCCCTCCTGGCCCTATTAGTTCCTCAGGACATCAGTTGCCTTATGGGCTATTTTTGGCCTCAGTCCACCTCTACAGCGACACCCAAGCCTTGCAGATGCTACACTAGATCCTTGCACCAGCTTGTACAAGCCTCAGCCTTCTTGGTTCCATTCCACCTATTCCTCTTAATGTAGACTGTCAACGTAGACCCACTTCCTCCAGTCCAGCTTCTGAGTCTCAGCCTCTTAGCTCTCTTAGCCCCTGGACTGTCTCAGGCTCAGATCTTGGCTCTCTTGGCTTGAGCCTGCCCCTATTTCACCCTTGGGGCACAGGCTCTTCCCTTCTTGGCTTTGACCCACCATAGATAGGACTCAGAACTGGGGTCACCACCCAGGAACTCCTGTGAGCCATCCAGGAATTACAACATACACTACAAGCAACCAGCTCCTCAAGAAACCTAAAGACCTCTCTGGGTCATTATACCACTGCAAAAGCCCTTCCTCATATGCTACCTCTCAGCCCCTGGGAGTACTTGGTCTGGCTTGCAGCTTCTGCCCCTTACTAGCTCAGGCTGGCAGGCACCCTCCTCAGTACGGAGTTTAGAGCAACCCTGGGGTCCTGTTGCAGGAACTCAGGCTTATATCTCCTGAGCCCCTCCCTTCCAGATCAGGTGCTTTCCTGACCAGCCACAGGTATGTCCTCCCAGCTCAGTGAGAAACTTACTCCACTTAGGCTACAGTTGTTCCCTTGCTGACTTCCCTTGCTCCCTATTCAGCTGTCTGGAGCCCTTTCTGCTGTAGTCTCTCTCTCAAAATAACAGGAACCCCTGGCTCCCTGATACACTCTGCAAATAGAGAAATGAGGCAGGAAATCCCAGAACTTCAGGGGTCCAATTCAGATTCCCTGGGTATGTTTCTGCAATCAGAGAAACCTGAGGTTCCCTCATTTTCAGAGGCAGGCCGCAAGTGTTGTCCCACATAATGAAGACTCTGCAGCCTCTGTTGCCCCTGAAGGACAAAGGGCAATATCTTTTTCACCCAACGAAGTAGATCAGCCATGCTGAGACACATCTTGGCTCTGGTGATGTGCTTCATTTGGCAACATCTGCTAAACATCTGCCTAACATGTTATTCAGCTGCATCTTAATATAAAATAAAATGCATCTCATTGGAGGACAATTTCCCCTTACAACTTGTGAACTACACATATCCCAACACTTAGGAAAGAGAAGCTTTAAATCTTCTTTCTCCCTTTGAAAGAATACTGGAGGTTTTTAAGACAAAACATTAACCCCAAAGTTGCTTTATCCAGACCAATGTTAACTTTAAAGAAGCAATTATAGGATAGTGACAAATGTTAAAACAATGCAAATACAACTGCATAAACAATGTAAGTGCAATTGTTAAAATACCTGTATAAAATCAAACCCCCAATGTAAAAAGTACATATTTTGTAAAATATATCATTCATATGAATTACCATAATCATTCTAGACTTTAGGTATTTTTAGTGAGTATCCTCATTACGGCAAAATAGAAAACAAAATACTGTCCACAAAAGTCTTTTATAACCTCACTCTAGGGTTTTATTTCCCTCCTCCTTCAACAAAATGCATTTTTATTTTTGTCTAGAAAATAAGTCATAACACAACTCTCTTTCAGTTCATATGATGTACTATCATCCTCTTGACTTCTGCATCTTTAAATGGCTCTATTTTTTTTAATAAATAATTTTATTCCACCACCATGCTTTCTCTTTTTCCTGGTCTGCCCCTCACTGCAGCCACTTTTTGCTGCCCTCAGAAGTCTCTTTTGCATCCTGGACCTGAAATACTCCAAGACTGTACATTTTCTTTCAAGGGAAACTCTCAATCCCCAAATTGGGACAGAGAGCTTACCTTTGTCAGACAGGACCCTAGATTAAAGAGAAACCACGCTTTCTTTTGTCAAGAGAATCACTTTATTGGAAAGCTGAATGTAAGTTTAACTAGCATTCAGATAACACACAGGACCATGGGTGTAGGTTGGACCCCTGGAGTTCTGAGCTCTTGTTTAGATATTCTAACAGCTCAGGTCCGTGATTTCCCATTCCCACCAGGATTACAGTCTATATACAGTCATTAATGGCCTGTATCTGTCTGTAACATGATTGGGTATATGATAATTAAAGAGGTTGATCATGAAACCCTCTCCCTAAGCAAATGAAGAATTTATGATAAATATTTAACAACTGTTTAACTGGGATAGCCTCAGAGGTTATTACTTATGGTTTTGCTCTTAAGAGTGAATACTGTTCCTTATGGTAATGCATTTCAACTGCTTTGTTTGTGTAACTAAAGCCAGACACCTAAAGCAGCATGTTCTTGTTTACATTAGCAAAAGCATGGAATCATGTCCTGAAAGCCTGTTTCTCGATAAGATTATTCAAAGTTCACTCCAAAATTTTTATAATGGAGGTTGTATATAAAATGGAGGAACTTATGCCAAAGCCTCTGGTGTGTTCCTTATGTTCTCTATCCTGTACCAAGTGGCTGAGGGGTATGTGATCTGCTTAGCCAAATTCCTCAAGAGCTGAAGAAACCAGCTGGCAAGGACCATCTCTCAAAATGCCGTAGGACTCTTCTGTTTTCTGGTTGAGGCATGTTTCACTTGAGTTTGGTTGTAATAAAATGTGGATCAGTTTATGTCATGCTGTGCTATCAATGGGGCTCCCCAAGGTGCAAGATGGACATTTAGTCCTAAGTGTGTTACCTAATTTAGGGCCTTGGAGAGAATCGTGTTTCATTCTTTGATGATAGGTTGATTTTTTTTTTTTTTGGTGGCAAGTCTTTCATGTTTGGATTCTGAGTGGGGGGGTGCAGGGGTGGTGGGCAGGGATATAAGTTGTAGCCGTGTTGGTGTAAGGACATAAATAAATAGGGTTCTTTGGGTAAATCTGATATCTTTTATTAAACCAACTCAAATAGTTGGAAAACTTTTTTGCAAGCTTTTGGGTATAAATCTGACCTCAGTCTTTCCTACCCAAGTGCAGGAGGTTATAAGTCCAGTGACCTATAAGGTCTCTTCCAGCCCCTAAAAGCTATGAAACTTTGCAATTCCTTTCATCAGGCTGAGGAAGCATCTGCAGTTGGTCTGTGCTCTTCAGACACTTTTGCACTTTCACCTTTTGTTTTTGATTTTTTAAGTAAATAAAGGGTTTATAAGTAAAAAAAAATAAAAGTGTCTCTTTCCCTCTGTCTCCTTCTCCATATACACCATCCATAAATACTCACACCGATATTCCAGATTCAGACATCTGATATTAAAGGTTACCGATGTGTCCTCTTGTAAAACAATGGTTCCTCAGCATCAAGGCTTGTGAGAAAGAAAGAACAAAAAAGCATTCACTTTATAACCTCATTCTCTTGCTCTCTTGAGACCCTTTAATCTACTTTAATATACCTACACACCACCTCTTCAGTCTTCCAATTAACCATTCATTGCATAATTATCTTTTCCAGCTGAGCATCCTACTCCCAAGGAATAATTTTGTTCTGATTATCGTTTCCTTAACTGTGTTATCTGTATCATTTTATAGAAGATTGCCAGTAATTTGAGTAAGCTTTCAAATAATTCAGCAGATTTATAATATACATTTGGTGGCTTGGACTTCTCTCTTACCTCTCAAATGAGCACACTATTACCTTTTTGCCATTTCCCAATTATAAGGATGGCTTTCATTCCAGTCACTTCAATTTTGGCTGCTTCACTGTGGAAATCAGGCTTTATTGGAATGAGTGCTACTGATGCTGTTAATCAGCATATTATAGAACCATGGTGGATTATAACCCCTCCGCAACATAAATCTTTCTTGGTCTGACTGCACAGCTCCTAAGTGAAATACATGGCTTATTATTTTGACAGTTTGCCAAGAACTGGTTATTTGCTTTGGTGTTTTGCACACTTTCAGCAGTTTGTCAAGTGGCCCAGTTTGTTCACTTGGATCCCTGCTGTTCTATTGACAGCACACACTGAATAATAAGTCTAGTTCTATGTAATAACCTCTTGCACCAAGCCAAGCCTCACAGTATGATTGAGCCAGACATAGTTCTAATAATATTGGACTAGCTAGTCATAGAATATTTATTAAAATATAACATTTTATATTATAATGTAGTTCTATTTGGGGAAGAGTAAATATAAAACAACAGAAAAAGAAAGAAAACCAAAGAAGTTTACATCCTCTGAGCCTGATTCTCAGGTGTACTGAGACCGTTTCATTTCACCCACAGATGTACAGATGTATTAACATTGATAAGCCAGCCCTTGACAATGCCTTTTTGAAGGGGCAGAGCTGGCATAAGGTTCCTGGTGATTCTTTAAGTGTGTCGCACAGAATCTAAACTGCCCTTCTCAGAGTCTACATAAAACAGAGTGTAATTCAGAAGACACCTGTAATATGAAAGTGTTTTGACTTACATGAGGGACCAGAGAGATAGACCCAAATGGTACTGGAATTTTAGGAAATTGGAATTTTTCCTATATATAGAATCCACATTTTTACATGGTATCTAAATCAGCCAAATAAATACCTTGGTCCTTCAGTCCTTATTTTTGCATTGGAAAGATATAATGGCTAAGGACAGAAATTACACATAAACTGGTATAAGTGATTGGAAATTGGTTCAACCCTGTAAAGCGACAGAAGTTCAGTGCATGTAAACTACTTTCAAAATAGCCCAAACTGGTCTAAGATAAGCCTGGATAGATATGAGTAGTGATAGAAGTTACACATAAACCAGTTTAAGTGATCAGAAACTGTTTTAAACCTGTAACAGAACAGAAGTCCAGTGCACATAAACTCATTTCAAAATGGCTGAAACTGGTTTAAGATAAGTCTACATTCAATAAGTTTAACTGATTTAGGTCAAACTGGTTTATGAAACCTCTGTCCCAAACCCCTTCCTGGTTCAAGTTAATCAGATTCCTCCAGCATCTTAGTGTTTTGCAGCCCTGGGCTGGGCTGCCTGCCCCTCTGCTCACTAGCTGGAGCAGTGAGGGCTGGCTCACTGGCTTCCCTGCCCCCTGCAGACAAACCCAGGCTGGTGTCTAAGGGTCAGGGCGGGAGGGGTTAAAATTTCTTTCCTCTCAGTACAGAACTGTCTTGCCCTGCTAAACGTACTGCTCAGAGGCACCTGGAAGCAGGAAGAGGCAGTGATGAGCAACATTGCAGAGTCCTGTGGCTGAGATTTGCTGCTGTGATTAGGACTACAAATCCCAGAGACCTCAGGGGCAGGAGGAAGAGGAAGTGAACACACAGCCCATTCTGGCTACATGCTAGAGAGCTGTGCTCTATTCTCCCTGCCACCCCGCCCCCCCATCCCTGCTGGCTTCTGGCATGAGCCACTGTGAGCATATGGCTGCATTCCCTCAATCACAAGTGAATGTCTGCTCATTTGCTTATTGGTTCAATCTTTGCAACTTAGACTAACCTGGAAAGACTGAACCAATTCAGCCTTGGGCTTTTTGTCTGTCTGTACTTAGCCATAGTATCAGACTTAACTGATTTAGGTTAAGTCGATTTGTTGAATGTCTACCCAGATCCCTCCCAGATTCAGATTAACTCACAGTCATTCAGCATCCCAGGATGCTCTGCACCACCTCCACAACCAATCAATTCAGACCCAGGCTTTTTGACTGTCTGTACTTAGCCCATAAGTTCTATGATCATTGCCCCAACAGCAAGAAGTATAATAACAGGTGGCCCAAAGCCTAACATAAAGATACCATCACAAAATTTTATCTATCCTAGTAAGAGAATTTTTGAGGTTTTCAAATATCTAGGATGCGTGAAAATTAAAATGTCCATTCTATAGGAAATAATGAAATTCAACATTAGTTTTCAGCCAAAATAGAGTCAGAAAATTGAAGTAATTAGTGACAGTAGACAATTTTTATGAAACTAAAGACTCTGGAAAATGTTGTTTTTAAATGTCATCATTTTTGTTTCTGTCTTTTAAAAAAAACTATTTTGTTTCATTTCAGTGCTGTTCAGTATTAAACTGTAACTTCCTGTGGTGTCACAGTGCCTCTCAGCATTACTTTGTAGCCTTTTGTTTTCTAGGGGTTGGGCTCTTTCACAAGACTGTATGCCATGATGGAGTGGACATCTAGGATGCATCCACTTATTTGGTGACAAGGGACACTGTAGCACATAATGGCCTTTATAGTTCAGCCAAGAATCTTGACCCATTGCCACATGAAATACCCAGGCAATAACTCTTAGAAGTCTCAATGACAGCATACACTGATAAAATTCAATGTTGTATTGAATCAAAAGAAACTATTTTTAGTTGTTAGGGTTTTTTTTCAGTTTAATGAACTGAAATGTTCCAAAGTGAAATTCTTTCTATTGACATAAAATACATTTTCAAGCGTTGTACAAACTGCAATCTCCATTGAAAAATTGTAACAGAGCAGTTTTACAAAATTTAGAATGAGGCCACTCCAATATAACTAGAGTATTTGAGTCAGGGTGGGAAATAATCTTCCAAAATTCTTGTCAGATTTCATTTTAAATTTATCCTTTGTCATACTGGATACTTAATACTCCCTTTCTCCTCAAATTGAGAAATGTCTTAGGTCATTAGACCTTTCAAGAGAATAAAAGTTTCAGATTGAAATTGGATTTATTAAGATAAAAAGTTGCAAAATTAAAAAAAAAAAAGGAATTGGAATTTAGACTTGATGATTGGTATGTTTCATCTGTGAGAGATGGTGGAAATTGCAGCCTATGGCATCATTGGTTTGCAGTGTCTCATATGACTGAATAATCCAATATGAGATTTGCATGATCTGTGACAGTGGTTGTATGTGTCATGACTGGGTGGTTCAGGAGCTGCTTACCTCCTGCAGACTCTTTTCAAGCTGTTGGAGCCTATCATGAACTGTAATGCCCTGGTGAAGGTGCTGACACTACTTGTTTCAATTGCTTGACAAAGTTTCTCATTGGTCAATTCAAAATGCCTTCATATCTCACTTGCATGTATCTTTGTAGTGAAGCTTGGGACATGCTATTGTTCTTGTTCCCTTCGATAGTTCCCCATATAGCATGTCCTTGGATATATGTCCATCTACCAATCTGCTCAGCTAGACTAGCCAGTGCAGTCATTTCTGTTTGAGTAGGGCCTTCACACTTGGTAGGGCCTTCACACTTTGCCCTTTGAAGAACCTCTACATTGGTAATTTTATCTTGCCATTTGATGTTGAGTATGAAGCATAAACAGGGCAGGTGGAAGCTGTTTAACCTTTTCTCTTGATGTGCATAAGTTGTCCATGTTTTGCTACCATCCCAGAGAGTGCTGAGTATACAAGCTTTGTATACTAGCATTTTGGTCTTGATGGTAAACTTTGAGTTGTTCCAGGCTCTTTTAGTTAGTCTGCTGAAAGTGTTGACAGCCTTTCCAATGCAAACATTGAGTTCTTCACCCAGTGAGAGGTTGGTGGTCACTGTGGAGCCTAGGTAGCTGAACTTTTGGATTATTTATAGCTGTTTCTCATTAAGACTGATTGTTGGATCTTGTGGAACTCCCTGTCCTAGTACAATAGTTTTCTTTATGCTGATGGTGAGAGCAAATGCCTGGCAAGCTCTTAAAAGGCGATCCATGAATTCTTATAGTAGGTCTTCATCGTGGGCTATAAGGGCAGCATCATCAGTGAATAGAAGCTCCCTGCTAAACACCTTTCTAACTTTAGTCTTTGCATTAATTTGTGAAAGGTTGAAGAGTTTCCCATCCAATCTCATCTGAAAGTACACACCACCTTCCAGGTCTTTAAACACATAGTTCAGGAGTACTGAGAAGAAGATTCCAAAGTGTAGGGGCAAGAGCGCATCCTTGCTTCACTCTGCTTTTCATCTCAAAGGTGTCCAAAATGCATCCATCAGACAGAATCATTGCTTTTATGTTGTGGAAGGAATGTATAAGATATAATAGGATTTGTGGGCATCCTATCTTTTCCAAAACTGCAAATAGACCTGCTTTGCTGATGGTGTCAAACACTTTGGTTAGATCCACAAAGGAGATGTACAATGGTCTGTTTTGCTCTCTGCACTTTTTTTTTTGAAGTTGCCACAGGGAAAATATCATTCCTATGGTTGATTTTCCAGCCCTGAATCTGCACTAACATTCAGGGTAGACACAACTTGCCAGCTGTTGTAGGCGCACCAAGATGACCCTTGCAAAAGCTTTTACTACTGTACTTAGTAGCAAGATACCTCTGCTGCAGATGCCCTTATCTACTTTATTTTTATACAGAGTGACAATGTTTGCATCACAAATATCTTGTGGTACCTCACCCTCTTTCCAGAATTTGAGTAGCAGCTGATGAAGATATGGTAGTAGGCTTTCTTTCCTGCACTTGAACATTTCTGCCAGGATGCCATCTTTTCCAGAAGCCTTGTCACTTGATAATGTATCAGTGGCCTTGCTTAGCTCTTCTACAGTGAGCTCCACATCTAACTCTGTTATGAACTGTAGAGTTGGTATTTGGTCCAGTGATTTGCTGCTGTTTCTTTCTTGTGAGTACAGTATAACTCTAAGTAGTATTCAATCCAATAAGGCATCTGCTTGCTTCTATTTGTAATGGCTTCACCACTGTGTGATTTGAGAGGCAACACTGTTGACAGTGGGACCTAGAGCTTTCTTCAGACCATCATACATGACTTTTAGGTTTCCTGTGTCTGAGGCTGTCTGCATCTCATCACAGATCTTAATCCAGTACCGATTTGCTCAACAACTGGTTGCTCTTGTTTTTTGTCTGTTGAAATCTTGATTTGGTGCTGCCAGTTGGCTTTTCTCTCCAAATCTAGCTTTAGCTGTTTCATGGATTGCAGTTCTTAAAACTTCCCAAATTTCCTATGCCTTCTTTGACAATGATTTCCCAAACATACTGAGTTCAAAAGCCTTCAGAAATTCTTGGCACTGGTAAAATTATATTTATATTATATTACATTATTTAGTAATAGAAACAAGAGATCTCCTAAGCTCTAATTACTCTTATTGCCCATTCTTTTCAAATGTATGTAAGCTGATATGGTAGTGAACCACTATGGCCATTCTTATGATTTATGTAACCTGCTATTATTTCAATAGATGTAACAATTAGTCTTTTATCTTCTCCTTATGCTGCTTCACGAATATACTGATTCCTGTAATGTTATGCCTTGTTTAAGATGTGACTATTGTGATTAGGACTACAGTGTTGTAGTCATGAGTCTCCAGGAAATATATCAGAAGCAATAATTCTTTGTGATACCTTTTTTTTGGATCAACTGTATAATTGAAGAAATGTTAAACAAGCTTTGACTCCTTTTAGGTCTGTGTACTTTATGCCCAAAACATCATTAGGATTACACAGTTTTGGCTGTAAAATTCCTACTTTTTTTTAAATCAGGATATGTATTTTCTTACTGTCCTAATAATATGATATAGACTTCAGGGATATTTTTTTCTGTCACTTAATTCTTTAGGTCCAAATTGTTTTATATATTTATGAAATGCATATGATTTTGTCCTCTTGTGAAACAATCTTTGAGTCTTACCAAACCTGTTAGACTAAAACTTAGAGGATTTTGCAGTGTAGTATGAGTTTGTGCATGAGCTGAAACAGATTTTTCAGTTATGAATGTTTTAATAGTGACATCACTAGTCTTGCTGAGTTTATGCATTGAAATTCATAATATTATAAAAGCATTTTTCTGTTATAAAAATGTATACCAGAGCTTCATCTAACAATGACACATTTTTTCTCTTCATTCTCATATGGTACAGATAGTATTCATCTCTGTAAACACTGTAAAGGAACAGTATTTTCTGGAGTTCATCTGAGATTTCTTTTATTCTGTACCTCATGCTCATATTTTCATATTAACTGATGTTTTTGAAAATAAAAGCTGAAAGCTCTGAATCTGAGTCACTGTTGTATAGGGTGGTTGCAAAAATAAAAGTCTTATCCTAAAATGAACAGGGAGAGAGAGAACTACTGACATCACAGAGAATTATAGATATCACTCAGACGAGAACATGGTATTCTGTAACTACACTGGATAGGTCTGAGATAGGTCTATTGCTCACTAATAAAAGGCATGCAAAGTCCCTGCACCTTCCAATTCATTCTTCAATATAACAATACCCATTCCTTTACAATGTACAGACCTTTTCTGATGCTTCCTAACATCCCATTATTATTGTCTTGGAGCTCTTCAAAAACAGCAAGTAATACTTTGTTTTGGGCCTTTTCAATGTTGTGTATATAAAAGCTAAAGAATGAATGAGGTTCCATCACTGTAAATCCAGACTCTGCTTGAAATGGTAGTTTAACTTGCAACAAGTCAGTTTATTTCTTCATGGCAGCTTAATAACCAGCTTTGTTATGTGTGCATAGCGAAAGAGTTTTTGCTAAATTCTTATAAAAGATATTGGGTATTATGGATTGGACTTTCAAAGTTGTCTACAATAACTGGAATCACAGGTTCCACTTATTTCTAACAAAAATAGGATTCTTCAATTCCTTGGATAACTTTGAACAGTTCATCACATGTGTATTTATTTCACTTTGATCGGATTATCCATCTATATACCTATTTCACAGTGAACAGTTGCCTCTGTATTTTTTAAGTTGGGCAACAGTCCGTATCACAGTGACTTCCCAGAAAAGTTGCTGTTTTGGCAATCTGTATTAGTGGTACTTTCACTATGTTTTCATCAATATTATACTTAGAAAATTATTCATAATTTCCAAGTTTCCTTTCTTTTGGTAACTATTCAACCAAATCACCTGTGGTTAGTTCTTTGACATTCTATACTGTGACATTCTAAACAGAATGTAGCATATTTTAATTTACCAGGTACTCCATCATCTCTCTCAAAACTGATGTCCAGCCTTCAGCAATTTCTCCCCCTGTATCAACTGATGTGGGAACAGGATATTTCCATGCAGAGATATATTATTAAAAAAAAAAAAAAAAAAAAAATCACAGAGACCTCATTAACTCCTTGACTGCTCATGCAAGAGAGACTGCTACCCAAATGTCATTTATAAAAAGTGAGACGCACACTGTTATATGTAATCACTGTGCCTGCAAACTGTATGCATACTTTGTGCATGAAAGTACTGAAACTGAGCTTGAATATCTGGAGTTTGCTACCAGCATATTATTTGCATATGCTAATATACAGATTATTTACCTGACTGCAGTCATTTCATGCATAAATTAAGAGTGCATCCTGCATACACATTTTTTGTGCAAAGACCTTGCCTTCTGTCCTTTGGAAAATCAGGCTTATTGTGTCCTACTTGATTTCTAAACAACATAATTTCTCTGATTTTTTGCCTTTGTGTCCTTCATGTTTTCCAAAATACCAAACACATAAAACAAACTTATCCATTTGCTTTGTGTTCAACTTCTTCACCAATAGCATTGCAGGATTATCTAGAAGAATTATTGATATTTAAAGTTCAAGTTCTTTTTTATGTTTCTGCCATCAGCCAACATTCCTAACGGGAAACATCTCTTTAGAAAGCATGCATATCCCTTGGCAGTCATCTAATATATTCCACCAACTTCTGGTGCTCTAAGGTGAAAGCTATACTATCCTGAAATTACCTTTATTAAATTGTTGAAATCACAGAAGAGATGTAAAGGGTCTCCACTGGTTTCATTAAACGCAATGTATTATAATGTAAAAATGGGAAGATTTTCAATTTTGTAGAAACAGAATCCTAATTAAAGGCAGCTTGATCATGTTCTGTGACAAATTAGCATGTGGAAGCTCTTGTGAGAACACTAGTAGTCAAACAGACATGAAAAAGGGTGGGAAAGCGGTCAATAGCAATGTCTCAAAGAGTTAAGCTAGTTTATGTCAGTTGAGCAGTGTCACCTTTGATCTAACTCTGCCAATTCCCACCAGTCCTAAAATAAGGTGTTGCCAGAGTAATTGTCTGACACCCACTAGTCTACTTCCTCCATGGTACTGAAATATTTTGTGACCAGAGTGTTAGTTGAAGGTTACTTATCTGATCCAATTTGACTTTTTTAAACATAAGTAATGCCCCTCACAGCAACAAAACTGTGGCATAAGCAAGTGGCTGGGGAATCTCATTCAGTGCTAGCCAATTTACTAACTCTGTCAAACATATGTTCCAAAATTACCTTTGTGGGATATCACCACTGCATATTTAAATATTTATGAGCGTCAGAGTTGCATTCTCCATTTGGTCATTTGCTCCTTGGATGATGAAAGCCTGGAAACAACAGTGTGAACATTTGCTTGTTTTGATGTTCTAGTTCTTCCCTTGAAATAGCTGCCCCTGCATAAGAGAAAACAAAGATTCTGCAGCCACCCTTGTGGTGAATCTTTACTTAAGTACCAATCATTTTCTTCTCTGGGGACATTTTTTGTGTATATAGCAATTTTGCAACTGGAGATAGAAAAAGTTTCTTCAGATGGTTTTTTTTAAAGGAGTTTACAGCAATTCAATTGACAACTATAGGAAGCAGATGGCTAAGTAAATTAATAATATATTTTTTTTTAATTAAAATATAAGCAAGTAATAGCTCTGAGTCACCTAATATGCAAATAGATAAGGTTGTGTTTTTTTTTTACCCTGGGACTTGACATTTTAGGAAGTTGTCAGACCATTTTGTTTGTAGACTTTCAGTTTGAAACCTGCTTAGGTTGGTAACAAATGGAACTTGTTTCTATTTGATGGCTGGTTCGTGACCACTCTGAAATGAGTTGGTGGTTTCAGCCCAGTTTAATAGACAGGTGTCCACATCAGAAAAAGTCCAACAACAGTCAGATTGGCAGACTCAGCAGAAGAGCTGACTTAACAAGGAAGCTGTACAAGAGAGCAGTTTGCCAGGTCAGTATTGTGACATTTTGCTGGAACAAAGTGGCATTATTTGCTGTGCTGTTGCTTAATATGTACCTTTTCACAGGAGAGAGAAGAATTCATTCTCTAAGGCTGTCAGTCTGATATTTCCCACAATCAGTAAATTCAGTGTCAGAAAAATGTCTCTGTGTTGCTTGTTCAGTAACTGGATGCTGTTTGCATAGCAAGGCAAGAGAGAGAATGGAGGGGAAAAAATCTACTAAGATTCATTTGAAAGCCCTAGGTTTTTGTCAAAAGAAAAACATTTATAATAGAACTGATAAAATTCCTTTTAAGATATATGTTGTTTTTGCCTAAGGTGCCTAAGACAAACACAGTGAAGAATCACTAACCTGGATTTGGCTATAAATGGGAAAGCACATTTTTGTCAGCCACTGATAAACTCTGTACCGTATTTAAAAATACCAGTCTGAAATTCACAGATTTATTGCATCAAGATACAAAAAGAATTGAATGTATTTAGTAATTACTGGAGCATAAGCAACTGCTCCAAAACCTGGCTTCTGGAGTTAGTCATAAAAATGGGAGCCCCATATGTAGCAGGAACACAGCAGAAATCTTAGTTGTAGACATTTTGTTGCAGATTGGAAAGGAGAAATTTTGCCCTTAAGCTACATATGTATGAATATACACAAATACAAAATGGCTAATTGGAACAGACTGCAGATCATTTATTCAGCTGCAAACACTGTCTCTACACCTGGAGACCACTTACAAGGATTTATCTTAATCTGAGTGCAAACCAGTGATGGACTGAACAGGCACTGCCAGTGCTCATGGAAATAAAGCAATGGTGCACACAAAGAAAAACCTGCTGCCAAGTCATCTGTCGTACCAGGCCAGGCTGAATTTTTACATGACACTCTAAAGCGATGTATAATACTAAAAGATACTGGCTGTGTGCTAACATCTCCATATTTTGCAAAATCTAGGCCAGATACACATTTTCAAAAAGCCTGAGGCCAAATCAATCTAAGTTATTGTTTTCTGGAAGTGGTGTAGTTTAGATTGTTAGTGAACCAATTTGCCTCTGAGGGAAGAGGAGGAGGGGATTTTAGATTGTGTTCCACCCTTTTTAAACCAGTCAATGTGTGACGAACTTCCATTACGTTGCAAGTATAGACTGGTAGTATGTATTGAATTTCTGTTGCAGAAATAGACTGGTTCCCAATCATTTATACCAATAAAAGTGTAACATCTGTATCTTGTCTTCCTTAAACCCCTTTTGCCTACCATTGCCTAGTATTTTTGACAGAGGGAATTATCACAACAAGAGTGGCCTTAATATTTGAGAAGCAATCTTAGTCCTGTTGAAGTCAAGTAGATTTCAAGGAGAAACAGAAAGGTGTCAAAGAATCTGTCTGATAACTAGTACATTGCATGTGGAATACCAGTAGAAGAATGCGGCATGGACCATTTAGCAGGCTATTCCTGAGCTCTTCTATCTGCTACTAAAAGGAACTGCTAATGATCACTGTTCTAGAATACTTTCTGAAACATCAGTCTGTCACGTTTTTGTATGCACAATACTCTGTTGATCACGAAGCGTTATCTTGGAGCCTTAAAAGTAAGCTAGGTCTACTCTCACAGGAGGTATTCAGGGCTAAAAGTTGAATTCCATTATACATTGTGTTCTGGAAAAAAAAGGGAAGAAAGAAAAGAAATGTTCCTATCCTTCAAGACAGACAGAATTTAAAGACTCCAACACTTTAATCCCAATATTTTACTGAGCAAAATAGGCACTGTTTTGCAAAAATGTAGCCACCAAGTTGTGCTCCATTTTTCCCATAAGAAGGATAAGCTCAGAGATGAACTGGCATGATATCTGACACAATATGCAATCAGCATATCTTTTCAGTGGCCACAGCCTATTTTGTCAGATGCTATGAAAGGACTAGGAGAGAGCATCTAAATAAATATATTTGTTCTTTCTTATATGTTTATTTTCCCACCTCTGGTACATGTAAATACAACTTTTATTTTAGTTTTCTCATGCTGAAAAAAAGTTAAAGAATCTTGTAAAGAATAAATTATGAAAAGAAAAAAGATGTTCACCATTCTTCCCATACACTGTTTATATTAAAATATCTAATATCATCAGGAAATGCTGAATATGAATGTGAGAGTCAGGGGGTCTCATTTTCCTAAGGGCTGCACATCTTGACAAGCTGCTGTGAATTGCTAGTAAATGAAGAACCTGCCTGAACTGTGCAAGAAGTTACAAGCCAAAGAGTTCAAGTGAAATTGATATAGTCTCCTTTGGGTGCATCTACATGTCATGCTGTATGCCATGGCAATGTAGTGACAACATGAATCTACACATGATCAGCAGCTACTTCACTGTAGCGGCACGCTCTCCCATTTTAGCATGCTGCTATGGCAAGTAGCAGAGAAATCTAACCCTGTAGTGCATGCATAGTGCAGTACAGATGGTTACTGCACCATGTATGGTGTGTAGCAACATTGCCATATGGTGCTGTGAAGGCACACCCTTTGTCACATAACTGCACTAGTGTTGAGGAGACAGTATATAATGAAATATAATGAGAAAGAAATGCAGACTGTGAACAAGTCTCTTTGTATATGGCTTGACCAGTGCTGCACACCCCTAGAGAGGTACACTACCTTCTTGAGGCATTCATCTGCCATAACTTGATGATAGTAACTGGAGAATAATCTCCTCAAGAAGGAAAACTGGCTCCACCCTCAGGGCTGTATTTAATAATCCAAAATAATCAGTTATGGCCTGTAACAGAGCCTCAATGGCCTTATAGAAAGGGTGGGGGGGGGTCCTCCAACCCCAGTACCCCTGCCACAGTCCTCTGGGCTTAAGTACAGGCTCCCACTGTTAAGGCATCACAGCTAGAAGCAGCTCTGTACCTTCCTGGATGACTCTGAAGTCCATTAGAAACAAAAATGCAAAAATATGGGCTGGGGTATTCCTTACCTCTAGCCTCTGTTGCTCTCTTGTGCAGGGTTTTTCCTGTCACAACTGCTTGTGACTTTTTGGGCTCTCCATCCTGCACTCCCAGCCTATCAATGCTGGTTTCTGGTCCTCATTTGTAGCTTGTCTGTCTTTTATTGAGGGGAGACACCTGAACTGATTTAACATCAAGTGATTCCTCCCCTGAGGTTATAAACAGCCTGGACTGTTCCAGCCCCATCTTAGTGTTTCCAAATAGGGCTTTCCCCTTCCAGAGGTTCTGTTTCCCACAGGAAATGTTAAGGGGGCTGGACCGTAGCTGTGTTCTCCCGGGGCTTTCTGCAACACAGGCTCTCTTTGCTGGGTTACTTTTCCCCCTCTGGCAAGAGTGCTCTGCAGGTAAGGGTTTAGTTCTTTCCATGTTCCCAGACATTGATTCTTCTGTTTCCTGCCTCGGAGCAGGATCTGCAGTTGCTCTGTTTCAACTGCCCCTATGTCCTGCCTCTTCATTTTTTGGGCTGCTTGACTTCCAGATACTAAGGGGAAGGGAGTGAGCATAGATTTTCTTCTTCCCACGCCCCTTACTCTCCTACACAGACAGATTACAAAATGTGGGTCATTTAAAAAGTAATGGATGACTGGAATGAGTTCAAGTCTAAAAAAAAAATAAAGCTGTGATGACCTTGATAAAAAAGCATATGTACTATAAAATAGGAATGAGGCAACACAAGAGATGAGACCCAAAGCTTTACCTGTATAAATTCTGAAATAATGAGAACATTATGGTACAATTTGCTAGCAGGAGGTGTAGGGGATGTTAGATTTTGTTAAATAGGAAGGTAGCAGGTCTTAAGAGTCCATTAATCTACAATAAATCAAATATTATTTTCATAGATTTCTAGATTTGGATTTCAAACTCTGCTTTTTAAACCACTTCATAATTGAGAGGGAAAACTTGTCAAATACTAAGTCCCATACAGCTCACAAATGTGACAATTTAAGTCTCTATACAATCTAAAAAAAAAAAAAAAAAGGCTAGGTAGGTAATAGGAATAATGCAAAATAGGGTTTTAATTTAAAATATAAACAAAGTGTAATGCATGCAAAAATAAAACTTAGAAGTTCCCAGAACTTTCAAATGATGTTAGTCTTTAAGTTTTGCAGTACTATTTTCAGTTTAAATCTACATGCATTTTTTTCTAAGTTAATTACCCTCATTCAGAATATAGTTTTGCTTGAAAGGCCCTCTCAATACGACTTGTACTTTGATCCCATCATTTGAAGTCCATTAGTGTTTGGAAATTTTATCTCACCCATAATTTTGCCCTTGCAGCAAACAAGTAATTTACATGGATAATTAACTAGTTTCTTTATGCAGAAACTGAAGTACAAAGCACATATGCAGAAAAACATGAGTATGTAAATTGCAAGTGCAGGTTTGTTTAATAACTTTGGAAAATATGGTTCATAGGTTTTACAAACTGGCAACACAAAAGAGTTTTAAATAAAAAATGTTAAAACACATGTACATAAAAGAATGCATCAAGACATTTGAAAAATGATAAAGAAAATTGTCATTTACAGAAACAGTAGTCCTCAATCCACTGGTCGTGGTGATAAACAGCATACAGTGTTAATATAATGATCTTATTTAACATATAGTAACTTAATGGAGTAATGATCATTCTAGGGTTTTTTTTTTCCTCCAAAATGTATCCCTCTCTACCTTATCATTTTGGAAGTTACATAAAAGGGAAAAACAGGATTTACCCAAACTGAGTTTAATACTGGCTTTCCAAAGAAGGCATATAAGTGCAACATATTAACAAAATAGCTCTAAAGTATTACTTAAATACATGATCTGACAGCTCAGGTCCTTGTAGGTTAGATTTTCATAGTTCTAACCCAAGGCAATCCTGCCAAACTCTCCTCCTTGTACCAATAGTCACCTGTGATTAGTGTCTTTGTGGGATCAATATAAGTGGAAAAATCACACACCCTGCCAACTAATAGGACCCACGATGCTAGTGACTCTGCATGGCATTGAGGTAGGAAGTACCAAGCTTGCCCTACTGCACTGGATCCCTGTTTGTGATGTATGGCTGGTTACTGTTATATGGCTTACTGTTTCTTTAAAGGTTGTAACTGCATGTGTCACTCCAGGTGTCATGCTTGCTTTCAGTCTGGGGTCCTGCTCAGAATAATAAAGTTATCAGCCATGGGAGTTATATGTTGTACTTTTTGTGTCTAATCCCCAACTCTGAGTTCTGAAGAAAATAGCTGCACAGGCCATGCTCCACTATACAGAAACCATTTCCCACCAACATCTCCTTGATTTTACCTCTGTGCCCAGCATGGGATTCCACCCTGTGTTCATAGGCACAGATTCCCATGTCTGGTCCTCATTATCTGCAGGCCTTCTGACTTCCCAGTATCCTCAACTCTGTCTTCTTGGTAATCTCTTTCAGGGTAACTCCTTTCCTCTCCCTGGAAGTTGTCCCATCCCCAGCCTGGGAAGCCTTGTTTTTTTAGGTACCTGGTCTGAATTGACCTCCTTTCCCTGTGCACACCCTTTTATATTCCTAAGTAGGCAAAGCCAGAAGTGAACTAGCTTCATGAATCTTTATCAAGATACTATGATGATTCCCTATGCACTTTTGTAATAGGGTTTGGAGCCCCCATGGTAGACACTAATGTGCATAGTGGGTATACTAGACCAGATCCTCATTATAAATCATCATCTCTGTGTTGTTCTATACCAGCTAAAGATCTGGTTCATTATATTTAAGTGGGTGAACTTCACCTTTAAGATTAGGAACATTATAAAGTTGCTGGAGGTCAAAGCCCAAAATGAATAATAAGATGATAGTATTGGTGAGGTTTTTTGTCAGCTACAAAAGAAATTAACTAGCTTTGTGAAAGGTAGGTTAAACCGAAACTAGAATCCTTCACTTAGGTTCATAAAATGCCCTTGCTGTTTGTGCAAACACCCATACACAGCAACCTGTGTATTTCAGTGCAGGAAATCTGAGTTTTAGTATTTTTGCTAATGGCAAAGCAAACAACCACAGCTAAGGTACAATCAAAGCAGAATCATCCTTAGTAGGGTGACTAACAATGGAAGCATGACCTTACTGTAGGTAGTTTTGCTCATTTTCAAGGAGCCTTAGAAGTCTATGAAAATGGGGAGTTATATAGGTCTTTTTCTTTTATAGTTTACTGCTTTGATTATGTTTGGTTGTAGAAGCTCCTATAGTCATCAGTAGCCCATGGCAGTATTTTAATGAGATGGGATACTTTCATGTGAGAAGAGCATAAAGAGCATGTTAAACTGGTTTACCAGACACAATAACTTGAAATGTATTATGAAGTGAAATTACTAAATGACAATTAGAATTATTGTTAAAGGCATCCTGTTATACAAAATCAAGTCTTCAACATGAACAAATTATAAATGAATAATCAGACTGACAGAGGGAACCATTTTTATGCTTGTGTTAATGGGTCAAATTCATCTGAAGTGTAACTTGCCTTAAGTGAATGAAATTACACCAGGGATCAAGTTGGTTCTGTAAGTTTGTGTTTTATAATGAAATTATAATTTGCATGCCAAGTTGTGATGCAAAAGAATCCTATTATAAATGTCATGTTAAAAGTTTTATATGATTCCGTATGTTATTATCCCTTTGAATACTGGAATTTCCCATGCAAAAAAACAAGCATAGAAGTAGAATTCCTTACTAGCAGTACCAGATGAATTTGATATATTGGGCCATGTCTACACTATCTCTCTGGAAAAACTGGGAGCAATGCGAAGAAGA
This sequence comes from Caiman crocodilus, assembly GCA_030014935.1. NCBI lineage: Eukaryota > Metazoa > Chordata > Crocodylia > Alligatoridae > Caiman > Caiman crocodilus. The sequence continues at coordinate 39,729,040 of JAGPOW010001543.1, forward strand.
CACCTTACCCGCTTGTTCTTGTTCAGCATGTTCGTGTGCCTGAAAACTCAGCTGTGTAACTTGCCTGAATACAGGCCAAGAAGCACACTGAGGCAGAGAGCCTCAGAATGAATGGGCACGTGCTCCAGGCCATGCTAAACTGACTATGATACCTAGTATTTTTAGTGCTATGATACACACTGAGGAGAAGCATGTGGGTCAGCTATGGTTCCCAGGGGTACTCTTGAGCTTGCTATTGTGACATAATGTCAGTGGGCACAAACTGTGATGCCAATGCTACTGCACAGTAGCAAGAAGCTACTTCTCAATAGGGCTGGAAACAACCCATGCACTGCTGGGACTATGCAGTAACAAAAGTTACTGTGCAGTCATTTTATTACTCACAAAAGCAAGTACTAAATGACTGTGCAGTAACAACTGCACACTTGAAGATCTGCCCAGTAAGTCTTGCACACAGAGCCAGGAAGCGTGACCTCCCAAGAGACAGTCTGGTAAGGCCAGCAGGCACTCCTAGGGGGTAGAACAGGAGAAGGCCAGCCACTGTTACCACTTACTATAAATAATTGCATATAAATTTCTGCTTGTAATAAAGCATTGTTCCATAGTCCAAGTTTCTAGATACTACAGGATAGGCATAACATTAATTCCCTGGCAAGTCAGAGAAGTTAACTGTCAGCATTTCTGTGGAATTCCGGTTAGATGTGGAATTCCTTGCCAAATGCAATTCAGAAGGGTACAGGTTTCCTTCACTTTATGCAGTAGATGTGTTCCTGAAAAAACTGTTCATAAGCCGAATTCACAGAAAGGGAACCCACTTTACAAGGTAAAAAACAGGAAAAGGTTCCAAGACCTTGATTGCATTGGCAGCAGGTAAGTCTGGGCTGGGATAGTGCTGGGCTCTTCCTGGAGTGGGCTGGGCAGGCTATCCTCGGGGCAGGCAGTGGCAGCACTGGGAGGGGAGCCATGGGTGCGGGTGGAAGCCTCCAGCCACCCCAAAATTCACCGTAACACCCCCCCAACTCCTGACTCCCTATCCCAGTACCACCACTGCTCGCCACAAGAGCAGTGCGGCCCAACTCCCCTTGCTGGAAAGAGCCTGGCCCCCAGGGCCTGGGGTGACTGGGGCCTTAATCTGCACCTTTCTGCTGGTGGTGAGGGAGGGAGTGGGGCTAGGGCCTGACCCCACCCCACAGCAGTAGGCCGTAGTAGCAGGAAACATGCCCCTCATCCCATGTCCCTCCCCAGTTGTGCAGCCCCAGCCATAGCCCCAACCCCAGTCCCTCTCCCTCCTCTCCACCAGTGTGGGAGGCAGATCGAAGCCCCACTCACCCCAGCCCCTCTTCTTCCTGTGTCCTGCTCCCTCCCTCACTGCTGAGGCCTTGATCTGCCTTGCTGGCCTTTTCCCTCCCCCCACCAACTTACCTGCTGCCAATCACATAAGAATGAATATACCCCACATATAACAAATTTTGAGTATAAAAAGGGTCATTGCATAAGAGCAAATTCATATATACAGAACCTGCATAAAGCAAGAGGAACCTGTATGTGTGGCACACCTTGATGCCAGATTCAGTCAGATGCACCTTTGAGACATACTCCTGGGGTGTTCTTAAACCTAGAAGGTGTCCTTCCTTCAAAAATCCTTCTTTGTTATCCGCTGCTCGACCACTCAGAACTGAGATGTGCCGAAGGGCCAACTTCTTGACTAAAGTTATAACTGTCTCAGCCAGGTCTTGCCACCTCTTAGCAGAGGAGAATTTTCCAGCTAGAAGAATCACATGTTTGCCCAGTCATCTGCTTAGAAAATTATAGATTCCCCATTGCTTTTAGAGAAGAGACCTGCCTGTTGAGATGGTCTGAAATCACACCTACTGCTGACAATAAGGAAGTTGTAAAGAATAACAAAAATACTTGTTATAAAAAGAAAAGCAATAGTATGAAATCAGTAACCATACACTGAGATAGAGATAAAAGAATAAGCAAACTAAAGAAAATATCAGAAACATGACTTGACCTTAGAGACCTAAGCCTTAAGAATGCAGCTCTTATTCAGCTCAAAAGGTTGGAAAGTGGCTGCTGCCCCTGACCTTCCTGGCAGGGCTTTCTGAAAATTGTCTTCTCAGCCTATATCACTTACCCCCCAACTAGCTGAGGAACTAAAGTGCCTTATGCCCAGGAAACTTAGACAAATAGGGAGTTTTTATACACGCTCCAAGGTTTGAGGAGCAGGAGGCACTAAGTAGAGAACTGCTCTGATTTAAGTACCTGCGGTGTCACTTGTGTCAGCATCACCATGCTTCAAAATTGCAGTGGGGGTGTTTTAATTAAAGCTTGTCAAACCAGCTGATACATGAGATGCAGAGGCTGCTGCAGGCATGCCAATTAGCATGCTCTGATGTGTCAGAGCAGCCTCCCTCCACGTGCACAGGCACCCACACTTTTAGTGCATTGCTTAAGTACTTGTCCTTACCTGGCCAATTGCATATTTCTACAGATTTCCCAGGAAGCATACACCTTGCATATGACTTCCTGCCCTAGGTGTGCATCTGGTTACCAGTCCACAACCCTTTCCTGATTCAGTTATGACCAGGTGAATATTTACAGCCTCAAAATAAAGAGCACTAATATAATGTTCTAAAGATGAAGTCTCTTACCTAGTCTCCCCCACTATGAGAAAAAAAAACATCCTTTGAATAGCCTGTTTCCAGATATGATTCTTCATATAGGCCTAACTTTTTAAAATGTAAATTCCAGCATTGTCTGGAAGGGCCTGATTCACATGCCTCCAACTGCAAGGGCCTACTTGACTGATCATTAAACATATTTGTACCCAATGCTAATTATCAGTGATTACTTCTCCCAGCCATAAAGGCTTGATTCCCTCCCATGTGAAAAAACTTACTGTTTAGGGCAAAACATCTAAATATCATTATCATGTTATACAAGCCTTGCCCTAGTATAACATATAAAATACAGTCATATACAGTACTGCACTATACTAATGTGAGAATGATAAGGCTAAACACAACTTAACTCTCTGTATCTGTAGAGACCATGTGTGTCATATCAGTAAAACATACTTAAGGAAACATGTTTGCCATTCTATGAACATCCAAAAATATATTATAGGTTCATGACAGTTTGAATAGGGGTTAGGGAACACTTGAAACATTTGAAGAGAATGGGCATTCAATACGCAGAATAATGATTCCCCGGGAAGTCATAGGTGTCAGGAGATCACAACTAATTTGCTCTAATCATACTGCTAACTAGAAGGGGTTCCCCACCTCTCCACAAGATCAGTTTAATGTGACAAAAATTGAAAAACAAACTAATCTGTTAAACTGTTTGGGCATATTGAATGGTTTAAGAAAGTGAGACAGTGCTTGGAGCCCTGACTCTGCTGCTATTTTCAGTTGATAAAGTATTAATAAGAACTGGTACTTGGTATTGCTAGAAAGAAATGTTGCTTCCTGTCAAATCTTAAAAAAAATCAAATACATTGAACTATGTTCATTAAAATCCAAACAACAAGCAAAACATCTAATGGAAGCAATAGCATAACGGTGACACCATAGCCCCATTTTGTTCTCTTAAACCATGCAGTATACCCCAAACTCTTTTAACCTAATTCCTTATAAATGAATGATATAAAGGTCATGTATGATGTAGAAGTATTGAGGCTTCCCTTCTTTTATAAAGATGCTAGTTTTTATTTAAACAACTGCTATGTTTTCTAATGTAGCCTTGTCAGTGTTTACTGGGATCTCCGAGTTTTTCAGGAATTGTTGTAAGCATGTTTAATGTGTGGTAATATTCCATGGGCTTGATTCCTAAAATAAATAGCTGACATTGAACAAATGAACTACCAGACTCCTGGGATCTGCAGCTACAGAGCCCAGTCATGATTTTATAGTAGAGAATTAAAATCTATTCTCCCCTTCAGCAGCTAAGAAATGCCTCATTAGTACTATAAAGGAAGAGCTGAAGGCATATCCATTCTATATATAGTACTCTATGTCTCTGGTTAGATAAGGTCATTAATAGCCTAAGGATGGAATGAGTTGTCAAAGTGATATATAAGTATTTTATGTCCATAGAATAAGGTGGTGTGGGTTGTTTGCAAATGCTGTCCCCCTTTTATGTCTGTTCTCTGTCTTTACAAAACTTGGTACTGCCTAAAAGTCTTAAACACCAATTTAGGTTCCCATGTTCCTCTGTTTATGAAATAAGCCACTTCTGTCTAGCCCCAGTTTGAAATCCTCCTCTGGTTTTATGTACAGTGAACTCTGCTTACGCATTACTAGTCTACCACATTTGTGCACAAGCAGGTTAGTGTTAATGCTTCTCCTTCAAAAACATATTTTAAAACATATTTAAAAACTTTAAATTTTATATTACAAAGAATTCATTCATTAGATAAATTATGGTCTCCAGGTGGAACAGTTATATGCAAGTCTTGATATAAATGACAATGTTTCCAGATTTTAATAGGTTAAATTAGGACATTTCTTTCCAAGGGCAGTGCAAATCTTCACTGTTGCTTTATTATTGAAATGTAAGAGGGCCATCTCTCAAGTAACTTTTAATATGCCTTTAGCTAAAATTGATCTTCAAATCTATTTTCAAGAAATAATTCTTACCCATTAAGTCCTCCCTAGAAACATATTACACAAGTAGCATTCATATTATGGCATCCATATTAAAAAGAGTGTTGACAAACATGTTACATATTATGGCAAAATCCACTAAAGTTACAGTGGATCATTAGTTTGTTTATTAACTATCTAAAGAACCAGCATGCCTTAGGCAAAGTTGTCTGACTAATTGGCATGCCAAGTAAGCTACATTGTTGAAAATGCAAACTATAATAACTGGAGGGTATTAAAAAGAAGGAAAAAAAATAATCCCACCCAGAATAAGAGTTTAAAAGGCGTTTATATCAATTTTTAAATGTCAGTTTTGACTTTGCTATCAATGTGCAATTGGAAAATAAATAACATATACTCTTAGGAATGAGAACAATATCTGCAATTCAGCCTCATAAATTAAGGACAATTCATTCAGGGTCCACGAACTAAGTGGAAGGAGAAACAAATGATATTCAGGAAATTCTGAAAACACCGGCTTGTTTACTATACCAGTATTGTTTTCTACTAGTGAAAGTGTCTTGCTTCTTTAAAATTATTGGCAAAAATAAAATGGAAAGTTTACTTTTTTTGTCAATAGCTATAGAATGTAGATTTGAGGTACACTGTTTATGAGACCTGCTATTATACAACGTGTAAAAGAAAACTTTACATCTTAAGAGTTATTCATGGTTCAGCACATAGCACAAGTTAAATATTAAAATGGATGAGCATCTAATTGAATTTATCTTTTGAAACATTTCAACAACGTGTCATTGGGCTGCTGTATTAGCTCCATGTTATTCAAAATCAAAATTAATAAAAAATATTACAATTAAACAATGTATGAATTCTACTGTAATTTATGTATTTAGGTTACATTTCAATTTCCCAGCCACTGTCCAAATCTTTAAGTATTAATTCAGTTCTGATTTGAAGTCAATAGGAGTATTTCTGATGAATGACTAAGTTGAACTAATTTAACATTTCAGAGGCTGACCTATATTGATATCTTAAATAGTTCAGAAAATTAAGAAGATGAATCTCATAACCCTTTCTGAAGAAGAATTACATCATTTGACCAATGCTATGTCTTTACACCAGAGACTGGTTCAAATCTAGGCAGGGCCTGTAAAAACAGAAATTTATTTTTGCTGATATAACTGTATAGATGTATACACTGTAGTATGGGATCAAGCTAAAGTCCATGGAACTCCAAGAGACCTTTTTTTTGGTCTTCAGTGGGTGCTAGACCAGGTCTTTAAAAAGGAAAATGAAGAGGATTTTACAGTTTATTTAATTTCTAATGACTTTACAGTCAAAAGGCATAGTATAAGATAGAGCAGTTAACCATGTGAGAGTTGGTGCTACAGCTTATGCGGTTATATGTCTCTCTGTGAATAAATACAATATTTTTTCACCAATTTACATCAGTGCTAAAATCAGGTTTAAAATAAACATTTAGGGAAATTTGAGTTGCTTAAACTTTGGGGTTGGATTATCAGGTTCCATGGCGCTACATAAATTTTACATCAGGTGAGGAGCTACCCCACAGTGTTTTGTTACGTGATAATTTCTACACAAAGCTCTCAGATCGAGTCTTTCTTCTTTCTTCTTAATGCATTAATTACACCATTTGAGTAGAAGAGATTACTTGGCTCTGGTAGTTTCATTAATCTGTAATATTTTAATATGAAAATTTTGTATTGAGCACTACTCAACGACTTGTCCTAGCAAAATATACAGGTTTTTTTTCCCTAATGATAGAAAATATTCTACAACTGACAAGTGAGCAATATACAATTGCCAGATCATCACATATATCTCCATGAAAAAAGGTAAGTAGTTTACATATGTCACTGGAAGCTCTAAAGCCATGATTCTAAGAGCTCAGGTCTAAATCTGCAATGGAAATCCTTTATGAAACAACAATGACAGTTTGGGTTTAAATGAAACTCTATGTACTTCATGACAACATATTTTTTCAGGCATTTTGTTATGTGGAGAATTTAAGTGGTGTTAAATATGCTGTCAAATATACTGTAGCACGTTTAGACACCTTAACATAGCACCATGTAAAATGGTTTAACATTTTGGCCTTGTGGACCTCTGGGAAACAAATACAAAGATTCAGCACAACTGACTTGAGTGAGACCTTTAAGTAGTTTTCTCACTGAGAAATGCTGAAAACTATACAAATTGGCTGATATTATGATTGCATTCTCAGAACAGTGCCTTTGTTTTAAAAAAAGTAGGAGTTCCCTATGTTTGAAGTGCCTATGGGTAGGTAAGGAAAGTTATTGTTACTGCTGGGTAGCAGCTATTTCTGCACCAGTTCTCTCCTCGATTAATGTTCATGTTCTTGCACTTGTATAGGTAGCTAGTGCGAGATTTTATGAACATTAGAAAGGTGCTCAGTTGTTTAAGGTTTACATATAAACAACAGGACAACAGAAAACTAGAATAACTTTCTCAATGCCCTCTTTGTTTAAGGAAACTTGAAACTGTTGCAACCTTCATAACTTTGAAATGTATAAATATAAGAGCATGATTCTAGGACCACTAAATAGAATTGGATTTGTCATAGACTTTAACAGAACCAAAGTTTCAGTGATTTCGCTAGTATTATAAATTTTCTAGAGATTAACACACAGGAGTAAATGTGTGATGATTTATAGATACCATGAAAGACAGGCTGGTGGTAGGCAGATTTATTAGCACCTTTAGCACTTCCTAGTTATGATAACTTCAAATCCAATATCTTGTTTCCTGGTGTGAACATTAGCTGCCACAGAACATCTTCTTTTCACTCTTTATGCAAACTTTCTACACAGGTTAGGGACAGAAATTATACATAAACCAATATGTCTAAGCACAGACAGTCAAGAAGCACCTCCCCCTGCAAACCCCCCTTCTCAGGATGGGCAGGCTAGCCTTGGTCCAAGCTATCTGCTCCAGCTGAGATGGGAGGTGTGCTCTAGTGCCCCTGGCTTCTGACCTAGCCTACTGCAGGCATGCAGCTGCATTTCCAGAATCAAAAATGAAAGTCTGTTCACTTGCTTATTGGTTCAATCTACACAGCTGAGATTAACCTAAAAGATTGAATTGATTCATCCTTGGGCTTTTTGACTGTCTGTTCTTAGCCACAGATAGAGAAACATTAAAAAAAAAAAAACAAAGAAAAAATAGTTCATCATGGATAACATGGTTCAATGTATTTGGGAGATAATTCGAAAAAGTTCCTTACAACAAGATTCACCACCCCCCATCCACTCTGTACATATATAGTGTTTATGACCTTTATAATAAAGATTGTAACATTTTGGTCCCATTAAAATTAATGGTGAAATTCCAATTTATTTCAAAAGTACAGGGATTTAACCAAAGTGTTTAAAAGTAGACATTGTATAATCCATCTGTTTCTTCCTCTCCCATGTGGTAAAAAAATGCTTTTCTTGTTTGTTTGAATGATAGATTTTTGTTCGTAGAAAGGTTACTGAGGTAAAAGTTAAATTTTGGACCTCCTTCAGGACATTATTACAGCTAAAATTATTCGTATGACCTTGAATGATTGAGCTGATCTCTTATGTTTAAATTCCAGCTGCATGAAAGTCGTATCTCTCCTTATCATGAGCATTTCCCTGTGGGTAGGCTATTCCATGGTTTCAGTAGAAGACAATTTTTAAGAATAATTCAGTTGTCACAGAGGAAGAAAAATCTGGTATTTTAACTAGTTAGAAGGACTCCTATGAAGATCTCTGCATATCAAGATGGGAAACATCACATAATGGAAATTATAGAATAGGGTTGTCAAAAATCCAGTTGGTGGGCTGGATGTGGCTTGCAGAGCTAATTTATCCATCCCACGTGGCTACTGGAAGTTGGGAGGCATGGTCTGCCACAAAATTCAAGGCCTCTTGACCCCAGTGAGCGTGACCATTGGCAGTGAGCTTGGCTCTCCACTGCTACCACCAGACCCCCTCTTCTTCTGGATTCCTTGCTGCTGCTAGACCCCTCCCTGCTACTGTAATGGTGGCCATGGCAGCCACTCCTTTGTCTGGGCTGGATCCAGTCCAGGGCCTCAGGAAAGTTTGACATCCCTGCTATAAAAGATACCTAACAAGCAGGGATTCTGGTTTTTCCTAATAAAAATAAATAAATCCCCAATTTTCAGATTTAAAGAAGAATCCCCAAATCCACATTTTTCCATGATTAAAATGAAGTGCCACTAAATAGGATTAGCTATATATTTAATCTATAAATATAAAAATGTGAATGTTGAGTTACTTCTTTAAATCTGAAAAATTAGGAATTTTATTTTTTAAATCAGAGAAAACCAGGATCCCTGGTAATAAGAATGATTACTCACATAGGTTTCCTGATATAGCAGTAATCTTTTGAAAACATTCCAGTTTTGCCTGACATTGGGTGCAATATTGCTTTAAGGAATATTTAAAGCATTTCTCCCAGGCTTCTTGAACCAACTGACAGTTGTATTCTCATGGGAAACTGTCTCCCTTCAATGAAAGCAGGGAGGCTAAATGTTAGCATCCACAAACCACTTGCAGGGCCTCTCAAGGCCCTTAGTGGTTCACAGGTCTCCATTTGGAATCTACTGACATTGTCTCACAAATTTTAACATAACAGTTACATAAGTAAGAACCTTATATTCTAACACTTTACCTTGTGCCTAAATTTACTGGTAAGTCTCCTGCGGTCCAAGGAGCACCTTGTGTAATTAAAATTAGAAACAATTCATTGCAATATTTTTACTTTTTAATATAGGTTGTTATATATGCCATAGCTTAAAAGGAAAAAGGATAATTCTACAAATTTATTTTTTTCTTCGATTATATCAAGAAATGGTTTTTATATGTTGCTCTGAAATTTCTATAAGTTTTTATTCTTATTTATATATTTTTTCAACAATATAGAAGCAAGACTCACTTTACTAGTTCTTATTCTGTCCATAGATATGCTGGAATAACTGAAATCTGTATTGTAGTGAGGACTGCTGGATAAGTTTCCTTGCCATCTAGGGAAGTGGAATGTTTGTTTTCCAGTCATTTTAAACTTGGCTAGCAGCAACTTGATGAACAGAGGTAATAATGGATAAGTTATACTCCACAGGGATTCACCTGTGTTAAAGCATTTGTAAATAGGGGTTCCATAATATATGAACATGCATGTTCATATAAATACACAAATGTAAACGCATGTCCTAAGTTGCCTCATTTCATAAGTCAGGACAAAAATAGCTTCAGATCAAACACTAGTATTTCTTAAATGTATATATATTTCCAAGTATTTTTCTCAAAGAAAAAGGTCTATATACAAGATCCTAAATTACTATAGATACATATTTGGTAACAGTGCTTGAGGCTAAGGAGTGATCTGTAGCTAGCGATAAAACTTTAAGTAAAATTACATAATTAAAGCTATTCTGAGGATATGAAAAAGATATATGTGTATATCTCTATGCATGTGATTAGATGCTATGTCTGTAGCTTACCTAATAGACATATAAGCCACCAAAATAAAATGTAAATTCTGTCTTACTGCATAAGTGAGAGAATTGAATCTTCAAAGCAGGATTTACTGGAGATGCATTGAAATCAATCTCCTTAAAAGGCATTTTAAGGACATAAACAAGTGTTGTATATACCCAGGGCAAAATTAAACATAAAAATGTATTGCCTCTGAGGCAGAACAAAATAGTTTCTTGCAGTGAACAATATTGCAGTGTCACAGCATGGGTTTTGAATTCTATTTCAGTGAAAAGGGTCTGGAAAAGAAAAACATATTAATAATAAGCTTCAGTCTGTGACAATGGAAGTTCTGAAATTCTTGTCGATAGTGTGTCATGTAAGTAAGAACAAATATGAACATTTCTTTTTTAAAAAATATGAAGCAACATTACATTTTCTTTAATACCAGTGCCCATGGTATGGTTTTATTTCATTTTGTAGAATGACAGTAATAATGACGCTATGAACTCCAATATCAAGGAAAGTTTTCCCCTTCTGACTGTATTACTGCATTACATTGCACAAAGTAATCCATTTTTTTATTGAATCAAATACTGAGAGAAATAGCATTTAATTTTAATACGTTTCCCATATGGGAAATCTGTATCTTTGTCAAAAGAGAGCTTCATAAGTACCTTGATAGCACAGAATTGCAGCATATTTCTGTAATACCATGTAATCCTTTACCATTTATTTTACCCTTGAGTATAAATGAATGTTAGAATTCACTCTTCTTGCTCTTGTTTACTACCACTGTATTACTTTGCCATGGGAAGATGTGGGCTAGCCAGTTTTTCCTCAATTCAAACAGAATTTTGATCATTTGTCTGAACTGGCATGTAAGTTCTTTGGACAGAAACATAGTCCCTAGAGTGCACAAATTTCAGTATTTAGTTCTTTTGTAATATAATGCGTCCTGGGACTATACTCCAGTCAAAAATAAGACTTTCAAGTTGCACATTCTTTATTATTGTATAACCTGGACATTTTTTATATTGCTATTATTATTATTTAATTCCTAATGGCAGCTTCTTAAGCTAGGGACACACATTCAAAAAGCCTGAGCCTGAATTGATTCAATCTTTGCAGGTTAGTCTAACCTGGCTAGGCTAAACCAGTTTGTAACCACACAGACATTCCCTCTGAATTGAAAAAATACCAACACATGCTTGCAGTGGCTCAGCCTAGAAGCTGGGGAGGGGGGTGCTAGAGGAACCCACCCTTCCCTTCCATAGTACAGAGCTGAGGGGTCATGGCCAGGTCCCACAAGGACACTCTGATTAGATATGTGGACTTCCCCCTTCTTCTGACCATCCCAGCAGGGGATTGATAAATGTTTATTACCCCTAACTCAGTGTTTATCACCCCATTAAGAAAACAACAGAGGGACATTACCAGCTACCTGTTGATTCTGCTTTGTCCCATCTGCCACTGCACAGACTGTAGCCAGCATGTGGTCTACTAGCTAATGCTGTGTGTCTGTGTAAGGCAGAGGGGATTCTGGAATCTCTGCTTAAGGGAGGATCAGGGCAGCAGAATCCAGGCAAATGACTGCAATCTCTACCAAAGCTACAGCTGGGGAGCAGAGGAGAGGGGCCATCCCTACTTTGGAGCAGAGAGCCCCGCCCAGTCCAGAGAGCATGTCGGGATGCTGGGGGACTCTGATTTAACTTAAACCAGCAAGGGGCCTGAGACAGACATTGAATAGACCAGTTTGATCCAAATCAGCTAAATCTGATACTACATTCAACCAGGTTTATCTCAAACCAGTTTCAGCCATTTTCTGTACAAACGTTCTGTGCCCATAACTGTACAAACATTCTGTGCATATAGACCAGTCTAAAAATTGTAGAAACCAATCTAAGATAGACCTGGATAGATGTACACTCAAACATAACTGATCTAGATTAGACTGGTGCACCAAAGTTCAGTAGTTACCTGCATAGTACCAGGTCTGGGATAGCCTACCTGCTGGCCCTAGTACCAAGGCTGCAATTTTCCTAACCACCTCCCCTGGCATTGGGCTATTTTTAGCCTCTGATCCAGCCCCCCCACAACCCAAATCCTTCATCCTGAAAACTGGTCCAGGTGCAGATTTTTATAGTGTTAGCTGATCTTGATCATCTCGCAGATGATCATCTTGCAGGGTTGCCTGCAACCCAATCCCTCCCCGGATGCTGCCTGCATACCCAATCACTCCATCACTTGTGTTGATCCCACCTGCACCCCAATCGCTCCTGCAGATGCAGCCCACAACTCTGATCATTCCTGGAGATATCATCTGCACTCCTAATAACTCCTGCAGACCCCAGCTGCCCCCTCATTCCTCCAATTGCTCCCATAGATCCTACCTGTCCCCAATCCCCAGATCCCTCCCATGGAATCCACCTGCCCCCTCCCCGAGACCTCCACAGGTGCTACCTACATCCCTGATCCCCCAGATCACTCCTGCAGATCCCCCACCCTGCCCCCACTAACCCTCCCATCCCAACTTACCTTAGATCAGGTGTCTATTTTTAATGCAATCTAACCTCTCTAAAAATCTGTACTTAACCTGGATTTCAGTTAATGAAGGAAAGGAATTGTAATATACACAAAAACAACTAAATACACATAATGATCAGAAAACTTCACATTGTGATATATTGTCTTTATGCTGTACAGCAGATGTACTATATTTAGTTTTAATATCTTGGAAGCAGCATGGATTCAGTGTTGTGCACTCATCAGTCCCCATAGGAAACCATTTTCATTTTCTATATTTTTTTCTTTTTTACAGCCAGCTTAGAAGAATTTCTTTCTTAATCTTTTACACAGTCCTTCACCCTTTTGTTTTTCTACAGCTGCAAAAGTGCTTTTCTACTGCTCAAAGTTTTATTCTATCTAAAAATATTTGATTTGTGAAATAACCACAAAAACAATCACCTGTGATGTAAATTGTATTCTCTTCCAAACAAAAAGAGGTTGTTAAAAATCTTAAAATTTTAATCTACTCAGATCCCTTTAGATTTCTTCAGTTGTTCTTTCTTCTTGTTTTCTCTTTTTCTGACTAGTTAAAATAAAATCCTTTAGAAACTGAAGCTACTGCAATCATTCCAAGTAAGAACTTTAATACCTAGAGGTAGAAAGAACTTATCAAATCTAGTGTCTTTGTGTTGAGCTAATTTAGAAAAATATTCACCCAACCCCAGAAAGTGTGCTAGCTTTTTAAAACAAATATATGGATATTGGGTTTTGCCCTTCATTTCTTAAGGTAAAATAAAATAATGATAACAAAAAGCCAACAAAACTATCAGTAGCTAATGGTATTATCACCCTTTCAAAGCAACACTACAGAGAAAAATAAGTTAAGGAAATATCAACTAATTTTAATTTTCTCTTTTGCTTTTATATTGTCATATTTAAAAAAATAATTACAGAATCATTGTCACATTGCATTAGTGGTTGGCAGTAATACAAAGGAATATTAGTGTCTAGTAATAGTAATAGTAGTATTAAGTCATAGTGGGTGCGTCTATACATTGCCCTGTGGTGACATTGTTACTGTGCTGTGCTAAAGCATTTTTCAATTAAAGCCTCTACTGTGCTATGTTCACAGCACATAGTTATTTTTATCAGTTACTTTGCCATAGTGGTGTGCTGTAATGGTGGAGAGCACCACTATGGTGAAGTAGCTGCTGGTCATGTGTAGACACCCATGGATGCTACGTCACATTTGCATGTCACAGCAGTGATGTATCATCACTTGTAAATGTGGCCAGGATCCGTGGATCTTAAAGCTACAGGTAATTGTTATAGCCCCTGTGTAAAGACAGCTAGTAGTGCCATAGCACACACAGTAAAGTAGTTCTGGAGTTTTCACAAGTGTTACATTTGTGTCAAGCTAAACAAACTGTATTTGATTTAAACTTCTAGGTATACATTCACACTGCTTAGGGTGAGGTAAAAATAGCATCCTAAGTTTGGACTGCTCGTGCCATTATAGGTCACCTTTACACCATAGTAAAGCTAGGGAATGTTATGCAGTGTTAAAATTAGAACAGTTTTAGAGCAGTCACAGTTAAGACTTAATGCCAACTCTGTGCACAGTTGTGACCTGCCAGTTCAGGGCCTGGTGAACAGACATGTGGCTAGGAGTCAGAACTCTATACCTTCTCTGGGAGCAGAGCCCCAGAAGTAAAATGCAGTGATAGCATAGACCCCAGAGAAGCATGCCTTCCTGCATTCCATGACCTTTCATGCTTAGCACTGGGCAAACCTTTCCTATTTCTTCTGCCTCTCCTCCTCCACCTCCCCGCCCCCCAAGGAAACTGTGAGGCTAGAAAAGGAAATTATACTTCTCCCCAGATTCTTTTAGCTCTGGGAGAGCTTCCCAGGTGTGGGGAAAAGGCAGAGGACCACATGCTTAGCCTTGGGCTCAGGAGCCTGGCTGTGTTCTTTTGGGTTGGCAGCATGGTACCATGTGGGCTAAGGTCATATCCAGTGGGGGCAAGTCGGGGTGTTGGCTTAGGACCAGTACACAAGACTGGGTAGTAGAGCTTGGGAGAGTGGAAAGTTTGTCAGGGGTAGATGGTCTGGGGCACACGCATCTTGGGATTCTGGAGACTGCAAATCGGTTGCCTTTATCTTCTTGGAGCAGACTAACATTTCCCTAGCTTGAGCTAGGTAGAATGATTCAAAGATGACCCTTACCCAAAATAGTGTAACTTTAAAAATATAGAGGGTACTTATCACAGCTTAACACCCATTAATATATGAACATTTCTGTTTTAAGTTCCTCTGGAATGGTTTAAAGGTAACCTGTAACACCATACTTGGGTTGTGTAGATGATGACTAAGTCTACACTGATAGGGGCAAAACTGGTCTAATGGACAATTGCATGGTTCCCCTATTGATTCAAATTAGTATTCTGTCCTCCAGCTTTGTAGCATCCACTGCCAGTTCCCCTTCTCCTGTAGGGAAAAACTCCAGCACTTGGGCTGAGTGCTGAGCAAACCCTGCCTCTATGGTGTGTTGCTGATGCTCCTTGAGATCACAGGGAAATCTAGGTCACTGGTGCTAGTTTCCAGTGACACAGGGGAACCAAGGATGGAGATGAACTTCAGCTCCATTGACCTCTTCCAGGGCACTACATTTATGGATCCTGCCATGGAGACCCAGCGGACAGCTCCAACAGCATGGTCACTGGAGTGAAAGACCTGTATGCTAGTGTAGTGTTGTCCTGATCAGAGCCAGCCCTGGGACAGCACCAGTTTTACTCTCGTCCTCAACCTTACTTAATCTGGTCAATCATATGTTCCCAGGGACACAATTTTCTGTGTTAGGGCTAAGGATATTCCACTCCTGCTTCTCTACCATCTCAGAGAAAAAAAAAATGACCACTTCTCTCCCCATCCTGAATGCTGGAATAGAACCAGGTCCAACCCAGCTCCCTGAACACTGTAGCAGCTACATGATGCTCCACCTATGCTCAACCTCAACAAAGGTCATAAACAAACTCCTCCTTTCTGTGCCAATTTCATATGCAGCCCACTCCCATTGCTCCTTGGCAGGATTGATTGCACCACCCATTCTAAAGTCAGGTGACCACCAGACTCCACATCCCTTTATGTGACATATGAAAAATCACTAAAAGGGCTTATTTAGCTCTTCAGAAAAAGTTCAAGAAATCGATACTGGTATCAGGATTCCACACACCTCATTATGACCTACCCCACCCAGTCCCATCCTGCCCTACTTCACAGAACCACAAAGATAGATGACAAACTGAATATTTAGGATGGGGACTTGTGAAAATGCATCATTATCAGAAGTGCTGTAATTCTATTATGCCAGAAACCAGAAAGGTTTTTCCCCTCAGACAATATCCCACCTTCCTTCCTCAAGACAGAAACTGATGAAAGGCAGGAGTCCTGTCAGGCAGCAGAGAGTGTAGCTGATTCAGTCCAGGAGCCAAAGTCATTCACAGTTTGAGCATTTGAAGAAGTTTGCAGGTAGCACCTGAGCAGTGCCACCCCGCCAGTCCGAGGGGAAAGACCACGGGAGTTAGGAGATTCCAAGTCTTACAGCAGAAGCAGTCTCTGTACCAAATGCTTGAACCCCTCCACACTCATGGCCCCATTTCTTTCCCAGATAATATGTCCTCCCCCCACCATCAACACTTGTAAACAGAATAAAGCAGCATGGAATCTAAGAGCAACATGGAAAAGGGCTACATTCTGGTGGTGCTGGGAAGAGGAGGAGGCAACCTCACTTAACTGGGTCTTCACAGGCCAAGCAACATGTCAATAGGCATCAGGTAATCATACTGGAGCCATATATAATTTTAATGTTTGATTCTCAAGTTAAGCAGTATTGATTGCTTGTCAGCTATGCTGTCAAAGGCAGTAAGCCCTTTCCATGACTCACAATTTTCCTGGGAAACATCTACTGCAACATGAACAAGTTACAGGGAGGACAGCCCCCCAGCATAGTGGTAAATCTCATCCCTCTGACACTAACTGACTTTTGCCATGGAAACATTGGTAAGCAAGTACCATTCCTGTAATCACAGGTTATGGGGTGGTGAGGGCTGAAACCTCCATCGGTTTCCCATCAGTAGACAGTCCCTGTACTGGGAACTCTGAAATCCTGGAAGGACCTGAGATTCCCAGGACCACAGAGTGGGAGAAGCAAGTACCTACTTCCATTTTTTAGAGGGACCCACCCCTCCCAGTATGGCAACAGGGCCTGCAGGTCACTCAGAGCACAACCAGGGATCCAGTCTTAGGTGTGCTGGTGATCAGACTATGGTATGGCTCTCATATCAAGCAGGTAATCAAGGGAACTAGCCATTTCCAACATCTCATTGAAGCATAAGTCCCCAACTGAGATGCAGCAAGAGCCAAAACTTCTGCAGTTATACCCCATTTTATCAGCAAAATTCATTACACTCCATGAAGCAACAGTGTTTTTCTCTCTATATTTTCAGAGACAAAAATCTGTATGTGGGAGAGGAGTCCATGGCAGATGCAAGGATGGCTTAAGGGACAAGCTGCTGCCCAGTTAAAAAAAAAAAATGAATAGGAGATGTCCATGGGAGGCTCCAATGGAGCAAGGGGGAGATACTACAGGCCCTAGAACCTATCTCTGAGTTTCAGAGATATGCTACAGACTCTTGATGCCTAGAGCTTTGGCACAGCAATAGGAAAGACTAACTGTGGATGGGGGACATCTACATTTGGCCTGGTGAAGTGCAGGAAAAGGGGCTTAAGATGGTCACTCACAGTTGCCAGGAGGCTTTGCACACATTGGCAAAGCTGGCAATGTCCCAGCATCAGAAGAGGGAATTCATGGCTAGGGTTCTGAACTGCTTTGCAATGATCTATAAGTAGGTGTAACCCAGGCAGTACTCCAAAAGGTACCCCCTCTCCAATTGAAGGGATCAGAGCAGGTGCACAAGTGCCGTGGGAGGTGTAGGGATTCTCCTTCTCCTATAGATCAGAGCCAGACCACCACTGGAGACTTAACCATATACCTTTTAATGAGGGAACATAACAGGCATAATCAGGGGGTATAGTGGACACCATAATGCCCCAAGGAGCAGGATTCAACAAAGGTTAGACACTTACAATCACTGGTAAAAGACAGGGTTAACAAAATATAAAACACAAAACACAAACAGAGCAAACAATACTGGTTGGGGAAATATAAGAAGGCCCAAAATACAAAATGTCAAAGGACAAAAAAATATAGGGCCTGGGTCACTGGAGGGGGAGAAAAGGGAGAAAACACAATGGCCCCTGTCTACTGAAAGAGGAATTTCTCCTTGTTAGCTGACTCACCCCAAGTCACCAAAGCTGGGATTTGAACTCAGATCTCCCACATGGTAGGCAAGAAAAACTGCTACACAGCCACCATTAGTAGAACTACCCTAAGCTGCTAGGGGTCTTGACCTTCCTGGAGTCCCAGCCTCATGTTGAGCTGCCTAGCCTCTGATTGGAGGAGCTGGAAGCCAAGCTGGGACCCCTCAGGTTGCTGCTCAGATCCTCCTGCTGGCCACAGCCTCTTGTAGGGGATCCTGGAACCCAGCAGGATGCCTCTCTTGCTGGCCACACACTGTGCTGCTGAAGGTCCCACTCCTGCCTGCAGGTCCTGCTCCTCCAGGCTCTTCTGGGGCTACTGTTTCCACCCCGCTGGCTCAGCTCTTCAAAGCTCCTTCCTCGTAGTCCCTCACTGGTATCTCTTGAGTCAGCCAAGCTGCCCCTTTTATCTCCCTCCAGGTAACACAAGGGGCCAATCAGGGGACATGCGAGGTGAATCTCTGGGCCTGACTGGTAAGGAAAGGGAATCCCAAGTCCTCCAATCATCTTTTATGCTTCAAAACCCCTGAGCCAAATCAATACCAGATTGGTGAGGAAAGGGAATCCGAAGTCCTCCAATCATCTTTTGCCCTTTCAAAACCCCTGGGTTAGGTCACTGTCAGCTAGCCTGTCACATAGGCATCTCCATAAATCATGGAGGAAGTACCCATTGCAGCAGCTCTTTTAGTTTATTTCATTTATTTACTTTCCCCTCCTGCCCCTGATTGGCAGAGGGGCCCTGCCAGCTGGGTTATTTGCCACTGCTCACAAAGGAAGCAAAAACCTGCCATTTTTAATAAATTCACACCACTGCCACCTAATTCAAAGATTGATTCTGTAGTACAGTAGAATAGCACTTCACACTGGACAGGGAGTACAGACAAAACGTATATAAAGGCATTTTTGTGATCCTGTAGGGAATGGAGCAGTTCCTAGTACAAGTTGGGGAAACTTGAGAGCTGCACAGACTTACGATTTTGTGGCTCTGAGCATAACCTATATGAGGCAACAGAGCATTATAAAATCTGAATTAATCCTCAAATAGTTAGGTCCAAATTTCTTTCTGCTTTAGGCCAGATTGCTGCAAAGGAAGGTGCTGATGGATACAGAAACATCAGAATCTGGACTGATAAGTAATGATGAATATCTTGGATTCTGGGTCCTATTGAAACATTGTATTTCAGTACCTGCCATGATCTTCCAGTCATCTCTGCAAATATGTAAGTGTTACGCTCTATAGGTACAGTGGAAAGCAAATACAGCTGTCATCAGGGGCAGATTATGCAGATTCTAGAGATTATGCTTATTAAAATCCTAATGAAAATTCAGAGTATATTTCCCTTGCCTAGTAAATCTAAGCAGATGGTTCATTTGTCTTTGCAGCAACATGTGAAAAATGTCAAGCAATAAACCCTTTTTTGTTTTTAATGGTGCTCATCAAAGGGGAAGATATGCATGTATGTATCAACAAGCATGCAAATGTCAAATAAAAATGTTTTGCATTTGTATCAGAAGATCAATTAGTTTAAGAAAGGCTGCAGATTTTTAAAGGCATTTCAATAGATCAGACAGCCACTATGAAAATGAGAAGCCTCACAAATAGCTGAGTTGTGCACTTATAGATTTTCCAGTTATTATACAGTAGCAGACAACATGATAAGGATATTAAACAACCTAGCTAATATTTTGTTACAAGACTGCTAGAAAGTAGTATCTTGGTTCAGTTTTGCAATTGCCCTGATCAAACTTTTTAGAGATTTTTGTTAAAGAAAAAATACTTTTTTCAAAACATGTTTTCAGTACAGTGCTTACACTGTGTTTTATTGAGCAAAACAATGAAAAGCATAAAAATATTAGCAAGCATTGACCATACATTTCAGGTGTGACTGGTGAAGTCAGAGTGACGGGGCAGAGGGAGAGGGTGGGGTTTTGTAGATGTCTGGGAGTGGGGTGGGGTTTGCAGCCAGCCAGGAGTGGGGGCACATTACAGCTGGCCAGGCACTTCAGCTGGTAGCGGGAAGACTGCAAACCCCCTCGCTCTCATATGTTATGTCCTCCAGCCACCTAACCATTTTTGTTGTCTTCCATTGGACTCTTTCCAATTTGTCCACATCCTTTTTGTAGTGGGGGGCCCAAAACTGGATGCAGTACTCCAGATGTGGCCTCACCAGTGCTGAATAGAGGAATAATTACTTCCCTTAACCTAGTGGCAACACTCCTATGGTACACTATAATCCCAGATCCTTCCCTACCATATTGCAGCCTAGTCAGTCATTTGCAGTCTGTATTTATGCATTCAATTAATCCATCCCAAGTGAGAAACTTTGCCCTTGTTGAAATTCATTGAATTGAGTGTGGACCATTTCTACAGCTTATTCAGGTCATTCTGGATCCTATCCCTACTCTCTGGAGTATCTACAACTCTATCCAACTTGGTATTCTCTTCAAATTTGCAATGTGTACTCTTGATACCATCATCAGAACCATTTATGAAGATATTAATCAATACTGGACTCAGGACAGATCTCAGAAAACTTCATTTGATATCTCCTCCACACTAGACATTGAGCTTTTGAAAGCTACTCATTGAATATGATTGAACCAGATACATATCACCATTATAGTACTATTCACCGTTCTGTATTTTCTTAGCTTGTTAATAGGAATGTCATGAGAAACAGCATCAAAATCCTTGCTAAAATCAAGGCATATCATATCCACTGCTCTTCTTATCACCTGTCCATCACCTTATCATAGAAGAAGATCAGGGTGGTCAGGTGTGACTTGCTTTTGGGGAATCCATTTTTCCTTATCAAATTGTTCTCTCGGTGCTTCACAGTGGATTCCTCGAGGACCCGCCCTGCTATTTTTCCAGGTACAGAGTTTATGCTCACTGGTCTGTACTTTCTTGAATCATCTTCTTCCCTTCTTAAAGATGGTACTATATTAGCCCTATTCCAATCACCCAGGACCTCACCCAACTTCTATAAGATCTCAAAGAGAACAGCCAATAAGACTTTCAAATTCTGTCAAATGAAAATAGACCTCACCTCTTTAGTATTTTTTGTGACATTATCAGCTGTGTCTTATTTGAAGAAAAGCAGCAAGATACTGGGCACATCTAGACATGCTATTAATGCACAGTAAAGTTACTGCAAATTAAACAAATAACAGTAAATTGTCCTCGGGGAAAAGGTCTACATGTATTCTGGCTTGGGGGCAAATTTTCTCCCAGCTGGAGCAGGTGAGACCACGGATGTTCCTCCCCCCCTACTCTGCTCCCCCAGATGCCAGCTTGGGGTTGACAAGGGTCAGGGGACTGGTGGACTGCTGTGTGCCTGCCACATGGCTGGAACAGGCATCCCTAAAGAGATGCAGCCTGGCAGCCATGTGGGAATCAGGAGGGTCCCAGTTCTCCTGTGGCTGCCAGGCTTGTCCCAGCCATGGCAGGTCAGAACCTGTAATGTGCATATGACTGCCAGGCAGTGACCCTGTTGGGCACAGACACCTCTCCTGGCCATGTGGGGATTGGGATTCTTCTGATCCCCAAATGGCTGTCCCCATTAGACAGGGACACCTCTCCCTTCCATGTGGAATCATGTCCTAACCCAATCCCCACATGGCTGGGATATAGCAGTCCTGGCTTCTGGGACAGTTATGCCAGCCAGGTGGGAATCAGGCTGGTTCTGATCCCCACATGGTAGGGAGGTAGCTGCCCCTACAGCCACCGCATGGGGCTTAGCTAGGCACCAGTGGGCCCCCGATGCCTGGGCTGACTAGGAGCAGATTGCTCCTCACCAGCATCGACATGGGAGCTACTGTGCAGTAGCTGATGCACACTTAATCTACTACCTGTATTTTCAGGTAGTAGATAACTGCACGTTAGCCTATTATACTGTGCAGTAGCCTGGCACATGGTTAAATAGTGACACTTTACTGTGCAGTAGATTAGTCCACTGTGCAGTAAAGCATCTCATGTAGACACACCAACTGTCACTAATTGGACAAAGAAGATTTGTAAATGTGACTAGATTACAATACGCAATAGAATATATCTTTTTTTATATGGTCTATATGTTGGCATTAATGACAATTATTACATGAATAAAGATATATAAAACTTTAGTTTCTAAACCTGAATCCTTGTCTGAATTTGGCCAAAGATAATCTTAGATTTACAAATGTAGGCTGAATTTCAAATGGAACAGAGTTACATCTTTGAACTAAGACTTCGCAAAACTAAATTTTTTCATGAGAGTTACTTTAGGCCAGATCCTTTTCCATCTATTAGACCCCTAAGTAGACTTAACCACCTAGTTGTGGTCCTATTCCAACCTTGCTTGAGTTAATGCTGAAAAGCAGTTAATGCAAAGTGAATGAATCTTCCTGCTTCCTGCTTATTGTGAATTACTCTGAAGGCTAAGAAGATAGTCTTTACAAAAATTGGGCATATTACAGTTTTCCTCAGGGACTTGAGGAATAGGCATAGAATAGGCATTTAGGTTTCTACTTCCATTTAGGCACCCTCTACAAGTGCAGGTAAAGGTGCAACTGGATCAAACGGGTGATCCAAACAAGTGTGCCTCCTGCCACGTCACAGAAAGTGTCATTATGGGAACATGCATTAGATCCAATTGGGCTTATTGCCAGCATAGGAGCAGCTCAATCCTGGACTCCCTTTGTACGGCAGGAAGCAGGCTCTGATGGCTAGAATCCCCCTTTGCTGAGGGAACTCCAAGCAACAGGGGACATGCACAGCTGAGACCGAGAGTCCCCACACCTGACTGGGTATCAGATGCAGCACTCTCAGTCCTGGCTGAACATATGGGCCCAGGGTGTTTTACACTGAACAACCAGCTATAAAGTTAGTACACATATTTGAGGTCTAACTTTATAGCTAGTTGAAGCTTTTTATCATGTGATATGTACTTTGAACATTTAGCTGGTCTTAGGGGTGATGTGTAGGGAGTGCATGTGGGTGCACGTGCACCCCTCTGATTGTGGCAGTGCATTCCCTACAAAAAGGCACTGCCACTGCCAACATTACCGGTGGTACCTGTGGGTGGTCCATGATTCCCACTGGCTGTTGCCGACACTGTCAGTGGTGGCTGCAAGTAGTCACTGACCCCTGGTCACTGCTTGCCATCACCTTCCCCACCACTAAAAGTGCCAGCAGCATCTGCAGGAGCTCCCCCAATTACCGCTACCATGCTCTGCCACTGCTGCTGCGCTCCCGCTGCTGCCATACCCCCCCACTGCTGGGGGCACATGTCGTTCATGGCTGGTCTTAAGGTAACTGTGTAATTAACCAGTTAATTCTGCAATACCTGTAATGTGCATAGGTGGCACCCAATAGGTGTAATAGAATTTGACTTTAAAAGCTGAATGAATGCAAAAAGTCAAAAATAAACTCAGCTAATACAATTAAATCCATGTTGTAACTTCTCTGACTTCAAAGTGGTTAAATTAGTGATGAAGTTGTCTCAGAGAATACAAACAAAACAAGGTTTAAGACTGGTTCAGTATCACAGATTGCTTGAATTATTCATGATTATACTTCCTAAAATTTGCCATTTTAAAATTTATGCAGTAATAGGGGTTTTATCACACAAATATTTAGGGTGTTTGTTTGTTTTTTTATACAGTCAGGCTTGATGAAGGGTGCACATTTTCTTATTTGTTATATTTAAATACTTAATTACCCAATTAAGAAAAGGAACAATACCCTGATTCTGAAGTGACAATCACAAATCCCTGTGAAAAGTTAAATTGAATAGTTCACACACAGTTTCCCAGTTTGAAAGAAATCTGTCAAAGAATCATTAAAAATATAAACAGACTTGTATGTTGGCAAAGTGCAGGGAAAAATGCAAAAAAATAAAATAATAAAACCAAATCCACAAGAACTATTCACAACAATTATGCCAAATGTTTACAGTAAGGTTGAGCTATATGCTCTAACAAGATATTTACTAATTTCTTCTCTAACTTGCATAGAGTTGTTTACAGTCATGTGTATGTGGCACTCCTGGCTACTAAAGAAGTCAGGGAGTTACATTTTTCATTCAGATTTCCATAAGCACAATATTCATCTTTACTTCTATTTACATGATACACTTCACTTATTTTGACTTTATTCATTGCTTAGGGGCTGGACTGGCAACTTGCAATCCAGCTAGAATAAGAGGCAGTGAATATTTGCGCTGCTTCAGAAGCAGAGCAAGGATTGAGTGTGACTTACAATTTGATTTCTGCTTTTTCATTGATCTCAAGTAAAGTAAGATCTGTCCATTTCTTAGCATAACATACTTCTCCTTTGTATTAATTCAGCAATGCTGGCTGGCTTCTTGAAAACAAAGGTTAATAAATCTCTTCTCATTCCTTGTTTTTCTCCCTTCATTCCCTGCTCAGCTACACAGGAGAGAGAAACCTGGTTGTAGTGATCATCAGTTTCAATAAATAAAGGTATACAATGAATAAGAACTAACAGCAAAGAACTTTATTGTGGAGCAGAAAACAACTTCTGTAGTCTCTTGGTCTCTCTCTAACTAATAAACTGCTACTAGCCAACTGGGGAATCATGTCCTAATTTCCAATTCCAATTCCAATTTTCCAGGGAAAATCTCTAATTTATAACTTCTATCACTACATCTTCCCTCTTAACAATAGCTACAAACATCAATTAACACAAAATGTGATTAACACATTTTATCTACAGAGAGATTACTAGCACTTTATTCTGAAGTGAATTTTAACCAATCACTTTCCTATTCCCTCTTTTCTAAAGCTCTTATAATAAGTCTCTGTGCTAACAAAATTTACATAGGGTAGACAGGTGAAAATATCAAGTGGGCCCTCAGGTCATTCCAACCAATGTCAAAGGTTTTCTAACAAAACCCCTTTTTTTTTTGTCTGTTTTTATTTCAAAATGCATTCCCCTCCCTGTCTCCAACAATTTCTGACTTTTTCTCTCCCTCTCCATTCCCTACAGATAAGTATAAGTGAGCTAAGACAAAGGATAAGCTTTAGCATTTTATTTTGGAAGCAAGTTGTATTTGTTTTGTTTTTTCTCCTCCTTTATATTGTATAATTATTATGTTTATATTGATTGTTACATTTCTATATTACTGTTTTACTGATACTGTATGATTTAGGCCTATAAGATAAGCCAATCCACCATTGTGCTAAGGCTGCACATGTTCAGTAAGAACACCTGAAACCCTCTGGAACAGAAGTGACCTTGCCTGGACAAGCCCTCCCCACAGCAGATCAGAGGTAGTCTGTCCCATAAAAAGGGGTAGTGAAGACTGACTCTTTGGGATGCCCTCTTTATCTGGACCAGCACCACACCACACCACCTATTCACCCAGAGCGACCCCTTTCTGGACAACACCTGCTGGACAAAGACTCCTTTCCAAACTGGATATGTAGCTATCACCCCTACCCTCTCTTCAACCAAGGACTTGCACTCTGTTTCTCTTCCCTACCTGGACTCCAACCCTTCCACTGAATCTCTTTCTCCTGCTGCCATTGTGAGTGTTTGTGTGTGTGTCTGTGTGTGTGGGACTGCTTGTGTGAATGTGTGTAGGAACCAAGCTATACAGTACAGTGTTCATTTAATAAACCTGTTATTTGGACCCCGGAGTTGGGTTTTGCTTTACTGTGGTTCTGGCCCTGCTCCAATCTCTGCTCCTCGCCCCTCTAACTTGTCTCATTTCTCCTTCTCCTGCTTCTGGCTCACTGCCACCTCCAACACCTGTCCCATGGTCCTGTGGCCCCAGCCGTCCTGAGCTCCTCTCTGCCTGCAAATCCCTGTTTCTTTGCCAATGACTTGTCCCCACTGCCCTTTCCCCGATCTCCGCCACTGTTATTGTCTTATCCCCACTGCCTTTTCCCCAGATCTCTGCCACTTCTATTGCCTCATCTCCACTGCCTTTTCTCCTGATCTCTGCCACTGTTATTGCCTTGCCCCCACTGCCTTTTCTCCTGATCTCCCAGCTTTCTGCCTCTGTCTCCTGGCTGTTTCCTCCTTGCCACTGGGCTTTTTCCCTTGTGTCTACCCTGGCACCAGGTGACCCTGGAGCGAAGATTCGGGATGTGAAGGGGGTGCTCCAGTCCATCGTCCGGCCCGCCGATTATTACCCCATGGTCCTTGTCCATGTGGGTACTAATGAT